>CAXIVR010000002.1:84422595-85022595 GCA_964035755.1 Teleogryllus oceanicus | reverse complement strand
AGGGGGAGGTCGCCAGCTGGCAGAAGCCCTCGCCGCGCGGCCCCGACTCAACGTCTGCCGCAGCCATCGCTCCCCGCGACCCCACTTCGAACTCGCTGTCTTAAAGACACAAATCTACAAGCTTGCTTCCAACACAACCGGAAGTTCAAAACGAGGGAAATGGACGAGGTGTCTCGGTTACGCCGAATATTCTCTCATTAAATAGCAGAAACTTGTATTAAAATATAGTACATAGCAGAAAAATGTATTACGAGCGATTGTTAAACAATCAATCCGAAAATAAGATTAGCGTAGTATTCAGAAATAGTTGCCGTTTAAACGGAAAGTCATGTTAGAAATGTAAGTGTAATGAGACAATGAAGATCGATATCGAAGATTGATAAATACTTACATTGTCACGATACGATATCCTAAAAAGCGAGGTAGCTAAAGAGAATAAACTAGACGGACGAACAGAGAGACGGACGAGCAGAGAGACGGACGAACAGAGAGACGGACGAACAAAGAGACGGACGAACAGAGAGACGGACGAAAGAGAGACAGAGAACGAGAGACGGACGAACAGGGAGACGGACGAACAGGGAGACGGAGGAACAGAAAGACGGAAGAACAGAGGCTGACAAGAGGGGCGGTTACAGACAAGCATGGATGGACATAGACAAACAGACTAATCACAGAGACAGACGTACCGAACAGACAGAAAGACAGATTGACGAACCTAACAGAGAGACGAATTGAAGAAACAGACGAGCCGAATAGACAAATAGACGTTCCGAACAGACAGGAAGACAGCCAGATGAACCGAAAGACAGGAAGACGGACGGACGAACAGTCATACACGGATAGACACAGACAAGGACAAATATAGACAGACCCGGATCGACACAGATAGACAGACTTCCGAGGCATCGCGATGTATCGTTTGGATTAGTCGCAAAATGCTTCTTTCGTAACTGAGTGGTGTGCTTCTTAAGTAATCGGTGCCTCGCGCATCTTTGCAATAGCCATCAACAATTCTGTATTTGGTGTTAACTCCGCCACCATCGCTTCTTCTCCAACACGTAGCTAGAGAGCGAAGTGGCACTGTGTTGCCAAAGCCCCACGTGCTTGACGAAAGAAGCTTACAGGGTTGCCGCTTGGGCCTCAAGCCTCGCACTCGCTATTTTGCCGTTCTGGGCGTGGTGCGCGTGGCTATCCCTTGAGTGCGCTTGGGAGCGCTTGGCCGCTTCCGGCAGGAGTGTTGCGTCCATGCTGTAGCTATGTCCTGGATGTCGGTCCATGGCACGCGCGGTTTCAAAACGCTTGCGTGACTGCTGTGTCGCTGAAAGCAAAACCTGCCTACTGTATTAGCGGGACGCGGATAGCGATAGTGTAGTCGGGTGTACAGGGTTCTGAATTTCGCCGAGACCTGGCTGACGGAACTGACTCTTTAGCTTCATCCGACGGCGCATTGCCAGCACAGGATCCTTACCCCCTATTGATCTAGGCCCCCCAGTTTCCTTGCCCCCCCCCCAGTGGATCTTTACACCTGACTCTTGTCTGAGAGTAACCCTCTTTGACACCCAATGACCTTTGCTACCCCCAAACGTCTGCACTGTAGGTGCTAGGGCGAAAACGAAAAGCAAGTCGCATTCATAAGCACCAAGGAAACGTTAAGACGAAATTGATAGAAACCCCGTAGAGTAATGAAGATGAAACCCCGTCCGAAATATCTTCCTTGGTAACATTAGGAAGCGAGTTTGTGTGCAGATGTGATAAATCTCGCTCATTACGTGACCATTCAGGTGAAGGACCTGAAGTCAATGAGGTCACAGCTAGAGATGACGTCCACAGTGCTTTGGTTGATCAATTCCCAGAAAAGGATTAACTAGCAAGAGTTAGTAGCGAAATTCCTTAGACCAGCTTACAGGCAAACACAGGTAGCACTAGTCAGTCTCCCGGCTACCTTGTTAGCTGATGGTAATGTTAGAATAGGATGGGTAAACTGCCGATTTCGTGAGAGAAAAATCCCTCTGGAATGCTTCAAATGCTTAGATTTTGGCCACATAAATAGAGCATGCAAGAGCTCGTGTTACGTATCAACGTTGCGCATGAATTGTGGGTTATGATTTTTTTATTTATTTTATTTATTTTACGTCAAAAAACAGTTAAAACTGCGCATGACGTGCTATGGAGAAAAGTGAATTGTGTGCACATTTTCAAAATTCTGTGATCACTACAATAAGTCGTATAAAGTTTGAAAAAAAAGCTCCCATGTAATAAAACCTATTTTCAAGGATAAAAAGGCAATACATTTTGGCTCTTATCCATGCTGTCCTTCGGAATAATACTTCCTGCCGCGACAACATGGAAACGATAATTTGAATAATTGTATTTTCCACTAAATTCTAGAAGACGTGCACAGAAAATGAAGTTACATTTATGTCCAGAAGCAACACTACGGGCCATCTCAGCATTTGCTCAATGGATCAGGGAAACTGGACGAAAAAACCGGATCGAGATGGGGGTCATTGACCCGGAGGCTGCAATACTTGTTACAGGTTGTTTATATACATTTATACAGTTCAAATGGTAAATAATGCATTATGTATCATTGTTAAAATTAATGTTACTTCTGGACGGGGCGGGTTGCCTTTGCTTGGAGCAGACTGTATTATTGGTGTTGAACGTTGGTAGGCAATCCACTCAGTCCCTTTCAACGCTCGTTAGGAATTTCGTAATGATGTGGGTTATCATGGAAACACAATTCTCACCTTGCAGAATGATGTTTAATAACCTTTGAGTTGTCACAATTGTTATTCACAATAAAAATACACAAGTTACTGTTCTCAATGTGAGAATACAGGAACCTTCCATCTTGGATCACGAAGTGCGAGAACATATGCTTGCCTGGCAACTTACTTGCAACTTCGTGTGAAATACATTGATTAGTTCAATTCATACACAATGCTGAACTATAACAAATTGAAACAATGTGGCCTTTCACTTGGCCACAACATAAGCACAGAATATTACTTTCTGTATAAGAATTTACGTGATCTTTTAACACGGAGCCCGAGACATGCTTCTCGCAAGTCTGCATCTCAGCGACTGATTTCTTTTCGGTTGCGGGTACGCGAAGAGGAACTGATTTGAACTGGCCAATTAGCAACTGCTTTTCCAGCGGTTGCAGTATGGCGAAGAGGGGTGAATTTGAACAGTCCAATTGGCAACTGCTGGAATTTAAAAATGTTCTGGAAGGCTTTAGAAGGTTCGGGTAGCCGAGGCGTGCGCGGCGCGGTGGTGCCGCTCGGCTTATGGAACTTTCCATGCCGCGCTTCCGGTGTTGCCGCCTAGGGCGTCGGAAGTGTTTTATTTTATACGTCCCTTTCTGCTTTTGCGTGTGGGCCCGAACAACTTCTCTTGTAAATGCTCAGTATAGTCTCTAATTGTATAGAAACAGTTATGCAGCAGAAACGATTTCACTTTGGATTTAAACTTTTCTATCGAATTTAATCGTTTAATGTCATCTGGCAAAGTGTTGTAAAATAATGTAATGTATTGAATGTGAATTTTTTGTAATGAGCTGTTGATACTGTCACCTGATGAATATGATTTCTACGTCGAGTGTTATAGTAATAGACATCGGCATTTTCTGAAAATATATTCCCGCCCTTAAGCAAGTATTTTTTGACAAAAGCCACTGCTTCGTAAATAAACAGACAAGGTAATGGTAAAATTCCTAGATTAATGAAGAGAGACTTACACGAATCACGTGAGTGGGATTTGCATTTCGCAACGCTCCTTCTTCAAAGTTCACGTTTCGCTCCTCAACCTCGAGTCACCGATGAGATACTTGGAATAGCCCAGATGACCCCAGCAACCTTAGTAGCATTACGATTGCTTCTCAAAGCTGGATTTAAGGCGCCTGGCGAAAGGAGGGAAATATCGTGATCCCTCACTCGACTAACATCATGTGGCTGGGCCACTACTTCACTCTACGCGATGTAGGGTCGTATTTACGAAGCTCTGCTAGCAGAGCTCTTAGTGGCCTGCCATCTGGGGGCTTGCTAGGAGGACAAGGGGCGACTGGAATTGGCTGGCGGCCGCTTATAAGTCGCAAAACCGAAAAGTGGCAGCCTGATAGGTCTGGCAGGCCCCTGGTAGAGGTTTATAAATACAGCCCGTAATGTTTTGCGGGGAAGATGGAGGAGCTGGGAGGTTTTGTGTTAGAGAGTAAAAATCTCGAACAAATTATTGAATGTTGTAAAAATAGTTTGATGTATTCTGGCGTTTATTCTCTTGTTGCTTGACGTTTGCGCATCATACCACAATT
Source organism: Teleogryllus oceanicus (assembly GCA_964035755.1). Lineage (NCBI taxonomy): Eukaryota > Metazoa > Arthropoda > Insecta > Orthoptera > Gryllidae > Teleogryllus > Teleogryllus oceanicus. Next base: position 85,018,280 of record CAXIVR010000002.1, on the reverse strand, counting down.
CTATACCATTGGTTGTTAAATTGTAGGTTGACGGTAGCGGAAATGGTAACAATTTTAGAAGAGGGTGACAATAATGATCATGCTATACATAAGACTCCCTAATGCTCACTTGCTTTCTGAAGAAGATTCGTCACAAGAAGATATCGGAGGAACTTCGAAGATAATATTCCCAAATCTCAGCTTGGAAGTTACGGTGAAGCTATCTTGCCTGATAAGACTCGCATAGGCAATCTTAATAATACATCCGAATTATTTTTAGAGATCCCGCTTGGTAGTTGGGGATGCCCAGTGTCTTTTGAAGATTTCCACCTATCTTCATAAAAAAGACGGACGGACTCAGACACGGACAGATAGACACGGACGGGCGGACAGACACACAAACGGACGAACGGACAGAGACAGGGGCTTTGCTGTAAAGAAATGTTTCTGTATCAAGGATCCACAAAACGAGAATAAAATGGTAGCAAATTAGGAACTTTAATTAAAATACAGGTGATAGCATATCATTTGCCTTATTAACACAATGCTTGAATCTGAGTTTTCCACGCACGACGCAACATGCGGTGGAAATGCTCATTTTAGAAAGACCTGCTAATTGGCAAATTTCGATGGGTGATCGAGTTGAAATATCTATTAGCGCACTTCCAATGAGTTGTTGCCATCGTCTTTTGTACCTGGATCTTCAGAATTAACGAATATTCATCAGACACCTCATTAACAGCAAAGCGACTGGCATTATTATAAACCATCGATCTTTAATGACTAACTTAATTATATCGATGCGTGATATATGACACCCCTTGCTCTGGTTCTACCCTCCAGACACGGCTAACAAGGTTGAGGTTTCAAAGCTGTGTTTTTGACAATGTTTCACAGTTTGATGCCACATAATGGCCAACTGTCGTATTTTTACTTTCTCGTATATGTACGTATATACGGAGTAATACTGTGATAAACCAAAATGACGAACCATTTTTATTATGGAAATGTCATTTTATATGACATAGAGAATGGGGACGTCAATAGACGATCGCGAAGGGGTTGCTATGTGACAAATAAACAACCGCCGATGAGGATCATTTTCGGATGCTTCCGAATTTTTAGAAAAACATTCATCCGCTAGAGCAATGCGGTGATGAGCGGGTCGGCTCATGATATATTTTACTAGTTGGAGGAAAGACTGTGAAACTGTCAATTGACAGTTGTTTAAATTAACTATCGTTTTTTATATTAGGATAGAGCGTTCTTGTAGGAAGTAAAATTCGTGTCTAGGCGTCCACCCGAGACGCAAGTGAAGGAAGTCACGGATTATAATAGTATCGCCGGGAGAATTTTGAACGCACTATTGCACAAAAACATACAATTTTCAAACAAATGTACATGCCTTAATAAAACTATTTATGAGCAACAAATTTTATATGAACAAAAAATCTTCAATTTTGTAGTTGAGAAAGAGGTAAATAATATCTCATTTAGTATTGCACTCGTAATAAGATGTTTTATACTTATTTCGCAAAGAATAAAATGTATAGCATTAGAAGGGATAAAAATCATTATTTTTATCTGAGTCGTCTGTGTGACGGTACATGTGTTAACACATTAATTACTGTGATCAAATTTAGTCATCAAAATTCAGAATTGTAATGTAAGGATTATATAACTCACATACCAGAAAACAAACACATTGGAAGGCATGCGGATACATGAATTTGAGCCCTGAGCCCTGAACACACTTTTTTAAATTCTATAGTTAATTTGCAGGAATGATTTACTGAAGAATATTTGTATAACACAATCATTACTTCAAACTATGTATATTGAATAAATATGCGTACATCAAAGTGATGAAAATTCTTTGCAGGAATTCCTCCGGTAATATAATACTAACATTTACGGAAAATGTGGGGCAATTCTAGAAACAAAATTATGGTTCTTTGAAATAATAATTTGCTTGTGGAATATATTAGTGAGAATTGTCGAATTCGACTCCAATCCAATAGTGTTAATTTTACAATTAACACTATTAATTAAAAAACTAACGGAATTTGACTCTTTGAAATAATGTTTGACTATTCTTCTCAAAGCGTGTCCTTTTTCTGTTTACTGATTCAACTTCGAGGACTAGTAAAATGGACATTCTTTTTCCAACTAGTATGAATATTGTTTTTGCATGAAAGATTTCAATGCTTATCATTTGAAGTTTAATTTTTGTTTCTGCCTAGGTTTAGCTCATTGGTTGCGTTGTGATTTTGCGATTGTGAAATGAAAAAAAGGGAAATGTAAATGAGACTGTTTCGAATGATGCCTCGATGGCTTTTATGTTTGAATATATTTAAACCAAATTTTTCCAACATGTAAATATCGCTTTTAACTACACTTTGTACGAGGAAAACGATAGGTTCTTCTAGGTTTTACCACTTCTGTTTCCTACACAATCTCTTCTTGTATAATTCAAACGAGATTGATTCAAGAATTGCCAAGTTCAGAGAATACGATAAATGCAATATATGGGTAATTATTTTTAAATTATTAAAAACAATAATTTCTCTTGGAGCTAAGATGTCTCCTAATGTCTGTAAAACGTTCTGAATGGAATAGCAAGAGTGTATCAAACGTTTCATCGCCTGCAATATAAAATTTACTTAGCCTTATTGCTCTTAAATAAATTTTAGGTGAACAATGTATTCCATTAAAAGCCTTGAAAGCAATCTCAACCGAAGAATGATCGACAAATTTTCTCAAAATCTCAAAGGCTGTGTTATGCACACAAGTACCGGTGCCCACACAGCGTGCCATCGGCCTCGTCAACGCAATTCTTAATTAAAACTTTACCTGAAGTTAAGACAGGGATTTTCTTGATTCATGTTAAAACTTTTCAGGCTCGCTTTCTTCATCGAAATTGATCAATAACGAGATAACGGAAGTTTCCGCGCTTCTTCATATCTTCAGTTTTGTAACCTGCTGTGCAGTGAAATGCATACATCTTTTGAAATGAGCGGCTGACGGTCTTCGAGACCTGCTGCATTTTCCCGCATAGGTCATTGCTCTTTCTGAACAAGAAGGCGAAGAAGGCCATTTCTCGCACAGGTCGATGCTCTTTCTAAACCGTATGAAGTGCAACAAGATATGTAAGTGTGTTATAATTAACTTCCTTCGCGAGACGACATTGAGGAGTCATTCAATGTCTTGTTACGATAAACATGTGAATTTCTGGTACCATGCTCGTGTGTGAAAGAAGAGTGAAGGATTATGTGTTACTTAAAAATAATTAAATTTAATAACTCTTTTAAACACATTTCTCGTCAAAAATGGCAACTTACAGATTTTCCCACAATCATGAAATCTTTAAATTTATTAACTCAAACTGTTTCAGTAAAGTTAGAACATCAATATACAACAATCTTTGACTATTATTTATCCCAACTTCAGCCGAATGTTTCATTATTTTGGTCTGCCATTAGAATTATAACAAAAGAGAAGTATCAAATAACTACTTTAAATGATTGAAAAAAATACTACTACAGAGTCTGAAAAAGCGGAACTTTCTGCACAACAATTTGAAAGATCATTTGCCAATAATAGGATTATCAATTTATTCCTTTTATCAAAATATATTAAAAATCTTAAAATCCATTTATACGGTTCCTGAACGTTCCTAATCTAGTACATAAATATTTTACAAAATTAATATTTTACAAATTCCACTATTGTTTCATTAACAGCAAATGTAATACTTGTCTTTGATTAAATTACTATCCTTCAACATGGAAAATAGCAATTATATTATCCATTTCAAAACCACAACAATATCATAGTATACCATAAAATTTTCGTCCAATTAGTTAATTATCTACATTTAAAAAATATTTTAATAATTTTATATATAAATATTTTAATAATTTAAATATTTTTAACGAGTGTTACTAAATATATTAATCAAACTAATTTACATCCAATTTCCCAATTTGGACTTGGTCTAATTATTCTACAATTCTACAATTCAACAATTGTTACGTTTTTCCAGGTTTTATAACGACGAATTTTCAAAAGAAACAATTTATATTTGCGTTATTTTTAGATGTTAAAAAAGCATTTGATGAAGTATCACGAGATTGTTTACTTTATAAACTTTGAATATTTAGATTTACTATTACAAGATGATTTAAATATTCTTGTTTCTTGGTATAATAATTGGCAAATAAAGATCAACAATAAAAAACCACAAGCAAAAATATTCTCTTTTAAACGAATCTCTCCTACTTATCTTCTTCTTCTTCTTCTTCTTCTTCTTCTTCTTCTTCTTCATCTTTTTCTTCTTCTTTTTCTTCTTATTCTTATTATTAACTATGAAGCAATTCCTTGGAGTCCTTCTAATACTTCAATTACCTATCTTGGATTACAACTAGATACTAAATTTGCTTAGATATCACATAATTATAATAAATAAAATTAATGTTAAGCTTGTAAAATTATATCCTTTCAAATTGTCATCTCTCTGTAAATTTTGCATGGACTACATTTAAATATATAATTCGCCCTTCCTTAACTTATGCATGTCCAATTTCAGGTGGTGCATCAAAATATATTCACAACTATGGGTTATATAAAATAAATATTTAAGAAAAATGCTAAAAGCACAATGGTTCATTAGAAATGATCATATATTACATGAACTTCATATTCTTCCTTTAAAATCTTATATCCCTCTACTTTCCAAGAAAATTGCAGAAGTTTGTACTTATTCGACTGATAATGATCGGAGAAATCGCGGAAAACACTTTTCAAAGCAGCCAGCCATTAGAATTCTCCTCCAGATAGTGGTTGAACCACATAGTAGCTTCTCAGGTAAAGTCGAAAATACGCCCCCGTGTGGACCCAGATTCTTGGTCCTCCTGGTCAGAAACAGATGCATTGTTTTTCTGAGCTAAATTCAGTCGGTCGCGGCCATGTCGATTTTCGGCTGTACAGAGAATACCACTACCAGCTATGCAGAGAATACTACCACTAATGAACGGAAGCTCTTCGCTCAATTTCGTTGTTTCCTAAATTTCTTTTATTTGCCATAATTCGCGGCACTAAGGCAAAATACTTTTGGTTTGGAAGTTCTATATACTATATTTATTATAACCGACGATGAGAGTTCATTTTAACCGAGGCATTTGGTTAATATTTGTTTGTGTGTTTCGAGACCAGTGACATCAGTTCACTGTAGCTGAAAGTTCACTATATATCCAGTCAACTGCACTGGCAATGCAATATATAAATCTTACCATTTCACGAACATCTGTCTCAGATTTGTGGATTTCACGTCATCAATTCTGTAGTATAATACTGTAAAATATTCTTGAAACGACTAGTCACTTAATTTTTTTAAAAATGTATGTCTGACTAAATTGTTCGACCGACAAGTCTTTCTGACATAACATTCTACAGCATCACAAAGAATTTCACGTGACTGACACACTTTCAAAAAGTGAATAAGGTTTTTTGGCAAGGTGAAATGTGTCTGAAAAACATAGGAACGTGGAAGTTAATTACATGAAGTTCAGCTAATTTATTCATTAACCAAGTTCTCCAATCACATCCCAACTGCTATTCCGCATGGGAAACAGCTTGTTAATGGTAGTGGAGCACGTCCGCTGCCACTTTCAAAAACTGCGCGACCGCCCTTCACCGCAGCCGGCCACCCGGGGCAAATCCCCAATCACTAAATTGCTTCCTAGTCCATTAGCCTGCCACGGCGCAGCGAGCCGGCGCTTAAGCTGACGACGATAACTCGTTTACGTCACGACGACGTCGCGCGAAAATCCGGAGCGGTCATTAAACACAGCGGAGGTGGAGGTGGCGGCGACGGACGCAGCGGGGTGGCAGCAGAGCGGTGACGGTCGCGGCAGTGGCAGTGGCAGTGGCGGTGGCGGTGGCGGGGGGCGGCAGGGGGGGGGTTGGGGTGGGAGTTATGTACGGGGAGGACCCCTTAACTTCGGCGGGGCAGTGACGGCAGGGTTGTTGTAGTGGGGCAGTGGTGGCGAGGTAGAGAAAGCAGCGTTTGCGACGGGGAGCCGTGAACTTCCGCGTTGGTGGCGGTGGGGCGGTGACTTCGCACGATAGCGGTTGGTGGGGGCGGGGCAAGGCCGTAGTGCTGTGACGGAGGGTGAGTGGCGGTGTGGCAGTGATGGTGGCAGCGTCATGGTGAGCGGAAGAGTGTGCGTTGGGGGCGACGGGGGTGAAGGGAGAGGCGGCGTGTCGGGGTGTCGGGGTGTCGGGGTGTCGGGGTGTCGGGGTGTCGGGTGTCGGGGGTCAGGGTGTCAGGGTGTCAGGGTGTCAGGGTGTCAGGGTGTCAGGGTGTCAGGGTGTCAGGGTGGCAGGTGGGCGGGGCGTCGGGGTGTCGGGGTGTCGGGATGTCGGGGTGTCGGGGTGTCGGGGTGGCGGGGTGGCGGGGTGGCGGGTGGGCGGGGGGGCGGGGCGTCGGGCGTCAGGGTGTCAGGGTGTCGGGTGTCAGGGTGTCGGGTGTCAGGGTGTCAGGGTGTCAGGGTGTCGGGGTGGCGGGGTGGCGGGGTGGCGGGGGGCGGGTGGGCGGGGCGTCGGGGTGTCGGGGTGTCGGGGTGTCGGGGTGTCGGGATGTCGGGGTGTCGGGGTGTCGGGGTGTCGGGGTGGCGGGGTGGCGGGTGGGCGGGGGGGCGGGGGGGCGGGTGGGCGGGGCGTCGGGGCGTCGGGGTGTCGGGGTGTCGGGGTGTCGGGTGTCGGGGTGTCGGGGTGTCGGGGTGGCGGGGTGGCCGGGGGGGGGGGGAGTAAGGGGGGGGGGGGGGGGGGGGCGGCTGCATAAGCGGCAACGCGCCCGCGGTGAAAGGCCGGGGGAGCTGCCATGCCAGATAAACGGGTGATGGACGACGGGACATCGATCCAGGCACCGTAAGGATGCGCTCCGCGTAAAGTGTCCCGCATTTTCCACGCCGCTGCTACCGTCGTCGCCATCGCCGTCACCTCTGTCGTCTCAAAAGTAGCTTCTGAGAGGCCGCTGAAAATGAGGCTTGCGGCGAGTGGTTTTCATCGCTGCTTTTGGACCCAGGAACTTAAAAAATAATCATACACAGATTCATGATAAATAACTCTGATTCATTGATGTTTCCGGGTACGACATTTCGTTCTTTGGTCATTAGTCCTGATAGTGTAGTGAATGTTTATTCCGAGAGCTGGCAGTGATCTGACCCCCACTGGATGGTGAGATAGAGTTGACTTATAAGCTGGGTCAGGGGAGTTTTCCTCTTCCATGTATCTCCCCAACGTGACATTACCCCGGACCAACTCTAAGTTCTTGTCTGGCTTCTCTACATGTGACTATTAAGTGCATTTTCTGTAAGTGTGTGTGAGAAAAGGGATATGATATGACAACAAAGGAGAGGGAAAGTTCGCACGCGATATGTGTCCTGTTTGTTAGGGTACTTCTCCGGTATTCACCTGGTATTGATAGGAACAATCACAAAAAGCTACCGATCAGTGCAGCCGGTCACTAGAATTCTCCCCTAGACAGCGGTTAAATTCAGTGTCTCTATAACTTATATTCAAAACCTGTTGCAGAAATACTGGATCTCAACTCATTAACAAAATTTATTAAGGAAAAATCTTATTCTTAAATATTATAGTTCTAGAAGGGCACCGAAAAAATTATAAACCTTTGCGATTTTTGAAAATACAGACATTTCAACGTAAATAAGGCATATTCAATTTTTGGGGGCGTCATTTGTGCTAACCGAGGACAAAATTTAACAAAATTATTTTGAGCTATTTTTGAAAATGATATTGAGATTTCATGTAAAGTACCCACAAAAATAAAAATATTCGTTTCAAAATCGTAGGGCCTTAAGTTCGTTTAGATTGATCAGATAATACCAATTTTTGGAGAAAACGGGAATCCGAAGAATGTGGGCCACAGGGTAATGAGAATAAGCAGTAAATTATTGATAAATAGTGTAAAAAATACTGAAAGGCAGAAATATGTGCTTCTACCTACCATTAGTCATACTAACTATAGCCAATTGATCGCCACAGCCAAACAAAGCTTTTATCGACGATTATCGCGTTCGTACCAGAAAAGTGAGTCATTGATGTTAGAAAGAGCTCTTAGAAAATGAGGTCTGGAAGAATTAAAATTTGTTGGAAAGGAAGTTCTTCAGCAAACCATTTGATACCAATTATGAATAATTTTAAAACATTCTATAAATTGTTATGAGCACTTATAGTAAACATGTACATGTGGGATAATGGTGGTCATTGATTATAATTACCTGCAGCGTGACTGCCATTGCTTTGAAAAACGAAATAATTTATTCATATGAATTAGTTTGCTTGCTAGCAGATACCCAGAAATCGCAAACAAACGATCAATGAAGGAGAATGACCATCAGTACAGTTGGCTAGAGAAATTGAACCAATCATTGAAGGTGCAAGGTCCGCAGACCGTCCACTGTATCCTATTTTACTAAAGAAGAGAAATCTTTGAATGTGGATCCATGTCGTATGGGATCCAAAAATATTACCAGAATGAAACTGCTGAACACATAAAAAGTCTTGCATGTATGTTTTATGGAGATACGATCATAGAGTTGAGGATATTAGTCACATCACATTAAATGTAACTAATAGACAATTATTGTAATTATTGAGGTGTGACTAGAGACAATTATTGTAAGCAAAATAAATACTGCTTGAAGCACTAATGTATTTATTTTGGTTCATATTACTTTAGTGAGTCCCATTACCCACATCATGACTGCCGTTACCCGCATGTGGGGGTAATGGGGGTCAAATGCAAATTTGTGAGAATTCAATATTTGAGAGGTTTTTTATGTATTTTTTTTATTTATTTTTGCGATAAACACATAAACTTAATAACTAATGTGCGATATAACAGCACATACTTGTTCATAGGAGCAATTGGTACTGATTTATATTGAAGAAACAAAAAGCGATCCTCGTTATTCCCGCTCCCCTTATAGTCTAAAAGATTTAGGCGCTAGCGTTGACCACAAACGGACAGATGGACAGGCAGACAGACTGACGAAGTTTTGCCGTCAATCGACTACTAGGTGTTATTGTCCCACAAAACGTTAATTCTGACTGTTCGTATTAGAGAAAGTAATTTGTTACATATAAGAACAAGATTTTTCTTTCTCGATACCATGACCCCACAATTAGGCTTTTTCTGACGAAGACTCGCAGGTTATTGCCGCAGCACTACAATACTTTCTCAACACTATGTACGTAGCAAGGCGTAAAAGTAAAAATTGGAATGTGATAAATTTCTATTATTATCAGAATCTCGAAAAAAGCATTTCAGTTCGTGGTAGTGCTACCAATCTTGGAATGGCTATTAATATAAAGGATACCACCATACAACCACTCACTGGCACAAATATCTCTGCCACCTTCATCAACAGTATCTGTACGAAAACTGTCGTTGGCTTAATGTACATCTCTACTCCCCTCCTCCTCCATATCATTGCCGTATCACACACCAAAGCCTACGCTACCCTCACTTTAGGATAAGTATTGTAATTGCATTCGCAACTGCGATTGAACAGATTTCACCTCCAGCCTATACTGCACTTTGCCACCGCCAACATCCTCGGTATCACTACCATTACACTACTGCCTCCGCTGTTCTTCTCCCCCAACTTTTGAACCGCCACCTTTCACAACTGAGCCATCACCTTCTTCACTGGCTGTAATTCTTGTATTTTTCCGTGTCTACTTCTGCCACCTCCACCTTCTGTGTTTTTGCCATTTCATGTGACCGCCTCTATCGTCCTTCATCGCCTGATGCTCGCGCGGAGCTCGACGCGGAGTGTTGCGTGACAGGGTTGAGACAGAATGGGTATAGGTGCGGGGGACAGAGAGACGAAAGTGGGAGAAGTGGGTGGGGAGGGTTCGATAGTGACAGGCCGGTGAAGAAGGGTGGTGTGGAGTTAGAAAGGAAGAAGCGAGAGGTGTCGGGTCCGCTGGGTGGGCGGGTGGCAGGGGGAAGCGTGGGCAGGGAGAGGCTATTTGGATTGGAGGGATGCGAAGAAAGGTGCGGGGAGTGTCAGCTCCGCTGGGGAAGGGGGCGGAGGAACATTGGTTGCGGAGCAGTCGGGTGGCCCGGTAATTGATTGATTGTAATACCGGCAGCGGCAACTTGTCCCGTAATTGTAGTGCATGTTTTTCATCGCAAGATGGCGGTGTTCTTCCCCCGCTGGATGGCAAGATCAGACGCTACCGTCAGCTAGCGGAGTTTTCCTCAAGCAGATATCTCCCTCCAGCGGGACACAGCCGGGACAAGCTCTAAGCTCCCGACCGGTCTCCTGGCATGTAGTGGCGGTGCAATGCTTGTTGGTGTGCATGTAAGGGGAGAGGATAGGACAAGGAAGAGGAGGGAAAGATCGTTCGCGGTTCATGCCCACTTCTTAGGGTACTGCTCTGTCATTCGCCTGGTATTGATCGGAGAAACCACGGAAAACTACTGATCAGAGCAACCGGCCGCTAGAATTCTCCTCCAGACAGCGATTGAATTCGATATAGGTGACAAGCTGGTGTCGAAAATCCTTTCACCGTCGGAATCCGAACCTACGACTTCCCGGCCAGAAGGACTGCAGTCACATCAGTTGATGCCGTGAACCGTCTCTCCCAGTGAAGGGGGTATAGAGATTGAAGGATGGGAAGGAAGGAGCGCGTATTGTCGGGTCAGCTGGGATGTGGGGAGAGACATTTCGCGGAGCAGGAGGGACTTTGGGGCGCGGAGCGGCCGGGTGGCCGGGAGGGGCGAGGGCTGGGCAGGGGCCTGAGCGAGGCGCGGCGAGGCGTGGTGGGTGCGGTGCGGGGCGTTGCATGGAGCGGCGGGGCATGGAGGGCGAGGCGGGGTGTCGGCGCGCGCCACCCAGCGCCGATCCCCATTGTGCGCGCACAAAGCCCCGGATGATGCGAATAAAAATCGGAATGTCCTTTGCAATTACCACGCGCCTGCCAATGCCAATCGACGCGTAGAGGCCCAGTGCGCGGGGGAGGCAAAAATGCGATGGGATCTGCACCGAGTACCGCTCGGAAGAAACGAGGAATAAAACGGGAAGCGTCAACACGAGGGAAAAAAGAAAGAATGAAAGGAATGAGCCAAGGTAATTTCGAAATTTAGCTGAAGCCACAAATAACGGCAAGTAATAAAATATGAATTAAATATACGGAAGCATCTAACTATTTCTTTTTTTTTAATAGAAATGTCAATTTGTATAATTTTACTAGCTGTTTAACACACAAAGAATGTCAATAATTGTTGACACAATATATTTAAAAATTCAGTTATTCTCGAAAAATAGTTGTCTGAAAGTACTAGATTTTATAAAGTCGAATTCAATTATATAAATTACATGATGACAACAATAAAATTTAACAAGATTGAGCTATTAAAATTAGAATATTTTGTGTTTACTTATTGTGGAAAACTATATTACGCAAGGAGAGAAGTACAATCTACACACGTTTTCTTCAGCTTCAAAATCTACTATACATAGATGAATTATGAATAATGTAACCAACTAGTGTGGTTGGCAACATTGAAAAACAGAAATTTTCGGCCCCGAGAAATAGAAAACGTCTAGATAACGGCAAACTAACTACAGATTTGATTCGACAGTATTTCTGAGAAAATAATTCCCCTTCCTGAAACTAGCAAACGAAGAGCTCAGCAAAACTTGCGCGTAGTGAAACTACATTTACAAAGATTACGTAAATTAAACAATTAACAAATCATAAGCAAACTCAAGAAAATGTATATATTTGTTTCTTACGATGATACAAATGAAAGAAAAATCTATTAATGCTTACAAACAAGAGAGAGTGAGAGTAACGAGGGACTAAGAAAAAATATTAATCTAAAATAATGTTTCGCATATACACATATCTTCTTGAACACAATTAAGCAATTAAAAAAGTTTATTAGCTGAAACGTTACAAATAGTTTTACTAATGAAATAATCGCGTATATTGTATTATAACTATTTCTAAAATTCATTAATTTAATTGAATATTTATTCACAACTATCATTTTTATTCTAAATTTATTCGCATTCTTAATTTTGTGGCGACCGCCTATGTCTTCTCACATTAATACTAATAACATTCTCCCACATTTTGTCTGTACCGTTGACATGATCATGGATGAATTTTAGGCATCTTCATTAACGTCGAATGGGTGTTCACGACACAATATGCTCTTTGTCTAAACCTTTCGTGAAATGTTTACTCGAAGATAACTGTTATAGCATTTTCTGCAACGTCAAATGACAACTGTCATGCAGAACAAAGAGAATACTAAAGTACCATTGACAAACAATTGCCATATTGTTACTGTACGTCTATTTTTGCTTTTTTTAATCCGGATCATCATGATAGAATACAAATTCCTGTCACAATAACAAGAAAGATATACATAACATGTTAATAATTATGCACTACTACTTCAAAATTTAAAAAATGTATATTGTTGTTAATTGCAAGTGTATGTACAGGAAAATATTTTCTTGTTACTGCATTTTAAGAATTCACAACATTAAGTGGTTCACAATAGCGTGCTAAAATTCCGCACACGTGATTTACCGTAGTACGTTAGAATGGCACGTTTATCACACACCCTCACGGGTTTCTACACGCAAATACAAGGGCACAATTAAATTGTCACGACTCAAAGCACTAATGTTTTCCAATTAGAAGCAACGAGTCCATGTGCTGTGGAGTCAATCATACGGACGCGAGTGGAGCTGTGTTTGTTTCACAGCAAATCCAATGATAAATTCATAAAGGCAAACCAATTTAAATATCTGCAAAAATAAAAAAGGACAACATAAACATAACTACTTGACGAACAAGATATTCAATAATTTATAAGAGTAACTATTTGCTTGTTGATTTCTATAAATTTTCATTTTCTAGTCTTTGTTCTCAAATGCAGTCGTCTCTCGCGTGGAGCTTCGTGTGCAGTTTCGTGTAATTTTAAACATTCTCATGTAATATAAAATGACATATTCTCATTTTCAAATACTTGTTAATGGAAACAGCGTTCATTGAAATTAATCCGCCGTAGGTCGAGGGATGGGCGCCGCCCTCTTTCGCTATTTCTCTGTGTTCGAACAGTCTATGGTAGCTTCTAGATGTTATTTCACACAGAGACAGGGAATCTCGAGCGTACGACTGATGCAAAAACTGAGTGCGAGATGAAATGTCATATGTGAAAGAAATGAGCAGAGTGCATATCCTCGACCATCGAAGTAAGTATTTTTGTTAAGAAATTACGTAACTTTTATATATATATATATATATATATATATATATATATATATATATATATATATATATGTGCATATCTGACGCATATAGACGCAAAAATACTCAACCTATTTCGCTGCATTTCTCACATTTTGTTCATGTTGGTATTGGGAATATTTGAAGAGTGGTTTGAATCAAATGGGACAAGTAGGGGCGTTGTTTTCCGAGGTTAATCGACGAAGTGGGCTATACGCCGTGCCCAGAGGTCCTTGCATGAAGTGCGATCTATTGATATCCTTTTAAACTACACGTCTCGCTTCGACTCATAATATCGAATAACAAATAAGTTGCAAGCTAGAAAACAGGAAGTCTGAATCAAATACTGGGGGTGCCCAACATTATTAAAATATTTTATTTTGAAGTGATGTAATTTAGTTGTGTCGTTAATACGTAGTTAAAGTGTAGTTATCTAGTGCGACCCACCCCCCCTGGCTAGCCAGAATGGGTTTTCAAGGTGGCAAAATAAAAAAATACAATTAGAATAGCGGGGATCGGTCATGTGGGCCGTTGTGGATTGAATGCATTTTACAAGAAACTCAAGTAAATCACTTTCCACTTACTTAAGTATATTCTAATTAAATTGCTATTACAGTCAATGAATATAAAACACTACTATACAAGAATTTTGTCTTGCTGAAAAAAGAAAACAACTTACACTCTCAATAATTAACTCACTGTTTCCTTCTCTCATTTAAATCAATTTAAAGAATACTAAACTTTGACTAATCATTCCAGTCGTAAATTCCTAGTTGCAACTTTACAATTAGCTAAGTTTTTCTTGAAAAAAAGATTGATTCTTTTTTTTCCAGAATATCGGTATAAAAAACCTACTAATACTTTCTTTCCGAAACAAATTATTCCCTTCTAATATCTACAAATTGTTCAAGTTGGCACGCCCTTACTGTGTCTTTTCAGGCGTAGGGATCTACGGCGTCGACTCTTCCAGTCGCTCGGTGTCCTTGTCCTTCGGCTCGGTGGGAGCAAAGCCGCCTCTGCAGAACCGTTGTTCAACTCCCGATGTGGCCTCCGTCTCTTTTTCCGTTGATACTTTTTCGTATTCTTATAGAATGTAACTAGCTTTTAATTCCATATTTAAAAGAATCTTCAATACGACAACTGAGTCTATCGATAAGAAGAGTAAATAAAAAATAAGAAAAAACTGAAAAAGAAAAGAAATGAATGGCTTCGTTATTTTTCATGCTATTCAATCCTCTCTTACAAAGATTTTAAATGCATCACTTATACTTCATCCTTTTCCTGATGAATTTTTTTAATGCCTTGTAATATGATAATTACCCTCGAATTCTTGAAGAGTTTTATCGTAGATGCAGTCCTGAAGTCCGTAGTAGTACGCGGTGCCGCCTTCTCTGATCGGTAGGTCCTCACTCTCCAGCTGTTATTTCAAAAAAGAAAACTTTCTTTCTCCGACCCCCGGTGTCGCATACTCTACCAGACGCTCCCTTACGGATATAGTTCGTAGTTTCCATTTTCGGATTGTATTCCCTGCGCGTTGGCGCGCGTTCAAACACTCATCTTATTCTTGAATATTGATGTCTCCGTTTTCCGAGACCTCGGCAAACGGATAGTCAAAAACCCCTTCTCTTTCGGAAAAAGTTTTTTGTGGAAATTTTGTTTTCATATGCCAAAAAAATCTTTTAACCAAACGACGCTTTTTCCTTTTTTCTGTCTTGATTCTGGAATGTCGAGCTATCTTGTTTCTTCTTCTCCTTCTTCTTCTTTCTCCTTCTCCTTCTTCTTTCGTTTTTATTCTTTTATTCTTTCTCTGACAATTATTCTTTTCCCTTTAAAAGGTCGTAAACTATGGAAATTGTACTTTCAATTGTATTCCACTTTCATCTAGTGTGCTTGCAGCACGAAGAAATATTTCAATGCTTTGAAATTAGAATAAATCGGTAATAATTGACCAACCTAACAAACTTTTAGTTGTTTCGTTTTTGGCGGTGCAATTTATCTATCTCTGCATCTTTTCCATTTTCCCTTTTTGACCCCTTAACTGTCATCATACGGGAAACCCTTAACTGTTTAGTGCAGAAATTACTTTTCCCAAATTCAGTTGTAAATTATTTTCAATTGACGTTTCAACAAATATCTAGCTTGTTCATGTGTTTTCAAATGTCTTCGAATAAAAGAGCACGTCATCAATAAGATAAAGCATCGCTGACATCTCTCTGTCAATGATATTGTCCAAACATTGCACAAGAGCAGATGCACTTTCTTGAGCCCAAATGGCTTCTTTGAAAACATAGAAATTCCCGGTGAATAAACCGTATATTGTCACATTCAGGTGCTATCGCTATCTGCCAATACGATGCAGTGAAGTCGGTTGAATTTCAACCACTTGATGCCGGATAATTGATTAGTTAAAATCCTCTACACGCAACGGTCTGTCTCTGTATGGAGGTAACTTGATTCAATCGTCTTGCATCAAAACCCACTTATCTTCCCATTACTCTTTCTACGAACACTATCGGATTTAGATAAGAGGTTTTGGACTTCATAATGATATCATCTTTGACCATGGTAGCAATGAGCTTATCCACCTTTTCCCTTATTTTTTTCTGGAATGACATATTGGAAACCCCGTGAATGGTGTTTTATCTGTTAATTTATTTCGAATTGAAAATCTTTTACTGATTCTTGTTTTTGAAAACACCTTTTGATTCTAAGTAATACTTATTAACTTTTTTTTCTGATATGCATTGAGATTATCGTTTCTCTGACACTCGAACGAATTTGTAGGTTCACATCTTCTTCCTCCAAACAATTAGCCTCCCAATAATTCCATGAACGAATCAAATTGGGAGATCCTGCTGATTATTCGGTTTCAAAGTTAAAGTATTGTTCTCTGTTGATAAAACCCCGTGTTGTTTCATGAAATCGACCCCCAGTATGAGTGGATATAAAAGTTCTGACGCTACAAGAACACAACTTGGATACTTATTTTGCCTATCTCTATTTCCAAATAAATTTTGTCTTGTTATTGGTTTTGATTTTTCCGATTCGCACCTATCAGAAAAGATTTCACGAGCGGCAATGTAGGATTCCTCCACTTGTTCTTTAATTCATGCAACAAACTTTCAGCTATGAGGAAGTTACAACCGGTTCTACTAATACCGAAGTATCAACACCCTAAATTTAATTTTAATTCTCGGACACTGCCTCCTGGATCCGATCTGCATTTGTTCTTCTTCGTTCCACGGTTCATCATCAAATGAGATTAATTCAAATTGATAATATCGCCACCTCTTCTTCACTAGGTTGTTTCTATTTGGTTTGCGGCGGGATGGCGTGTCGAAACAAACCTTTCTAATTTTCCGACTCATGTCCGAGATGTCTTGGTCCTGTATTTCGGGGTTGGAAAACCCTCTATCAATAGAATTTTTCTATTTCTATCCCTAGACGAGGTCCTGTCTTGTCTAGCATAAGTTTGTTTTTGGTAATGTTTCGTTTGAAGTTTCTCCTGTTTCTGGTTTGCTTACATTATGTTGTTGCTGCCTGCTATCTTGACCTTTTACCGGACCATTAGCATTTGCCCTTGCTTTCTGTAACCTTTCATTATACACGAAAGTGGCATCATACAATCCTAGCTGCGTTTTTAAATTTTTTCAGTGGACATTGGTAAGAGATTTTTAGCAAATTTTCGTCGAGGAAGGAAAATGACGTTTTAATAAACAGACAATTCTTCATCCGGTATCGTCGGGGTACATAATTGAAACAAGCTAATTTTTCCATTGCATATTCCCGCATGGACATCATACCTTCTTCCACGTACCATACATTAGTTAACTTTAAAAATTTATTTGAGTTCGTTATTCCAATATCTCGAATAAAATTTTCTTTGAGTTCGGCCATAGTTTTGGAAACTCTCCTAAACTATCTGCCCAGATTCGTGCATTACCCTGCAACATCTGATAAACGATTCGAGTTTTCTTACTGTCCGGAACACAATTTAAAGAAAAGAAATTATCTACCTCTTTCATAAATAACATGGGTTTTCATCTCCCGCTGCACTGAAATTAGGGGTACACGGTAATGAAACATACGTGGGCTGAACACTTCCTCCACTGATGGTAAATTTTCTAATTGATTTTCAGTTCTACTACTTCATTCTTATATGCATTAATTTGATGTTGTAGAACGCCATCCTTTTCAGAAAGAGCCTTTATTCCACTATCTAATTTATTAGCTTGAACCTGAACTTGTTCAGTAACTAATTTCTGGAACTTTTCTACCCTTGTTCTACCCCCCAATCTGCCTGTCGGATACGGCGGTTAAAGATCCGATTGTGCTTCGATCCTAGTTTCAAATTCTTTCGTTACTTGATCAACCCTTTTTTTTAATTCAAGTCCTAGCTCGTGAATTTTTCTAAGTTCTCATGTTCCTGTGCTAACTTGTTGAACCTCCTCTTTAAAATTCGACCTTCCACTGCTCCGTAACAGTAAACTGTGCTTTTAAATTTCTTCTTCCTATTATTTTCTTTCTAATTTCGTGTCGAATTCCGTGAATTTTGTTTCCAATGCACTTATTGCCAATTATTTTCCCTCTAATTTGGTTTCCAAAGTAGCCTTGTTCTCCCTCTAGTTTAGTTTCCAAAGTAACTTTTCTCCTCTAGTTTAGTTTCCAAGAACTTTTGTTCTCCCCTAGTTTAGTTTCCAAAAACTTTGTTCTCCTCTAGTTTAGTTTCCAGAACCCTAATTTTTATGGTTTCCTCTGTTTTTCCATCCGCATGACTAACCCCACATCTAATTGTTGCATAAATTGACCTATTAACCGTTGCATCATTGAATTAGCCCCCTCGAGGTTTCGTTCTTCCTCATCCTGATCTCGTTTGGCGTTGCGGATTCTGTCGGCGACGTCTCGCTAGTTTCTCCTGCCGTTCCTAGTTCTACTCCCGTCGTTTCCTCCCGATCATCGTACCTGGTCGTCCCCCAGTTTCCCTATCGCTATCTGATTCCCCCAGAAATTCCTTCCACGTAGGTAAATTCTAGCCACGTTATACTTATCTGCCATTTTGAATCTATTAACTGCCTAGAATCAATAATCTTTCCCAGACACCATTACACCTTTCACAAAATATTTCACTAGAAACACAGACATTTGAAACTATAAAACTCTCATATAATAAATATCCTTTTCGAAAAAAACACTCCTGAAATAACACACTTTTTCTCAACACACTTGTACTCTGCAACCTGGTCAGAAATTTTAGTGAACTGTGATTCAATTGTACTAGTAATTTTGGTTCCACCAAATTTTTGTCTCAGTTTTTTTTTCAAATCGAGTTTTGGTAAATGCATCCCAAAAATCGAGCCCCTTATGGGCGCTGTGCGACCCACCCCCTCCCGCTAGCTCAGAATGGGTTTCAAGGTGGCGCAAAATAAAAAATACAATTAGAATAGCGGGGATCAGGGTCATGTGGGCGTTGTGGGTTGAATGCATTTAAAAGAAAACTCGTAAAATCACTTTCCACTTACTTAAGTATATTCTAATTAAATTGCTATTACAGTCAATGAATATAAAACACTTTACATATACAAAAATTTTGTCTTGCTGAAAAAGAAAACAACTTACACTCTCAAAATTACTAAATGTTTCTTTCTCTCATTTAAATCAATTTCAAAAAATACTTAAAACTTTGACTAATCATTCCCGTCGTAAATTCCTAGTTGCACTTTACAATTAGCTAAAATTTTTTTTGAAAGAAAAGATTGATTCTATTTTTTTCCAGAATATCGGTATAAGAACCTGTACTAATACTTTCTTCCGAAACAAATTATTCCTTCTAATATCTACAAATTGTTCAGTTGGCACGACCTGTGTCTTTTCACGGCGTAGAGCAATCTACGGCGTCGACTTTTCCAGTCGCTGGCATGTCCTTGTCCTTGCAGCTCGGTCGGGGCAAAGCCGCCCTCTGCAGAACCGTTGTTCAACTCGATGGGCCTCGTCTCGTTTTCCGTTGATACTTTTTCGTATTCTTTTTTAGAATGTAACTAGCTTTAATTCATATTTAAAGAATCTTAATACGACAACTGAGTCTATCGTATAAGAAGAGTAAATATAAAAAAGAAAAAACTGCAAAGAAAAGAAATGAATGGCCTCGTTATTTCATGCTATTCACACTCTCTCTTACAAAGATTTTAAATGCATCACTTATACTTTCATCCTTTTCCTGATGAATTGTTTTTAAAGCCTTGTAATATGATAATTAACCCCCTCGAATGTCTTGAAGAGTTTTTATCGTAGATGCAGTCCTGAAGTCCGAGTAGTACGCGGTGCCGCCTTCTCGTGATCGGGAGGTCCTCACTCTCCCGCTGTTACTTAGAAAAAAAAACTTCTTTCTCCCGACCTCGGTGTCGCATACTCTACCGGACGCTCCTTACGGATATAGTTCGTAGTTTCCATTTTCGGATTGTTTCATGCGCGTTGGCGCGCGTTCAAACAACTCATCTTATTCTTGAATATTGATTTTGCTCCGTTTTCCCAGACCTCGGAAACGGATGGTCAATAGTTAACATTGATTGAAAAACGATTTTGAACTTGAATTGTATTTATTTAATACACTTCAATTTAATACATTGCAATTTCGCACCGAAGCGCAATTAGGTCAATAGTTGGTAGAGAAAACTGGTGAGGAACTTGTTAACGATAAAGTATAAAGATCTTAGATATAAGTTTGTAAGGTAGTTTATTGCCTTTCATCGATCACGATGTTCTTCTGTGTGGTTTGATTAAAACATTAAAGGAACATTCTCGCATGACCTGATCACAAAGTAGTTTCTAGGGTGTAGTTGTAACGTTTCCTTAATTTTACGACATAATCTCAGGAAAATGTTTCAAGGACATGATCCGCGTTGTCTACACTAAAAGAAATAACCATCTGACTCACAACCATAAAGCTATGGCTACGTGTCTTCCAGTTGTGGTAATCGATTTATATAGTGTGACAATAATAATCACAGATGACGTGACGGTGGTTGATTGTTCATACTTCCAAGCCATGGAGGTTGAGAAGTACGCGTGGCCTGTAACCACCTAATTAATTCACATTACGTTTTAAGTGGTTGTCGCTAGAGCACATGGTATTTAAATCCATAGTGTGCTAACATTGCCCAACGTCTTTCGGCGGAAAGCCCATTCCCTGAACGCGGGAATTACTACATCCGTAAATCCATTCGGTTGGGTGTTGTGAGGTCGTACAAGTATTGTGTTATAGAGAAGTGTTATAAAGAATGGACTCTGTGCTGAGAAGTACTAACGAACACGAAGCTTCCTCATTTGATTGAAAAGTTTGCTGGTAAATGTAAATACTATTACTGTGTAATGTTTAATACGGAGAGTATATTTTGTTTAAATGTTCCGAATTCGAAACTGGTATATTTTAGAAAGATCACGTCAAGTTGTTATTGAAATAAGAACGCGCACGTTTTTCTATCTTTTCCTTTGTTACCCACACTGTAAAATGGGCACATTCCCATGGTGTTTTATATTCAGACTTCTGTTCTTTTGAGCAGTGATATTTGTCTCATTTGCATGTTTCCAATACCTGTCTTCCATTGTAAAATAAATTATAGCGACTATGTTTTATAAAATTTAAATTTCATTTTGAACCAAACTTCTAGTTTCATTGAGTGTGTTTAATAGATTGTTTAAATAGTTAATTTTCATGTACTCTATAGTTTATTTTATTTCGGTAGGTGGGATAGATGAGTCGAAGAAAGGGTTGCAAGTGAACGAAAAGTGATCTGACCAAAATTACAAAATCAAACAAACAAATCTTAGTAAAATTATTTTCCCAACAGTTTCAAATCACACGTGTGCACAAATTAAAAAGTAGAAATTCTTCTTTAGACTTCTGTCTATTAGTATTTGAAACAAGGAATTTATTTGGGAAGCAATGATGGAATGTTATGAGTTTCATAGTTGTCTTATTTGAAAATCAATGTATGAAAAAGTATCATTTTAGTAAGTAAAATCATAAAAATGTAGACTACAGTAGAAATCACAAAATAAATAAAAGCATTATTTTATGATAATTGCATTGTCCAAAACGTATAACCAAATAATTTTATACATCAGAATTTTTTTTGAAAAAGGCCATATTCTTTTACAATCCTGATCGTTTAATTGTGAACTTCATCTACATAGCATGGATAGCATCTAGATAGCTTAATCTAGATATGCATTATAATGCTCTTCTGTGTTCAAAAAATATCCTGACACAATTTTCATCATTGTATTGTTAGGGATGCTTTATGTTAAGGGGAGGACTGGAATCATTGAATAAGGAAATTGCTAGCGAGCAGAGGGAGTGTCACAAAATAAATTCAGCAGTCCTGTAATTAAAGACAAAAGGACAAAAAGGTCAGAGTAAATAGAGAAATATGAAGAAATCAATCAAAAAGCAGAAAAAATGTAAGTAATGAATTTTAGAGAACAGTAGTATGAATACAAAAATATTACTTTATTTTCTGTTTTTGGTATATACAAGAAGTTTTGGAAAGGACTGAAATAGGGAAGTATGTTTTCGCTCTTCATAGAAAGAGTGACTGGATAACAGTTCTCGTTTTAAACTTGCTGAGCTTCTCGTTCATCTATACCAATAAAAGTAAATCCAACGACATGTAATCGACATCGAATCCACAAAAAGGAGTGTATGAATTGATACGAAAAATTTACAGGCTCTTCTTTAGGATTTCACACAGTGTTCTGGCAAAGTTTGGGACAGATTAATTCAACGCAAATACGGAAAATAAATAATTTAAATAATATTCTGGTAGTTGGACGACGATCATTATTTTTCGCCTGTCGCTACAAGCCAGGTTCCTAATGTCTCCCACCAAAGGCCAGCAGCGATGTGGTAGAACCGCAGTGTACGCATAGCCGTACCGTTCATCGATTGCGATAAAACTTTGTCAACTTATTGCTTGCATTTGTAGGAAGGATATAGGCATAGTACAGTTATTGTAACTCCGTTAGATGGCTCTGCAGCACAAAATATCGCTTTAAATGCAATTTCCGATACACCTGAACTTCATTGTTGTTGAGCGTTGTCGTGTGACGCGGGGCAAGGTCGAGAAGGACAGGAGTGAGCGGCACAAGATGGAGAGAAGAGAAGGAAAAGAGAAGGAAATGGAAAAAGAGACGGAACGGGTAAAAAAAGAGAGGGATAAGAAAGACGGAAAATGAGAGGGAGGACAAAAGAGAGAGAGAGGAAGAGAGAGAGAGGAAGAGAGAGAGGAAGAGAGAGGAAGAGAGAGAGAAAGAGAGGGAAAGAGAGAAAAAATATAAAGAGGGAAAAGAGAGACGGAAAGAGGAAAAAGAGAGGGGCGAGAAAGAGAAGAAAAGGAGAGGAAGAAAAGAGAGGAAACAAAAAGAGGGAGAGGGAGGAAAAAGAGAAAGATAGACGGTAAAGGGAGAGAAAGATAGAGCTACGAGAGATGGGGAAAGAGGGAATAAGAGTGTGCTGAATGCTGAATATTGAATGCTCTATGTATGTTTGCATTTTACCACAGATGCTTGCTTATTTTTCAAACTAATTTGTCATTTTATTTGATATAGGGAACTAATATATTCACCAGCTGTCTCTATGAAGGCGAGTATTTGAAACCAAATCCATCATAGCAGCCATAGGTATCATTTGTGGAAGAAATTTCTAATACTACTGAGCAGCGTGTGTCAGGAGATAGTCATGAGATTTGTTGGAATAAAAGGATTAGAGTAAATAGTGAATTTGAATAGAGATTTGAAGATAATAATGAACCCTCAGGAAAGAATGTAGTTACTGAATTCTAGAGAATCAGTAATATGTAATCTGAAGTCCAAAAATATTAATTGTTTTCTGTTTTCAGTATACAAGGAAGTTTTGAAGAGCACTGCTATAGGGAAGACTTTTGCAGATGTTGGAGAGCGTACCTTATCCATTTGAAAGTGGTTACCAAAAGTATGCACCTGCGTTTGGGAATGTAGTTCCAACATTCGTATACTAAACATAAACTGTTTTCAGGTTGTTGGTGACGCAAAAGTCTTTGGAAGCACAATTCAGAGTGCATATATGGCGAATAAAATTAACTTTATTATTATTATTATTATTATTATTATTATTATTATTATTATTATTGGGCCCTATTTTCTTCATGTGTTCACTATGTTGTTTCTTCCCCTCTGCTGTCCATTTACATCCTGGCCTCTTCTTGCTTTCGGTTTCAAATGTATGTTTTTTGATGGTGTTCCTGAATTCTTTTCTATTTTCTGCATCATTTATTGTAACGTGTGCTTGTCTGAGATCCTCCTCGACTTCTTCAATCCATTTTGCTTTTCCCCTGCCTGAGTTGATGACTGAATTATTATTATTATTATTATTATTATTATTATTATTATTATTATTATTATTATTATTAAAAACTTTGTGTAATTGTGTAAAGATTTGAATAAACCTATTTTTTTGTGTTGACTATTGTGACTATTGTACCTGCTATCATGCCTGCTTTCCCAGAATTCAGGAATACCTTTAATGGTATAAATAGTTTGTACATGTACCTGACAATTGACCACAATACTGATAAAAACAATACTTTTAGATGCCATGAAGACGCACGTTTTCGTGTTTTTTGGTTTGGTTTTATGGTTTTGACAGTGACTATGACTTTCATTGGACTAGCAGATTGCCATGTGCCATGATCCACCAATGGTGCCAATAATATCATTTCAGAAAAATAAATAGTGATTGCGGGATTTGAAACTAGCATTCTCATGTGAAAATGTAATTGAATTGTTTTAACTCCAAAATTATAATGTTTTTAATAAAACTTTATGATTTTGAAACTTTATTTATTGTTTGGGATTGACGTTAAGAAATGTTAGGACTTATAAAACCTATTTTCTTTTGTAATTAATATTTCTTCTTTAAAAATGCTTACATTTTTCCTATCTCATTTTTGAATTAAAAAATGTTGATTGAACTATTTTGAATTTAAACACTGAGAGACCTGCAAGTAATAATTACAAGGTCAATAAAATTACTTTTTTCTTTTCATCCTTGCCGTTTCCCACTTCTGAGGGTCCAGCGCTAATAGGGACAGGCTCATTTTTATTGATTATTCAGTCTGATCCCCTTCCAAATGCCAACCATTTACAAATGCATAATACATTTATATACAATGGATTTTAATCTGATCTCTTTTATCATACTTCAACTTCTACAGGAGTAAGCACTGCACGTAATATTTTTTATTACAGGTGGCTTTGAACTCGTTTCAAAATGTTCATGTGCACACATGTATGATTTTACTATGAGAAAATTTACAGTATTCTCAGATGAAAAACTGGTATCTTACATTTCAAGATCTCTCGGAACTGAGATAATCTAATTAAGTTTGGATTCATTGAATTTCTTTTGTCCTAGGGCCGTGAATGAGCTCTTACTTGTTGCGGTGAAATGTTCATTGTGAAAATTATAAAAAGAGAATGTAAATAATTATTTCAAATATAATGTAGCATTTATTTCTTTGTATACATCAAGTGGTTATTTCTTACGTGAATTTCCCAAATTTGCCTATTTTACATTTTTTCACATTTGTTCATATTCTTATTTGTGGTTTTTATCCTAGAAAAGCTAAGCTGATTACAGTAATTGATTTTAAATGTATTAATTTATTTGGACCGTTGTCCCTCTTAAGTAATTTGCAACATGCGGCATACAGCTTTCAATATGTAAAGGTTAAAATTGATAAATTAGTTTCATGAAATGTAAAAATTTCAACATTCACATATTGATGTGTGCGATACAAGTTGTGCAGTTGTGCTAGTACGGTTGTGTAGTACAAGTTGCAAATGAGTTCATGAAACAAGTTGAGTTGAAAAATGAGTTGATAAATCAATATAAGTCATGAATTAACAACAGTAGTATTTACGAATACTCTATATTATTGCGTTTCGTTAATATTGTGTTGTTTTAAATATTGGGTCATAAGAGAGTACTTGTTGCTAATAAATGTTAGGAGTGAAATATTTGGCAATATAATGTGAATGAAATTATTTCAGATTTAATTTTTATTTATCTAAGAATTCAGCAAGTATTCAGCAAGTGCTTTTAGTGTCAAGTTTTCATAAATTTCTTTTCATATTTGTGGTTTTAAATTGTTTTGCTCTTGCACGAATTTATGCAATTCTGCGAAATTGTATAAATTATTGACTACAAAACCAACAATTTAAAACTACAGGTACGGATGTAACACAAGGTAAGCAGTACATGCAAACAAGGATTGATGCAAAATTTTGCGTTTTTGGTATAATCATTTATGTACTAAGTGTAGCTTAAAAATATGTGTTGTGGAACCTTTCACCGAAGTTCTGAGAGAGTCAACCACAAACTGCGAACATGTTGTTGTTCAGGAGACTACGTGAACAAGGGAATCAGGAGACACAGTGGTGGCTCACGGCACCGCAGAGGGTCACACACGGCGCCTACGGTGCGTCAACCACAAAAATAACTGGGCAAAATTTTACTATTTTTGGTGGGAGAACCATTTTCCAATGTTTCCAACTAGTTCTTTCAGCGTAGGGAAATTTTTATAGTACTTATAGTTAATATTAAATTATGAACTGGACTTTACTTTATTTTTCTACTTACTCCGCAACTTTTCTTTTCAATTTTTCGAACGAAAATGTTCTACGAAAATGAGTACATTGTAAAAAATATAGAAAAATGATAGTATAATAATAAGAATAATAGTATAATAATAGTAATAATAATAGTAATAATAATAGATAATAATAGTAATATAATAGTAAAATATAAAAATAATAGTAATAATAATAGTAACAATAATAATGAATATAATAATATAAAATATAATGAACATAAATACATCAATAATACATTAACATTATTGTGCTTTATTGATTGATTGATATTTTCGTGTTTCCGGGCGCGTCAACAGCTTTGGTCATTAGTCTCGTTAGTGTGGTGCATGTTTTTTTCTCGGGAGATGGCGGTGATCTTTCCCCGCTGGAAGGCGAGATCCGGCACCGACCTACCGTCGGTTAGTGGGGTTTCTCCCAACCAGGACTATCCATGTGGTTTTTGGGGGCTCCGCGTGGCACCGCCCAGCCAGGACAAGCTCTAAGCTCCCGAACGGTCTTCCGGAATATGTGGTAGTGTAGTGCATGTTAGTGTGTGTGTGTGTGTGTGTGTGTGTGTGAGAGTGTGTAAGGGGAGAGGATAGGACAAGGAAGAGGAAAGGACAGATCGCACGCGGTCTGTGGCCCGTGTGGTAGGGTACTGCTACGGCATTCGCCAGGTGTTGATCGGAGAAACCACGGGAAACTACCGATCAGAGCAGCCGGCCGCTAGAATTCTCCTCCAGACAGCGCCTGAATTCGACCTAGTTGAAAAGCTAGTGTCGAAAATCCTGCCCCCGCCAGGACTCGAACCCAGGAAGTTACTTCGAACATTTGAAAAAATATAAGAATCTCATTAAATTTACTTAAAAGAAATTTCCTGTACAACATGACAATGCAGATTCTTGAAACAGAATATGTAACTAATATTTACATGCACAAAAATACAAGTTTTTGCCGTTTTGACATGTGAGTTGACGTATTTTAATCACACAAGTTACACAGAGCTAGTAAAGAAAGAACACTTTTTTTTAATATAAACAACGACACCCAAACCTACATTTTGAGATCGCTTCCGTAAAATCCCATTGAGAATTGACGTCTTTACACCAACAACTTCAATCTTATTAAGAAGGAAAGACAGGCCGGTGGGTAAGCAGATCCTGCTAAAGCCAATCCCGCAACGAAAGACATGAAATGCAGAACATTACATTCAGAAGGAAGAAGGATAGAAAAAAATACAAAACAAGAATAATAACGAAATATTGTTTTCTCCGTACAGAGCTGAAAATACTGCAAAGTGGTAGGTCACACCTGCGATAGTAGCAATTGGATCGCTAGAAACAATATTAGAGATTTGATGAAATATGTGCATCACAGATGCATTGAGAGGAGATGAGAGGATGGTTAAAGCCAAATCCTTTTACTTATATCGATATTTATTTACCTAATTCATTTATTCCGACAGGAAAAGAAATGCATCCTGTCTATGGTGTGGCATATCCCTTGTCTGGCCAGGCGTAGCCTCCTGTGGCCTGCTGTGCTCTAGCTTGCCCTGGCCAAACCTGCTCAAACCCATCCTGCCCCTTGTCACCACTCTCGCCCTATGCTGTCTTGCCCAATACCACCCGCCTTACCGCCAAGTTGTGCGTGATGTCGACATTAAAAAAAACATGTATTTGTTTGTCGCGAATTGGCCATCTATGAAGAACGCGATCGTGCAGCTGAACCCACCGACGCCCAGTCATATTTTTCCAGGGGGATGCACGTTTTTACACCTCAGGGGTGTTAGCCCTTAGGGATGAGGTACGGAAATGATGATGATAATGATGATGATGATATAGAATGAAATGGATAATCACAAACACACAAAATCCCACACAAGCACAACCATGCTCGAGACGGAACTCGAATCTGCGATCCATCCATCTATCACCGCCACGGCTCTTCTGCCTCAGCGATCTCGGCTACCCGGATTGACTAAAACATCTTGTTTTTATGTTTATATAACGTACACCCAAATGGTTAATCGTGCAGACATCGTGTAGAGTAGAAAAGTATACATCTTAGAAGTGCGTACTTCAAACGTTTGGAGCCTGGACTACCAACGACTCTTTAGCAAATGATAATATGCAGTCTTATTACAAACATTGCATGTAGACAGAATTTTTTGACTTGGGTCATAGAGATGACATCAATATCTTATTTTGCAATAAACTCTTATATCATTAGAAGGAAGGAACAGATGTGCAACAAACAGCGTAGTTACAGTACTTCTTACATTATTTGTACGTCTTTAAAAATTACGCGCAAACTACTTCCACGTAAATCTACGAAAATTTTCGAAACAATTTACAATATATTATTTAAAAACTAACTTTTAAGAAAAGATTTTATTAAAAAAAACTTTTGCAATTTTCGAAAATTTGAAGTTAAATAATCAATAAGCCATTTTTATCAACATACTTTCCTCTATCCAAAATTTCATTCAAAAATGTGGAGTCTTGTTGATAAAATTTGAAAAATATAAAAAGATTGGGGAATATCAATTTTGAAGAAAATCCAATGAACGGTATAGGTGTTAGTGTTGTCCACAGACAGACGAACAAATAGACATTTGCAATAAACCTGTTTTTTGGTATCAAGCACTCCCAAAATGTGAATTCTGACCACAAAATAAATTTGGTGAATTCTTTACATCATACCACACCAAGAATGATCAACATTTTTCGGTATGAGGGATCCACAATACTAGCTTTTCTGTCAAAAATAGACACTTTTCGTTGCATAGCTTCTCTCTATTATGGAAGAACGTAATAGGCGGGAAAGTGTTTCAGTTTTTTGCTTAGTTATGAGTTTAAATAGGGTGTAATAATAATAATAATAATAATAATAATAATAATAATTATTATTATTATTATTATTAATATTATTATTATTATTTGTGGTGATATAAATAGAAACAACTTCTTTTATGTTGTATAGTAATATTTCTTTTCTTCACAACGAACAAAACCTTAAATAATGCTTAAATTATTTTTTTTAAATTGAAGTCGAAATAGAGGAACGGTGAAGGCCATAGCATAATGGATAAATAAAGTGAACAAAATGGGAACAGATGAGAGTGAAAATTTCGAGTAAAATCTACCGAAAACTCAATGGTGGTTTGCTCCTTCGAAATTTAAATGGATAGTAGGTATTTGAAGAATGGTTCAGTTTTGTGAAAGGCGAGTATATAAGTCCCCTTACATTCTTACTACCACACTTCAGCTGTATTTAAGTTACCATGATTGAAGGAAATACATGGTATTCAAAACCCATTTTGCTGTTCATACATCAAAAGTTTGGTAGGTTAGCATGTACTCGTCTTCTGACAGATTTTCAACCTTCATGAGTTTTTTGCTCAGCCGACCCTTTTGTCTCTTTTTCGCAGCTTTGATGCGATGGAGAGACCATTTGCTTGAATACTGAAATTCGCACGGTTAGAACGCGGTAGGATGTAAGTATTGTAATGGATTAAAGGCCCTCGGCCTAGACAGTTATTCAAGTAATGCAGTTATATATCATTATTGAATAAAAAATAATCATACGTCAAAGAATCCAACTCAGCAAGCTTCCATGATCGCAGTACAACTATCAAAGATTGCAATGCGGCTTTTTAGAAAGTACGTATTCCCAATACGACCTCCATCGAGAGAGTACACGTCGCTCTCGCTATGCTCTACGTGGCTATCGCACGCGCTCCAGCAGCCAGTCGACCGGCGCGCCGACAGCCCAGCGCAGCGCCACGGCGCCATTAAAAAGCCGCCACATGGCGCGCCGCGCCGATTTCACGCCATTCCCGCCCGTGAGCGAGGCCGCCGATGGCGCCGACAATATGGCCGGCCGCGCGCACACGCGCGCTCACGCACGCACGCAGCGCAGCGCGGTCGTAGAGAACGCGCCCGCAGAAACCTCACGGACGAAAAACGCCGGCAACAAAACGCTCCCGGCGCGGCGCGGCGCGGCGCCGCCCACCGCTTTCATAATGCACAATAAACAAATCCCTCCCTGATGTCTCCGGGTGACGTTATTGGTAAACCAAACGGTGCTGCGGCGTTGAATTTTGTGGGGTTTTGAAACGAGACACTTCGGTATTAGCGGCTGGGATGGATAATGGAGTTAGCTGCGTAATTTGCTGAAAGATCGTTGGAACTTTGACGTTAAATAGGTGCTCATTTTGTGTTGAGTAATTACCGTCATGAAAATAAGCGAATATGGTAGTGAAGATAACTTTCAATCATCTATTATTTTTCGCGTGTTCAAAAGAACAATTCGCTTTAGCTTCGATAGATACGATCTAAAAGTTTTACTAATCTATTCAATAAATCTATTTAGTGTAAAATGATTAATTAATATGACGCTTCATAATCAATCATAAAAGGTGAATGAAGCAAGTTCATGAAAAAGAGTTCTCTTTAACCCTTAGTTTCTATCCCGTGGATGTGATAATGATGTTGTGTATTATACCCGGACGTTGTTTGAGTCCCGGAATACCTTACCCCACTCCTTTGAATTGAATTACGCATAAACAATAGCAGCGAGCGTTGTTGACAAACTCAGATAACCAAAAATGTTTGCTTCCGTGTAAGGTAAACTATTTTGCATTGGAAAACGATCCGCAGATTCGATGTAATAGTCCTGTCGTCGAAATAACCAACATCTCACTCTTCTTACATATAGAGAAATGTGGGTTTAAGAAAACGTGGGTGAATATCCGCCATCTCTAATTAGAGCATTACGTGATCCTACAATTGCACACACTTTTTCGCAATATTTATAATTTTCGAAATTTTAGATTGCTACATTCTCATAAAAAGTTCTATGAAAACAACATTGTTTTGTTAATGTCTGTCCTGTCTTTTTGTTCTGTCGTTTTGTTTGTTTTTGTGCGGAATATTGCCAAGATTTAACTCAATACTGAGCCAAAACTAGGTACACATTTTAAAAACAAAATACTGCATGATATTACTTATATTTTCAAAATTTCACTTTGAAAAATACATTTTATGAACACAATTCTCTATTTTTAATAATTTGAATCATAGCGGACAGTAGAAAAAAATTGTTTTGAAAATGTTGAAACTTGGGGTTTATCAATTAAAATGAGATCTTTACGATATTTATAAAAGGACTTCATTGTATTCAAACGGGAAAAATCTAGCGGTGCTTCAATAGCAAATACTTTTTCGTTTTATTTGCGACTTTGCACTTTTCGAAAATTTAGAGCTTGCAATGAAAATCGGACTTACGCCATTTTTATAAGCGTACTTTGCAATATCTGAGATAAAATGTAAAATGGATTTGATTTCGAGAAAAGCGTGTTATTAAAATTGTATTTTGACGCAAAATTACGCAAAAATCACTCACATTTTGAAAAGGAATGTATGAGATCTTATTTAAAGATAAAAATTTTCCTTATAAAAAATCTGTTTAACTTCAAAATTGTAGTGAGTTGCAATGTTACACACAAATAGTCACTAAATATATTTGATTCCGAGGAGAAACTATCATAAGGTGTACAAATTTAGTAAAATTTATTATTATTATTATTATTATTATTATTATTATTATTATTATTATTTTCTTTCATAACCTTCACGTTCGTTGTTTTTTGCTAATAACGTTTCTGTTTACTTCTGCGGAACTCTTTATAATCAATGGATATTTGAAATGAGATGCATACATATATGCTCTTGAAAGTTTGCAGCCCTTTCCCTGCCATATATGTCTGGATAACGTGTCATAAAAAACAGGGAAAAGGTTCTTACGTTAAAAATATAATCGTCAAATGCAGATTTTATCCGACCACTGATTATCTCATTCGACTACCTCATGTTTCTCTTTCAAACCTTCAATGAGTATATACAAATACTAAGTATATATTCAGTATCCACCAATAATACTTCAAAATACAAGTAATACATTGCATAAATTGAACTGGAATTATGAAATTTTCGTCATTACGTCGAATTATCGAATTTTCACTACGTAAAAAAATATCTATTTATATGTGTACAAATCAACCCTGTTTGTTTTTGTGACTCTTTCAGTTACAATATAGAAAGATTACACTTCTTAATTATATTTACATTTATACAAATATGACAGTTCGTGAACCAAAATCTAATAGGTTGTCATTCATACTTGCATCCATTTGTGGCTAATTCTTTGGGCTGTGCTCTACTTACGTACCAGAAATGTTTTTACAGCTTGAGTATCGTGAAACAACTAATGTGATTTACATTTGCAATTTTATATTACAATGCACAACATCATCCCATAGCGAAGACATTGGTCTTATGGGTCGGTGTATTCAGGACCAGTACTGGACAGAGGTATGCCAGTGAGAAGAGTCTCTGAGGGAAGTCACAAGAACTACATTGGTAGTTATACTTCATCGAAGGGAAGCTGCAATCGATTGAGTAATAATAAATCTGAGAAGAATCAGTATAATTATTATGAAGTTTATTCAGAACTTGAATAACTACATTAAAATACCATAACCATTAATGAAACAATTCATTAAGTATTTTATATTTTTTGCTCTTTTAAACGTAATGTGTTTTACCATGACAGGATATTAAAGGAAATACGCACCCAACTAGTGTTTAGAACTAACGTGCTTTTTATTAAAAATCATTTTCAAAAACTTGCTTTTCAGTTTCGGACAATTTCTTTATTTAACCATAATCTTGACGCAGAACACTCAACAGATATAAAAAGGTAAATTAAAACATATAATTATTTAATTAACTTTAATATTTAAAAATAAAAAAATCGTTTAAAGTTGGTTTTAAAATTTGAAAAATTTTAAATCTATTGAAATAATTGTTTTTTATTCAATTTTTGGTAACAGTTTTTCATGTAAATTACAGTCTAATCATATGAACATTGTAAAACTTTCTTTGTAATAGGGAGAAACCACTTCTCGTTGCGTTCATACTAGCTCTAATTTTGGGCAGGTTTGACACGGGCGAGGCTTGTCTGATTTGTGTAGCGCAGCCAGCAGGAGTTTCGCTAGGCGCTTCCGAGAGGTGGGGCGCGCATGCTTTCATGCCTTATGCATCACACACAGGCTGCGCCGGATCGATGAGCGCTGATTAGCTAACTGGCGACAGCGCAGTGGGGAGGCGGGGCGGGCGGGAGAGAGGTGAGGTGGTGTGAGGAAGGACGGAAAGTGCGAGAGAGGAGGCGGGGAACGCGAGGGAGATGGAGTGGGTGGGGAAGAGGCGGAGAAGGAGGTCAGTAGTGCAAGGAAGGAGGCGACAGGTGCGACTGAGGAGAGGAAGAAGACAAGGAAGAGACGGGGATTAAGGAGAGTAGTGCGATGTAGGACGAGGGGCGCGCGAAGGAGGAGTCGGGAAGTGCGATGGAGGAGATGAAGAGAGCGGAGAAGATGGGAATTAAGGAAAAGTACGGTGAAGGAGACGGGGAGTGCGATCAAAAGGTGAAAAGTAACAGTGAAGGACGCTGGGAATGTTGGAATGAGGCGCGAAGAGTGCGGAAAGAGGCGGGGAGTGCGAACAATGTCCTGTGAAAGAGGTGGGGAATGAAGGAAAGATGCTGAAAGTAGGGTGAAGGAGGCAAGGAGAGCGAGGAAAAGGCGAAACGTACCGTGAAGGAGGCAGGGTGTGGGGAAAGAGGCGAAAAATACTGTGTAGGAGGACAGGAATGAGAGGAAGAGGCTAAAAAGTCACGTGAAGGACGTGGGGATAGCGGGGGAAAAGCGAATGTACGATGAAGGAGACTTGGTGTGCGGAGAGAGATGTGATAGTGTGGGTGACGACACGGGGAGGGCAGAGGGGGATTTAGACCTAAATGGATCTGCTGGGTGAGGGAACCTATATGGAGACTCATCATCGTCAAGTGCCATCGTACTCGTGTTATGTTGACAAATCGATGGGACGTACTCTGCAAAGGAAAGTTCACAATTCATTTAACATTGAGTAAATCTGTATTTTTGTGAGTGCACTTAAGTTTGCGCGTATAACGTTGATACAAATACCCACAAAACCTATTAGCATTATCATTCATGTGATCGTGTTCTCCCACAATATCGTTATTTAAAACCATTTAGTAAATAATTCATTTGCATCACATACTGGATGGTGAACGTGTCGATCAAATTAATCGAACTAAACGAAGAAGGAAAGACTTGGTTTTTCACTTACGGAGACATCAAATGCGCTCTCCACATCCACTATCTACAAACAACTATTTCGAGATGTTCTATTTAGGATTAGTCGTGGATCATTGTAATATTGTGTTGCTAAATTTTCCACTTTTTCCTCCTTAGAACCGTATCTAATAGAATAGTTTCCACTAGTACGTCATGAGAGTTTATTTTACGCGTTTTAAATAAGTATATTTAAAAGTGTAAGTAGCATCGCACTGGAACTCAATTTGGAATAAGTCTATTGATTCAGTGGTGAGGTGTAGTTGACATTTACATAATTGAAATGATTGAAGGCGTTGCCATTGTCAACAATAGTATTTATTTCACAAATAGCAGCTTTCGATGGCTTAGCCATCATCATCAGTTTTCTACTGTCTGGGAGCCACAAAAACGGACTGCCCCTGCGCAGTCCGTTTTTGTGGCTCCCAGACAGCAGAAAACTGATGATGATGGCTAAGCCATCGAAAGCTGCTATTTGTGAAATAAATACTATTGTTGATAATGACAACGCCTTCAATCATTTCAATTGGAATAGGTCTGACAACCCATCCTGCAGAATGAAAATATTCTTCAAAAATGCAATAGAATTTCCTAAAATTCATTTTGAGAAAACAATATGGCTTAAGAAACATAACAAGCCTCACCCCTGCGTGCTTTCCTCCATGTTCTCCTGCATGTTCTCGCGTATTCCCACACATTCTATCATGTTGTTCCCCCCCCCAATTTTACTGTTCCATACGTTACCCTCATGTTACATGCAGGATACTCGAATGATACACGTATGTTTCCCGGATTTTCTCACTTATTTCCATCATGTTACACTCATGTTTCCTACATGTTACTCGTATGCTACCCACGTGTTGAACACACACTGGCCAAATGTTTTCCAGTCTCCTGCATGTTACCTTATTGTTCCTTATGTGTTATCAATATATTCGCGGATGTTCCCTTGTATGATCCCCCGCATGTATTCATAATGATACCGCATGTCTTCCAGAATGAAACACTAAGTAAGACTTACGTGTTCACAGCATGCTCCATTACACGGTTTATAGGAATTTTAACTGGAAACCCAGAAATTTATATTCATACTTTTTTGCCTGGAATTCGTTCCAGAAACATCAACAACAATCCAGAAACAATCGCGGTCAGTGCATTTGCTCCTCTTGAGAATGAAACTCAACTTTCTGAATATAGAGAAGACGTTCCGTCCTGTCTCTGCCCTTGCTTCGTGTCACTCAGATCCATTCAGCCCTCTCTGTCATCATTGTCACCAATTTCCGCTCTTCATGCTCCGCGCCGCCAATCTTCGCTCCACCGAATCTTTGCCCCTGTTCCGGCCCCTTCCCGCTCGGCACCGCCGTGTCCCTCCCAGCCGTCGTCGCCACCGTCGCCATTCCCAGCTCTACGTACCCTGTCCCGCAACTCCCCGCTTTACTCCACCTTTGCCCCAGTTCCGGCTCCGTTCCGCTCGCACTGGCGTGTTCCTCCCAGCCGTCGCCGCCAGCGTCGCCGCTCCCTGCTCCACTCCACCTCTACTCCCCGCTCCACTCCAGACTCTACGTACATCGTCTCCCGCACCTTTGCCCCGTTCGCTCCGTCCCTCGGCACTGGCGTGTTCCTCCCAGCCGTCGCCGCCAGCGTCGCCCCCCCGCTCCACTCCACCTTCTACTTCCCCGTCCCGCCCCTCCCCGCACCTTTGCCCCTGTTCGGGCTCCGTCCCGCTCGCGGTCTTCCCCCCTCGCGTCCCCCCCCTCCCCCCCGAGGGCTCACTGCCGCTCCTGTCACCCTCACCTGTCTGCCGTCCCGGTTGCCCCATTCCCCGTTCATCGCGCTCCGCCCCGCAACTCTACGCTCCACTAGCTTTGCCTTTGATTCGCCTCAGTTCCACTTGGCAGCTCACTCCGCTCTCCCCCAATTCCCAGATCTTCTCTCTGCTCCAGTGGGCTCACTGCAGGTCGCCACCACTCCTCACCGGTCCGTCCTCGCCAAGAATGCCCACTCTCTGCTCTTCTCCACTCCACCCTCAATTCCGCTCCACTTTCACATTGTCCCCACTCCGGCAACGTTCCGTTCGGCATCGCTCTGTCTCTCTCCGCCGTCCCCGCATTCGCCTCCACACCCGCTCCTTTCATTCTGCTTCTTCACTCATCGTCCCGCCATTTATTTCTGCTTCTGTACGTCGCGCTGGCCATCACCACCAGTCCCCGCTTTCATTCTCCGCCGCGTCACTCTCTGTTCTTCCGCATGTTCTAGTTCCATTCCGCTCAGCATCACTGTACACCATACGCCGATTCGCATCGCTGTCACGCCTCGCTCATCACGCTGCCCCCCTCTTCACTCACCGCCCCGCTACGCCCTTGAGCCGGCATGACACGCCTGTTCCCCTCTGACCTCCGCATGCTTCCGCCGCTCACTATCTGCCTTGAACTTGCTGGCCCCCTCTCCGCTGACTACGCTATGTCCCACTCGGCACCAGATTCTCCCTATCCGCCGTATACGCTATGTCCAATTCTCTGCCTTTCTGCCGTCTACGCCGTGTCACATTCGGGACCATTCTCCCCCCTCCACCGTCTATGCTATAGTCGCCACTCCCCACTCTTCGCGCTCGATCCCGCACGCTCACCCCATCAGTACTTGTCAGCCCCACTTCATCGGAACTGAATTTCAATTTTCAACATCAATTATTCACTGTCTAATTACGCTATTTTAAAAAGTCAATGTGTATTTGGAGGAAACTAAAGGTAACCCGTCAAATATAACGGGGCAAAGTCAAACTCCCATACGAATGTATTTGGCATTTTCAGTAGATTTTCCGAATTTGCTGCCTAGCCTGGACCATGACCTCCATGCCTGGACCTTCTGGACCTTGTTAATTGTCACGTCAGAGGAACAAGAAATCCGTATGACAATCATCAGGCATTTCCTTCACGGTAACTAGTAAACTGAATCTGACTTAGCTTTAATTTCTCACAGAGCTACAGAAAAGAGACGATTTTTAAGGCAAGCTACAACTTTATTTTTGCCTGTATCGTACCTCGGGAAGCTAATATGCTACCCATACGCCACACTAGGGGCAACTCCTACATTAATAATTTATTGCAGTGAATAAGATAACAATTTAATTTTTAATTCTCAATATAAGATTTTTTCAATTTAAAAATTTTCTTATTACCTGTAATAAGTTTCAAAGTGGGGCCCGCGGTTCTCTGGATGTCCGTAAAATAATTTTAAGGACATCCTTAAAATCGGACACGAGGTGAAAATTAACATAAATGATCACCTGTAATCTGTTCTTCTGCGTTATTCTGTATTCCTATTATAAGATCATTGTCAATTAGTCCAGTAAATTCTGACGCAAAAGCGTCTATAAGTGCATTGGATTCCGCTGAGTTGATAAACACATTCAAATTTTGGTTCCCCAAGTTTGTAAGATTTTAAAACCCCCACAAGCTCAGTCTGATTTCTGTTCTGTAGGTGAATATATTTAAACATTAAAAGGTTACTATTTTTATGTTTATGGGAATAAGGTGAAAACGTTTTAAGTCACATTAAATTGAAAATCGATCTTTATTCTCTTAAGAAATATATTTTCTCTAGTATTGTACTTAAATTTCTGGTTTTCTTTTTATTTAGTTCATATTCTTCAAATTCAATGTTCCAAGGCAATTTGCAAATTTATTATAAAAATACCCATGAAATATTTCGTATCTTACAAATTCTCCGGCGATTTTCATTTCATATGGCTGGTTTGTAAACAATTAGGGTGCCAACCTCATGGGAGAAAATTATGGTGCCGTGAACTGAAAATAACCACGGGGGACTGAGGTGTAATAAACACCACCTACGTATATATATTTAGGTGGCGTTAATTTAATCCACGGCTTTCTCGCTAAGATCGCAGCGACAAAACACGCCAAAACACGTTTTTGGGAATTTCTTTAAATTTTCTGACCGGATCTGAAAACAAATTATCAGTTCCTCATTAGAAGAACGAAACGATCGAATGTCTCGATTGGTGCACGGGAAGTGGTCTAGCAGTGAGTGACGGAAATCGAATGCACACGCATACGAACGCACGCACATCTGAGCACTCGGGAGTGACTCAAATACTGTATGGAGATAATCGTTGAGGCACTCTGCATCATAGGAACCCAGCAGCATTGTCGCAGAATAGGCTCAATGTGTTTGCAGAACTTACACGTAAATGTGCGCAGCCCGCCAGCACAGGCATCTTCCATTTCTCTGCCTCGGGAACACGGAACACGGTCTCATATTTTCAGAGTTGCCGTCCCCTGTCGGTCGTATTTTTTTTACAGACTTCCTTATTGCTTTGGTTTTACAAAATAATTTTACATTATGACATGTTATTCGAAATAAATCAGTATTGTCGGTTTATTATACTCTTTGATAATGGATTTCGTTGAACCTAACAGTTCCTTTACAATTATGCTCCTGCAGCTTTTCCCTAACCATCGAAGTTGTACATCACTGGCGCGCGTGGCGATCAGAGATGTTTAATCCTTTGGCCTCCGCAGACGTCGAGTTCCGAAGCGTGCGATTTCCCGAACGTGCGCGTGGCGCTGACTTCCTGCACAAAAGTGCAAAAGCAATATACACTCCATATAACTCATTCAAACTGTGAAACCAAATTGCGCGCCAAGACAAATACCGAATGGTACCGCCAGATGTCGTGCCAATAGCACATAGCCATCTTCAGTTGCTCAAACTACGATTATTACAATCTCGGTCACGCAGGAAATTGTTATAGATGTTATGGGTATTTAGAAAACATTGCTCCTCTTGGTTGAATTTACGACTGTTTTCTTAATATTTGCAAAACACTGGAAGAGTTAAAAAACTAAACTAATGTTTAGAAATTCTGAACTATGAGGTAAGAAAGAAAGATATGAGTAATTTTTCAAAATCTCATACGTACAGCCTAACTTTTGTTTTGAAGGTAAAGTGTGTAACATATTTATTATTATCAAAATAAAACTATAGATTTGTTTTAGAAGCAAAATAAACTTTTGGAAGCTAGAAAATAAAGGAGCTTAAATTGTGTCCGACTAAAAACCTTCCTGTGAAAACATAAAAATTGGTGTACTAGTTTCCTAAAGTAGCCCAAACCGGCAGGCAACATTTACAAAACCAGAATGAGTTGTTATTCAATGTAAATAACACGACCTTAATAAGATGTTAGTTATTTTGGAGTCTCAGCTACTCGTTTCAAATACATTCATATAGATTTTCAAAATAAAAAAAATGGAATTAAATATTGTTGGCAGAAAGTGGAAAAACTGTTATATAAACACTCTTCAGCATATATTTAACTGATTTGTACACGTCAAAATTCAATTCCCGTTGAGGATTCGCCAATACTCTTTCATCAGTAGTACGACTCGCCTAGAGGGCATTGGCGGGGACTAGGGAGACCTAGCAGGAAAAGGAGACAGAGAGAGAGAGAGAGTGCTGGGTTGGGGAGGGGTTAAGGGGGGGAGAGGCGGCGGTGTATGGCTCCCGAGAGCGGAAGCCGAAAGAGCCCGGGGCAACGGGCCGTGCTGGCTGCCCTCCTCCAACTTGGAGGCGACTTCACATAATACCCAGGGGGCCACTGGGGATGTTTGCATCGCGTTCGCCCAATGCTCTCCCGCGGGTTTTGTTAGGGCCAACTTGGACCGGACGCGCAACTTCTCGGAACATCATAAGACTCACGCTCTTCCCCTAAACAGTGTCTTTCCAAATAATACAACACCCATATTCATGTAGGAATCTCACAATATTAGTTAAAATTACTCTTCTAATTTATGGTAGGAGGTAATATTTTGCTTTTCATTTAATATTTGATGCAAAGAATTACTTTCAAATAATAAGAATAACTTTCGAAAGTGTAAAGACATCTTGTCACACTCTTTTGAACGGTACCAAAAATTACCTGCCAATTGTTACTTGAAAGAATAAATAAATAAATAAAAGAACTACAAAGTATCTCAGTGTCATTTTTATTGCAACAAGTTTTTTATATTTATAAACAAATATTAGCATATTGACGACATTTAATACGTGAGATAATATTACTGAAGTGAACCTCATTATCCAGACACAAATTTACGATTATCATAACGGCTTCTTTAACTTTTCTTATTTAATGCGAGAGAAAGTACGTTGCCTTTTCGAGATTCTATCATTCATATTTGCCCACAGAAAGTTAATTAAAACTTCAAAATATTGAACTTGTTGTAAGAGTAATTTATTAAATGAAATACGAAAGACATTACTGTTGTGTATACATTTTAAAAAACCCCTGACATTGAACATTTTCTCCCACACATTTCGAGCTTTTCTTCTTACACATATAGGTTATATTTTGTTACGTAAGAAGTGCTACATTTTTGTTGACTGTCCTTTCAAACCTTCACTGCGCCAATTTCTTCCTTCGGTTCCGGGCGATTGGAAACACCAAATCGATATACCCTGTAGATCGACACAGACATTTTTGTTGGTAAATTTACAGCTAGTGCCCAATTTCCGGGGTCCCGATTTTCAGACACGGTTATGAATTCTCGTAAGCATGTATGAGATGAGACGCCGCACCACGACGGCGCCGCCACTAGCACCGCCGCCGCCGCTGCAGGCCGGTTTAGGAGAGATATCGGCGGCGGATAACGGAGGGAGGAAGAGGGTACGCCCCCTTACGAGGGCAACTATCTCGGCTGCTGAGAGACCCGCGAGACCCACAACTAAGACCATAACTGCCTCTTCGTCGCTCCCATCTAGAATTCATTGCACTAAGCCCATGCGGGACGGGGCGGGGCGGGGCGGGGCGGGGCGGGGCGGGGCGGGGCGGGGCGGGGCGACGGAGACGGAGACGGCAGCGGGTCTATCGGCCGCCGCCGGATTATCTGTACGGCGCGTCGCTTGTCCTGCGTCTCCTCTGCCTCAGTCACTGCTTCCGGCCCCTCTGTTTTCGCTTCCAACCGTCCTCGACTCCGCTTCTGCCCAAACCCCACTCTTCGCAGCTTCAACCTTCTCTACATCTGGGCCTCCAGTGCATCTCGGCCTCCAGTGCATCTCGGCCTCCAGAGCATTTCGGCCTCCAGAGCATCTCGGCGTCCAGTGCATCTGTCTCCAGTGCATCTCGGCCTCCAGTGCATCTCGGCCTCCAGTGCATCTCGGCCTCCAGTGCATCTCGGCCTCCAGTGCATCTCCCAATTTTCTGCATCTCCAATTCTTTCTCTCTTATTCTCCCCTCCCTTATTGCTTTCCCCCCTTCTTCCACCATTGCCTGCACTCTGCCACTTCCCTCCCTCTCCACTTCGCCTTCTGCCACCGACTGTCTCTGCAGCGTTCCTCCTTTAGTTGGTCCCACCTGAATCGGCGCTTCCCTTCGGGCTCCCTCTGAGAACACTTTTCCACCCTGCTCTCTGCTCTCGCGGTGGCTCTCCACACCCAATGCGCTCTGTACTCTGATTGCTGTCTGCTCCCTGGAGACAGTAATCAGAGCACCCTTCACTTGCGATGCCCTTCACTTAAGCCGTAGAAAATAATCGTTACTTATGTGTGAAACTGGCAAGATTTCTTCTGAATTCGGGAAAAACGAGTTAATCCCTGGAAAATATTGGATTAATTGATGATTGATAATTTTATAGAGGTCAATAGTTTCTTCGTGGCATGCCTCTTGAATGTGCAGAAAATTAGACTTCAACAGCACACACTTTCTCGCATTATTTCTAAATTTGCATTTTTCGAAAGTTCAGAGAGTTCAACAAAAATGATACCCGCTCTCTTCATTTAAGAATCCCTTCTTCTATGTGTGGAAATAATTTTAAGAAAAGAATTGTAGCGGATTTTGAGAGAAAAATGTAATTTTCTTAAAACTGCCTGTATTTCGCGCCAAATTACACAAAAGCTACTCACATTTTCGAAAAATTGAACATTAACTAACTTAATGACCATCTTTAAGGAACAGATTTCATTTAGGAAAAATCTCTATCTTCAATATTAAAGTTGTTGAAAACTCCCCAAAAAATTGCTCTATTACATGTTTAAAAAATATGGGATAAAAGACCTGCACAATTCTCAAAAAAATGTGCGTCATTTTTGATAAATTGTTGAAAATGTTTTTAATGATTAATGTAAAATACCCTCAAAAATAAAAACATTCGTTTTAAACTTCCAATGCCTCGAGTTCATTCAGATCAATCGTAGAATATAAATTTTGATGAAAATCAGCTGAACGGTTTGGGCGCTAGCGATGACTATAGACGGATAGACAGAAATACACGTTTTGCTGTCAATATGTTTT
Organism: Teleogryllus oceanicus; assembly: GCA_964035755.1. NCBI lineage: Eukaryota > Metazoa > Arthropoda > Insecta > Orthoptera > Gryllidae > Teleogryllus > Teleogryllus oceanicus. The sequence continues at coordinate 84,975,771 of CAXIVR010000002.1, read as the reverse complement.
ACAGGGGACCCACAAAACATGGATTTCGGCTGCACCACAGTTTAGAGAATTTTTTCTATATTTAGTCACAGGATTTATCCACTTTTCGTCACCAGGGCCCGGAAATGTAAGTTTTTCTGCCGAAAAGTCGCCATTTTCCGGCGAACGATTGCAAAACTTTCTCTTCTTACGAAGTACCTTCGTAAGAGCGAGAAGGTAAATATTGTTCAAAATATGCAATATTGTTGCAAAATACGCAATATTGTTGCAAAGTATACAATATTGTTGCAAAATATACAATATTGTTGTAAAATATGCAATATATGTTGATTTTATACTGTTCGTTCGTGATTCTTATATTTACATGAAATCTGTCATCTATGATTGTCCAAGGCTTGTCATGCCCACTCTCATTGACGATTTGAAGATTTTCTTTTCCCTACTTTGTATTTTCAATGTACCATCCATGTAAGGTGATCATAATATCCCTTCGAATATCCAAAGTAATTGGCATTAAAATTTTCCAAGTCAACGTGAACTTCCTTAAATGTTTAATTTACACAATAAATATAATTTAAAGAAAATACCTAATTATCTTCAAGACAAGAAATAAATTAAAAATCAAGAATGTCAAAAACTAATTTCGTAAGGATCAAAATACATTATGTAAACTTACCAAAAACACAAAATTTTCAAGTAAAAAAATAATTGTGCTATTGAAGTTCATGATGAAAATGTAGTTTTTATGAATAAACGTTTGCCGAGCTTATTAATACTCGGATTAGAATGCTGTGTGAAAGTATCTACAGCTATTCTTCTTTAAATGATACGATTCGTTAAAAATTAGGTTTAATTTTTTTAGATTTTATGAATCAAATTGTAACGATTCATGTTATGTCGGAAAGGCAGTATGCTAACTGAAAACACTATATTCATTGCGTTTCTTCTCTTTTTGGAGCATGTAGGCACATACACACTTTTTCTAGAATTCTTTAAGACTATTCGGGAATGATCGACATAAATTAGAGCCACGCGAATCAAAAGGAGACGAATCAATAATTTTGATGGTCCCCTCTGTATGTGCTTTAAAATTGCTCAAAACGCTTTGTAAATGCTTAAGGTGCTCCAAACACTTTTTTGAGAGTCCTGGAACTAGACGGTCTAGAAGCGACAGACGAATGCAAGATTAATTATATGTACTCTTCCGACGCACCGATCCCACCATTTTTTCAGTTCTTAATTTTGATTCATGTTTTTGCAAATATTGAACGGGAGATTGAAATATTATTTTCGCTCCTATTTATCAAGAGAAAATATAATTTTCAGACCCATTACTTAGTTTTAAGATTAATGAAATATTTCATTAAAGAAAGGATATTCTAGACATAAAAGAACTTCATAAAATTCTTGTTTGTTCAATTGTTAATTTTTGATGAATCGTTCTGAAACAGCAAATAAAATATATATTTTTCGCTCTGATGCATAAAGCCAAAATGAATATTTCTCATTCTAAGAAAATATTATATATTATTCTAATAATAAAATATTCTAACAATATATTATTCTAATAATTAGACAATTTTATGACGTTTGCTTCATAATGTTAATCACTCACCTTACTACTCCCCAAAATTAGTGATTATCCCAATGGGAATGTCCGGTATGAATTATATCTTTGAGGCTCATTCTGATAAAGTCTGCACTCAAAATCAAGACTTACTTCGTAATCCTCAATTAATTTTAATCAAAATTGATCTTTATAAGAAACAAAAATTCTCATACCTACACGCAAAACATGTCACCATCAGGACTACTGGATCTGCAGCTCTATTGCGATGGAATTCGAAAATGCAGTCGAAATTGAGAATAAATTATAATTATTCGAACTCTTTTCATTCTACTCACTCAAGGAAGCCTGTCACTCTCAATCCCTATTTGTTTTTTCTTCATCTCTTTATCTTCTTACTGACGATCGTGTTTCGCACACTCCAATATTTACTTTCTCGCCATTGCTTACGCAGTATAGAGAAAGTATTGTAATGCTGCGGAAAAAACGGCGAATTTTCAATAGAAAAACTTATTGTTGAATTTATAACTGAGGTTTTAGAATGGTAGGAATACGAAAATTTCAATATTACGTAATTATTTCCAATAAGGCGAGTAAGTATGTGCTATTGTTGCAGCTCTCGCTGTACAAAGCACGTATTGAAGTTTCTTCTTAATTGTATTATACTGATGCGAGACATTAACAGCAATAATATATATATATAAAACTTAATTTATGTACTGCATCTTAATGTTGAAAAAGTTTCTTTAAATCAAAATTAAAAAATATGTGGAGCTGTAGTAGTATACGTTTAATTCGTTTTATTTGCTTTACGTCCCCGTAAATTTGGTTCTCGTGGCCAGGCTTCACTGGACCGATTAACGCAAATCCTTCATGACTGGCGTGCACACACCGACCGTCTGGTTTGTCTCTCTGCCCTGTCCCGTCGCTCAGCCGTCATCCTTCGTAAATCCCTTTGCGGCCCTCCCCTTTCCCTGTCATCTCCTTTTCTCTCCCTCTCGCTCCCATCCGCCCCGAATCGGAACAAGGCCCGTCCTCCGCCGATGCTCCCGCCCCCTGCCCCGCATCAGAGCGCCGCCGATCGGATCTGGCACAGAGGCCGCAGGCGGGGGCGGCGATGGCAGAGCCGATAGTAAAATCCCGTGCGGAATGGCGTCGGTCGTCGCGTGCTGACGGCAGATAAGAGCTCGGCTCGACGGCGACGCGGTCGGGGTCGCCGTGCCGTCATCGCACTTCACGCCGCCGCTTCCGCCCCCGTTTCCTTCCCCGCCTCCGCTTCCGGGCCCGGTCTCCCAACTCCCACTCCTGCCCCTCCACTCCATCTCCCTCGCTCCCCACTCTCCTCCCTGCTGCTACTGTCGTCTTCGCTCCCAAGCCTGCTCCCCGCTCTCACAGCCGCCGACCCCCCACCGCCCACGCCCCGCCCCGTTCCCGCCTCCGCTCCGCTCCCCTCCCGTTCTCTCCTCCAATCCGCTTCCACCTCCTGCACGATCTCTTTCTTCTCCGCCTCACTCCCCCTGCTCGTGCCAGAGCAGCGGGTGAAGCGCTAGCCATCAGCCGTCACGTCGTCCGTCGTCCGCCCGTCATCGTCATCATCATCGTCGTCGTCATTAGTCGTCGTCGCCCAGCGAGCAGCAGCAGCAACAGTATCCGCCCCCTCCATCTTGCAACGCCTCTGTGTAAGGCGCTGCCACCGCCGACATTGTTACTGCCGCCGTCATCGCCATCCCCGTCTTCGTCCCTGCCCTTACATCGCCGCTACCATCACTAACATCGCCGTCTCCACTACCATCATTGTCAACAGCGCCCCCACTGCGCTACACGCAATCTCCGGTACTGTTGTTTAACATCTGCATTCCTCTCCACTATCAACATACGTTATTATCGTTGGAACACCAATTACACAATACATTTCACAACCCCCATTCCTTTTAGTCCTCTGTCTTTAAAGCCTCCAGAACATCAGCATTATCATTTGTGCAATCACTACTTCTGCCGTTATTACCATTCTCATCGTCCAGAGTTGTGCCCCGCTCATTTCATACCTCCGCATATGCTTTTTACGTCGGGTCATTTCCATCATTTTCACCACCGGAGATACCAATCGCACCTATTCCGACATCGTCATGGCCTGTGTCCCCCGTTACAGAGGCCTCTACTCCTGTTACCCCCCTCCCCCTCGTCATTGCCATCCTCGATGCGTGCGTTGCCATCCCCAGCGGGCGGCTTGTGACTCCGGCCGCTGCTTTTATCGCCTGCGCGCGCTGACGGAGCCCGCGCCGGAGCAAATCGGATTGGGAACAATGGCGGAAATGAGAATCGGCGCGTTATTCCGTCCTCACTGATCTGCAAGCAGCGAGTTTTGACCCAACCTGTACCGGTTATTTGAGGCCGCCGTAAGGGAGGGAACTGAAGTCTGCTTGTGTCGCTGCCTATCTTCGCAAATTGTCTACCTCAGTAGGACTTAGACGGTACATGTTGAGAACATAATTAATTACCCACGCAACAGTCGATATAAGCATAAGCAGTTTTAGTAACCATTGGGGTTCTCATGAAAGATTTCCCGGGAATAATTAACTTGACTTTTAGAGGCTAAATAAAATAAGTTGCTTAATATTTTTAATAAATTGTTTTTTGGAGGAGAGAAATTTTGTAAGTTGTTATTGTAGGTATGCAGACAGTAATCTACGAAATATTTAATTATACGGATTTTAATGAACATGAGAAATGAAAGATATGAATTTTTAACAAAATAGAATGTCGTCTTCTTGTGTTATAAAGGAGTGAAATGCGCCGAAAACAACGAGAGTAGAAGTAAAATGAAATGAAAGGAGATAAAAAATAAACTATAGCAAAAAGGGCCCAAAAAGCTATAATTAGAATAAGAGATATTTAAATACTACTCATTGGTCGTTATTTGTAGGAATCACGAACATTAGTAGGTTATTAGCCTCTGTTTATCAGAAACAAATGATCGTGAATCTTCCTCTTTCGCATCAAATATCTGATGGAAAGAAACCCTTTTCATTCACTCAGCTCAATTTCGTCAGCCTCCATCTTCTAGGTATATTGCATTACCTTCAGAAGTGTCTTCATTTCCATTTCAAAAGGCGTCCGCAGATGGAGATATATTAAAGTAAGAAATGTAAACAGGAATGAGATGCCAACCTTCTAAAGTAAAGATACAATATCACTCGAAGATTCCCTTGAAGTAAAATGCTAAAGGTAAACTATTATCTCGAAAGAAATACTTAGGATTTTGCAATGTTAATATCTTGATGTATTCCACACAGGCGCTGAACATTTATTTCTTGCGTTCGAAAATTATGTACTTTCGTAATGTTTGTAGACGCGTATTTGCCTTATTCACGACTTTACTCATTCATAAAGGTTTCTAGAATGATGCAAATGGTATACGCTTTTGTTTACTGAGAGATAAAAAATAAAACAATGAATTGCATTTAATTTAAAACTTATCATTCATCCGAGATAATTAGCTGAATTATCTATTTTTTCTATCAACTTCTGGTTGCAACTATCTTCCTAAAGAGCAGTTAGTACAATACTTTGAGGAAAACACGGGTTGTCTTTGTTTCACCGATTTCTTACAATAAATGATCTTTTGAATGACAAGTTGGAAGTTTTGAACACGTTCTCACATTAATTCGGGGGAATAAATCCCAAGTTTGCTGTAACTATCGAAGTGACGTGTGTTTTTATACCTCACATTCGGCTAAACTCGATTTATAAACTCTTGAATTTAATTTTTCTCATCTCCTTTGTTGCGTCTTTCTGATCGCATGTTTCAGAATAGAAATGTGGTATACAAAATGAAGAAATAAAAATGGAGTTTGTTACACTGCCTTCTGATAAGTTTCACGATAACTTAAATTAAGTATGCCACACTACCCTCCGAAAAGTAATGAAAAGAATTCAACTAGTGGTGCTAAAATATATCAATACATTGAGAATACAAATTGAGTAAACATAAAAACAGCGAGAAAGTAAAATAGATTCATTATGAGCATTTGAAATAGTAAATTATGATTAAAATTAAATAAAATATTTTAAATATCATTCATTCCATTTTTCTTGTAAATTGGTGTAAAACCTGTATGTATTTCATTAATTTCAAGCAGAAATTACGCAAAAACCACTAATTTTTCAAAACGTACTTGCCCTTTTTTAAAGAGTTAATTTTGTACAACAGACTTTGTCTGAGCAAAAATCTCTATCTTCAATATTATAGTTTTGAAATTTATTTTTGCAATTTTCGAAAATGAGTCTAGCACCACATATTTGACCGTCCCTTATTCTCTATGTGGAGAAAATTTAAAGGAAAGATCTAGATCACTTTTGAGAAAAAAAAATCATAATTTCTAGCGCGAATTACGCAAAGCTACTCGTTAAAAAAATGTACATGACCTTTTTAAAGAGCTAATTTTGTACAATACAATTTGTCGGAAAGAAAAATCTCAATTTTCAATTTTGTTACTTTCTTTTCGCAAATTTCGAAAAATCGGCGATGTCAACGAAAACGTGACCTGCACCATTTTCTTACACGTCTTTTGCACTAATAAACAACAAAATAAAATAAAACAATTGGAGCAATTTTTTTAAATTTTGAAAATGTCCGAAGGACTTCATGGAAAGTACCACCCAAAATTAAAACATCAGTTTCAAATTCTAGGGCCTATCTAGGGCCAAATTCTAGGCCATCGGCCAGACCGATTAGAGAATATCAATTTTGGAGAAAATCGGCTGAACTGTTTATGCGCTAGTGTTGTACTCAGACATACGGACGGACGGCGAGACAGACAGACGGACAAAATAGAAGTTTTGCTGTCAATCGACGTTTTGGTATGAAGGACGCACTCAACATGTTTTATGTCGATCCAGTTTACACAATTTAATTTATCCACGTTTTCGTTTCCACGACCCGACAATAAGAGTTTTTGTGTTGAAAATTCGTCGTTTTCTTTCGCACGATTACAATACTTTCTTTTCTTATGTTAGCAAGTGCGAGAAAGTAAAAACTATGCTTTGACCTGCAGGGTTAATAACAAATTATGAAGATCACTTTGATAGTTGAAAGTATAAGCTTCTGGGTACAGGCAGATTACCATAGAAGCAAACATGCAAAAATTGGAGTTCATCGATCTGACTTTCTGAGTAGCACTCATTACGTATCCCTTTCAAATAATGCTAGAAGGAATGTGCTATTGGAGTAGCACTAACAGAAAAGAGTTTCCAAATCCTGGCCCCCATTTTATGTTTGAATATATGTAAATTCAATTTTCCGTACAATTAAATCTAAATATTTGCAATGCATATCTTAGTTATACACATCTGATATTCTACTTAAAAAGATTGGACAAGTAGTTTAAGAATAAAATTATATTTCCGTAGACATTACATTTTATAGATTAAAAAAAGTCTATAAATGTGAGCTCCCAGCAAACGTTTCAAGAAATGGGTAACTAAATGAAAAACTCCAAATAGTTTGAACTCGGTATAATTTTACAAAACAACATATTTAATACTTTACACCTAAGAAATTGTCTTGTATATCTAGCACACAGTCTGTATATTCAAATGTGATAAAAGTCCCATATTTAAGAAACGTTTTCCGCTCCCGCACATTCTACATGAGTCGAGAGTGAACACGTAAGGCACATCACCCATAGTTCTCTTACAGCTCTCCGAAAATTTACTCTGCAAACCATGTTCTCGGCATCTTCTTCATGTGGTAGGCAAGATATTCTGGCAGAACTTCCAATAAGGAAGGGCCAGATGACATGCCGTTCGATTCCTCTCGTATGGTGAATCTCCCTTTTGCTTTTTAACTTCAGAATTCTTAAAAATTCTCTCTCTCTTTTCGACTTCCCTGGGATTAGATTCTGAAATTGTCTCTTGCTCTCTTTTTGTTCTTCCTTCCCTCCCTAACTAATAGGCTTCAGAGACAATATTGGTTTTCATTAGACTTCTAAGGTACCAAATACCTTCTTATTTATTTATTTATTTTACAATTTCAAAAACAGTTGAAACTGCGTATGACGTGCTAGGGGGAGAAGTGAGTTCTGTACACATTTTCAAAATTCTGTGATCCCTACACTAAGTCATATACTACATGAATTTTGAAAATTAAAAAAAGCTCTCATGTAATAAAATCTATTTTCAAGGATAAATGAGCAATACATTTTGGGCTCTTATCCATGATGTCCTTCGTCAAGGATTCTTTCTTTGTGTTTATTCTTTGTGTTTATTTTACAAGACAAAAAATTGGGGGCTCATCCTAGAAACCTTTGGGGAGGGTCGAGTTAGACACCGGCGTGTTTATATTTCAGATGCCTTCCTTTTATTACAGGCAAATTATTTTCAAAAGTACGCCTCTGCTAATGCAAATCAACATTAGTCATGACCAGACTCCTTCAATAAACAAAGTATTTTTCACATTGATCGCCAGATGCAACTAGTGGTGCTTAAGCAGTACTTTAGTAATGGTTATGTAATACTATTTATACCACAACTTATCTCCGAATTAACACATTTCAGAAATCTTTTTTGTAGAACTGATTAGAAATCGTCAAACATTTGGTGCGAAAGCTAAATTTTTTCAAGCAAATATCAACACAAATGTGACAATTATAACTGCTTTTCTTATAGATAAATCATGTTACAAAGAGATTAATTCACAAAAATTCGCGAGTCGTGACGTGGAATGCCATTGTTGCAATCCAATATGATAATCCCTGCAGACTAGAAATTTATATTTCGTATTTCTACAACAGGTTTTAAAGGATTTTTAAGGAAAAAATTTTAAAAGTGTAAGAAAAGCCCTAATGTAAGAAACGAACAATGAAATATGAAATAATGTACAAACTCAAACTTACTTCACATCTAACGGCCTGGAATCACTTCTCATAGTACCCCCAAAATTAAATTTCGGTATCAATTTGAAGAGGAACGACATCAGCCAGATCGATTACGGAATATTAATTTTGGAGAATTCCGCAAAATATCGTTAACTTGATATTCACAAAATAGACTCAATAACATCGCTCTATCTTTACCCTCTTTTAGCACAAAATTCTCGATTTTCATTAATGCTATCAATAAATTATGACTTCACAATTTTATAATTTGATAATCATGATTTAAATTTTAAGTAGAACAGTAGTCATATCAATATTCAGTATAACTTTTCATATGACTTTTTGATGTTCAAACTGATTTGCAGAAAGAAAACCTCCAAATGAAAACAAATCAATGTATCTCTACAGATTCATTGATTATAACATACAGACAAGATGCGAAAATATAAACTAAACGGAGTTTGCTTGAAGCATATTGGTTTTTCAATGTGGTTGATATTTACATTAGACTTTATATGAAATTGAGGACCTGTATTTTCATCAGAGGAAATTTATTTTAAAATAATACGAATTATTCAGGAAATATCCTAGTTTTTAGTGGCTTCGAAATTTAATTTTCATTTAAAACAAACGTGTGACTTGTTTTCCATACGATACGGAGACAAATATTGGAAATGAAATCCCACGCCGCGCGAAAGTACCCTTTTCACGAACATTTTCAGCAGCCGATATGACATTTGATGCTGTGTTGAGAAAGCGATGTATTTGCGAAGCTTTTCACCAAGCTAAAAACAGGCGAACATCGCCAGCTGAATTCTCAGAATATGCGCCAGGAGCGCCGGTGGTTGTCGAGTGCTCCTGGGCAAGCCCAATTTCCCCCTTTGTGTCCGTGACGTGCAACCCAATATTCGCACAGCGTCGCGAGCGGGGGGGGGTGCGAAGGAGAGGCAGTGGCAGAGCCGGTGGCAGATGCGTTTCCAACGATTGTTGCGGACGAACAAGACAGATGAGAAAGAAACAACCTGTTCATAAATTGCGACTTTGCCGTGAGCCGTAAATTGAAGTGGAAACGAAACTTATTCAGTCATTCAGAGAATCTGTCTTCAGATGAAAATGAAGTATGCTAGTTTTTAGTAGCCGCTTATGTTAAACGAACTCGTTAATATTTTTTTCGTACAAACTTAATTTGATGTTAAAAAAAGGAAACTTTATAAAGAAAATTTCTGCGTTGTCTGCTAGAAGTATAACTACGTTGTGTGTGTTGAAATAGAAATTGAAAGCAATACAATAATATTTTATAAATTTAATACCTTTCATCAGATCTAAGCGATCTTCTACTTAATAATCTTGTATCGCTTGATGACTCTTAAATTTTATATAAAGGCCTTTTAGAATATTTTCGAAATAACCATAAGTTTTTAAGTGAATAATAATATAATTAAATTCACAACAAACGATACTCAATTAATTTTCAACGAACATACGTACTAATCGAATAATCTAATGTTTTTTTAAGAATTACTATCTCAATATCACGTAATAAGTCACTAAATTCTATTTCCGGTCTATTACATCTTAGCATATTGGGAAACAAACTGGTGCGATGTGCCCGTAAAAAAATCTAAATCTTGCAAGATCAAGGGAAGCTTTGAAATCTAGATCACGATTACCAGGTTGTTAACGAGGAAAATGTATTCCGTGTGTTTGACAAGGGTAATATAATATAAAAACTGTTTCGAAAATAGGTACAAAGTTATAAATAAAAGCATATAAAAGGGCGAAAAAAGGGTGGAGAACGTTGAGCCAAAATATGAATAAACGAGAAAGTAAAAGGATGAGCAAAGACAGAACAACATCAGCTTTGTGGAAGTGGAAATGGCAACACGGACACGATAGGGTGGGCTGGGCGCTATTGGTTGAACGCGGAGGATGCCTCACGGGGGTGGGTGGGAACATCATAGCGCCGCAGGAGAACAGGGAAGGGGGGGGACGCACGGGGGGGGCGCGGGCGACGGGGGGAGGGCGATGTACGGCAGGTGGAAAAAAAGGATGGAAAAGAGAGAGAGAGGTTGGATGAGGGTTGGAGGGGAAAGGGTGGGTTGGACCATGGAGGATTCGGAGCGATACGGCTCGACGTGGTCAAGGTCGATATACGAAACCGGAGACTAATTAGGAGTGGACGCACCGCTGGCAAACTTCAGTGAAAATCGCCTCTTCCTGGAGCTGTGATGTGCCACGTTACGCATCGGAGGTCCGGCAAAAATCCGGGGAAGTGTGCACCTGCCTGCGCCAGCATAAATTCGACAATGTTGCTCGCATCTAACGCCGCTCGCTTTTCGATCCTCGTTTCTCGTATTCGTGCATGGCTTCTCTTGTTTGTTCTTGTCTGTCTAGTAGCTATGCTGCAGTAGATTCCGCTTGTTTAGTAAAGTGTTTAGTAAAGTGTTTAGTAAAAAAAGGAAATCCTGAGTGGAACAGCGTGCCATTTTCCGAGCCCGGGAAAGTTTAGACCTTCTTTAGACTTTTATGCCCGCTGTTTTCTTTCTATTGTTCTCTTGTTGCTTGCCTACACTAACAATGCTCTGATGCATGGCCCAGTGATTTGATGTCCACTGTTTCCTCCTGCTATCATCGTATTCGCTTTTCTTTATTTTTCTGGAACTTGAGCTTCCTTCCGAATCTGGGCTGTATTCTCTGTCTAAGCCAGAGTGTTTGCCAACAAAATTATCTGTTAATATTTCTATAAAAATAGATGCACTGACATTTTTGTGAGTTATAATTGATACCACAGTTTTAATAAACACATTTATTAACAATACGGTGTAAATAAGACCAACCAACTCTAATAAAAGTATCGTTGTTCCTTAAATATTAAAATATGTTCAAATAATTTGTAAAACGGTTGTTATACATATTGGAAAATGTAACAATTAACACGGAATTATCGGCTAATTAGGTTTTTTCAGTAATTTATTGGTAATTTAAAGCTAGGAGTTATATTGACAAAATAATATAATCTCAGAAGACTTTCCTTCGATGTGAATATTGAAAAATTATAAGTGCAGAAAATAAAATTTTTACTATACATTGGACATTTTGAATATAAAAATGGATAGAATTTTGTGAACTGATTTCAGTCTCATATTCTTTAACCTCCTTGAGACATGAATAGAATTTTGATTAGGCCTCTTCAAATTTCAGGATTGCAAGGTACTGATCTGTTAACACCACTTCATATTTACCTCATGAACCTCATTAATGAAACGGCATACAAATTATTAATGGAGACAACTTTAAAGCATCAAAAGATCAGACGACAAAAGATAAGCCTAAAGATCAACAGTTGTAACCTACGGCTCAGTTCAAAAAGAACAAAAATACCCCGCGTATCTCGGAGCTTCTTTCCGAAGGAGCTGCTCGGAGCGGGAGCAGTGCAGATGCCTTATCTCCGTAGCCGACCGCGAAATAAATTTCTGAGCGAACGTCAAAGCCGGGGCGGAGGGTGGGGGATTCAATCAGCGAATGCTCGTAATTCCAAGGGCGCAACGGTCGGCCGAGCGGCGACACGGCCAGTGGCAGCGCTGACCGGCGAAGGCGGAGCAAGCTACGGTAGAAGCGAAGACGGCGGCGGCGATGGAGGCGGCGGCGGAGGCGCCAGCGCCAGCGACGGTGGTGGCGACGGCGGCGGTGGTGAAGGATCAGCGGAGGGCGGACGGAAGCGGGCGGGTTTGGGGGTGGAAGCAAGAACAATGAGTAAGAGAATGTGGTCTGAAGTAAATGGTCTCAGCTGGTAGGGAATCAACAAGAAAATGGATACTGACTGGAAAAGATAATGTAGATGGTTCATAGACTTTATATAGGATCGAAGTAAACACGTGGGTGAACATGAGAAATATGAACTGGGAGATTTATTGTAGAGAAGACTGTGAATCATAAATCCTTGTGTAATGTTTTATCCTGCTGGATACGTTACAAATAAGTTGTTAATGAGCATACTATTTGCTGGCCTTCAAATCAAACGTAAGTGATCCCATTACAATTAATCTGCTATTTAAATTTTTTTTGTAGTTTCTCTTCAAAAATAGCGCATCTATTCATTCATGAGTCGGAGAAATTATAACCATGAAGAATGACCAGAAAACAAGAGCTACGTTGTATAGAGGCAGGTCTCTAGGGACAAGCGCTCTACAGCAACCCTTGCTTAAGCGCATCAGAGGGCAGGTCACAGACGACCGGGAGGCTGAGGCCGGGAGCGGCGTGCTGTGTGGTGGTTGCATTGCTGAAGGCTTGTTTGTGAGAGCAAGACGGGCGTAAGAGCGGGTGCGGTGGGTCGGAGGGGAACAGAGTGGACATAAATGCGCGAGGGAGGGGGAGTGGGCGAGGCGACTGCGCCCCACTGGGCCGGGATCGGGACCGGGCGAGGGGTGGTGGGGGTGGGGGGGGGCGAGGTCTGCATCCTCCGCGCTCCGAACTTCGATCCCTCGGAGCGACCCAATGTTAATATTTGGTCCCGGGCGCGGGCCCAGGCCGCTTGGTTTTAATCTGGAAATGATATTTGCTCTGGGGGCGGCGCGCGTCGGGCCCGGAGGAGGGGGAGGGGGCGGGGCCGAGTCTGATGGCGAGAATCTACCCTCGGACCGCTCCACGACGAGGGCTGAATGCAACCGCCTACCGCAATTGTGATGTACTGATTTGAACACCTCTCAGAATCCAACGCGATTGAGTCCGCACTTGCTACGTAGAGAGTGGCACATACAAAAAAAACGAGGATGCAGCGTAAAAAAGAACATTTCCAGAAATAACGATTCGAAAACGTGACGAAAATAAAATAGAAATTTAGCGATGTTATAAAAATGTTCAAGGAAACCGATATAGCTCCAGTGTTAATATTTATACAGCGAAGCAATCCTATTAAAATATCAAACTTACCTATAGCAATACATGAAACACATTTATAAATTGAGAAAACAGTTCAAAAATATGTATTAAATTTCAAACACCAAAAGTTACAAAAATTACTAAATATAAATATAGAAATTGATATGACCTGCGGTATTTGCGTTGAAACATCGCTATAAAAGGATGTAAAAGTATAAAAATACAGTTTTTAAATCATTAGAGAGGTTTATTGCGCAATATATTTCCTTTATTAAGAAAGGATATTCATACTTCACAATACGAATATTTCACAATATACATGTCAACTTGACAATGAGAATAAAAACCACAGATGGCTTACTCGTAATTGAAGTGTCTCCTTTACCAACTACCCGACATCCTGGCTTCCGTGAAGCCGCCTCAAGAGCCGGCTTGAATATTCATCGCGCACAGTCGAATCCGTGACTGGGCAATCCAACTCCACTCATTCCGCCGCCATCACATACTTCAGCGCCCCTTCGCCCGGCGCGACGCTCCGTGCGCAATATGCATCCGCGAGCATTCATCAGAGGGCGATTGCCTATTAACGCCTGGCCGCCCGGACTACCTGCCCATACTAATATGCAGCAAATTAAAACCCGCCAACCGCCGCAGGGAAGGCCATGCAAGGGTGGGACGGGGCAGTTCATGAGGGAACAGTGCGGGGCGGGGCGTGGGGTAACTGGAGAGGGGAGAGGGGGGGGGAAGGGGAGCCGGAGGGTGGGGGCGTGAAGAGGTGGCAGAGGTGGAGTGGGCGGGGCAGGACAGCGAGATGGGGCTGTGAGTGGTCGGGGAGCGGGTCAGAGCGCAAAAGAAGTGCGGGGATGGGAATAGTGGGGGTGGGAAGGACGGGAGTCGAAAGTGCGGGGATGGGAAGAGCGGGGATGGGAGGGGGGGGATGGGGGAGGCGGATGGGCAAGGCGGGACGGGCAGGGTGGGGACGGGCAGGGAGGGGATGGGCAGGGTGGTGCAGGGCGGGGATGGGAAGGGCTGGAATGGGCAGGATGGGAGCGAACAGGACGGTGAAGGGTGGGGATGTGCAGAGCGGGGATGGGCAGGGCCGGGAGGGGTGGCAGAGGTCTGATGGACGAAGTACGGCAGAGGGCGGTGTGAGTGGTGAACGGAGAGAGGGGTGAGCAGCATAGGAAGGTGAGAGCTGGGGTCGAGTGGTCGCTATGGGAACTTCAGCCCCGGCCGCCACAGGCGCAACCGGCTCGTTTACTCCGTGATTCGCGCACCTGCGAGTGCGCTCTTCGCGGAAACCTCGTTGGTGGGATGGTGCTTGAAAAACTGCGTTCGTCGATTTGCTTGTTCATACATCAACTAGCTAGTTATGGTGTGGTCCCACGCCAACGTCTCGGATGATGCTCGGCGGTGGAGACGTATGGCGAAACGCCGGATGTGTGAGCTAAACTTGCGATGGAGAGAACTGTTTTGCCTATTTTTTCCCTAATTTGGTTTGTCGAATGTTGTAACTTATGAATACTTATGTTGTACAATATTAATACCAAAATTTTGTTGATGTTTTGGTTTGGGTAATTCAGGTGATGTTGCCAACCATATGGCATTCTCAGAATTTTGGTCGTCTAAATCTCAGGTTCGAATTCTACTAAAGACTTCGGAACTCAATAACACCCTCGTATCTATCAATGTGGAATCCTAGAAACACTCTAAAAAGGTGCGTCCCGGTACATGGATTAAGAGAAATAAAAGAGGTCATCTTCGTCAACATATTAGTTGTATGTTGACGAAGATGACCTCTTTTATTTCTTCTCGTAACAACGTCAACAACACCACATCAGAATTGCCACAATACATGGATTAAGCGCATAAAAATAACATTTTATTACACAGCGACACAGTTATCATTGTTTCAGATGAGAACTTTAACTCTCCAATGCCGAAATTAATTGTGATAAAAAGACAATTAATTCCACAAGAAACTGAGTAAAAGAAGAGTGGTTGTCATGATTATTTCTTCAGTTGAAAATTTTTAAAAATATTCTTTCATACAAAGCTATTACATGAAACACATTATTTTCGATGAAAAATGACTGAAAGGGGCGGTTAAGCGGGTGTGTAAAAAATGTAATGAGATAATAGAACGAGAAAGATGAAGTAGGTGTTAGCTTTTGTAAAGCTGAATTTGCACATAATTTTTTTAATTATTATCAGATACGCTTTATATACTGTTTTGAGATTACTTTCTTGTACTACTTTATCATTTTATTTTTAGAAATATTATATTTAATCTTTTTGGGATTAATATATTCCCATCAAACTCTACATCAGTCATTATTATAAAATGTCAGTCAGTTGCTACTGTTTTACTATTTTCACTGAAATCTTCTGACGTTCATCTTCACTATGTATATTTTGGAGATCTGACGAATATTTCTATGAAAAGCTTTTTATTGCTTCATTATAGTGAAAACTTGTTGTAATTGTTTATTACCAAATAGTCGGAAAGACAGCTCTCTCTACCAATTTGATTAAAATTTGTGAGTAATAAATATTAGTTTTCACGAAAGAACTTTGTGAAAATTGTTTTCTCTACTAAGTAATAGGTTCAATTTTGAGTTCTTTTCGAGGTTTGATATGAAATATACTAAGCCTACATGCGTAACAAAATATTTGTTGTAAAAAATGGAAAGGACAGAAATGTACTCTCATCATCAAACTAATGGGATTGCGTGGAAAAACGAAATATTTTCACCTCTTAAGGTTATATAACTTGGATGTTACAATGCATATTAAACGTGCTGATGGTCACATTTCATTCTACCGGAAAGTAGTACAAGCAAACTTCCCGCGTTCTCCAAAGTGAACAGAGCTGTAGGAGAAAAACAGGTATCCTCTCCGTTATTAATTGGCAAAGAGTTCAGCGTCAGCTATGTTCTCACAACTGTCGGAGCCGGCGACCTTCATGTATTCAGACATTCATGAAGCAATTTATTCAAATGCCTCAAATTGTTCCGTACTGAATTACCACGAGAGCAGCCAGCAGTCGCTTTGTCTCAAGCTAGGTGTACTCGGGCTTTCACCACCCAATCTGGTTGCCGCGGCAACGGCCGCTGATTCTCGGAATCTCCTATTTAGCGACCGATGTTTCCCGTTGGCGACAGACCGTCGCCGCCTCCATCGCCTCCGCAACCACTGTGCGGCCCTTCCTAGAAATTCCGCCGCCTCTGCCTACACGGTCGGGGCCCCTGCAGTTCCGCGTTCGTGTCCAATGCAGCTTATCGTCACGTGCCGTGAAAACATTTCGCCACGACATTCCCAACTGCTAATAGCTCAGCACCATCCTACACTTTCAAGTGGCGAGCACCAGGACAAATTTATACATTAAGTAGTTTATGTTAATACTCAAATTCAATTTGATGTTCCTTCGTCTAGACTATAGAATTGGAACTACACAGGAAGGAAAGTAGAGACAGGCTTCTTAGATACTTACTGAGCCACCACTCAGCGCGGACCACCATCTTGAAACCATGTAAACTCCTGCATGACCTAACATTTGCTGTGTGGTGAAGGTGTGTTTTGTTTCGGTTTTGCTCGTTATATTTGGTGTCTTTATAATTAGCCAGACATACTTGGCCCAAGGGAACATTTCATTAATATTTCAAAATATTAATTCCACAAATCCTTGCTGTGCACTTTTTTTATAATTCGCGAAAAGGTGGTCAATTGTGCTCGGCGCCGAACTGTAAAAATTATTCCAATACAAATAAGAGCATCAGCTTTTGAGGTTTTTCCAAGGGCGAGAAACGGCGATTAAGTAATTCATAGGTGACAAAAATTAATTAATGTAGTCGTGTGGAATGTGTTCCATATACATTACTAATAGGACTCTGAAACCATAAAATAACACGAAACCACGTTTTCGGAGGTCAAAGAGATGGAGTACTAGTAGCAGAACAGACGATTTGTTGAAAGAGAATGCTTCATATTTAAATAAAAATTGTACATCGCGTACTTTGAAAGCGTTTTGTTAGCTAATTTCCTAAAAAAAACAGATTGAAACCTGATGCTATTCCAGTATTGTTTGATATTGCAAATCCACCAAAAATTATAGTACAGAAGAGAAAAGAACTAAAAGGAAGGAAGATCGAAACTCGTGAAGTGTAAAAGAAACGTGGCATTGATGTGTTGATAAAGTTTATATTTCAAGAAAATAATTTATTGAAAGTTTCTCTCCTTAAATAAAATTGTCAGAATTTTCATGAAAAGTACTCAACTATTCATTTAAAAATTGTACATCACATCATTTAAAGATATAAAATTTATTAATAAATTGTATGCGAAAAGAAATCTCTGATTTCAAAATATAGGGTGATCAGTTTAAAATGCAACCCACATCAGAGAGGAGGGGAAAAGGGGAAAGAGAGAGGAGAGAGGGAGAGAGAGAGAGAGAGGAGAGAGGGGGAGGAGAGAGGAGAGAGGAGGAGAGGAGAGAGAGGAGAGAGAGAGAGAGGAGAGAGAGAGAGAGAGAGAGAGGAGAGAGAGAGGAATTGCACTGGCAACTATGTTTGAGCGAGTCTGATAGCGTCTGGCGGTTTCAAGCAGGTAATCTGACCGGAAGCACGCCTGATCCCTTCTCCCCTAATGCGACCCAGAGGAGAGCAGGTGGCCGTCGTGGCTTCGAGTTCAAAGAGAAAGGCACGCGCCCGATTCTTTGGCGTCGAAAGAATATTGTATTGAGATGAACAGTGATTTTTTCCGTAATTGTTTTAGAGTGAAAAAGTTTGCCGTGTACTGTATACATTCAGGTAAGTGAATTAGTATATTTTGCTTGTTTTAGTTTCATAACAAATATGCTTCAGAAATGTACCTGTTTTATACTTTCTGGTTGAAATAAATATTAATAAATTATAAATTCCAAATTCGCAGAAAAAAGTTTGTTATTGTTATTATTATTGTTATTATTATTGTTATTATTATTTTATTATTATTATTATTATTATTATTATTGAAATAATGTCACTTTAAAAATAAATATCTCGAAAGAGCGGATCGGAAGTCAGTGCATAATAATCACTGATTATAATGTATCCATTAATCTGCCAATCTTCATCTCATTAATCTCCATCTAAAGAAAAAATGTTTTGGAAATTCCCGCAAACAAAAACAAGATAGCTAGTATATCAATCGGTAAAGAAGGAAAGGCAAACATTTATTATGAAAATTGGTGTCAGAAAAAAGCGAACATCACAAAAATGTTCAAAATACCTTCCAGTTTCTAACAGACAAGCATTAAGTCCCGTGAGAACATTTGCTATAATCCTATGTAAAGTTTCTTCGTCAATCATGTAAATCGCTTCCTTGGTGCTTCTTTGCAGCTCTCTGAGATTAGCAGGCTTGTTCCCACATAAACACCTTTTTAGAGGCATCCCCAAGGCTCTCGGTTTTCCCCAGAATCTTTTTTGCTGGTTAACATATCCATCCAAATGAAGTCAAGCCTCACCACTAAAATACACTTCATCAACTGCCGCAAGACCTTCATTAACAATTTGCCGTAACACATTACAATAATTCATGGAAGAAGCCCGAACGAGAACCTTAAGCTCTTGAGATATCCTCTGTTTGAATGCGCGCATTTTCAATTTTTCTGTGGCACAGTGCGCACTTCCATTCGAAAGAATACATTATTGCTGAAGCTTCTTTAATCATGTTTTCGAGGACGTTGAAAGAATATCCCGAACTTCTAGTTTTCACTGCGTGGCAACTGCTTTTTGATCAAACACGTTCCCTGTCTCGCGATAGCATTTAATTAACCGAAATATGGTACTCTTGTTCGGAATAGACTCAGGATAAATTTTTTTTGAAAAATGGACACTCGCGAAAGATTACTCCTGGTACTCTTTGAAAGATTGCGTTCGGAAATACTCCTCCACCACAAATCCGTTTTGCCCTATGCTGAGGCGCATCGTAAGTTATCTTCAAAACAGTGAATGAAGAACAACCTATTTTGCTTTGAGCAGGTATGATTCAGATCGCAGGAAGGGCGCGGGTGAAAGAAAGAGGGTGGTGAGTGCGGGGATTGTCGCAGAAATGTAGTCAAAGGAGCTGTCTGAGAAGCAGTGTTGCAATTCTTTCACTTTTCTCTCAGGGCCTCGAACAGCACGGTTGCATTTTAAACTGATCACCCGGTATTTGGAGGTATAGGAAAAATTCGGAAACATATTTCAACTTTGCCCTTTTCAAAATTTCATAAATTTAACGATATATTAATGATTACTGGAACGGAGCAACCGGATGTGTTTACCATGTTTGAACTCAAAAGCGTACAATCTGACCACGTTGTGCGAGACACATCCACTCATCCAGGGATCTCGACTTTTTAGAACAAAATTGCGAGCACTTTCTTTCAACCTGCATCAAGCTTAACCATCTTTAGATCAGCACTAATTTACACTCGTATAATTTCTCGTACTGAGGTGTACAAGTAGTAAAAGCTCAAAAGGACTTCTTCTTTCTTTCTAGGGTTTTTATCCAGCCGACAGCCGACTACCCTTTACGTCCCGATGGGACGCATATTCGACCATACACTAGACACCAACACACTTGCCAGCTCCTCTGATCTGGGTCAGCAAAACGCGAGGCCCTCCGCGACAACACATACATACAAGGGACAAACAACCATGCCCAAGGCGGGATTCGAACCCGCGACCCTTCGGACCGAAGCGCTGGGTCGGTACTCGCTCTTAGCCACCTCAGCCATCTAGGTTGGCTCAAAAGGACTTTAAACACAAATTTTCCCAAGTTTGAGATACTATCATTGAGACAATTTCAATTCTTTTCCTCTCCATATACGGTGTACTCTTCCATGACCAGGGGTATTGCTAGTTCTCGACGCAGAATGGTGGAAAGCTACGGAGTGTGCAGAAGCAAGCAACATGCAATGGACTATCACAGGACTTTGTTTGAGAGGCTATGCTACTCCATCCTATCTTTGCCATCATGGCAACCCCATAGCTTACAATTATTTTCTGTCGCTAAGTACAGCAATAAATGATAACCAAGCAAATATGAACATTTAATAATTTCGTATGTGCGATATTATCCACCTAGCTGCGAGCAATAATCGCATTTTGCCTTGCCCTTCCCAGTGTAGCGTTTTAAAGGCCATCTTCAAAGTACAAAGAAGAACGTGGAAGTTCTGTTGCTGGAAGAAACTGGAGTAATTATAAATACACATTAGTGAGAAATCATTTTCGAATTAAAACAAATAATTAATGTGATTAATTTGTTATAACAATAAATATTCATTCTAATTTAATATATTGTATTATGTTGTCTTTCTCTCAGTTTTGCTCTGAAACATTTTGCTGGTATAAATGAAACTGAGAAACATGTTTATATTGTAAACCGATATCTCAAATGATGGTTTTGGGCTGAGCTAATTATCATACTATAGGGTCAGCTTCAACGCACTCAGTTTTTGTTTACCTCCGTTTTAAAAGTGTTCATCCGCAGACAGGGTGGAGGGCTTATGATTTCAGTAAATTCCTGGAAATTTATTCGAGTGGGCGATTCGGAGAACTGAAAACACGGCGGATGCTGGTTGAATCAAAACATAGATGGTATCATCGAGAAAGTCGCACAAATAGTGCACCACTTGCCGTCTTGAAGGTCAATGGAAATGATGTGAAAATATGCGTTGTAATACCTACATTACTGTTTTTCCCATTGCAAAAATTACATCTGCCAGCAAATTAAATTTTGATGTGCGTTAAGAAATAATCAAATACAAAATTTCAAATTATGAATTACCACAAGATATTTGCTTTCACCACGGAAATTTCAATTGGTTTAATGATCACACTAATTTTCATTGCGCGGAGAAATTGAGAATAAATTATCAGCCTCGCGTCTTTGGAGAAGCAACAATTAGTTACTCAGGATCTCGAGAAAAAATTTTAAAATCTAGTGGTGTTACAACAGATATTCTTGCATTATTTAAAACTTTTGCCATTTTCAAAAATACAGGGATTGTGCTAAAGAAATCACCACTTTTTACCATACTTTGATATATACGAGGAGAAAATAATTGAACAAATTTGGAGCCTTTTTGAGAAAATAATTGTTCCAAAATTACCTACATTTCACGCAAAATTGAGCGAAAAATACTCATATTTTTGAAAAAATGTCTTCTTTTTCTGCGGGGTCCTACAGCTGTCGCCGCTTCCCGCACCTCCGACGCCACAGGTCTCGGTCTCGCCATGCTTCTTCCTCCTCTTCAATATTCCTTGCACGCAAAGCATACCACGCTGTCTAGGTCTTCCTCTTTTCCTTCCTGTAGGTTGATATAGCATAATTTTCTTCGGCCATCTATCTTCCCCCATTCTTAATACGTCCCGAGCCAGAAAAGCTGCCTTTCTTGGATTCTGTCAACGATGTTATACTGAGACTGCGCCCTTTCCCTTATTTCTTCATTGCTTACATGTTCTCGACGTGAGATTCTCTCTGCATATTTTGACCATTCCGTTTGAGTTTACACAATATTACTTAAATGCGTTTCCGCGTTAATAATTTTCTGCTGGGTGTTAAATAACAAAGATAATGTCTACTTTTGTACAGGATTAGTTTCATTTACTTGTGCTTCCTATATTCTAAAATTAATTCATGAATCCCGTTCGTTTTGCGTATGTATGTGGTTTTTCAAATTTAATTATTCCGTAAAATTGCGGAGTAATAAATTTCTAGTTAGTTTTAAATAACTGTGTAATATGTCTCTAAATGATGTGTTTGAGTTAATGCGATTGTGCTCGTTGGTTCTGTCTATTTTTAATTTGAATCTCTTGCATATGTTGACCATTGCGTTTGAGTTAACAGAATATTTCTTTAAACGCGTTTCCGCGTTAATAATTTTCTACTGGGTGTTAAATAACAGAAGATAATGTCTACTTTTGTACAGGATTGGTTTATGTACTCGTGGTTTACTATACTCTAAAATTACATCATGAATACCGTGCGTTTTGCGTATGTATGTATTTTAAATTAATTATTCCGAAAAATTGCGGAGTAATAAATTTCAGTTAGTTTTAAATAACAGTGTAATACGTCTTTTAAATGCTCTGTTTGGTTTAATGCGATTGTGCTCGTTGGTTCTGTCAAATTTTTAAATTGAATCTCTTGCTTATTTTGACCATATCGTTTGAGTTTACAAAATATTTCTTTCATGCGTTTCACGTTCATAATTTGCTCATGGTGGTAGATAACGGAGAATAATGTCTTCTTTTGTACAGGATAAGATTCATTTGCTTGTGGCTTACTATACTCTGAAAGTACTTCATCAATTCCGTTCGTTATTGCTTAAGTATGTCGTCTTTAAAATTATTTATTTCGTAAATAATAGGAGTAATAAATTTCTGTTTAGTGTTAAGTAATAGTGTGGTACATCTGTTAAATGATGTGTTTGTTTAATGCGATTGTGCTCGTTAGTTCTCTCAATTTTTGAATTTGAATCTCTGCATGTTTTGACCATTAGTATTTAGTTTTTACAATATTTCTTAAATTCGTTTTCACATTCAAAATTTTTTCTTGGTGTTAAATATTAGAACTGACTGTGACTATTGATTGTATATGTTTTTTTCTAATTGGTTGTAGTGTTTGAGGTAGTATGTACTGTTTAGTAATATACGCGAATGTCGTGCGGTTGCATAACTACTTGTGTTTACTTTTTTCGTAAACCGCATGAGTAATGAATTTCATTTTAGAGTAATAAATTAGTAATAAATATGCTCAAAAACACTCGTATTAGTTTGGATCGTTTGTGCTCTTTTTTTGCGATGGGTTGTGCTAGCGTGACAGTCACGCGGGCACAACCACTATTTCAGAAACAGGAGGAGTAATAAATTTAATTTTTGGGTAATAAATTAGTAATAAATGAGTACTAAATATTCCACTTGGTTTGATGTGATTGTGCTATGGTGGTTGTGCCAGCTTGACATGGCCCAAATAATTTCTTATGTGGGACCGTGTCGTATACTTTTCGAGATCAATAAACACTAAGTGGCTATTCATATTTCTTTCCAATCTCTTTCCAACCATCTGTCTTAAAGAAAAATGTTGTCATTGCATGACCTCCCTTTACAGAAGCCGCTTTGTTCTTCCATATCAATTATAGTCCCCCCTATTCTTGATTCCAGAACTCGACCATACAACCCACCAAAAGAGCATATAACACTTATTCCACGATAGTTGCCACATAGTTTCTTACTCCTTTCTTATGAATAGGACTGAGATATGCTATGTTCCATTCACATGGAACTTCTTCACCGCCGAGCATACATTTATTGAACAGTTTGCTCAGCCACTCCACAGAACAGTTGGCCCATATTTCACCAATTCTATCGGTATGTTTCCAGGTCCTGAAGATTTTCAATTTTTCATATCATAACGGCTCTTCGTACTTCTTCGACAGTTGTGGGTTGGTATGTCCTATATGGACCTCTCCTTGAAACTCATAATCTGTTCCTTTGATATTCGATTCTGTCTTCCATTAGGAGAGATTTAAAGTGTCTTTCCCATTCATTAAAATTGATAATAGGGAGGTTGGCTCCTTTCAAGATCTGTCTTTGAAGAACATATATTATTAAGGAAAAAATACCTATTTCCAGCATTGTAATAGTAAGATAGCCCCGAAAAAATTAAAATTTTGTAATATGCTAACATTTAGCTATTTCAACGAAAATGAGTCCTGCGCCATTTAGGTAGTGTTTTCTACGTCACCTGACTCTTTTGTATTGTTGATACATATATAAATGTTGTAGTGTAATTGTATTAAGTTATTGCAGTATTTGTGAAGACTGTTTATGTTAAAATACAAAATGTGTCACTAGTTTTATGAAAGTATGTTTTTGGTTTCATTAAAAAACATTTTTGCTTCTGCAGGCTACTTCGTGCATACAAATAGCGTGGATACAAACTCCATCAGAATTTATAAAGCAATTATTCGTATGGAATAAGTTTTGAATCAGCTTCAGAAATCGGGTATTTATTTGTATGTGCATTTTTACACTATGAGCTTCGTGAAATTTGTTATTATTTTCATTTTCATGGAAGAAACGACACCAATAGTGATCACTCAAAACACGACCACGAAAAATAAAAATTGCTTGAAGCTTCTGCAAAATGATGCTTACGCATTATAGGGGTGGAAATTAGTACGAAGATAATATAGTTATTTGCCCTTATTTATATTTCAAGAATAAGCTGAAAAAATCTTATTAATATTGGACTTTTTTGGGAACACTTTCGGAGGGGTGTAGAATATCAGTTGGCTATTACTGAATCAAGTATCTGATCACTACCAATTATTTTTAATTTTCAAGTGGCCACTTCTGGAAACAATTCAATGTTTAGAAAAAAGTAATAAAAAATCGAACCAATTAAAAATTGTCTATTTCTAGGCAAGTGATCTTCTCAGAAAATTTGCCAGTCGCTCATCGAGTTTCACATAGGGAATTTAATACAGAATTTTGGGAAAATTACGAAAATGTTCTAAACTGTTGCCACTACTGAGGTTTTTACCATAATTGTATTTTTTCAGAAATAGGAATCAAGAAGAAATGTGAATTACAGAATTTCGTTGTAGTTGGACAAAAACACTTCCTCTGTAATCTGGAAATGGAAAATGGGTACTAGTACAGACTTCAATTAGATAATATACCGTATATACACAAAGGATCTCTTAATCACGATATACTATACCGCAAAAATAAATATCTGAATCCTCTTCACTAAATTAACTCGATTTGTTCATTCTTGACTCTCACACTCGCCAACCCTTATTTGTGGAAATCTGTTTCTCAACTTTCTCTAAGGATCTCTATCTACATCCACATCCTTCCCTGGATCATTTGGAAACTTAAGGCGACTGCCTCCGAGATACCTTTGTTTCCCTTGAACAATAATTAATCACCATATGTCAGAATTCAGAGAACATTGTTTTGTTTTGCGTGATGACTTCTATTAAGATAAGGTAAACCGTGCTTACGAACTTTTGACAATCTTACAACTATAATTCTTCTTCAATTTTTTCTAAATTTGCTTCTTTATTTCGCTATACACTTGTATATAAAATGTATTAAACGTTCTTACGACTTAATGTGTTGTATAGGTTGTCTTTTTATAGGATTTATAGACAAAACAGCTTCAATTTATTATAGACAACGTATCACATATTGTTTTATTAATAGACTTCAATGCGATGTTTCGAAATCATCCCTTGATTTCTTCTTCAAATTAGAGGTTAATTTTAAATTTAAGCAATGATTGTAGCTTATTGCATATTTTTTTTATATTGTATTAGCCTGAAGAAGAAATCAAGGGATGATTTCAAACATCCTTGACATCTATTAATAAAACAGTATGTGATACGTTGTCTTAATAAATTGAAGCTGTTTTTTTCTATAATTCTTACGACTTAACAGACTCATGTCCCTGATACAATGATACAATGACACAGTGACTGTTGCAAAGAGGACAAGAGGCTGGTTCCTCAGATAGGTAATTTACGATATTCCTCTCCGAATAATCGAAACGGTTATTTCGAAAAGGTCACATCTCCTTCGACTGTTCGGTTTGCGCTAGTTATTGAGAAATGCTATCCCTCCGGAGAAGTGGCCTATTAGAAGTAACTAGAAAACCACACCCGCTTGATCGTATTTAGTATTAACGATAAGCGAATTCGTGACCTATCAACTTTCAGAAGGCTAAGCGTATTCTGAATAAAATGTTGAGATCTAAAGACGAATTTTCGACACTGGCTAGATTCGTAGGTCAAATTCATCCATTTTCTGGAGGCTCTGATGGATACTTCCCGGTGCGATCAATATCAGGCAAATGCCGGACCAGTATCACGGAATGCGCCCAATCTTTCCTTTTCATTCCGGACCCATACTGCTTCATTGAACACACACCCACAGTTTTATGCGCATGTAGTCCCGCGGACGGAGTAACTTGGCAGAGGAACTTTTTAATCTCACGAGTAGCTCGGCACGGAATCTCACGTTTAAGGAACACCGCGAAAAACTCGGCTCTAACAGTCAGTGCAATCACGAGATTAGTGACCTAAGTAGTCGACGGACGCTCCCAAACACAATAAATACTAACTGCGTGGTATCATGATCCTAGTCACCGCCATCAAATCAGAAGTATTTTTGATAATGACGCTTCTTCACTTCAAACACGAAAAGGAGAATCTACTTTTGCGAGTCTTCGAATAGGACATAGCCTTCTTACCTACTCGCATCTGTTTAAGAAAGAATCTCCATCACTTTGTGTTTTGTATCATCCCTGTAACTATTCAACACTTCTTAATAGATTATCCAGTGTATTCATTTGTATACGTATGTATTCACATGTACTCCGTATGACACATTCACTTTCAAATTGTCTTCAACAGATTACATACTGAAACATCCCACATATAATGTCTTCAGATTTCTAAAGAATATAAAAAATATGAGGCATTGTAAAGTATTGTATATAGGGTCGCTAATGACCTTGCACATCACGCGTCCAAAAAATAAAGCTTATTAAAAAAATACTGATCGCATGTTCTAGAAAGACTGGGGTATTATTGCTCTTGGTATGGAGATGTAAGACCAGGGCTCGAGTTCGAATGTAGGGTTAGAACAAGGAGGGCATTACACGTAGTCGCACTTGTGCTCTGCCGACCTGGCGTGCTGGGTGGACACATTGCACCGGCTGGTTCTCCGCTTACCCATCCCCCTCCATTTGCCCTTTGCCCCCCCCCCTTACCCCTGCGCGGAGCGAGCTGCTCGCCAAATGTGATTAATGCTCCCCTCTTTATCTGATTGAATGGACAGGACAGCGGAATGGAGGGCATTTGTAAAACGTTTCCAATGTTCGTAACGTTTTGTTGCCGATGACTAACACAGTCACTTAACCTGTGCGATGCACTTTGCTAGGTATCGTTCTATTGCAAATCAGTGATCGGGAGGTTTGAAGAGAAACTTTGGAGGACACATGCAGTACAAATTAATAAACGTTTCCATCA
Source organism: Teleogryllus oceanicus (assembly GCA_964035755.1). NCBI lineage: Eukaryota > Metazoa > Arthropoda > Insecta > Orthoptera > Gryllidae > Teleogryllus > Teleogryllus oceanicus. The sequence continues at coordinate 84,948,404 of CAXIVR010000002.1, read as the reverse complement.
GTTTTCATATTATATTGCAGTTTGCAAAGTCGTGACAAGAAAATTACCCCGTGGAAGATCAATGTGCCCGATTTTCGAGTTCCATCGACTGTCGCCCGGGCCTTCGCACTATTGTCTAGTCTGTTCGAAATTTTGCGATATTCAAAAATGAAACTGTTTCAGGCCTTTCCCTCGGTTACTTATAAACACCTTGTCGCCACGTGGTATTCCACCATTTTGCCATCGCATGAGCACTTGGCGTCAGGTGGTGTCATCTGCTGCTGGCCAGTGTCAGCCTCCAGCGCAGTCGGCGTCAGCCCTCTCCCTCTCAACCACCAGCACTTATATTCTCTTTCACTCTTATTTTGGACTTATAAGTTCGCGTCTTCCGTTGTTTCGTGGGGGAACTGGTGCGTCCGTCGAGGCGACAGAAGACTGTCCCCTTGTGACCACACCCACTGCGGCCGCAGCTTCTCTGATTGGGAGGACCTAGGGTTAGACTTCCCCCACTGACAGGAAATGAATTCAGATTGGCAGTGATTGATAGACTTTTCCTACTGACTATCAAGCTAAGTGGAGTTCAGCCACTGACTAGAAATGAATTTTAGCTGCCAGCTGCTCTCCGTGATTTCCGTGTTTTCTTCAAAGAAGACTTGGTGAATGCGGAGCAGTACCATAAGGGTTGCAGACTGCGTGTAATTTTTCGTACTCATCACTATTCCATTCTCTTACCTTATATATACACACATTCATCCATATCACTTCCATGCATTAGACTACCCTCATGATGGGAAACAAGTCAGGAGCTTAGAACATGTCCAGGGTAGGGCGTTGGCTGAGATACCTGAGGAGAAACAAGGAAAGCCGTATTGTAGGTCGGCCCCGCATCTCGCATTCCAGCGAGGGGAAACACCGCAACCACACAAACATGATACTAATGGCCAAAGTAATTAACGCGCCCGTAAACACTAAATACACACTCAACCCACTGACTCTGATCCAAACAGCTTTGCCCAACTTTGTGATACCACGCCGAACTGATTTTTTCCCCTACGCTGGTTGAATATCACTCAAACATTATGAAGCCTACATAATTAAAACCGGGTTTTCGAGGACCACGTCTCAGGTTACGTTTTTAAGCCGCAATTCTCTAAAGCCATAATCTTCTGAGACATTCCATCAGTTTTGGAAGTTCGTATCTTCTTTGTAACGTTCTCGTATTGACTCTTTGGAGCACCCAACCCCATAGTAAGGGTTGTAAAGATGTTCAGGAACTCGAATTTTATAAACAGGTTTTGGTGGCTCTGAACAACATATAATGTCACTGCAGTGCCTCTGATCAAAAAGTCCTAGGGTTTCGGTAACTGTGGCAGGACCTAAGCTAAATAGCTAAGTAAAATTCAGCCGCTGTCTAAAAGAGAACTGTAGCAGGGGCTGCTATGATTGGTAATTTTCGTGATTTCGCTCCCAAAACCAGGTAAATGTCAGTTGTACTCGCGAGGTACAGTCTGCGACAATTCATGCTTCCTCGACTTTGTCACCTTCTCTTCCTTTACATACACACACACACTTACATGAAATATGCTACTACATATATCGGAGACCAGTTAAGGACCCGTCTGGGGCGGTGCCCGGCTGTTCGGAGATACCTGGATGAGGTGCTAAATACCCACTACACACAAACGTGTAGGCCGACACCGATCACACCGGTGAAGAGAACACCGCCACCTCTCGTGATGAAAACATGCGCTACAAGCACGGGACTATTGACAAAAGCAGGTAACGCACCTGAAAACACGAAACAACTAATCAATCAATTCTATCGAATTCTATACAAAATGAAACTGTAAAGTCAGTAATAATTGTAAAGAATTGATGTATTTCACTAACATTTTCATCTCTTCTTTCGGATATGAAAGAACAGGAAGGATCCAGTTTCTACATTCGAGAGCTCTCGCACAGTAGGGGGTTTTTTATTTTGGATGGGCAGTTAGGTGGGTATTTTTATTTTGGATGGGAACTTGTCTGTGTTGTAGGGTACATTAATACTAAATTACACAGTCGGAGAGCACCGTGGGTGTGGATGACGGGCGTGCCGCCGCCGGCCGCCGAATACCTTGCGCGTCATCCCCGAGAGGAGCAGGGCTAGAGCAGGAATCGAGCAGGGGGTCGAGCAGGGGTCGAGAGGGGATCGCGCGCGCGCGCGGCCTCTTCAGATGTGCGGAGACGCGCCCATTCCTCGCCGTCCGGGCGGGCGGGCGGGCGCTTCACTCCCGAATTCTGCCGAGTTCCAGAGCGGGCGCGCGCGCATTTGGGTTACTACGCATCGTAGCTCTTCCAATGACGAACGCAATTTCAGCATTTGCGGATAATTCACATGCCGCGCACGGCTGTGCGCCCGGCCGCGCAGCATCCTAACAACGCGCCCGGCGAGCAGACGCGCGCCCGACCCGACCCGACCCGACCCGGCCCGAGCCGGCGCAGCGCATCGGCTGCGCGGGCGCCCAGTCGCCGCCGCCGTCGCTGCGCCCCCACAGTGGGCCTGAATCACTGACTGGCCTACACAAAGGCAAATATAGGAGGTTAGGCTCACGTTTGAGATTGGTGAGACCACTGTTCACGCGTGTTCATCTTTATTTTCTATCAATAGCGTCAGTGTTCAAAGAATAGCCACACAGCGACTGTAGTTGATAGGTACTACTCTGAAGACAAATTTAGGTTAGGTTCATGTTTGAGATTAGTGATCATTGCTCACTCTCGTGTTCATCCTTGTTTTCTGCTATGAAACGCTTAAGTGTTCAAAGAAATAGCCAAAAACCACTATAAGCACGTCCGGACCTATACTGAAGAGAAATTTAGGGAGGTTAGGCTCACGTTTGAGACGTGACTCCATTATTCACTCTCGTGTTTATCATTATTTTCTGTTATCAATAGCGTAAGTGTTCAAAACAATAGCCATATAACGACTGTGAGCATGAGCGGACCTATACTGAAGACAAATTTAAGAGGTTCAAGCTCACTTTCACGATTTTGAATCCAGTGTTCACTCTCGTGTTCTTCTTTGTTTTCTGCTCCCAAACTCAGAAATGCTGAAAGGAATAAACTCTCAGCCACAATGGGCCCGAACGACTGACGTGACCTACACTGAGGGCAATGCATTTAAGAGATTCAAGCTCACGTTTGAGATTAGTATCTCTACTGTTGACTGGAGATCATCCTTATTTTCTGCTATCAAACGCTCAAGTGTTCAAAAGAATAGTCTCACTACCACTGTGACACGGACAACTGACTTGACCTATACGAAAGACAATATTAGGAAGTTCAAACTTACATTTGGGATTGGTGACTCCGCCTTCTATTACCTATTCAAGTATAGTCACCCAGCCATACTGGGCTAAAAAAACTGACCTGACCTACACAGAGGGCAATAAATTTAGGAAGTTGAAACTAACTTTTAGCATTGGTGACTCCACTATTCACTCTCCTATTCATCGTTGTTTTCTGCATTAAACGCTTAAATGTTCTAGGAATAGTCACACTGCCTCTGTGGGCATCGAACGTTTGACTTATTCGATCCTATTCGAAAGACAATAAATTTAGGAGGTTCAAACTCATTGTTAATTCTATTACACTCGTGTTAATCGTACATTATTTTCTACTATCAAACGATTAAGTATTCATAGTCACCCAGCTAGAGTGCGCTCATATCACTGACCTGACCTACACTGAGGTCAAATTTAGGATATTGATGTTCACGTTTTAGAGTGGTAACTTCACTGTCCACTCTCCTGCTCATCCTCCCTTCTTTTCTGCTAACAAACGCCGAAGCGTTAATGGTAATAGTCACCCATCCACAAAGGGCTGAATTACTGATTTCACCAATCAAAGTGTTGAAAGTCATAATCAACCAACCACAGTGAGCACGAATCACTGATTTGACCTATACTGAAGACAAATTTAGGAGGTTTAAACTCACTTTTCAGATTGGTGACTACAGTGTTCACTATCATGTTCATTCTTCATTCTTTTATGCTATTAAACTATTTAGTGATCAAAGTAATAATCATCGAGCCGCAATGGGAACTAACCACTAACTTACCCTACATTGAACCCGATAAATTCAGGAGGTTCAAGCTTACTTTTGAGATTGGTAACTTCACTGTTCACGTTCGGATTCATCCTTTCCTCTTTTCTAATATAAAACGCCTTAGTGTTCTTAGAAATAGTCACCCAGACTCAGTGGGCATGAACTATAAATTTCGCCAATCAAAGTCTGGAAAATAATAATCACCCAATCACAGTGGGAACGATCCACTGATTTGACACACTGAAGACAAAGAATTTAGGAGCTTCAAGCTCATTTTTTAGATTGGTAACTCCACTGTTCTCCTTTCGTGTTCATCCTTCCTTTTTTCTGATATGAAACCTCGAAGTGTTCAATGTAATAGTCACCAGGATACGATTCAAACCAGGGCCTTCTGGTTTACTCCCAGTTGCTCTGAAGAACAATCGAGACGACCATTGCTTCGAACAGTTTCTTCATAGTAGGTTGTTAGTGATTTCAGGCATGTCAACTACTGAGGTAATTAGTCCGTAAGTGTAGTGCATGATTTTTCATCGGAGGTGTCTTTCCCCGCCGATGGCGAGATCCGGCGCCGACCTACCATCAGCAAGCGGGGTTTCCTCAAACAGGTATCTCCGACCAGCGGGCACCGTCCCAGCCGGTACAAGCTGTAAGCTCCGAATCGCCTCCCGGCATGTGTGATAGTGTAGTGCATGTTAATGCAAGGTGTGTAAGGGTGAGGATAGGATACGGAAGAGTAAGGAAAGATCGCGCGCAGCCCATGGCCCGTTTGTTAGAACACTGCTCCGGCATTTGCCTGGTGTTGACCGGAGAAACCACGGAAAACTACCCATCAGAGCAGCCAGCCTCTAGAATACTCCTCCAGACAGCGACTGAATTCAACCTACCTGACAGGATAGTGTAGAAAAACTTGACACTGTCGGAGCTCAAACCTAGAACTTTCCGGTCAGAGGCCCTGCAGTGACATCAGTCGATGCACTGAGTCACATCTCCCGGTTGTTTCTGATGTATTTCTCCTTACAGCTTATGACATTAGTGAAATCGGCATGATTAGGTAACCAATCAACTTACTATAGGTGTCATCTGCGGGAAAAATCGAAGCGATATCACGTATGTATTTTGAAAATGTAGAGGTCAAAGGTGATCGAAATAGTTTTTTCGCAAATATCACGGTTTCTACACTATTTATGTTGAAGAATGTTATTATATAATCTCAAGAGAAAATTTTCCACAAATTTGGTTGTAAACATTTTTCTATCTTCAATATTTCGAAGATATCGGAGATTCAAAAATTCAAAGAATTGTTTTTCGTAAATATCTCAATTTCTATGTTGTATATGTCAAAAGGAATTCACCAGAAATTTTTTGTATCACAACGATAATATTGAGTAAAACCTCCTAGTAACCTACAACATGGCAATATCTTTCAGATTAAGCAACTGTTAAAATAATTGAAAAATAAACTGGTTCGTATTTCGCCAGATGAAAACAAATTCATGATAGCTTTCCAGAGTAGATGTTCTGTTGTTTAAGATCTAGAAAATTTACCCTCACTAGTGGGAATTCACAGTATTTGCCGTAGCCGTTTATTCCGGAAATATATATCATTTTGTTATTTACATGCGAACCTGATGTTTTTGTTTCTCATGACACATTGTTCTAGAATTATTGAAAAATGTGGCAGAGGAAGCCATGATAATTTCCTAGAAGAAAATGTCAATTTTTCTTCCAAGATATTATAACAATAGGTCAATGCAATTCATTTCAAATTAATTGGCTAATGGGCAAATATAAATATTACTGCCAGAAACAAAAGGATTAAATATTGAAATACCGAGTCTATGCATTGTAAAACATTTAAAAGAGATATCTTGTGACGTATATCTGGCTGTTACATTTGACTGAATCATAGTTGTTGTGTGTTGACTTAAGAACACAGGAAAGGTACATAGGAATTGTGTATTGGTAGTTGAATGATGCAGAAGTAATTTGTAGCATATATACAAAAGGCTTAGTCTCAAATAGTACATTATGAAATGATATAATGATGGGTATTAATACACGAGTGTGATATTACAATACCACTCATACCTCGCTCGTTTCGTAAATTTCACAGGAGTGTATTAATATCCATTACATCGAGTTTCATACGGTACTTTTTGTACGACTTTTGGTAACTTTTATAAGTTAAACATTTACATCGAATCTTTTCGTCGAAGTTGACATGCAGCATTCTGCCAAGGCCACCTGGCGGTCAGCTACCCTACCAGCCGAATGAGGCTTTGGTATACCTGCACGTCTGCGAGAGAGCACAAAAGTTGCGGCAATAATTCCGAGGCCACCATTTTCACTTTTATCTTATTTCTGGTGGCGCCAACTCATCCTCTGATTCACTAGACATTTCAAACTAAAGATTTGACCGCCTTTGAAGGACAAACACACGGCAGCAACATGCAACACAATAACTTGCGTTTTGATCTTAATGTCAGTCAAATGTTCCTCTACCACTGCCACTGCGCTAGTCAAATAGGATCAAAGTGAAATTACGATCCAATTTATTTTAAATGATATACCACGTAAAATTACTGATAATAAAAGAAATTAAAACTTACCAACATAATATATGTTTAATGTACAAAATCGAATAAAACATTTACTAGAACGATTATTTTTGATTAATGAAGTGCCAATACTTGGTTTGTAGACCTCTCTGTGATTGGTCAAGAACTTGTATCGTAATTTTATCTGTATTGTAATGAGTATCATTATGCAACAGGTTGCAGATATCAAATAACAGAAATACACAATGGGAGTAGAAAAAGTGGATTATTAAAGCACTTCTGAACTTTAAATCAGGAATAGACTGGTTTCACACGTGCATGAAAACAGTCAGCGATAAAGAGAGGTAGACTTTTTCTAGGCTAATTTCAGAATCATATTGAAACGTCATATTGGAAATATTCCAACAAGAGATGTTTATGATGGAATGAATCATTGGCCACCAAATACAACAAAATTATGAAAATATAGCTCAAGTGGATATATAAGAATTCAATTCTTAAAACGTAATGATGGGTTATCTATTACAAACGCGAAGAAGTTCTTTTAATATTGGAATAATAATCAGAAACTCTATCTTTAATGCATTTGTGTGCTTTACGTTGAGTTAGGTGACGTGTCCACTATAGTCATTGGGAACCATTTTGTAAAAAATAAACTAACGCGTGAATATGTTAAAATCGTTAGTTTCAAGTCTTCAAATATTCACTTTTATCACTTGATGCAAAAAATATTCGATTAATAATCAATAATTTGGTATTAAAAGGTTGCTCGTTCGGGAATTTTGATACAACTGTGAGTCCCTTTGTACATGACCGTTTCATCCACGATGCATTAATTATTAAAACGTTCATGTAATGAAGTATTACAAAAATGAAAGCATTAGAAGTGGTGTGTATTCACACTGATATCGATGGCATTTTCACGTATGTCAGATAGACATTGACATCATCCTTCGGAAGTACCTCCGCAGCGAAACGTATGAGTGATGACTGTCATTTCCTCAATGTTAACTCTGACTCCTTTTCCTTGCTCATATGGAGCAATCTTAAAGGCTGAAATTGTTGCGATGATTACAAATTTGTGAAAAGAATCGTTTTCTCACTCTTGAAAAATAAACAATACGTCATTTATCGTATTATTTGTATTTGCAATGTAATTTGTAGCATGTTACAATTCGTAGTGTACTGATACTTCAACTATTTTTTTTCAACACGACGGCCGGAAGATCGGTAATATATCTTTAATTTTTTTAGATACAACATTTTAAAGAAAATGTTGCTTCTGTCATTAAATCCAGCGTTTGTGCTTTGTTCTTACAAAATATTTTAGGACAAACGTGCTTCTTCTGTGCTGTGCTTAGAATCGCAGTTAAGTAGTTAGCAGATCAGTTCCTTAATTGCTGAGCTCCCATGCACAACGCATAGTACTCTTAATCATTATACAAGCAAGAAATAAATATACACGAAGACTTTTGTAATTTTGAAAAAAGTTCATCAGAGAGCATAGGATTACTAGAAAATCCGTACAAAAATTTAAAGAAACTTGTGTGCAGATATAAGTACACATTTTCTCGCATTATTTATAACTTTCGCAATTTTCTAGAATTAACAGAGTTGAACAACAATGGGACTTGCGTCATCTTAAGATTACTTTGTTCTATCAAGAAAATTGTAAGCCCTGGAGACTTTCTGAGAAAAAATTGAAAATGATGTAAACCTTCTTTGAAAATACTCACCAAATCCAGCTAGTGGTGCTAAAGAATGGTACAAACTTTCGTGTAATAGATAGCTTCCTAATTTCTTAGGTCTGGGCTAGCTCTTCAGACTTGTCACATACTACTCTTGCATGCAGCTATTTATCGCCGCTCCAACTACATTTTTTGAATTTCTCAATTTCCTAATAGTAGAACCGAAATATTACTTTAAGAATATTATAGAAGAGTAAAAGCTCATCTTATAAGAAAATTTTCGTGGAAACCTTTTAGTTATTTTTGAGAAAATGACATTTGAGCGTTTCTGTAAATGCAAAATTTGAAGCTCGTTTTCATAGAAATTTTTGAGTTTTCGAAAACCTTTATTCAAAGTCCTTTGAAGCACATCCACTCACAAAAGCAATAATATATACGATTGTTGCAAATTTACATATTATACGCGTGAGATACATTTAAACAGTTCATTTGTTTAATTTATAAAAACATAAGATATAAAAAGCATTTTGCTGTAATCTTAAACATTGCAATTAGCACTATCCGTAGCTCAAATGAGCTCAAAAGTCTTCCGCTTCTTCAGAAGAGATGAGCTCAAAATTCTGCATTTTCAAAAATCTCAAATACGATTTTCTATTAAAAAAGGGCTTGAAAGTTTTTCTTTAACGTTTCGTACGGGTGGTGCCGAATATACTTTTTAAGTGACATAAACACCATATTGCTCTATTAGTTTTGGTTTTTCAAAAATTACACAAATGGAATATTTTTGATATCACACTCACGTCATTAATATTTACATTAGCGATGATGATCACATTATTGAATTTATGAGCGCATGTGCTTTAAATAATGTCTTGTAAACTCTCTTGAAAACTCAAAACTCTTTGGTCAAAATGAACTCAAAGTTCTGCATTTTCCAAAAATGCTCAAACGCCATTTCGTCACCAACGGCTTCAACATTTTTCATTAAATTTTTCGTACGCATGGAACTTAATGCACTGATAAAAATGACATCAGCGAAGTCAGCGGAGCATACAGGACAGGTTTTACTCTTCTTTACTAATCTTAAAGTAATATTTCGGTTCTACCATTAGGAAACAGAAAAACTGAAAAATTAAAAGAAATGTAATTTGCGCGGCGATTGATGACAGATGAAAGGCGGATAAGGCAGGACCGACAAGTTAGCCTAGAATAAAGAAATTATAATAGTAACTAGTACAAAACGTTTGTGCGATTCTGCAGTACGAGTATTTTTATTCGTGGTTTTGCAGTAATTTCGGCGCTTAAATTGCGGGTTGCAGTTTGTTGCAGCGAGTTGTAGCTGGTTGTAGCTGTTTGTAGCGGGTTGTAGGGGTGTTACGGTATTTCAACGGGCTCTAGTGGGCAACAGGGTGCTCCAGCGGGTTGAGGCGGGTTGTAGTGGGTTGCAGAATGGGGGAGGGGTTGGAGGGCACGCGGGCGATTTCAGCATGTTTCAACAGATGAAAGCTGGTTGCAGATATTTGTAGCGGTTTGCAGGGGTTGAAGCAGATTGTAGAAGTTTTTCAGCGGTTTTCAGCGAATTTCAGTGTTGCAGCCGTTTGCAGCGTGTTGCAGTGAGTTCGTTCATGTTGCAGAGGATGCCAGGCGTTTTCTCGGTTGAAGAAGGTGTTTTGTAGAGAAGTGTGTTTTGGAGCAGATATCTGTGATTTTCAGCCGGTTGTTTGTGGGTGTCAAGTCGTTTCGGCGTGTTGCAGCGTGTGTCTGGCGTTTTCACTGGTTTGAAGCAAGATAAAGGACGTGGCAGATGGTTGCAGAGGTTTCGATTGTTGAAGGGATGCAGATGGTTGGAAGTGGTTGAAAGGAGTTGCGGCGTTTTGCGGTATGTTGCAGCAAGTTGCTTCTGGATGCGGCAGAATGCAACAGGTTGCAGAGAGTTGCAGCTGGTTGCAGAGTTGAGCAGCGGCTTGCAGAGTTAGCAGCGGTTTGCAAGGAGTTGCAGATTGTTTGGCGGATTGCATTGCAACATTTGCAGCAAGTTTCATATAGTTGCAGAGCGTTGCAACGGTTTGCCGAGTGTTTCAGATAATTCAGGAGGGTTGCAGATGGATGTAGTTAGTTGCGGAGGGATGCAGTTAGTTACAGCGGGTTGCGTTCGGTTGCAACGTGTTGCAGGAGTCCAGCGTTTTGGAGAGGGTTACTGAAGGTTGTAAAGGGTTGCAGCGGTTGAAACAGAATACAGTGTATTAAAAGTGTTGCAACTGTTTGTAGTGGTTTGTAGCAAAAAATCGAATGACGGCGGTTTGCAGTAATTTTTAGTATTGCAGATGGTTGCAGATTGTTCAAGCGAGTTGAAGCTGAAGCTTGTTGCAGAGTGTGGCAAGAGGTTTTCAGGTGGTTTGCAGAGAGCAGCAGCAAGGTGTTGTAGAGTTGCAAAGACTTGCAGGGCCTTACAGGGTTTGCAGAAACTTCAGCTGTTTGAAGATTTTGCAGATAGATTTAACTGGTTGCAGCTTGTTGCAGGGTTTTGCAGGGGTTTGCAGAGAGCAGCTAGTTGTATGTGGTTGTAGGTGGTTACAGTGGTTACCCTCGGTAGCGGTTTTCAGCAGGTTGCTGTTCAGTGGTTTGCAGAGTGTTGAAGCGGTTAGCAGGGGTTGCAGCGAGTTGTAGAGTGTCGCAACAGTCTGCAGAGGTTGCATCTTGTTGCAGCGAGTTGGGAGGTGTTGCAGCGGTTTGCAACGGGTTGCTGCTAGATACGGCATGTTGAAGCAGGTTTCAGAGGTTGCAGCCTGTTTCAGTGAGCTGCACGGTGTCAGGGATTGTAGCTGGTTGGAGTGGGTGTCAGACGGTTTGAGCGGTATACAACGGATTGCAGCGGGATGCAACGGGTTGGAGTGTGTTACAGCATTGATGGGACATCTAATTCATCCTTTACATTCGCGGTGGGAGGGATAAAGTGTTCTCGTTGGCAATTTTTAATACTGTCTCACGTGGTCTAGCAAAAATGAATTCTGAAATTGGAAACAATACACGTCACACATTACATGCTGGCTCAATAACTAATTTCCAACATTAAGTATTTCAAAAAAATATTGTGTGTCAGCTGTCTTTGGAGCTATTATCAGATTCTTCAAATATCCCGTGCACCCGTGCAAACGTCCATCTGATACTTGCCGCGAAACTCCTTGCTCACGGAGAAAATACTTACGTCACTGCTGAGGTGTTTAAAAAATCACGGAGCGTGAATAAACACAATAGCGTCGACGTATGCAAGACGTCTCGATCATCAATTGGTTCTACTGGGTTGTAACAATGCGGACTTACGGTGTCGTCTTAGAAATCGTCTCCGTTCTTAATAACTCTAAATTGTCGATGGCTGTTCCTATGGTGCTTCGCCTTGTTTAGCAACGCGTCGCTAACGTCGCGACGTTGCAAAGTATTTTTAAAATGTTAATTTTAGAAACAGGTTTTTTCTCTGTAACAATGTTTGTGGGATATTGATGGATATTTTTAATATCTTGGGCGCATTACGTATGGAATGAAATGCATACTTTTAGCTCTTAATTTACGCCAAGGAAACTAATAATTGTTTTCTTTGAGGTTACAAATTGTCGTTGCGAGAGTCCCTGACACCGAAACATGTGGTTTTCTTTTAAACAATTCTTATCCGGAAGAGAAACAACGGAAGCACAAATGAAGGAACAATATTGGAACTTGCTAAAGTTGTCTATAATGGAAAATCACAACGTTACCTACAACAATATCCGTATGTTGTGGTTAGACGGAAGAACAGGCCTCATGGCCTGAGTCTCGCCACGTAAAATAAGGAATTCATTCATTCATCTTCATTCATTCATGTTTGTTCATTAATTCATAACTACTCAGGTGGGTCTAGCGGAAAGACCAACTTTGTCTTCGTCGGAATATCGTTTTATAATACATTTTTTTGGAACACAGTACTTTTTGCGCAATTGTTGGTGCTGCAGCCTCACTAATTACTTTGAGTGTGCTGAAAGGTATTTTAAAGACTTTGTACTGTAAGGCTACTTACAATTGTACACATTTGCACAATTAATTTTGTGCGAATAATTCCTATGAATTAAAATTAATTTAACTGTTCAGAAGAACGAAGAAAAAGGATTTTTAACGCAATATTTTCCCTTGAAAGTCCAATTAATGCACATTTTGATTCGTACACATGATAGTAAAATATTTTCCAATATCATTAAATTATAAAATAATGCATCTTACTCCCATTCTTGTCACTAAGTTATTGCGGTTGAAGAACAATTCGCCACATAATCTCTATTGCGGATAGAGTCGCCCAATATCTTTGGTACGTGACTGACAACATTTGTTGCCGGTCGTATCAGGTGGCTGCGAAACAAGTACCCTAGTGATATGAGTGGTTGCAGTTCGGAGGTTATGTTCGCCTGGGGTGCTGTGCCGGCCACTGCGCCGCCCTGACGCGCGCCTGCCGCCGCCGCCGCCGCCTCCGCCGCCTCCGCCGCCGCCTCCGCCGCCTCCGCCACCTGCCGCCGCCGCCGCCGCCTCCGCCGCCTCCCGCCGCCTCCGCCGCCTCCGCCGCCTCCGCCGCCTCCGCCGCCTCCGCCGCCACCGCCGCCGCCGCCACCACCGCCACCACCGCCGCCGCGGCCGCTGATCTGCGCCGCACGGCCCGCTCCTCGCCTCACCGCCCCCACCGCTCCCACCCTACGCCCCGGCTTTGCGCGGAATACCAAGTAGTAGAGCCTAGATGCGCTCTCGATGATAGCCTAGCCGAGTAAATGCACTGCGCAGCGCGGCTCGAGAAGAAGGGACGCCCGATGGTTTTTGGAGGACTGGTCATGAATAGAAACTTCCCGATCACGTCAAGTCGTCTATACTATGCTCAATGTTTGATAACAATTTCGGGTGTTTTCTACGTAATGACAATAATTCATCTTGGTCATGAAAAACACTATGTACCGAAAAAGTATGAATGCAAACTGTACGACCACTTCAAGCCATCTTCGTTTAGGCTCTAGAGTTGTCAAGGACGGACTGATGAATAGAGACGGATGGACAGATGTAGCGAAAAAACATGTTTTTTGGTATCAGGAACTCCCAAAATGAGTTCTTCCGACAAATTCTTGACATAGATTTTTGCAGTATTCCATTTTCTTTGCAGTATTACCAATAGAAATAAGTATATGTACTTGGAAGGTACTGTAATAGTATCTACTGTAGCAAGGATTACTTTTATTCTATTTTTTCCGGGAGCGTAAAATATAAATGCAGTTTTATGGTGCACACACTTGGAAATATGTTCATATTAATATTTCACAGTTTAAGACGCTGCGGAACGCCTCAATCATATCTTCTAAATAATATTTTGATTACTCAAACTCATAGACTTGAAAAGTTAACAATACAAAATTAATTTTTATTTGCTAATATTTTTAATTATAAGCCTAATATTTTGGTGTGGTAAAAAATCAATTATTATCCAACAACATACACAATTTAAGAAGGATATTTCTGTTTCAACTGATGAGAAATTAATCCTAATTACATATTTCCTACGACTCATCAAAAAGAGACTAATAAATTTTCCACCAATGCAAATGACTATGTGTAATAGTGTAAAAGTTCATGGAGTTTCTTTGTGTGATTGCCGATTGTATAAGTATTCAAGATTTTAAACAAAAGATGGAACGAATGAATTGCGAGTATATGCTAGTAGTTTTGAAGTTAAAACACAGGTTAGAATTTTCTTGAATATACATCCCAGACGATCTCCCAGATTGATGGGGGAATTCCAAATTGTGTGTGAGTATGACTAATGAATATCTACCACTATTTACATAATCAGGGCTCTTTTACTCAACACAACTTATACACGTAACATCAACTTCAACAACATTGGATTCGCTTAACGCAATTCCTGCATTTACACACATTAACACAACCAATATAATTACAGACAACATTAAACTTGTACGCCTGTCAACGCTTTGATTTCGCAGCGTTTAACACAGTAATTAAATTTAACAGTCGCCTACCAATGAGAGGTTCAACGGACGGAAGTCAGCGTAGTGTTTTCCCTCTATATTTATCTAGGTAAAGAGTTACAGTTTCATCATTTAGTACGTTTATTATTAGAAAGTTTCATAAACGAAGTGATTTTTTCGTCTTTCAATCCTTATTGAATGTTCACAAAACAATTCGGAACAGTCGTAAAAACTCCATCCTGCAGGTCTGCATGAAATAACGTTTCAATTTGATTTTAATTCCTGTTGTTGTAGATAATATTTTTGTATTTGGAGCAATGAAGTGAATGTTGAACTAGTTCTTCAAAAGGAGGTCGTGGGCAAAAGAAGGTCGCGAAAAGGTTTGCAGAATCTTCAAAATCCGTGTCCTTGTCATACCTCAAAAATTAAAATATGTTAATACAAGCTTGAATTAAATTATAATCATATATACATAAATACATGCACATACAATACAGCATGAAATATTGCACATGAGCTACTGTCAACGAATGAGTATGCATATAGTTCATTTGTCTCCTGACAGCTTCTGCGGTCTTAGTCACTTCTGGAGTCAGTTTAATTGCCAGTCAAATTGTTTCTGCTTTTGCTTTTATCTAAATTGATGATGTCAAAAATATTGTATTAATACCTGCATAACCGTTATTGTTTGATTAACAACTTTCGATGTACAATAATAAGTTTCTGAAATTGTATCATTGGTATAATTATTTACTGCGATGTTAATTCGTTTTCATTTAATATATTGTGACAAATCACATTCTAGAGTACAAGAAAAGTGAGGAATTAAAACTCTGATTTTCGAATAAACCAACAACTCTAGTGGGAAAATCGAGTAGTTGATGCACTCTCGACCTAGACAGCGAACTAATCAGGTACTAGCAGGAGAATGTCACGCAGAAGGAGGTTTGTGGTGGAATAGCAGGGCCTTTTAACTCCCCGTAGACAAAACTCGAGTGTGCAAGGTTAGGGACGCTCGCCGGGCACAGTTATAGGTGAGGCTTGGCAACTTGGCCGGCTACAAATGTGACACATGTGGGAAATATATATAATTGGGGGGTCAACTATTTACAATAATAATGTTTAAGGAAAAATCGGTGGCGTTTACAACGCGAGTCTTTTCCATCAGGCGCGTCTGCTTGTGTTTCACCACCCCCGCTTGGCTCATATCATGTCATATAATTACGTCAGTAGCAGACTTTCTTTTAGCTTCTGCAAGAAGGTGGAAAGATAGAGCGCGCCACTGTAATTCTATTCACCAGTTTTTATGGGAGTTCATTCGCATCGGAAATTTTACAAGAAAACGAGGTCCACACAGCACCTGTTGTCCTGATAGGTAGTTTTCCGTGGTTTCTCCGTTTAAAACTAGTCGAATGTCGGAGCAGCATCCTAACAAACGGGCCACGGACTGCGTTCGATATTTCCTCCCATTCCGTATCCTATCCTACCCTTACTTACACTTTCACTTACATTCACTACACTACCTCACATGCCTCACATCTGTTTTCAATCTCATGCATCATATAGATCTTGTGGGTTTTAGATTGGCTTAGGTGGCTCAGGATATCACTTCAGTTCTTCCTGACGGGACTCGAGTCCTAGGGTCCGAGGTGTAGGATTTTTGACACTAGGAGTTGGTAGTTGAATTCAACCGCTGACTGGTCGAGAATTGTAGCGATCGACCGGTATAATTCGTAGTTTTCCGTGTTTCCTCCGATCTAGACCAGGCGAGTGCTGAGTAGTCACTAAAAACGGACCGCGACCTGCGCGCGATCTTTCTTTTCTTCTGTATTTCTATTCTCACCGCTTACTTACACTTGTAAATGTAAAAACTTCTACATAAGCATAGAGACCATTCGGGAACTTGAGACTTATCCGACTGAGGCGGTGCTCGCTGATGAGAGATACCGGTTGAAGAAACCACAAGATGAAGGGTAAGTCGGTTCCGGATCTCGCCATTCAGCGTGGAAGAACACCGCCATCTCTGATAAATATTCGCTCATTACAGCTTAAGGTCGCAGTAGACGCGCCGAGAATCACTAATAAATCGTGAATTTTATGTAATCTGCTTTGAACGGACGTTGTGTAGCGATATCACGAGATTCAGAACAAGGGAGAGTACTGATGCAGCAAAACGAGCTATAGCGTCTTGGAGATGTTATGTCCAAGATGAGAGGGCGAGTGACAGAGTAAATGCATTTAAAACACAAACTTTTCGTAGCTTCAAAGCTTGAAACAACATTGTACGTTGCAACAACTTCCGGCCGCCGCGGCCCATTCCATCTGCGTGCCCTCTCACATGTGCAACGCCACGCCGCGTTGGTGCCTCGTAGAGCGGGTTGCTCCGCGGCCCACTCGTTCACACTAACAGAGATGAGGCGTGGCTCCCCTGACTTGAAGGTCTGCGGCACCTCGTGTTGCCTGCACGGCTTCTGGATCGTGCTCGTTCCTTCGGAGCTAGACTCGTTTCGTCACCGCCAGTGAAGTCCTCCAAACCACTGCTCCGCGCGATGGCATAGGTTGTCGTGGCCTCTGGAGGAGTGTCGTAGACGACCACCCGGATTCCGTGGCATGGCGACTCGAACCCGAGCCGGGCTCCCCACACGGGGATTGGCGATGGCATAGGTTGTCGTGGCCTCTGGAGGAGTGTCGTAGACGACCACCCGGATTCTCGCGGCGCCGCTCACGACGTTAGCTTGAAGATGCAGGCAGTGAGGCGATGCTAAGCTCCTGGTAGTCGCGTTCGCCCGGCTACCCCCAGTTAGGCCTAAGGCGCGTCGACCTTGGAGAAGGATTGTGTGAAGGACGCTTTTCGGAGTTCTCTGGATCCCACTTTTAAATACGGCGGAAATCCAGTAACCACCTATCAGATTGCTCCGGTACCGGCGTTACCCACGTCGAGAGCTGGCGGTAAACATTGGGGTAATGGGAGGGGGGCTCCGCCCGCCTGGACCTTAGTTCAGGTGGCCCCCAGTTAGGCTCTCGGATTCGTCGTGTCAGTGGCTCAATACTCTGGGCATAGATGAGGGAACTTGTTCCGGACGCATGTGAGTGGCGCATTGTCTAGACTCCGGTACTGGCCTGGAAAGCTACGAGCTATGTGCTAGCAGGGCGGCCCTTACCCAGGAATTGTATGGGGAGGTTGCCGCGAGAACAAACTGGGCTCCGGATGTATCCGGACGTCCACCTGTTGGCGTCTTGCGCGTCGGCGGGGGTGAGGACAGAGCCCAAAGAGCCAAGGTGCCCATTCTGGGATTTGTCCTATCCCTGACGAAGCAAAGTGTTGAGGTGTTGTAGACGTCAGAGCTTCGCATCCTAGCTTGGCTCCGTTGGCCCGTACCACACGGGGTTGCAGAATGCATCTCCGTTGGACTCCTGACCGACTGCGAGGCTACGTGACATGACGGTCGACTCCTTGACTGCTGCTGCCAACCACGACCCAACTGCGGTCGAGGTGAGGGCTAGCCCCTCTTACAGTCCGATGTCGAGCGCCGAGAGCTTCGCATCCTAGCTTGGCTCCGTTGGCCCGTGTCTCAGGCCCGCTGCTGATTACATCAGCCCTCAAAGAGCGAGCGCTGCATTGTCGCGTGCTCGCCATCTCAAATGTTACGCCACACCTGCCAGGAGACCTAAGGTAATGTGAAGCAGTTGTTCGACAAGCGAGTCACAACGCGGAAGAAAAGGTAGAAAAAACAATTCTCTTAAAGACGCGAGTTAGTCATAGAGAATCGATGGCGTGATCACGCGCAAAAACACGATAGCTGATAGTTTTTTCTATTTCGGAGTTTTGAGCGTAAGCAACCGACAGCATTCTGATCGAGCAGATGGTCAAACGATGTAACTGAAACTAAGTGCGGAAGATCGATACACTCGATTTCTGTAACGCTTCGCGTGAACGCTTTCAATCATGTTGCTCACGCTCAACGTTTGGTCATTAGTCCCTGCTATTGTAGTGAGCTTTTCCGGGTGATGGCGATGATCTGATCCGCGCTGGATGGCAGCAGATCGGCGCCGACTCTACCGGTCGGCTAGTGGGGTTCAACCGCTCCGGAGTATCCACGCAAACCGTCGGCGTCTGCGCTCCGTAGCCGACAAGCTCTGCTCTTCGATTGCCCATCCCCGACAAATGTGGTAGTGTGGGGAGTTCATGAATGCTCTCGTGTAGAGAGGAGGCTAGGACAAGGAAGAGGCAAGGACAGGGGTCGCAGCCTACAGTCCGATGTCGAGCGCCGCTTGATAGGGCTCTTGCCCGTGCCATGCCCTGCGTGTTGAATCAGTGAGAAACGCACTGAAACTCTCGACCATCTCAGGTCTAAATTAGCCTAGCTCAGGGGACGCCTAGGATGTCTGTTCTAGAGTCGCGAAGATAATCTCAACGAGTTTGTCGTGTACATAAATCAGCCGATTCAGATTTAGGAAGGTAGCAGCATTCTCCGGGAATGGCCTGCATGTGCACTCTATCACTTGATCGCGGAAATGCATGATTCTGAAGTTGGTTTGTGACATAAAGTAGCAGAATTGAAGAATTTAGAGATGGTAGCAGTATTTGAGAACTTGTAAACTGTTGTAAAATGACATATTCTGAGAAGGTAGTAAGGATGAAATAGAATAGTTGTTGATAAAGGAAATTTTCGTGAATATTGAAAAATAAAAACATTGTAAATAATTGTAAGTATTCATGAAAACTGAATTTTTATGTAAAACAGTAAATAATTGTCACAGCATGTCAAGATTAAAATATGAAGGGTCATCCCAGATCTACACTTATACTCTCTTCGTTGAATTAAAAAAATGAATGTCCATTGAATAAAATGACATGTATGAAAACTTCCAAAAATTTCTATTTGAATTGCAAATATTATGAAATATCTAGTATTTGCTTGATTGGTTTAATTTCAACTTTTTGAAAACTAATGCTGAAATTACTCTTTACCTTCGAGAGTCTAAGGTAGCGAAGTGTAAGGCTGTAACGATGCAACAATTCCTTATTATGTACTTTTGAATTTTGTATTTGCAAGAAGCAATTCATACACACTACTCTGGTAAGGCCGCGTCCCCGCCTGTGACGGAAACGCTCCACGGCCCGTTCAGTGAGAAGGGAGCCGAGGGGTGGGAGGTGCCCCTCAAGCGGGGAAGTCATGGGCAAACAGGGCACCTCGCGCGCTCCGATGCTCTCCCACAGCGACGACAGTGACCAGTAAGCACGCGATCCCGTGGCAGTGACTTGCCGCAGTGGTGTGCGCGCCTCCGCGCACCGCTCTTGTCCCCGCGCTACATGTCTAACAGTGAGACCGCCTTATTTTCCGCGCGGCTACGAAAAACTGATTTGTTCTCTTCAGCGTTTTGTATTTGTCTGATCTTGTTTTTGTTTTTTTGTAAATAAATGTTTTGCAAACTTTGAGGTTTCCATTATGAAGATCGTAAAACATATTTATTACTGTTTGACAGTTGTTAGTATCCTCAGTCTTTCTTCTAGATTCTTAATATCTTCTGGATTAAAATTATAAAAATTAAGACAAGAAATAAGTGGTTGAAGATTGGTGTAATTAAGATAATAATACTATAAAGATAACTAAATTGATGAAGCTGTACTGGCTTATACGTGATTATTTTGTTTTGACATTTGATATGTTACAGTTTAATTATTCCTTGGAATGTGTTAAGGTGACGAAATAAAACTATATTGTATATTTTTGGATTAATTCAAACCTCTGATAAAAAGTAGCATATTTCGAATCCAAAGAAAAAGGAGAAACTTTCCATTACTGGAATGTCTGACTTATCAAGGTGAGAGAACCGAAAGGAATAAGAAGTCAGGAAGCCGGGTTTCATTGAAGCAACTGTCTTCTCTCGTACTATAATTACAAATGCGCATAGCTAACTAATGAAGGAGTAGTTATTAACATTCATAGGGTGCTGAACAAGTTTTAATATTCTCTCCAACTCTACGTGAAGGAAAACAAATCACCGAAAGTATTACACCCCCACACTCACACACTCAACACCAACACACAAACAACACAAAACGATTGCTTTCATTTTTGCCAGATAACTCTCATATTTTTAATAGATGTTTTCCGCTTAGGTGTCGTGAATTCTTAAGAGTCAGTTCAAGAATTCAGAATTGAATAAACCATTGGAACTGAACTTAGAGATTACTAAAAGAAAAAGGGCAATAAAGGAGGTTTAAAATATTACAGCAATTCAGAATTTCATTCAACCGATAATCTCGAACCCTACGACGAATTTGCCCGTTGGTTTACCGACACTAAAGGAAGTGAATCATTTACAATTTATACGAATTTTAATTTAAGCTACGTAATGATTTATTAATAGCATTTCAAATATAAGATAATGGGATTTTAATATCAGTTACTAAGGGGCAGTATCTATATTAGCAATAAGCAATGAATCTTAAGTTGTTCAGTTTTCAAGCAAACATTTTACGGTATATTTAAACGCCAAATATTTATACGGAAACTTTACTGCCCTAATTACACGAGTTTGGGACACAAAAAAGGATCAACTGAAATATTCGCTATAAATAACTGCTTCGATTCCCAAGGACTACATCAATGTCAAAGCTATCGGCGTACGGCAGTCATTCTGCACGCAAGAAATGCCACAGGTACCGCGGTAAAAAAAATGAATAAGAAACACGTTTGAATAATTATACGAATATTCAAATCGTGAAAGGTAAGTCAAAAAGAACTGTGACCAAGGAACTGGAATAACGCAAAACTTCCGAATGAACGTCCATCGAAAACGTTTTTATGACATTTATTTTTATTACTTTCACATAGATGATATTAATATCCGAATGCCTGTGTCGACATCGCAGAGTGGGAAGCAGGCTAAGTCGTTACAGATGAAGAAGCCATCACATTTTTGTGCTACCTCTTCCATATGGACGGGTTCAAGTTAGAACTTGCACGCGAACGTCTGAGAAAACTTTCGAGAGATTTATTGGAACATACCGCCGCCGCCCGCGGCGCCGGGAAGTCATTCATAATACGTTATCGGCTGCTCGCGCGCCGCTGGATGCACGGGCGCGGAGGGGAGGGGCGCGGCGCGGAAAGTCCAAGCTCGTTCGACTGAACGTGGCGCTTCCGTTTCGCGGAATCGGGAGGCGCGTGCGGTGCTCGCCAATGCCGCAGTTCCCACCGCACCTCCTCTCGAGTCGCCCTGTGTCGCCGCCGCCGCCACCGCCACCTCCGCTTCCGTCACCACCGCCTCCGTCGCCACCTCCGCCGCCGCCACCTCTGCCGCCGCCTCCTTCACCGCCACCTCCGCCCCGCCACCTCCGCCACCGCCACCGCCACCTCCGCCACCGCCGCCTCCGCTCCGCCACCGCCTCCGCCACGCCACCGCCACCGCCACCACACCGCCACCGCCACCGCCACCGCCACCGCCACCGCCACCGCCACCGCCACCGCCACCGCCACCCCCCGCCGGCTTTGCCGCAGTCGCCGCGAATTCGTCGCTGCCTTTACGCGAGAGGACTCAATCTCCACGACGGATTGTTTCGATAATGTGTCGCGTTCTGGGGCAGTGGTCGGGAAAGTCGACGCGATGTTGAAGGGAGGAATGTTGCGCCTTGCTGTGTATGATGTCTTCTCGAATCGAGCCTTTTCTCTGGGGGAATGTCAATCAGAAAATATCGAAATTGACAGTGGCTGTACTACAGAATTATGAAATGTTGAATGTTTCTTGATGAATCGACGAATGATGAAGGAA
Organism: Teleogryllus oceanicus; assembly: GCA_964035755.1. NCBI lineage: Eukaryota > Metazoa > Arthropoda > Insecta > Orthoptera > Gryllidae > Teleogryllus > Teleogryllus oceanicus. Next base: position 84,926,326 of record CAXIVR010000002.1, on the reverse strand, counting down.
ATGTCGAATAATGTATGAATACGTGGCGGGTTGATTTTACCTTCACGACACAATCACGAAACGAGAACAGTCATGCTTCACGTACATTGTATGTAAACGCACCACCTTTGCACTAAACATCTACATCCCACACACACCCATCCACATACACACACACACACACACACACACACCACATACACACATATCTCTAGCGCTGGTATTTCTACTGCGCAAAGTTCATCGTTCGTTCGAAATGACTCAATCTTCTGATCAAATACTCAAATAAGTGCGTAGTTTGCTAGCTTTTAGATGTTTTGTTCGGAGTTAGCGTGTAGAAAATATCTCATTTAGCGAGCAATCTTGGCAACACATTTCCCTTTTCCAGCATAATAATATATACAAGTATTTGACGAGGTGTAAATATTGATATAATTTCACACCTAAGGATGATGCCAAGCACATAATGTTCAATAGAATAATATTATTCTATTCAACTCACAGATTCATAGTTTACACAACGAAGAAAAATAAATTAATTTTAAACTTGAAGGAAACCAAGGGTATAGTCAACTATACAATATTAGGCATGTGAAAATATAAAAGTGATCTTGCAGTGTGAGGAAATGAATTTGATTTGAGGATACCTTGGTCAACGAGAAGTAATTGTCGATACAATTGTGGCCAGTTAATTCCATTCAATAAACCAGATTACAATAATACGTTTCTATCTGCGTATCACTGAGCTATGCTGTAAGAATAATGCAATTATGCCAAAGGCATTGATTCTTAAAATAATGATTATTAGATTGCCATACGTTTAAAGAGCTCGAATGTGCTACAGATATTTCTAGGTTTACACGAAATGTAAGTGATCTCTCAAAAGAAATACAATAGTCCAGAGTATTTCAATTTGACTGGCACCCTCATTTACAGTCTGTCTCGAGAATCAGACGAAAACGGTATCTTTATACAAACTGAGCAGGCGTTCCAAATAAGAAAGGAAAGTCACCCGACCACATCTACCTCACTAACTCAGTAGGACGCCATCGTCAGGCAAATTTGTATTCCAAGCTTGTACCGCCAAAGAAACGGCGAATGATATTCTCCATCTTGCCAGGTCGAAATCCGTGATCCTATTAATCTCGATATCCCGCGCTGTACAGCCATCAGAATGATCAATCGCTCAATGAAATGAATCACCGCCGCCCGGACGCCAGGACAGCCCATTCTTCAAGCGATAGCCGTGCAATGGCGCAAGATCATCAGCGAGCACAATTTACGCCTCGAGTCGACGCGGTCGCCCGATGGGTCGATTAATCTCGACGGCGAGGGTGGCGGTGGCGGCGGCTGCCCGGGGGCAACGGGCATCCATCAGGGGTAAGACCGCTTCCCTCCGCGGGGGGCGTGGCAGGGCAGGCCCGTCAGCGCGTACAGCACACGCCCCTTAGGCGGCCCGTCCGGCTCGCGACGTTTTTCTCCTACAGCTCAATTACACAGCTCATAACCATTTGGGAAATACAAGCGGTTGCTTTGGTGTAGTGGTTGCGAGTCCGCAGCTGAAGCTGTGTGGACTGGAAAATCGTAGGTTCGAATCCTGATGGTGTGGACTCTCAACATCTGCTGAGTAACTGGATGATGAACGAACTTGACGTGAGAATTATAGAAGATGATTGTGTTGACTAGTGATGTAAGTGACATTCTTCGGAATGTCAGAGCCTTTCCTCAAGGAACTAGTGTCGCTAGGATCGCTTTCCTTCTCTCGGCTAGTGTCAAACACCCTTTACTTTTCACAGAGCCTTTACTTGCAAATCTCGCTTTGGTACTTGTTGATATATAACACAAGGAAAACCAGACTTCCAAACATAGATTATCATATTATGCGCGAGGTTCCTTCATTAATGAGCTTCAGATCAGATTTTGACACTGAACGGCCTTCGCACGCCGTTTACAAGTTATCTCACAGGAGATGCTATGGTCAGAAATGTTCATGAGAATGTTCTGGAACGGGGACTGCGAATGTATTGTTATTTAATAACAACATTTATTAAATTTATCTTTTAATTTGAAGCAAATTAATTCTGCTAGTCAAGCGACTCAGATTTTACTTTTCTAAATAATCTGGCACTGCGTATCGTCGCAGAAGATACTAAAGCGACAGTATCTCCATAGCTCTTCGTTTATTAATATATTCGTATAACAGTTCATCTACTTAATAGAGATTAATCTATGAAATGGGCGTGACCGCTCGCCGTGAAGGTGGCGACTTAAATAAAGCTGAACGTTTACTCGGTCTTATGGAAAAATCAATTGATTCCACAATGTAACGTCTATTTTTATTGATTATATAGGGTTTGAGAGTGTTTCAACTGCTATGGTCATTAGTACCGTAAATTTAGTGCATGTATTATTAGAGAGGTGATAATGTTTCTCGTAAATATTTTCATATGGTGAGATCTGGCGTCGAGCTACACGTTGACATGCGGGTTCTCCTATTCAGTATCTCCCATCAGTGGGGCAAGCTCCGGTCTCTGGAGTGTGAGTTAGTGTAGAGAACGTAACTGTAGTGTTGTGAGTAAGGGTGATAATAGAGCAAATCGAGCAAAGAAAGATTGCTTGCGGTCCGTGCCCATTTCGTAGGTACTGCTCTGGCATTCGCTTAGTGTTGATCGGAGAAATCACAGAAAACGCAGACCAGCCGGATGCTAGAATTCACTTCTGACAACGGCTGAGCTCGAACTAACTATCTAGCTAGTGCGAAAATCGTTATCCGTCATGGTTGGAACCTTAGGACCTGTCGATCAGAAGAACTGCAATGACATCAGTTTGCCGTGAGCCAATATAGACAGTAAAACGGTTGAATTACCACTGGTCAGCTCGAAGAATTGCGGTTGCCACGGAACTGAGAATAGAAATCTCGATCTAAGAACTCTACTTATATCGGTATATTTTCTTAAGATCCACTCCGGAATCTGTAGTAATTGCCCTGTCAACGAATCCCTCCTGCTTTTGCGTAGGAAACGCAGCACATCATGATCCAGTCATTTGCTAAGACAGGTTTTGAATTCCCATTTCATGTAGGGTCTTCAACTTTCCCGGTTTGGGCTCCGTTTCTTAGTCAATCATACTTTCTGCACGGTTTCCTGTGTAATATAATCCATGGCTTTCTTAGTAATGATTATGTGCATTATTACTGCAAGCGATGTTTAAGTAAGTCATTTTGCCGTTTCGTAACAAAGACTACACTTATATTTCTTGGTTATCTTAAATTTATAGATTTGAAATCTTTGGATCTCCTTCAGTTGCTAGAACCAGGTTTTAGACACACTCATATTTAAGCCAATCGGCAGTCTTTTCAAGTGATACTTTAGTACCTTACAATGCTCCAGGTATATGTCCTTAAAACCGTTTGTGCAATCAAATCTCTCGTTTCTGCAATTTCTTGTCATCGTTAGGCAAGTGTTACGTTTCAAAATTCCTCTTTGTACACTTCAACAAACTGTATATACTTAGCACAATTATATATTCTTTTACTAATCGTCCTTCTACTTTCCTTTATCATCTAAAGACTATTGTCTGGAATCTGAGAGAAACTGCCGACGTCACTGCGTGGTGGGAGCACGCGATGGTTTGTCATTAGCTTTCGGGATTACCAAAACCGTTCATCCTTGCAGTAACGTTTGCACCAATCTGTTCCGTGTAGTAAAACTAATCTCAGATAGCCGTTGTTATCTGGGTGAGATTACAACCAATAAGTTCGTATTTGTGAGGCTTTTAGTCTAGTTTGTGTTCTATTGATGTACTCGTCTTAACTATGCCTTTTCTGAACGAACTATTATTGTGGAAAAAAACAAACTACCCTATAAATAGCCAGTTCCAAGAAATAGAATTTATTTCTCAATCCACAATACATAAACCATAGCAAGGCTGCCAAATCTTGTTAGCCAGAATATATATCAAAAACTATTTCGAGTCGCCGAGCTACAGAAAGAAGAAGCAAGATATTGACCCAAATCCACTCCACAGTTCGTATCCGTTCATTTTTCTCAGCTCTCCTACACCGCTCCCCTGTCACTCAGTTCACCGGATAAGTCCCTGTTCGCGCCGTCTGGTCACCCCTCATTTACAGGCAGACGGCGGAAGGATCTCATTGCCGCCCCAACTCCGGTGTTGGCTGAAGAGACGAGTGGGAGGGGAAACCGCCCCGAGCTTGTTGCCTTTGCCACCGCGACTAGCGCCGCGCCGTCCGCCGCGGTCAGCCACCGGTCTGCCACTGCCGCATTGACGCCAACATTGCGGCTGTTTTAAACTCATGTTTTTAGCACGATTATTATTATTATTATTATTATTATTATTATTATTACTATTATTATTATTACTATTATTATTATTACTATTATTATTATTTTGATCGCAAATAGGCCATCTTGGACTACGCAGGACATGCACTTGCACAGGCTCAGTATCCTTTTATCACGTTGCAAGTCTTGCATGTAACTAATCAGGAGGATTAGCATAAGGCTGAATCCGATTTTTATACCAGTGTTGCCTGGAGGATGTAAGTTGAAATGATGATAATGGAAGGATGAATGGACGGCACACAAACAGACATACACAAACACACCATGCCCGAGGCGGACTCGAACCGCGTCGATCCTTCCGTCCGAGATCGCACTACGTGGGTCTATCCGGACTGGCTTATTATTATTATTATTATTATTATTATTATTATTATTATTATTATTATTATTATTGGTTATTATTACTAAAATAAGTATTAAGTAGCCAGAGTTGACTTTGCCCAGTAGATATTTAGTAGAAGAGAAAGTAAACGAGATAATTGACAAGATAACGGCTGAAGTACCTACGTTCTAATAAGAAATAGCGAATCCTTTTGATGTAGTTCCTATAATGGTAGATTATGGTGAGAGCCGTCACCGCATTGACATGTTGATGGCAGATGACGTCAACGGAAAAAAAGAACAAAGAAAATGTTCGGTACAACAGTTTGAATATTTTGTTTTTTTAATGCTAACATTTTGTGTTGTCATTGTTAATTTTATATTTCATATAATCACTTACTTTATGAGAGAGTTGAAAAATTCTTACTTACGTAAATAGTACAAAAATACGTCTCTGGCATACAAATAACATGTTGACGACTAGATGACAAAAGGAGCAGAGGCCAGGATTTTAAAATGAGTACCACGAAGCCACTTTCGTACGAGGTACGTGCATTATTTTAGTGTACGAATTCATGGGCACTTACTCTGGAATCATTCTCAATATGCGAGGCGTCTGCCTTGTTGGTCATGTTGCCGGTGTTTTTATTCTGTTGTTTTATATCACCGCGACTCCTTTGCGAGCGGTAGGCGCCTTTCTTGTTTGCGTAACACAAAGTCAACATTCCAATCAATACACACTGAAGGCAAGTACTCGTTTCCATGCATGAGTGTTGAAAGGTTATTTGATTTACAATAACGTCAAAGACATTTTGGCGTCGTTTGACTCCATCAAACATTTCAAAATCTATTTTCAAAATTTTCATTTCCTCCACATATTAATTATTATGGATAATTTGATATACAAAATAATAATAAAAATAGTGAATGAACGGGTTATAACTGATCAAAATGTTGAAATGCGTGGTTTAGTTTCATTGGGATATTAAATTTGAAATAATTTGGTTCACTGATTATTCCTCTTCATGACCGACTTTCCCTTTCATCTATAGATTGTGGACCAAATATGTTTAGTAACTCTGAAGGACTGAATGTACAAAGCACAAAGAGGAATGCGGCCAAACTATTTAATTATGTACAGTCATGATCGATTAATTCCCGCTCTTCTCATGCAATTTGGAAATATGTCTCTATTGATCGGATGGTTATTGCTCAGTACTACATTGTTTAGTGGGTTAGAGATGGCGCTCTTGGTACATTCTTCTCAGTTAAATTCTTTGAGACGAAATGAGTCAGAAAGTAAACATTGTGACACTATGAAACGAATATTGAACGTATCATTCTCTAACAACTTGACTGTAATGTAGCCTCGTTATTTTCATAAAAATTGAATTGCCTTAAGGATTCTCCATGGATCAGGAACAGGAAGCTCCAGATTCTTTAATTTTTTTTAATGAAAACTTTGAAATGATTGGTTTCAAAAGTTGCAAGAGTGCTTTTGAGAAGCAGAAATAACGTAGGGGGTTTTCTGAAGCCTCAAACTGGGTAAAGCATAGAATTTTACTAGCAACAATGACCCGGGTCGTGTCGGGGCGCGGGTGGCCTTGCGGAGCGGGGCCGCCGAGCGTGGCGGGCCGCGGCCTGACGGGGCGGGAGGGGCCAGGGTGAGTGAGGCGAGCGGAATGTGCGAGAAGCGGTGGTAGCGTGTGGAGCTGCATTATAGATGGCTTCCATAAATAAATACCCGGGCAACGCATCGTAAGCAGCTATTTTAATATTAATTATACGCATATTGCTTTTTGTTCTTTTATAATGAATTACAGGGAAAAGGAATCAATTACTAGGAAGTAATTTTCAGGTGAATATCAAGACAAACATTGCAGACATCAATCAGTTTCATTGTGTTATTCGACGGTTAAAACCTACTCATCGTGCATCTATATTCTGGACAACGGACGAAAAAGCCTTGTTCAGTCAATGCTCATTTGTGGGAGTGGGGGCGATCTCATTGCGCCATCAACAGTTCTCCACGACACACAATATAACACAATGCAATAGATGTTAAAATGCGTCAAAATAGCACGTACTTCGCTATGAATTGATAAATTGAACCACATCAAATTGCAGGCCTTTTTATTAGCCGACCAATATTCAAGGTATATTGCTCATTATTAACCGCATACTCGCCGCTATTATACAGTGTGCAACACTTCATACTGATTCACTCTCTTGGAGAAGAGCCTTATTAAAAAAATTTGGGTTGGCAATATTTTCAGTTTCACAGATCTACTTCAACATTCTTGATCCTCACGAACCGAGCACACAGTTGTATGACGACATACTAGTACATTTATCGAGTTCGTAACCGCGACTGCATCACGATGGGAAGGCAGCGGGGAGTGGGGAAGCAGCGGCCGCGAAATACAGGAATTCGCAGGCGACTCCCTGGGCGGCCGGGATCGCGGAGTGCGCTCAGCAAAATTTAAAGCGAAACGGCGGCCGCCACCACCACCCTCGCCGCCTCTACTGCTCTCACCGACTCCGCCACTCCCACCGCCTTCACTCACCCCACCAACCCCGCCTCACCCACCTCCCCTGCCTCCGCCGCCTCCACCACCGCCGCTGCCTTTCAAGTTGTTGCCTCCGCCTTCACTGCTTCTGTCACCGACATCACCGCCACGCCCACTTCACACCACGACGACCCCCAAATGTCTCCTCCACCCCCTCTGCCTTCGCAGTCACGGTGTCTTCTTCACCCACATCCTATCCTAGTGTCACACCGCGCCGCTGCCTTCCTTCCACTTCTGCTACCCTCGCCATCTCCTCCGCCATCACCCCGCCGCCTCGGTCACCGCGGTAGGGTTGCGCCGCAAACCGCACCGGAACAGCGTGGCCCGCCCCACTCCCCCCCCCCTGCATCCCCCACCGCCCGCAGCACAGAACGCCAGCTATATACGCTCCGTGTTTTTTAAGGTAAGGGGGTTGCATGACCGCGAAGAGCAGGCGCCGCTCTGCATATTTAAGGGGCGCGCGACCGTAATGTAGAAAAACGCGCGGCGATATCCACGGAGCGCCTGCGCGCGGAAATGAAACAAAGGACGAGGAAAGCTTTATTTACAGGCAATTCTCAGCCTGTATCATTCGGCAAAGAATGAGGAAATCTCTTGAAGAGACTATTTCGGAGGGGTTGTGCCCAGAATTGACGATGCAGTCACGAATATGACGGAATTTTGGAGTGAGAACCAACGTTTGTGTTTAATTATACTGTCGAGTGATATAGTTAAAAGTTTCAAAGCGAATTACGGGAATATGTAATTTATATTTTAGTCTGTCATGTCATCTATATTGTTACTTCTTCCTAGAAATTTTATTATTTATTTGGAATAAAATTGTTGGATGGTTGGTTGGTTTGTTAGTGACTCCGGGCGCGTCAACTACAAAGGCCATTAGTCCTGTGAGTGCAGTGTATGTTTTTACTCAGGTGATTGCGGTGATCTTCCCCCGCTGGATGGCGAGATCTGGCGCCTACCTAACGTCGGCAAGTGGGGATCCTCTTAATCAGGTATCTCCCACCAACGGGACATCGTCCCAGCCGGGACACACTCTAACCTCCCGACCGATCTCCCAGCATGGGTGGTAGTGTAGTAAATGTTAGTGTAAGTGCGTGTAAGGGGTGAAGATAAGACAAAGATGAGGAAGGAAAGATCACGTGGGGTCTGTGGAACGTTTGTTAGGGTACTACTCCGGCATTCGCCTGGTGTTGATAGGAAAACTACTGATCGGAGAAGCCTGCCATTAGAATTCTCCTCCATCCGCTAGAATTCTCTTCCGTTCGACCTAGCTCACAAGCCAGTGTCGGAAATCTTGCCACTGTCCACGAACCTAGGTGTCCACGAACCTCAGACGAACTGCAGACGAACTGCAGTAACATCAGTTGATGCGCTGAGCCACTGCTACCGGTAAAATACTTTGCTCAGCAACATGAAATATAATTCCATTTATCTAAGGAAAACCTGTATGTAAAAAACGAACAGAATTAATTTAATATAATAAAGATGATTGAGTGGTGCAAGTTAACTTTCTATTCTGTTGAGTGAGCCTTTTGATTTGGCACGACTCTCTTCCTAGCTACTATTTATCGGCACCTAAAAGACCTACTAGCACTTGACGCTGTTCCTATCGCTCTTCTGTGTACATTCCCAGATGAGAGCACTTTCGAGCTCGGCAAACATCGCATAGGCCTATCTCAAGTCACAAAATTATACAGGATGAACCTATGGTCATTCAAGCACGCGATCATCAATATTATCAATTACATACATGGATATCATTCAGATACAAATGAAAATTCATGTATATACTCGTAGTATTCAAAAACGTCACAGCATAGATCTATACGTCACATAGTATCAGTGATCCTTTACCTTAGATGTTGATGCGACCTTAAATAACCAATTAAAAAAAAGTCAGTGTTCAAAATATAATTTCTTTTTACTGTGAACACCGGAGAATGGCCGAATATTTCCAATAGTTGACCAGCTTATATTTTACCCCGGTTATATTCCCATCGCTCCCAAAACGGAGCGGTTAAAAGTTGCTCTAACAATTCCTTTGAGTTATATGTGGGAGCGTCATCTAGGGCGCGCGACCAGCTGCAAATTTAATCTGGACGTTAATGGAAAAAAATTTTCCTACTGATAAGAGCTTGCTATTATTTTATTACCACTATGTAAAGCAAATTAACTAAAAAGCATAATCCAAATGATTTTCCAAAGAATAATTTTGGAAAGCATGACTTGGCATACATCTACAAAATGAAGTGAAATTATTGAAATTTACAATCTACTATATATTTTCAAAACTTCTAGTTAAGTACTTGAACTGGATACAAAATAGCTTAATTTTTTTGTTCATTCAATGATGCTTTTACAACTTTGAAAGTTTAACTCTGGTCTAAAATTTTATTCACACAAATATAATTTCTGGAATAAGAAAAGAGAAATGCTTTAACAAAATATTCGATTCGACTGGGCACTAAAGAAAACATCTTTACAAGTTATGACTCCTAAGTGTTGAAAAGAATGCGTCAAAATACTTAACGATAACCAATTTAAGTAAACTGAAGGAATGTATATTTACTGAAGATGCAAAGATAAATTTACATTCTAAGAGATATATGATAATTTTGTTCATTATGGCACCTCGTGCACGTATCAGGCATCTCGAGGATAAGGAAATTGACTTTTCAATCATTTCCTATATTGTGTCGGTAGAATAATGCCTTTTGCAGCTCTCTCAGTCAGCCAATCTTTATAAATGGGGGTCTCTAAAGAAGGAGAATTGCACGGGGACGTGAAGAATTGCACGTTGACATTTAAAATATGGATTTGTTTAAAAACGCATCTAAATAGTCATATCAAATGCAACCCTCAACATTCGGCCGTACTTTTGAATATATATAGTTAAATAACTTCTGAACAAATAATTTTACGGTCTTAAAAACTAAAAATTTGAGGCCGGAGGGCTTCATTAATTACGTTATATCAATATTCTATTACATTTTTGCTGGTTCGACGCTTCTCGATTGTACTCCACCTGTTTAGAGCTTGTAGAATCTGCAACTGTATGTGAAATTAAATCAATTACTTGATATTCTACGCGATTGAATTACACAGGTGTACCGTTTCTGCTCGGAAATCACGTTAAGTAAGAATAGTTTATATTGACAAGGATGAATTGTATTGTTATCAATTACAAAGAGACATACTCGTATAGAACAAGTGACGGAGGTTTCGGCCTCAAAGAAAAAGATATGTTACAGGTTTAATATGGAAATGGAAAATGGAGAAGAGGGTGGGGTTTAACATGCGAGAGTTCTCACATGGGTACGCTAGTATTAAAATATCGGAATAAAGGGGTCCTGACAACAAAATCTTTAAAGAAGGAATGCTGTGATGTCGGGAAACAACGATTATTAAAGTTTGAAGAGGCAGTTTTCATTAAAGAGTGAAAATGTTTACATCCACATTATCTGTGAATGGATAATGACTATTACGGACGCTTTACTGAAAAACCGTCGACAGCCAGTTGTTCACGTGGTACGTGGATCCGTATAGACGTGCCTTACCTTAGACCAAAGCGTCTCTTCCCCCTGTCTGTGTGTTTGTGTGTATCTGCGTGAAAGAACATGAAAATTGTGTAGGCTTGTGAAAACGTGAAAGAAATATCGTTGCGCACATGCTCCAATGCCTTACGAACGGTTCTAATTTTAGTAACTTTCCATGGACAAGATGATCGTTAGCAATTAACAAATTCCTAATAATACATACAATGTTTTTTAGAAATGTCATTTCACCTCCTTAAATAAAATACTACCAACTGCAACAATAACTTAATCCCCATAATTGTAGATAATAATATTATGAGTTCTATAAGCAATATCATCCAAGTTATTATTCTAATACCATTCATAATGGAAAAGCTTTCACATTGGCATAAATATCAGTTTTCGGAATAAATATTCCATGTGAATTAGTAACACTTATTACATTTTTATGTATGAATGTAATTATTAAATGAATGTTTAAGACGTCTTGAATACTTTGTTAAAATTTGTCGACTTTGACCTTAGATCACGGATTTATGTTTAACACAAGAATAATGACACTTCTAGCATTGTACGAGAAGGTACATAGGAATTAGGATATCTAGCGTGTTATGTAAGATAACATCGTCAGAATGTCGGTTTACTAATGTGTTTAATTGTAAACTTGTACAATTGAAAATTTTGTTACGCTGAATTATACACACGCCCTATTTATTAACTGTATCTTTGAGTTTTGTCACCATTTCTTTTAGATACATTATTGACTTGTCAATAGTGCGAAAAAAAGCTTGTTTTGAAATACAAGTTGCTATATCACATCATATTCCTGTTCACAAATATTTTTAACGCTTTGAGATAGAGCGTGGGAAATCAGGCAGGCGAACCAACTAATTGGATCAGGTTAGTGGAAAATTTTTCTTCAAATAATATCAGCGCTTTTAGCTAAGGAATATATTTATAGAAGATTTAAAACTATATTATAATTTCTTGCAAAAGTTGATATATTCATCAGTTCATTATAAGATGGCGCTCAAAATTAAAACATGTTTACTCTTTTACAAATCCTTACTCCTCTTCAATGACAATTGTTTGAGAAAGTGCACTGAAATAAAAAATCTTGTAGCATTTTTGAAAAAAAAAATTTAAGTCAACTTTAGTGTTCGACGTGAAATTGATTTTGAACATTGTTATTATTATTATTATTATTATTATTATTATTATTATTATTACTTACAATTTGTTATTACATTTAACCATAGTAATTTTTTTATTAATACAAAATAAAATGAACAACCCTCTAACACTTTTTTACATTAGTTGTGTGCCTAATACTTTAATATATGTATTTTAAGTCCAAGAGGTGAAATCTCTTTAGCCTTTTTCAGGTTTCATTGTGGTCTAGCTCGTTCACATCGAGATGTGAATGACTGTTCAATCTACTAATGAATTTTTGGCTACGTCCTGGTTTACTTTCACGACGTCGAGATGTGTAAATCATTAAGTATGGTGACGAGAGAGATGTACCTCTGTACATCTGTTAGAGAGCGGATAATTTTGGAGGGGAAACGTTGCAAGGATTTCAATATTGGTTTGAATGGTATTTCTCAATGGAATGTATTGGTTATCATATTCTACTAATTCTAGACCTCGAAGTTTAGATACGATAACTGCCATCTATGTTGACATCACTGCAATACTAGCTGCCGCTTTTGCTTTCAGAACAACCGTACTGTTCTTAGACACATATCTAACTAAAGTATTCGCCTTGTTGAGGAAATTGCGAATTGCGAAAACTAAAGGAATGGAAAACAAAAATTTGATATTTATATTAAGGAAAGAAATAGGTCATTCAATTAACGCAAATAATCTTTTACTTCTCTCAATCAGAAACTCCACACTGAGAATGGACTTAATTGACCGTAGTCTCTAGTGAAAATATAAAGTGCAACCATAAAGAAGATATTAAATAGAATAAAAAAGCATCAATTGATTGCTAAGCACATAATCACATCTTTTTCAATTTCTCAATGAAATATATTGATTCTCAAATTCTACTTATTCTACACAACAGATATACCACGAAATGTATGTATGGCAATTGCAATTAAATACACCTAACAGCGGTTTGGTGGTTAAAGAAATTGCGAGTAGAACCAAAGGAATGAAAAACAAAATATGTGACATTTATATTAAGGAAAAACAGGTCATACGATTAAGGCAAATAATTTTACACATCTCAAATCGCAATATTGCACACTGAAAATGCACTTAATGGACCGTCGTCTCTCGTTGGAAAACATATTGTAACCAAATATAAGAAATTAAATAGCATAAGGAGAAGTCTCAATTGAATGCTAAGCAAACCATCAGATATATCACCAGAATCGAATTACTTTTACCACCATCAAACCTGTCTGGACCTACGGTATTTCAAACATGCAAGCAAAACATTACGAAGAGCTTCTTTATACAAAACGACACAATCGTGCCTCCCGATACGCGTTTCTGTGGTATGCATTCTTTACTACCTTGTGAGCTTTGCACCTTGTCTTTACGCCCTTCCAAATTGTTTAAATGTAATTTCTCAATGGGATAGTTTGATTTTCAAATTCTATTTATTCTACACAATAGATATACCTCGAAATGTATGTGCGGCAATTGCAATCTATGATATCACAACGATACTAGCTTTTGCTGATTCTCCCATGACAACTGTACCACTTAAAACACACCTAACAGCGGTTTAGTAGTTAAAGAAACTGCAAAGGAATGAAAAACAAAACATGTGACATTTTTATTAAGGAAAAATAGGTCATACGATTAAGACAAATAATTTTACACATCTCAACTTGCAATATTGCACACTGAAAATGCACCTAATGTACCGTCGTCTCTCGTTGGAAAACATATTGTAACCAAAAATTAGAAATTAAATAGCATAAGGAGAAGTCTCAATTGATTACTAGGCAAACCATCAGATCTATCACAAAAAACAAATTACTTTTAATAAATAAATAAATACATAAATAAATGTCTTTATTACCACTTACTTTTACAACCATCAGACCCGTCTGGACCAACGGTATTTCAAACATTCAAGTAAAACATCACGAAGAGCGCTTTTATACAAAAGGACACAATCGTGCCTCCCCATACTCTTTTCCGTGGTATGCATTCTTTACTGCCTTGTGAGCTTCGCGCCTTGTCTTTACGCCCCCCTTGCCTCCCCCCGCCCAACGAGGAGCGCTGGCGGTCGGCGCGAGAGCGGAAGCGGAGCGAGAGAAAAGATTCGTTCTAGGGAGCGCGTTCCATTTCGCCACCCTGGTCACGCCTGGCGCCCTAGTTTTACGAGCGCGGTTCTCTCGCGGCCAGCTGAGGAAGTGGGACCTACATTATTGAACTCGCCTCTAAGACCTTCACAAACGGCCCGTTGCGTCTCACAAAGGGAGCACTCCATTTTCGCAATGAGTGTGAGGGCTTAAAGCTGCATGTTTGTCGCGAACGCGCGTTTTTGTATTCCTTGATATGTTTAGACAACGTAATAAAATTTTGCATCTTAGTCGTCACTTCCTTCTTTCTTTGAAAGAACTACGGATACATTAACAAATACGTAAAGAGACTAGTGTTTAATAAAAGGACATTGCTTTCAGGATGATCATTAGTAGTAGATGAATAAACAAAATTACTGGGGGACAAAAGGTAAACAGAGGAACAATAGCAACGAAAATAATTCAAAGAAATGTTCAGTGGAAGGACAACATTTTGTTGTCTTTTTGTCTACGTGAAATGAAAAGAAAGAATTTTAAAAATTACTAGTATTTCTCTTTCTACACTATAACAAGAAATAAAAATAAATTTGATCATATTTAGGTCGTACAATTAAATCGAAAACACGAGTAAAACTAGAAGCTTTAGGATGTAGCTTTTCAGAGTATAATATAGACTGGGGTACATTATTAACTCTACGACTAAAATAACACTTCAGAATGAGTGTCATATTATTTTTACACAGCATAGACTTTACGAGGAACGTCGGGTGTTTTATATTCACAATGCTCTTATTTTTCAGATACAAATATTACATATCAAAATATCGTATGTAATTCGACTGTCTGTTGGCGTGATATGAAATAATCTTAAGGAAGTTCTGAACGCAACTCTCTTCTCGCACGGCATATCCTTCGCATTCAGATTCAGATATTACAGTGGGATCTCGTCGAAGGGAATCTATAGCTGGCAGGCCTCTCCCGTGGCATTCTCGACGTCAAACGCTGATGCATCGCTCTTTCTCGTGCCTCCCGCAGGAATGCTTCATTCTTTATTACCTTCTCAACGCACTGTGGGATGCAAGAATTCAATATATCGCACGTCAGCGACGGATCAGAATGATATATACAGCTTCTCGCGTGAGTTTGCCGCTCGAAATCTGTTGACAGAATATGAGAAATATGAAGAAGGAGCATGCGGTTACAACACTCTCTCCTGGATTTGCAGTCTGCTTTACTTCTGTTTTTCATTTTTGATTTGTACCTATGAAATCTCTCGACTTCCATATACTCTGAAAAGTTTCACCTTAGAGCTCCTAGTAATAGGTTGAAGCTTGGTTTTGGGTGAAAGTTTACTGATGTGTGGGCCTCTGAGGACTCAGAGAGGTAACAGTTAACTAAATGTGAGGAGCAGGTAATGCGAACTTCGGTTTAATCGAAATCAAATACATTCGTGAAGAATTCAGGCGTTAGCTTATTCTCTTATCTAGATGAGAATTTCTATAGTTTTCATAATCTGAACGTTTCCAAATTAGTCTTTGGACTTGCAGTGTCTGTTTATGCTAAGAAATGAAAACCGAAGGCAGATATTAATGAAAATTTATAGCACCAATAAAGGCAGCGACCACATTTTATCAAAAATGTTTAAAATTTCCTTTTTTATATTTGTTGGTTCTATTTCAAATGGCTGAGGATACCACCTACTTTGATGTTTTTGACTAAAATACAAAGAGTCAATTTACAACGTCCTTCAACTTAGAGAAAGCAACTAAAAGTACTTTTAGCTATGCATGCAAATTATTACGTTAAATATCTTTCTAATTACTGAATTGATGATAATCGGCTTGACATTTTACCAATAAAGACAGTCATTATTGGAAGGTTCCAGAGTACAATAAAATATACGTTTGCAATTAACTTGGGGCATTCTACGACGATGTAGATGGTATTTTATTGAACTCAATTCGAAGATTTGGGATTATGACTATACTCATGGTAAGAATTGTATTTTATCCTTTTTATTTGTTGAAAAAGCACAGCCTGGATATTTGGATTTGGTAACTGATTATAAAAATCGAGTGGAAGAAAATAGATTTCTAGGTGGAGGATACGTGAGAATAATTTTAAATATAAAACAGCCATTTTTATGATGCAGAATTATATTTTATTTCTTAACAGAAATTTGACTATTACAATATCCGTCTGTGTGATTACTAGAGAGAGGATTCTTATGGCCTAAAAGGGTTGAAATATGTACTTTAACATGCAATTAAAATGAACAATATTTCCATTTCTTGTAAAAAAAATTCTTGATAAAATTCAGGAGTAGATGTTGGAAATGAAAATATATATTTTTGTGCACACATAAAATAACCTAGCTTACTTCGCGGGAGAAATAATTGAAGCAAATATGCACCTTTGTGAAGTACATTGTATGTCTTGTTTCATTTTTTCTGTCTGGTTTAAAAACCAAGAAACATACTACATTTGCACAAGTAATTTTATCATGTCTAAAAAAGAAAAAAAACTCAAACTCTGACAAGCTGTTTCTAATAAAATAATACTCACAAATGAATAAATTCTATGAAAACATGCAACGTTTTCCAGATAAGTCTCTATTTTAAATAAATATGCAAAATTGCTCTTATAATTATAGGAATATGCACCATCAGGAAAATTTGCACAAATATGCACTAATATATTAATCTACACTGCATCCAATTCTAAGCAAACGTCAAGAAATTTCCCTTAGTTATGCCGTGAAATACTGGACAAAAATATACAAAATCATAGAAATCATCCGCTTCCTAGTGAATACATTCCGTTTTCTCTTATTCCAAACTTTTTACATTGAACTTTATATTACATGCTCTAGTTAATACTAAGATTGATAAAGGAAAACACAAAAGAAACGATTTGAATGTTTTAAATCCTTCTAGAGTCTTGGGGGCCCAACAAAACTATTACTGGGTTATTTCCTATTGTTTCGATTGTCAACATTGAGTCATGATTTGTTGATCTTTTTAGGGAAGATCTTTTTAGAAGGGAAGAGTCGTGTGCATATTCCTGGGTGGTGGTATTCTTAAAAGTCTTAAGAAATGTTATGTGGAGCAATGAAAGTGTAATGTGAATACAAATTGTCTAAATTCCTAGACGTTGGTGCCAGAAAGCATTCGTGGTTTCAGCTTTATAATAATGGCGACGCTCTGCATATTGTAATCTAAACATTCTGGAGTTCAAATAATGGGCGAAGAGTACAATGGGGAGATAAAATGTCACTTAAATAGACGAAGACGCTTTTTTCTGTATTAAAATGTTATTCTGTTATTAATTATTAGTTATTATGTATTAAAAATTAGTATTGAAAATTAATATTATTGTGTCATACTTCTCTAATATACTTATTGTATTTCACTTCCATTTCCATATTGTTTCGTGTATTGTATTGTGTTACGTTTCTCTACATTCAAAGTTATGTTTTTATTGAAACTCAAGCTCACAATACATAAATCACTATGCGGAGAATAAGCACAGAAGTTCCACTTTAAATAGCTAAAATCTTTATATCGGGAGCTGTATTGATTTTGGAGGCTCGTCTCGTTTCTCTGCTGGCAATTTCTGCTGATCACTTGACACTGGTGTAGCTACACCGGGCCTTGGATGAAGCCGCGGGCAGAACCCGACCCCTTAACAACCCTAGAGCGCCCGCGACGCGACGGGGGCGGGGAGGGGCAGGGCGGGGCGGGGGGGGGGGGGGGGGCGGAGCGGGGGCGGAGGTGGTAGCTAATTCCGCCAGCGCCACAGCAAGCAACGGACGCCGGCGGCGGCGGAGGCGGGGCGAGACCGGACGGCGCGGCGGCGCGGATCGCAATCCGACCCACGTACCACAGGCAAACACTCGAGGGGGCGGCGGCGGCGGCGGAGCCTGTGGTGGTGGCGGACACGATGGCGGAGGACGGGGTAGTAGCGGTTGCGACGGTTACGACTCGCAGTGGAAGAAAGTTGTTATTATAAGTGGCCAAAGATATCGTAATTTACTCAAATTTATCTCTTAACTCATTAAACACAAGGGTTGTTCAATATTTATGGAATATTTTCCGTGTGTACTTTGACAGTTTTATTTAATGGCTTTCAGATCAAGTTGGTTTTTGTTTCTTTGGTTGGGGGCATTCTCACACTTTAACTTATCCTTTTATAATTTTAAAATAACACTTATTTTTGTTTATTTAAGGTCGAATTAACTACCAGGTCATTACCGACCACATTACTGATTTAACGTTAGGGATATCTGTGAGAGTAGTCTGTTGTGAAGAAGACCACTAGGTAGCATCTTCGTGTACGCGCCTCTTTACACGGGCTCCTGCTTCTGTATTCAGAGGTCAGGAATTACGGATAGGCAGGGTTTAGGACACTTCACAGGGGTTGTGCTAATCCCTGTAAAGCAGTCAAGCTCGTTTTGTCAAAACGAATTTCACATGAGATTGTCAGGGAACGGAACCCTGATCTCCTTCGTGAACGGCAAGCGACTTTCGCTCTGAGCCGCGAGGTGACTAAAAACAACACTATTGTTATTAAGAAATTTTGTTTATAGTTTGACGAAACTCTGAACTTTAATTAACATTTATACAAATATATACGTAAATGGATTCACTGAGTGTTGGTAGCAGGTTTCGTTCCACTTTGCACATGCGGCTTCTCTATCAAGCGTGATTAACGAACGTGTTAAGGCGTGTTGTTCTTAAAGACTTTTCCTTAGTTACATTTGTCTTTCGTGACATTGTTCTTGTCTGTAAGAGAAGACTTGGGAAGCCGGCGATTGGATAAATAAAAAAAAAACACTATGATCGTAAAATGTTTGCATCTGAAATTACATCTAAGATGTTGCAATATTTGCTTAGTTAAATTCTTTATTTCGGTTTGTAGAACGTTACGTTTGCTTAACTACGCTTTGGCTGAAATAAAACTAGTGATCCTACAACAGCACATACTTTCTTGCATTATTGGAAACTGTTACATAATATTGAAATATTGCCATTGTGTTGCCTGTGTTCCTAACACTTCAGATAATAATACCGGAAAACTTTCAATTCAACCTATTCCAAAAAAAAACAAAAAAAAGGCCTGTGGTCAATATATGCATTCATTTTGATAATCAGGAGCAACAATTATTTCTTAGTTTTACAAATGAAACAGGAATAAATTTAACTGTAACAGTATTTTCAGCATATTATACAGAAAAGCAAGAATAATTTCACGCAGTTTGTCTTGATTACAGCAAGCGTGCCGCTGTTGACTGCGCGGCATTGATAAAACAATAGGCGATTCGTTGGGCATAAATGCTTGGCGAATATTGCCTTTTCAATTCTTGCTAAAAATGCTCCTTTCCACCTGTATTTAGAATTCAACTTGTTTATGGGTTAGGGTAGCGATTCTAGAATTGAAAAATACGCCCACAGAATATAATTCTCCTCATGGTACGTCATACAGAATTTGAATGTTAATTGAAAAAAATGTTCAAACTACATTATGCATGAATTTGTCAAAAAAAGCTACCAAACAAGCAATCATGAACTGAACAAGTATTAATTTTTGAAATAAGCTAGCTAAGAATTACAAAGTTTGTACGCTCTACGAAGCTTAAAAAAAAAGATGATGAATCGCGGGAAATACGAATTTACAGTTTTGATTTTTTTTTTCAATTTAAAAAATACAATGTGCGCTGAAAGTGCGACGAGAACCACTTCCTTTACCGTTCTTTTTTACGTACGAAAAATCTGGGTTTTAACAAAAATAAGATCTGCACCATTCTCTAAGATGTCCTGTATACTATCCAAAAGCAAAATTTTATCAAAAATCTTTTCCCCGATTTTGAAAGAAAATTGTTTATTTTTTTAAATGCCTACGTTTTAAGCAAAAGTATGCAAAAATTACTAAAATTTTCTAAAAATTGAGCATCACCTTATTTCAAAATCTGTTTTTAAAGAGCAGATTTTATTAGATAAAAATATCTATGGACAATGGAAAACATGTTTTCTGAGTACACACTATTTTGGAGGAAATAATTTACTATGTAGGAACAGGACTTATCCACTTGTTTTGTTACCAGAGCCCGGCAATGAGCGTTTTGTATCGAAAATGCACTGTTTTTCTTCCCCGCAGCATTATAAGATTTTCCTATACAGCGCAAGAAGTAGCGAGAAAGTAAAATAAAGCATTTAATATTTGAGAAAAAGTGCTACAAAACAATACACTGTTAGAATCTTACCACCCCATTGAATTAGGCAAATGTTCAATTGACTTGACTAATTGCCAAAAATTACAGAATTGGAGTCTGGATTAATATTGTTCGTGTGTATAAACCAGAGAAAACATTTGTCTAATACACCTAAATACCTAATTGAATTTTAAATTTTACTAGTATTAAATATTTTAACCCTCTCTCAGAAACGAAACCCGAAACATTGATTTCCAGAAGAAAAAAATTACTCAGAAAAAAGTCATAATTATAGGTGAACACTTTGGAGAGAACGAATGCTGTTTCATTCTGCGGTGAATTGGAATACGATGACCACTGAGGCATTGGAGCTCTACGTTACTCAGGTAAACTTGATTACAAAAGCTGCTGGAATTTATCCTGTGTATTCAGTGAAACAGAATAACAGTTTATTCTTCCAACTAGAGAGGATTGAGATGTTTCATTTAAACTTACTTTCGAATGTTTTTGTGATTACTCCACAGAATGTACTGTATATAATTTACATTGAAGTATACAAATCATATTAATAAACCATTCAACATTTTAGTGATTGAATATTTGAATTTATCTGGGATCAAATGTAAGGATCAGCTCTAAACATGCTACATTTTCATCACATGTAAGACACTCCTAGAACAATTGCTATGCCGATTAATCATTTTATTATTGTATTGTTCATTCGATAAATATTAAGTAGTTCTAATAATTTGTACAAAATATTATTTAATTAGTAGTTAATATTGCTAGGGTAATAGTTCATATCCGGAAAGGCACAAGATAATAAAATTGAATACGATAATTTATAAATATGACGGTGAAACTGGGATCACGATGATTGCCTAAGAGAGAACTTGGAATGGCCTAATGATATTAGACGAATGAACTTGGATGATGACAATGATGTTAGCCGTGATAGTAGTGGTGACACCATTTTGTAACCAGTGATGATGGTGATTAAAGAAAATGGTATGTCGATAATTGACGATTACCAGGGCACAGTTGGTTGATGGTGGTGAGGGGGAGACAGTGAATGTGGAGTGTGTGTAATCGCGTCGTTAACTACGGTGGAGGCGGAGTGGTGGGGGAGGTTACGATGGCGGTGCCCTATGGGTTAGTTATTTGCGCATGGAATGATTGGGTGAAGGCGACCATTAGATGCAGTTCCGAACTCGTATTTTCGACGAACGAATCCTTCCAGAACCTCTCCCCGCATAAGAATAAGCGCACTTCGTTGCTGATCCTTGATACTTCTGGATGAGTCTTTCACTTACGAGTGTCTCACAAACTGTGTGGTCGGAGAAACGTGAGATCTCGTTAGGATGGGCAATTGCCGAAGGAGACTAATTTTTCCAGGCTCCTTCCAGACTAAGAAGTGTGACACAGCTCACAGAGAATTTTTCCACGGATTATCTTAGAGTGAGCATTGCCGTAAACCCTGCAGCGCCTCTGACAGGGGGATCTTGGGGTTCGGGTTCCGTCAATGGCGGATATTCGACAACTAGGCGAAATTAATCCGCTGGCTGTTGGAGAACTATTGTGGCCAGCTGCTCTGATTGGTAGTTTTCCGTAGATTCTCCGATCAGTGCAAGCCGAATGCTGGATCAGTACCGTAACAAACCGGCCACGAACAGTGCACCAACTTTCCTTCCTCCTCTTGCCCTCTCCTCTCCACTTACTCACACGGACACACATACACATTTATACACTACATTTTCTATACTATAACACATGCCGGGAGATCAGTCGGAAGTTTAAAGCATGTCCCGGTTGGGATGGGGAAAATACCTGGTTGGAGTAAACTCGCATGCGTGCGTGTAGGTAAGCGCCGGAACTCGCCATTCAGTGGGTGAAGATCACCGCAACCTCCCGCGCTAAAAATATGGACTACACTTACGGGACTAATTACCGAAGCCATTGACGCGCCCGGAATCACCATACAATCAATCAGAGACCAGTCGCGAGCGATGAGGCTAGTGCGTTCAGGCTAGGGCGGTGTCCTTGTGTGGGAGGTACCCGAAATGGGAGATATCCCGCATTTCAACGTGTAGGTCGGCGCCCGATCTCACCATCAAGAGAGGAAGTAATCACTGACATTTCCTGGCATAAATCATTCACTGCACTAATGGGACTTGACTGTAGCAGGGGACGTGTCCGGAAACACAAATCAGTCTTTCCTCTTCTCAGTCTCCATCTTTCGAAAATCCACTGCCTTTAGCCGTGAAGTTGCGTTTCGAAGGTCGGTGTGCTAGTCCATTCCAAACCGGAAGTGGCACTGTGGTAGTAGTGGTGCGGAGCGGTGTCGGACGCGTCGAGGTGACCCCGTGACACAGACGCGCTCCGTGGTGGGCGGTCGCATGAACACGTATTCATGGAGTGGTGGAGACGGTGCCAGTGATGGCAACGATACGGCGACGTTGTTAGTGGATGATTACTTGGAGGTGCAGTGGCGTGGTGCTCTCTGAGGTAGCAGTGGTGCTGTGCGGTGTCCTGTGGGCATCTCCCCCTGCCGTAGAGGCGCTGCAGGGCGAGCGGTCGCGTCGGGTATGCGCCCTGCTTCCCCTGCACCGCCCCCGCCCCCACCCCCGCCCCCGCCGCCGCAGAGCTCAGATGAGCGCAACCACGCGCGCAGCCCTACGCCGCCGCCGCCGCCGCCGCCGCCGCCGCCGCCGCCGCGCCGCCGCCGCCGCCGCCGCCGCCGCCGCCGCCGCCGCCCACCCCTGGCGAGCCGGCGCTCCAGCCCCTCCCGATCCCCAATTCGACCTACGCCGCTGCGGTCAAGACGCATGGACACGCCCAACGCCACCGCGAACGGGTTACCCAGTCTGAGACCGCGATAAATGGGGCGTTGCCTCATTGCCCCTATAATGACCTTCGATTATTATACTGGATTGTACAAGATGAAGTATAGTTCATGTTTGTAATCAAATACAAGGTCTGTCCCAAAAGTAAGTTGAATGACTTTGTGCCGCCGAAGCAAGCCACTAGCAAGGCGCGCCAAGTGTCGTGAATGGTGGTGTGGGGTTTAGGGAAGCCAACGACAAACACGTCAGTTGTCTGCAGGCTCTTCCACAGTGCGCATCGCTGCTAGTTTGAACCCTTGTTTTAGTGACGCGTCGGAATTTTAAGATGCCGCGTTTCAAGGACCAGCGTTACGCAATAAAATTTTGTATTGCGCTCAAAAAAACGGGCGCTGAGACCGGTGCCATGCTAAGGGAAGCTTATGGCGATAGCACCATGTCCAGCAAAAATGGTTTACCGCTGGCACAAGATGTTTCGAGAGGGCAGAGAGGACGCCGAGGATGAAGACCGCTCTGGACGCTCGTCAACGTCACATTCCGATTAAAATGCGAAGAAAATGAGGGACATGCTGAACTCTAATCGACGCCTGAGTGTTAGAATGCTGGCAGATGAGTGTAATATCCCTAAAATTACTGTACATCGCATTGTTACCGAAGATTTGGGCATGCGGAAGATCTGTGCGAAGATGGTCCCCAAAGTGCTTTCCGATTAACAGAAGGCTGCTCGTGCAACGATTTCGCGTGACCTCTTGGAGCAGTGTGAAAATGATCCGAATTTTTTGGATAATGTGATAACGGGTGACGAAGCATGGGTTTTCGAGTATGAACCGGAGGCCAAAAGACAAAGTGCTGAGTGGCACACGCCAGCTTCCCCGCGCCCAAAAAAAGCGAGAATGAGCAAGACTCGTGTAAATGCCATGCTCATCGTTTTTTCGACAAAAGAGGCAATGTCCACTCAGAGTTTGTGCCACAAGGACAAACAGTGAACAGTCATTTTTACTTGCAAGTCCTGAAAAGCCTCCAAAGCAGAGTGAAACGCGTCAGGAAGGAGATCGCCAGCACTTGGCGTCTTCACCATGACAACGCGCCGTCGCACACCGCCTTCATTATTGGAGAGTACTTAGCGAAACGCGATATGGCAACATTGCTCCAGCCGCCGTACAGCCCCGACTTGGCACCACTGGACTTCTTTTTGTTCCCGAGGATCAAGAAGGAACCCAAGGGCCACCATTTCGGGACTTTGGAAGCCATCAAAGAAGCAACGACGAGGTTCTTGAAGGAGGTCTCCGTCGACGCCTTCCAGGGTGCGTTCAGCGACTGGGAAAAACGCTGGCGCAGGTGTTCCGACGCGGAAGGAAGCTACTTTGAAGAATTTTAGTTACTTGTATATTTATCTGCAATACATCTTTTTTCTTGGACTTATTCAACTTACTTTTGGGACAGACCTTGTATATAAGGCACGATATAATCGAGGGAAAACACTTGTGAAGAAGAAGATTTATCAATAAGAGTATTTTGGTGTAGTAGCATGGACAAACTTAATTACAATAAGGTTACCAGTACATCCTTTTTGACAATTTTTAGAATTAACATTAGTAACAACGATTTTGGAATATAATACAAAGAGTTACACGAAGAATAAACAAGGATCCTAAATTACTTAAGAGGAAAAAACAATTCACAAATCAATAAAACCCTTTTTTTTAATCAGATACTGCAACCTAAGTGAAATTTTCCATTTTCTGTTACCTCCATGGTGTACATTTTCACGATGAACATTCATTTTGATTTTTACTTGCCAAAGGGTCGCTCCGAACAAAAATAGGCACTAACAGGGATTTTATCGAGGGTACTAAAATATGAATTATCACAATATTCGATTCGCTTGTTGAATGCGATGGAGGTGAAATTTATTATATCCTCAAAATTATGCAAAACAAAACATGGTTTCACTACATCTCCTGATCATGTTTAGTTAAGACGAACTAAGTTAAGACACGTTTACATTAAAGCCTGATTTAAAGAATAACTGAAAGTAATAAAGCATTTAATTTCTCTTCGATTAGATATTCAAGTTCTCTGCCACATCAACCAAAATTTATTAATAACTTCAGTTCAAACTAAAATATACTTAAACGTTCAAAATAATTATAATAAAAAGTTTATTTTTGCGTCGAATGCCAAGATTCATTGAAATAAAGCATCTAAGGCGACGAGCGTTATCTGAGTGAATAGAACTCGTTTGTGACCGCCCGACTGAATCTCGAAAGCGCGACCGTGGGTCGGCGCGGAGCGGCGCTGCAGTCGTAGGGCGGCGGCGCGCCAGGGCGTGTGTCGCGCGCGCGAGGCTGCCCGAGAGAGAGCGCGGGCAGAGGATCTGGTTCCGCGAACCCGAGCACAGCGACGAGCGGAGGAGAGAAGCCCTGCGTCTGGTCTCTGCGGAGATGGGGCTGCGAGTGACGCAGCAGGAGTTCTACGCTATGCATAGGAGAGATACTGCGCCCTGCGATTCCTATTTATAGTTCATAGAAGTTGCACCAGAACAACGCAGCAATCCTATAAAACTACTGAACTGGGGAACCCAGAGACAAAACAGGGTATCTTTATTACAACCAACAATTTTCTTCCCCGTCCCCGATTCATTAACAGAAGTAATTTCTCCATGCTTCAGAAATAATGTATAGTGTTAAATTTGAACTAGAGATAAATGGTTTTTTTTATTTCTTTTCAATGAAAAAATTTCGGAGTCCCAATTGAGTCGGGGCCTGGAGAAAATTGCCCCAGCTACTCCCCCTTTCTGTATGTCCCTGCTACTGGAGTCACAAACTTGGAAACGAAATTTGGAATATAGGTGACTATATATGTAACCACTTACAAGGAGTTTGTAAGAATTCGTCACTGAAAGGGCGAAGTAGGAGTTTATTAGACAGCTTTTGTCGGGAATATGTAACGATTCATGAAATTTTTCCGTGTGTGTTACGTGTTACGCGTGTTAAATGTGTAAGCAGAGCAGGTGGGATGTCATGTGGCAGAGTCGTTGCATGACGGAGAAGGGGGTGGGGGTGGATGGAGGTACGCTGGACAAAGTGAGAAAAGCCAGAGCAGGATAGAACTAGGTCTTTAGATCGGAGAAAGGGGCAGAGAAATTTATCCTCTGACAAGACAAAATGTTTTTCTCTACAATTTTTGGTTCAGTGCAATCCTCAATGTATCTCGACATTAGGGATTGCGGGCTGGGCAAAAATTGTGGCGTGATGAATGTCGTAGTAGCTCTGGCCGAGGCGCGTACGGAGGAGAGTGGAAAGGAAGAGGCAAGGCAGTATGAGGGAGCGTGTCGGACCGGGGAAGAGCGGGATGGGGCGAAGCGGGGGGTTGCGGAGGGGGAGCGACGTAGCGGAGTTGCGAAGCGAAGATTGCGGAGTGGGGAATGGCGGTGGGGGGCGTGACGGAGCGGGGGGGGGCGGAGCGGGGCGTGGGCGAGTGCGGCGGGCGGGTGGCGGGGGGGCCGGGCGTGTCGGAGCGGGGAAGAGCGGGATGGGGCGAAGCGGAGGGTTGCGGAGGGGGAGCGGCGTAGCGGAGTTGCGAAGCGAAGATTGCGGAGTGGGGAATGGCGGTGCGGGGGCGTGACGGAGCGGGGGGGGGGTGCGGGGGGTTGTAGCTGGCGCCGGGGGGGAGTGTAGCGGGACCGGGGAGGCAGAACGGGGGGTGGAGCGGAGAGGGTGGAGAGTGTCGTGGTGGAGCGAATACATACTTTTGCAAAGTATAATGGCTTTAGCTTATAAACAGAAAAATGCAGCAAGAAAAAATACGGAAAGATTGTCAACTTCAATAAGAAGTTAACCAATATATTGTGACGTAACCGAATATTGGATTAAAAAAAAATAAATACATTTATTTTTGTTATTACTGTTCAGAAGCGTGCGTGCCCCAACCGGGTGCGACCTAAATCACTTCGCACGGCCATCTACGCCGATCCTTAGCGTCGCCGAGCAAGGGGTGTAGGTTTAGATAACGCCTCCGAAAACCCTCAGGGACCACTGACCAGGCTCCACGCGGGCGGCGCGGCGACCGCTCCGTGTTTGTTTACAGGAAGTGTGCGAGAGAGAGCGTTCTGGAAAATTCCATCAAAATTACCGACAAGACGCGTAATCTGATTGGAGCAATATTATTTTCGGCGTAGTAACTTCGGCCAGTAACAACACGTCTTCCAAAATTTCGTAGAAACTTCTAGAACATTCAGGAAATTGGGGTGGTTCGGGCGCTGAGACGCGTGAGGGCAGACAGAAGCGGGGAGGTCTTTGGACAGAGAGGCGCGGGACGCCCAAGTCGTGCGGACACAGAGGCGGGGACGCTCATGTTGTACGGGGGTGGGACGCGGAGGTCATCCGAGTTGTGTAGGCGCTAGGATAGCGCGAAGTAGCATGATTAGAGTGCGATTTGTGGTATTATCGCACCGCGGGTCATTAGATTGAAAAAAAAGAACTTTATCTAGTAATGTTATTTGTTTCTCTGCTCGTTTACGCCCGCCGTGTATCGCGTTACGCGATTACGGAAATTACGATCTGTCGTCACCGATCTGTCGTCACCGCTACCGCCGACGTCCCAGCTGATGTCGTGGTTAACTCTACTCTCTTGAATGGGAGCAGGCTGCGAGAGGGAATCCACCTCCGCCCCTAAAGGGCGTGCCGTCCAGAAGAAAGGAGCCCAGCTGTTTGCCTGTTTGGAGGCCGTTCACCCCAGCGTCCTCCTGCCGCAGCGGTGATTCTAATAATCTGTCGAGCTCCGACAGACAAAACAAACATTCATTACGCCCTTCAGGCTTACCTGACTGTTGTCAACATTCAGAAGGTGCAGCCGCATTGGCCCCTTTTTCTTTTATTTGTTAGCGCATCTTTTTTTGCTTTATTTGTTTTAAGTAATTTGATCGTATTAGTTTTAAGATTGCATAAAAAAAAAGGGTTTAAAAAAACTGAGCTCAGATAATAATGTCAATTTACCATTTTTTTAATTTCTCATAAATTTACATTTTTTTGTCTTAAACTTTCTTTCAATTGACCTCTGTCACGTAGCCACGTCCGTCCACAACCTAAATTTCAGGCTCTACCTGTCACCTGAGCTAGCCGGCAATTACAGCACAGGTAGGTGGGGCGTCGCAAATGGCTTTCCAAGTGGGGCTCGAATTAGTATCTTTGATACCCCAGTAAACGCCCTCAAATTTAATTTGTCTTAAAATAAATATTGTTACTTTTGAATTACTGTGTATTGCTGCACGACAAATTAAATTTGAATTTTTATAATATTAAGCAAGAAATGGATGGAAGGACGTTGCTACGAGGTTAATTATTTGTGGACTGTTAATGATATCAGTTGATTTGTATTCTGTTTGTGAGTTTACTATTTTTGTCTTGTGTTGTGGAAAACGTGCGCGTTTCAAGAAAACTGTGAAATCGCATAAGTTATTCAAAATGATGGACGAATCGGGTGTAGACGTGGAGGTGATGACAGCTCAGGGGACTAGTCTGGCATGAAATCACCTTAAGTGATCTCATGGAGTTCTAACGAAACAAGCAGAGAATTATGAAAATTTAAAATCGAATTAAAGAACCAGATTTCGGGAAGTATGGGGAAATGGACGAGAAAATTAATTTGCGATTTTCAGAACACGAGAAAAGTGTCAGGAAAGATTTGATAGATTAGATAACTGTTTAGATAACCAATCCGCAAAACTTGTAAAATTGGAAGAGAAGTTCGACCATGAAATCGGATCACTGAAAAATCAACTCGAGGGTAGGTGCGAGAAATTGAGAACACTGTTGAGAAGCTAGGTCAAGAATTGGGAATCTAGGACCAAAACGAAAGAAAATTTAAAACCTACAGTCTGAAATTCACCAGAAATTACGAGCATGCGACAATAAAATAGAGGCGTGTTGTGAGTCAGTAAATGGAAACATTGCCGGGTTACGGCCGAAATGAACGGCAAATTCACTCGGTTGGAAACAAAACTTCACTCTGAAGTTAGTCAAATTCACGAAAGGGTAGAGAAAATTGAAAAGATAGGTGATAGTAGTGAGGAAAGTTTCAGGAAAGGGAAACTAAACTAAAGAAAGAAATAGATAAAAATGTGATTAATCTGTAAAGGAAGAAGTACAAAAAGAAATGGAAAATCATCCAATTAGAACGCGTCTGCTGGTTCTGGATTAAAATTTTCGTGGGCCTCCTCAGAATCTTTGCTTTTCTGGGAAATCGGACGAAAATCGAAAGTTTTTGATCGTGCCGAAAATTATATGAATTTGACAAAGGCGGTACCGCCTCACTTAAAACCAAGATTTATGCAGGAACTTTTACGGGTAACGCCGCACACTGGCTCACTGCGTTAACACTTTTCCGCAGACTTAGAGGAATTCCGAACTCGTTTTCTTCACGTTACTGGGGAGAGCAGCGACGTTACGAGTTCGAGAGAAAATTCTCGAGAGTAGATGGATAAGCGAAGAAACCAATCATATTTAGATTACGCCATGGAAAAAATTTCGGCTATTAAACTATGTGATCCGACGACAGATGATAAAAGATTATCTGGCTCCTAACCGCACACTTTCCTACTTACGTGCAAAACCTTATTAACAGTGTACGATTTGACAATCTTGATCATTTTCAAGAATTGCTGGCGCAATTTGATAGAACGCGGTCAAACCCTTATGAAGAGAATTGGGACCGAAATCACAGGTTTTCGCCTGAGGAAGATAATCGGAACAGGCAGTCGGGGCGCCGTGATGATCAGGGTCAGAGGAATGGGGAACAACTCCTGTCCGCCACCAAACTCAAATGACCGTATAATAACACAACTAGTAGGAATGGACATCAGGATTCCATAAGACTGAGTCCGTCAAACTAGAACCGTTTGGGCTTTTGGGTATCTGGGTTCCAAACGAATTATCTCAGAGATACCAATATTCAATACTGTGTCAGTCAATTATGCCTTTTGACCTAAACGACGACTTGAATGAACCTGTCAGAGAACGAGCGAAAAATGTCCGGTTGTGGAGTTTCTTATTGAAAATCTTAGTGTTCAAGCTTTGATAGACACTGGCAGTGAAATCAGTGCAATTTCTAGGAAGTTCTACTCAAAACTATTAAGCGAGCGCATTCCAATACCAACTCTGCCTACTCATTAAATGTTTTGTTATTGGAGTAGAGAAAAAAGTAAACCAATTACTATGCAGGCTTTGCTTTCTTTAAAAATCGAGGAAATTTTATTTGATGTGCCATGTTTGATCATAGAGGATCTGAATTACGACGTAATACTTGGGTTGATTTTTACGGGAAAATAATGGAGTAGTGGATTTTTCTAGGAATCTTGTGAGCTTCGGTGAGAATAGGAAATTGTAATCATGGACGACGGTGATGACAAAATAGAAATCGGCATTTCATGCGCGTCCTGGAGTATGGGGATGACGAGTGGGGTCATAAGCCGTGTGCCGCATAATGACTTTTCTGACCACGAACGGTCCCAGCTGCAAAGAATGCTTCTCAAATATGTAAATGTTTTTGATCGTCCTGTACGTCCTATTAAAGACTTTGCTTTCGAATTCGGGTCACGATGATTCACCTTTAAAATGAAAAATTATCCCATTCCACAATCGATGAGGGGAAGTAGATCAAACTGTTAAAACTATGCTTAGCGAGGTATAATTGAAAGATCTGTAACAGCTTATTTGAACTCTATTGTAGTGGTAAAGAAAAAGACGGGGGTAAGGATTTGTTTAGATGCTCGACGGATCAACGAGGTTACTATCCCAGAAAACGAGGCACCTCAGAACACTGATGAAATTTTATGAAATTTAATAAAACAAAGATTTTTCGGCTTTAGATTTTCAAGCTCGTATTGGCAAATTTCAATTCACCCAGACGACAGAAAATTCACGGGATTTTTGTACAACGGGTTGACGTCGTCTGGAAAAGAATGCCAGGAAGAGGAAGCCCTCGTAAAGAACCCTACCACTTTCACGTAGGTGACAAAGTACTTGTCAGGACCCCTAGAGTTAGTGATCAGCCTGCTGGATTATTCCATAAATTTTTCCTCTATTTACTGGACCATTTGTTATTGAAACGATTCGTGCCCAAATGTATGCCTCTTAAAAGACTTGGATGGGCTCCCAGCAGGAAGTACAATTTTATAATTTGCGACCATTTAAAGGTTAAACTATTCTGTAGATTTTATTTAAACCACTGATTGACAATCTCTGACATAACTCTCCGGTACCTTGGGCTCCCGGCACAGTTTGCGGGCTTCGGGTCGCTGAGAAAAATTGGAAGAATTTTGATTTAATTATTTTATTCTGATTAAATAGTAGTTAATAGTTCTTTTTGCTTTTATTTAAGTAAAGGGTTGGCAAATTTTTTCTTGAATATTGAATGTTGTTTTGATTCATTTTTTCTTTAATTATTCACCAGTTATGAATCTAATATTCGGTAACGTTTTTTTTGTTTTTTTCAACGAGATAAAACTCTTAATTTTTAAAATTAAGATTCTTCAAAACCTGATTTTATCTCTATCCGAAGGAGGCAAATGGTACGTAACTGAATATTGGATTAAAAAAATAAATACATTTATTTTTGTTATTACTGTTCAGAAGCGTGCGTGCCCCAACCGGGTGCGACCTAAATCACTGCACGGCCATCTACGCCGATCCTTAGCGTCGCGAGCAAGGGGGTGTAGTGTTTAGATAACGCCTCCGAAAACCCCTCAGGGACCACTGACCAGGCTCCACGCGGGCGGGCGCGGCGACCGCTCCGTGTTTGTTTACAGGAAGGTGCAGAGAGAGCGTTCTGGAAAATTCCATCAAAATTACCGACAAGACGCGTAATCTGATTGGAGCAATATTATTGTCGGCGTAGCAACTTTCGGCCAGTAACAACACGTCTTCCAAAATTTCTGAGAAACTTCTAGAACATTCATGGAAATTGGGGGAAAAGGTTCGTGGGCGCTGAGACGCGCTGAGGGCAGACAGAAGCGGGGAGGTCTTTGGACAGAGAGGCGCGGGGACGCCCAAGTCTGCGGACACAGAGGCGGGGACGCTCATGTTGTACGGGTGTGGACGCGGAGGTCATCCGAGTTGTGTAGGCGCCAGATAGCGCGAAGGCAGATTAGAAGTGCGATTTGTGGTATTATCGCACCGCGTGTCATTAGATTGAAAAAAAAGAACTTTATCTAGTAATGTTATTTGTTTCTCTGCTCGTTTACGCCCGCGCCGTGTATCGCAAGTTACGCGATTACGGAAATTACGATCTGTCGTCACCGATCTGTCGTCACCGCTACCGCCGACGTCCCAGCTGATGTCGTGGTTAACTCTACTCCTTGAATGGGAGCAGGCTGCGAGAGGGAATCCACCCTCCGCCCCTAAAGGGCGTGCCGTCCAGAAGAAAGGAGACCAGCTGCGTCGCCTGTTTGGAGGCCGTTCACCCCAGAGCGTCCTCCTGCCGCAGCGGTGATTCTAATAATCTGTCGAGCTCCGACAGACAAAACAAACATTCATTACGCCCTTCAGGCTTACCTGACTGTTGTCAACATTCAGAAGGTGCAGGCCAGCATTGGCCCCTTTTTCTTTTATTTGTTAGCGCATCTCTTTTTTTGCTTTATTTGTTTTAAGTAATTTGATCGTATTAGTTTTAAGATTGCATAAAAAAAAACAAGGGTTTAAAAAAACTGAGCTCAGATAATAATGTCAATTTACCATTTTTTTAATTTCTATTAAATTTACATTTTTTGTCTTTAAACTTTCTTTCAATTGACTCTCGGTCACGTAGCCACGTCCGTCCACAACCTAAATTTCAGGCTCTACCCGTCACCTGAGCTAGCCGGCAATTACAGCACAGGTAGGTGGGGGCGTCGCAATATGGTCTATAACTTAAATAATAACAAGCCCGGTGTAATATACTTCACAAATAATATTGGCGTTGTAATAGCGTTGGTTTGTGTTTATTAAAGCTAGTTTTTAGTTGCTAAATCACGATAAGTGATAATTTCACACATGGGAAATTTCTTTTTAAAGCAATTTTTATTCTGTGAGAAGCTATTTTCACTGCACACTGACGAATATCATTATAATACATAACAAAGTTATAAGATAAATCCATCGTTCAAAAATGAAACAAAATAATACACATTCTACGTAACAATGAACTGAAGTTTAATTAGTTCCTTCAAGCATATGATTTCATAAGCTTTATTGCAACATGTACATTAGCACAGTTTTAATGGTGAAAAAACTCGGCCCCTCTGTCATTCAGCCCCTCGGGTGTCTCACGGACAGCGTCTTAGTTTTCTGTGGTTCAATCCCGAATGCGATTCTATGTCGTGGAAAAAAAATAGTTATAGAGTTCCCAAAACATCGTCTCAGTTTCAATAGATTCGTTACAAAGAAAAGGTCAGAAAAGGGAGTTTGCTTGATACGGTGAATGAAATACGTCACGCTCGACATGCATCTCTCTTAACTCCCAAGTCTGGAAATTAATTCAGGTTGAGGTATGGGGACACAGTTAGGTAACCTGCAAAGTCCTACATAACGACCAAAATGCCCCCACCCAAATTGTTGTTTCCATACTGTTTGAAGTACAACTATACTAGCGTACCAGTGCGAGAACTTTCGCATGTAAGTCTCCATCCTCCAATCCTTCTATTTCAATATTAAGGGGAAATTAAATGTGTTTATTTGCTTAAAAATGTATAACGGTAACTTCCAGTGTATTTACAGAAGATCAAATAAAAATTAAAAACAACGCAATTAATATATGATACACATTTTTGATAAAGTCTTATTCAGTTTTATATACAAATGTGTCCTTGGAACACCTCACACTTCCTCACGAACATTCGAATAATTATGCAATATCCCTCGACAGTTTGCTTTTCGGTCTCCTTGATAGGCACATAAATATTAGAAAAGATTTTTACTCTTGAGGGAGCTTCGTGAAGTTGTCCTTGAGAAAATACAGGTTACGGCAAGTACAACCCTACTATTTGCTACGTTTCAAATTGAAACTGCAATGCAATGAAGTATTGAGAAGCGTTGAACTAGCAAACTTGTAATAGAATCTCCAAGATGATTTAATCTTGTATATTACGGTGTGAGAAACGTTTCTTTGATGCCGTTGGTCTCAAAATTCAAGATTTTAAGGCTCAAGAACGCGTCGGTTTGTGTTTTATAACTCAACACTAGATTTTAACTCCTAGAGTGTTGCGGGTTGCATTTGACATGAATATTTAGATGCGTTTATTCAACAAATCCTTCATAATATGAAAGTGAAATTTGCCAAGCCTCAGTGAAATTATCTTTCTTTTGAAACATCATTTATAAAGATAAGTTGCATATGCGAGCCGCAAAACTTATATCTACTACAGAATTAATATACGAGATGATTCAAATATTTAATGGTTCAGCTTAATTGTCTGCACTGCTGAGAGCGCACGATTCTTAATAACACAGTTGATGTATTTCAATATTAATCATAGAATTTGAAATTAATTACATCAGAGGAAATTAATTGCATTCAAATGTTTAAACAGGTAATTAAATCAAACTTTCCCACCACCAAAGAAAGTTCCTCTTAGCGCAGAGGTAGTGCTTCGAGGAACGCTTCTCGGAGCGCCATGTTGTGGGGGACAGTTCGGAGAAACGAGGCAAAGGCCGAGGGCAAGGCCGGGGGTAGGGCAAGGGAGGGCAGGGGCAGGCCGAAGGGGGCGGGGCGGGGAGGGCAGTCGTGCGGTGGAGGCGATCGCGGAGAGAAGAGCGTAGCTTGCGGCGCCAACTCCAGGCGCCATGCATCAAGCGACCCCCGCCCTCCCGGCCCTTCCCAGAGCCTGCCCCCCTCGCGCCATCTCTGCAACGGCTCCGGCTGCACTTCTCGCCAATTCCCCATCTTCGTGCTCTAGGCTGACACACACCAGAGTCCAAGTTACGCAAGGAAGGACGCGAATACGTAATATCGACGCTGAGACGATTTCTTCGTTTTGGGGCAGGACATTCACTATTAGACCACAAAAGAAATGTGAATGTCACAGAAGAATTAAATATTGAGTCTGTTATTTATAATAAAAAAATATCAAGAAAATTGGAAAAGTCATGTCCTGAGAATGCCAGAACATATTATAAGTAAAATTATCCTTTAATATGCACTTAAAGGAAAAAGATGCGTTGGACGTTCCCTGAAGAGATGACCTGAACAATTGCGAGACGGAACATATCAAGAGAGCTAATCCTTGCTGCCAATGTTGATGATCATACACTTCAAATTATTGAATGCGATTAATGTTCTAAATGTTGCTATTATTGCAGAGAAAAAACCTTCAAACTTCAGATATAAACGTTCTATGCCAAATAGGATACAGAATGCTATGTAATTTATATTAATGAAAAAACTTTGAAAACAGTATTACATGTTTCGAGTGACCAATAACAGTTTCAGTACAGTGTGCCTTTTCTACTAGTTCTAATTAATTATTAATAAATAAATTCAAACATTAATACAAAAATTATGCTTGAATGTTGCAAAAAAAGAACAAAAAAGCGAACATGTGTCTCAATTTTAGGACCATCACATTATTAAGAGCGGATGTAAGAAAGAATAGCAAGCGGGTTTCTGAAAATACGGAGAAGGTGAAGTTGGAATCTTGGAGTACGGTGGCGGGTTGGTGGGGCAGTTGGGAGGGTTGTAGGCCTGAGTGTGAGGAGGAGAAGTGTGCTGTTGACGTCAGCAGGCTCCCCCTCCCCGCGCGCCGCCTCCGTTTGTCAGCGCCGCCCGGCGTTCGACCGCAACAACTTGGCTGCACCACTTCGTCATCGCAGCCTCCGCCGCCCCGTCCACCGTTTCCGTCCCCGCCGTCGCCACACGGCTCCCTTTTCGTCGCCATGGGAGTGGAGGTAATAAAGGGAAAACTGGCAACAAAGTGACAAGGCACTTGGAACGCTAATTTTTTTTATTTAAGGTTGCATCAACATCTAGGTCATTAGCGACCACTATTGGGGTTATCGTTATGGTAGCTGTGAAGACGAAACCATATGGTGATGATACGGGGTGAAAGGACGAACACAAATACCATGTCCGAGCCGGAACTCGAACCCGCGACCCTTCGGTACGAGATAACTTCGACACTACTGCCTGAGCGATCTCGTCGTATCGGCTTGTAATGTTGATTGTGGGAATAGAGAGCGATGATTAGAAAGCTATGTTCGCATGCCTATTCATATGTCGTACTCAGTCACCATTATGGACTCTTATTCTTGACGAACGTATTTCGAGCTTCTCCTACCTATTAACTTTCTTTAAGACTTTGTTTGTGAAATTTACTTAAGATTACGTAAAAGCAATTTTATGTGAGATAATTGGAAACATTTGTCTACGGTACGGTCGAAATACTTGTCTAAGGTATGTTGTCATCTAGATTCAAGAAGAAAATTGACATTCGACAAGAAAATATTTTGTTAAAATTTCATTTCAATACTGCTTACAAATTTACTTCACGAATATAGTTTAAATAAATGATTTTCTTAGCTTATTTAAGGTTACGGAAGATCAAAAGAGCGACGGGGCAAAGCTTCTGGCGTAGATCCTTTCCAAGCCACTTTTCAGTGCTGCAGGTGACTTCGTTTCTGACGACTGACATTGAAAGTGCACTCCCATCCTTTTGTTGTTGTGTAGTCTACACAACCGTCACCTCTGTTGCCGCCTCCGCCTCTGTTTCCGCCCACATCACCGTTTCCACCGCCGCCGTCGAACCACCCTCACCTCCCGCACTGCTTCTGATTCCGTTCATTCTGCTGCACCGCCTCCCTTGCCTTCTTCGCCTTCGGAGATTTTGCGCCCCTTCGAATTCTCGCAGAAGGGAATTCCTGGAATTCCGGCAAGACTGCATAGAGCTCTGTTAACCGCAGTTCGCCGCGTGTGGCTTGCACCGCACCTGCACTCTCGTCTTAGACACCACGATAAACTTTAAGGATAATTCTGGGAAGGTTTTAATGAGAAATTAACAGTAAACTCACGAGCCGGGGAGTAGCAATCTCTGAAGTAGAGTGATACTTCGGAAATATTGTAGGTTTGGTTCTCGAACACAGTTTTCATAAAACTCAGCGGTTTGTAAGATTTGGTCACAATCGTTTCGTAAAATGATGTGTAAAATAACATTTGTAGTTCCTTACTTATATAGGATGTCTAAGAATAAATATTATAAACATCGAAGGTATGTAGGGGTTTAAAAATTAAAACTTTTAGGCAATGGTGAAGAATATTGTAACGAACTTTCAACTATCTATTTTATCTTTGTGCCTTTCTTAGACAACTCGACCTGAGCTGGGATTTCGCAGGAAATGGTACTCACAGGGGACGACCCTCTCATTACTAATGGCAATATCGACTTTGTCTTTATTGTTCAGCTTTGACTACAGCAATTTCTAGATTTAACGGTCATGCTATTTGGTCGACGTGGTAACGCGCGATGCACGTTCAGGCGCGTTCAATATTCATCAATAAAGATTAAAAACTGATTCTCGTTGAACGCGAATTGAACGGGTCGTCCCCTCAGAGTACGTTTATCTGCCAAACAAAAGTGCAGGATCAGTTGCCCACCAATCAGGGGCACAATTCCAAAATTGGGCCTTGTTTCATTTCACTACATGAGATTTTCAACCACAATGTTCATGGCCAAAAAGTGATTATCATTGACACCACTACATGCTGAAGAAGTTTGTAACATTTATTCTGAGCACTGTTCTATTCTCGCAAGAATTAGGCTATGTAATGACAAGATTTTCTGGCATTAACGCGTTCTTATTCTTAAAGAAATCCGTCAAATATATCTGTCAAGAATGTACGTACACTGACAGATCTAAGTAATTTTACATTTATCTCCAAATTCACTTCAAAGCTCTTCAACATTCAAGTCTCTTTTCGAAATAGAAATACATTAGAAATAGAATTACATTTACGAAATAGAAGTACATACGCAAACACACTATAAATTATATAGAAACGAGATTTGAACAGTTTTCTGTTAAAATATTTAAAACTAACACATGGAGTCCTTTTTACTGCACCATTCAAGAAATGAATAAACTATATTTTACAAAATCCATTTATTTTACAATTGAAATCATATTTAAACATCTTTAAACTTTATCCTATTCACAATTTATTTCATCATTGACCTATCTTTCAGAGAATTTTCAATGAGTCTTTTTTATTCCTAGTATGGATGGAAGATCTATAGTAATTTTAGCTAACACAGACATTTCAAACACATCATCAGGTATGATCCTGTAAGCGGAAAACTAATCTTGTGGTATTGCTATGCTGCATATCGTTAATCTGTTGAACCGCCCTGCTTAGTTGGCTCAGGACATCAATCATTGCAGTGCCTCTGGCCGAGAGGTTCTGTGGTTCGAGTCCGGATGGTGGTAAGCTTTTTGACACCACCTGCATAGCTACGTCGAATTTAGCTGCTGTTTGGGAGGGGGAGACTTCTGGCGACCGGCTTACCTGATTAGTAGTTTTCCTTAATTCCTCCGATCAAAACCAGGCGAATGTTGGAACAGTACCCTAACAAACGGACCGCGCGTGATCTCTCCTTTCTCTTGTTCTATCCTCGTCCCTTACTTATACATACATACATACACTTATATGCACTACACTACCACACATGTCGGGAGACCGGTCGGGAGCTTAGAGCTGGCTGTGGCGGTGCCCCGCTGGTGAGAGATACCTGTTCAGGGAAAACCCTTGCAAACCGACTGGTAGATCGTCGTCGGATCTCTCCAGCCAACAGGGGAAGATTTACAGCCACCTCCCGCGATAAAAACATTCACTACACTTACGAGTTTAATTACTCTAGCAGATGACGCGCCCGGAAGCACTGTTCAATCAATCAATCCGTGAAACCACCCTCACGGCCTCAACCGCCATTTAACTACCAATAGCGACGTCAAACGTACACTACCACATGGATCATAATATAACTATAAGCCCACTATTTTGTCACATCAGTATTACCATCACTACTATCACCATCACCATCACTACCACCATTCCACGACATTACCACATCACCACATATATACCATTATCCCATTTTTACCACTTCAATCCTATTACACACAGCACTTCAATCACAACTGACCAATACTTAATTTTCATCATCTTTTGATAATTATGTACTGTTACCGTACTTACCTAGCAATAGCATTACCACATTTACCGCAACCATTATATTCGTATTAACATCACTACCAACATCTCCATTACTACGCCCAGGGGACCGCAAGCGCTGTCTCAGCACGCCCTCTCTCCCTCTCCTTTGCACCCATCTGGAGCCCAACTCCGCGCTCCGCGGCGCTCCCTTGTCGCATCCGCCCCCCGACGAGTCGCATCGCGCCGCGACGTCGTCTACAGTGACAGCGGCGGAAGCGCGCGAGGCGGGCGGGGGTCTGGAGGGATCCGTCGGCCAGGAGAGCGTGCAATAGGACAGCGCCCACGTTGCTTGGACTAGCGTGGGGACGATGAGTGGGATGGATGAAATAGGCTATAGAAATGGAACCAACATTGCACATGTGAGAATGACTGAGGTAAAAGAGACTGTGTAAAGCGTCAGCGGTAGAAGCATAAAGAATGAAAAATGTTGATAAAGTAAAGGTGAATAAATGTTTAATTGCCAATATTTAGCTTTTTGCGTCGAGCTCCGTCGAGTGAATGTTTGTGTAAAGTTTTGCTATTTTATTTCCAACATACTACACATAATTTGAATTTACTAGTTAGTTTACCTTATAGTTACAATCACTATTTAAAGCCCCATTTATCTTTGATTGTATGTGACCGAATGAAGATAATTAAATTTGGAATTTAGTGCCTTGTTTCCGATTAATTTGCTTTTCGGTTACGTCAATACTTGAAAATAAATGTGATCACAGAACAAACTGTATAGCATTTGAAGTAGATTTCGAAAAAAATAGAGAGAGACAGGAATGGGGAGGTTCACTGACCAATAATAATGGTATAAACGAGGACGTCAATATGTTTGAAACCTTTAAAATCATTGGAGGAGATTAGTTGCAAAAAGAAATATCTAGCCAATAACAGACGGACAGTCTGGCAAATTTTGCCTGTAATTTCCTGTACCTTACGTTTTGAGATATGCTACACCACGTTAGCAAAATATTTCATAAGTACATGACACTGACTAGAGATGGAATAAATGAGTGAATGATAGGTTAGTATTAGAATAAGAGAAGAAAGAATCTAAAAACTAAAAGATGAGCTGCGAAACCGGTGTGCTCATTATAAAGACAAGAATGATCCACACAGATTTGAACCACATAACCCTGAGGCGAGAAGCGGACAGCGAGCATGCTAACCGCTACGCCACGGGAAGTGTGAGGCCGTGTGCGGGCGTGGCAATGGGGCTGCGAGAGAAACGCAGGGGGCGTGGTCGGGCGCGGCGACGGAAGCGCCGGCTGCAGCGCAGAGGAAGCGCATAGAGGCGTCGCCTCGCCTCGCGTTCCCCGCAGTGACAGCGCAGCGGTCGGCTCCATCACAGCGGCGGCGACAGGGGGTGCCGCATCCGCGCCCGCCTATTTCCACGCGCACTGCATTGTGGGAGGACGCGCGGCGGAGACCGGCGCACAATGCAGCTGCGGTGGAGGCGGCAGACCGTAGCAAAGGGTGGCGCGTGCGGTGGCGGGCTGCTAGAAAGGATGGCGGTGGGGGTGGCGAGCATCGACGACAGGAGATGAGATGGTGGAAGCTGGATAGTATGGTAAGGGTGTAGATGATGGTGGCGTTGAAGGCAGCGGCAGTGAGTGGTGCTGCGACGGTGCTGTCGACGTGCTGTCGACGGTGCTGTGCGGTGCTTGCGGTGCTGTTGCGACTTTGGCGGTGCTGTCGACGGTGCTGTGAGGTGCGTTGCGGTGCTGTGGCGGTGCTGTTGGCGGTCTGTGGCGGTGCTGTTGGCGTACTGAGGGGGTGCTGTCGGTGCTGTTGTCGGTACTGTGGCGGTGATGTGGCGGTGCTCGGTTGGCGTTGACTGTGTCGATGTCTTTGGCGGTCTGTTGGCGGTGCTGTTGGCGGTACTGTTGGCGGTGCTGTTGGCGGTGCTGTTGGCGGTGCTGTTGGCGTGTGGCGGTATGTTGCTGCTGCGGTACTTCGGGTTGGCGGTGCTGTTGGCGGTGCTGTCGGCGGTGCTGTCGGCGGTGCGTTGGCGGTGCTGTTGGCGATATTGGTGGAGGTGGAGGCAGAAGAAGGGGCGGTATTGATAATGGCGGTGGTGGTCGTGGTTGAAATGATAGTGGTGTTGGCCGTGGTGATGATGATGGAGGATGCGGCGGCGGCGATGGAGGCGACGGTGGAGCTGAGGTGGCGTTAGCAGCAGTGATGACTATGGAGGAGGGGACCGCGATGGAGGACAGCAGGCATTGGAATGGTGGAGGCGGAGGGGCGCTGGCGGCAGTGGCGAAGAGGCGCTAGCAACAGCCAATGGCGTCGCGGCGCCGTTAGACGCTCGCAGAGGCGCCGCTACGAGGGTGGGAGCGAGGCCCCCCGGGGGATGGATCACCTCTAGCAAAGAGAAGCAGCATAAAGGTCATTTCATCGGAAAGTAGCGAAAGATTAAATGTTGATAGCTACGATAAATAATCTATTATGTAGCAAATTGTACTTTTCAAATATTAAAGAGAAACGTTTAATGGTTTATTTCGTATGGTCAGAGGTTTTACAGCTTAAAAACAAACTATGCTTGTAGGGTTAATCTGCCAACTACTGTACTATTTACTACATTGTGGAAGAATATTATATTTTGTTTTTATGGAATTTCTCAAGAGTCTCGTGAAATTTTTTAAGATATACACCAAAATTATTTTTATATATTGATACTCTTTAAGTTTGTTTGGAACGTCTCTACCTTCCGAGAAAAAAACAATTAAATGCTTAGAAACTCGTTCTCTGAAATAGTTATTGAAGTCTTTAAGCTGATTTACAGCAAAAATGGACGCGGATAAAGTTAAGGGGATAGACGAGTTTCGGAGTTGTAATGCTGGTAGGACCGTTAGAAACATTGCAAATGGAAAAATGTAGGATATAAGAACCGTGTGATTGAGTCACATTGCCAAGTGGAAGATATAGAAGGGACGAGTGGGATGGTCGCTATGAACAAGGATACCGTCGAAGTGTTCGGTTAAGTCAGGAGATCCGTTAAGATGTGACACATTTAGCACAGGAAGGAGTTGATAATATAAACGTGCAGAGGAGGCACCCAGAAAGAGAACGGATCAGAATAGAAACAATGAAGAATTACAATAACGAAGGAGAAGTGAAGCAGGAAAGACAATGCTAATTAGCAATTTTGTAGCATGACAAAAGAATAGCAAGTTCAAAGAAATTTGAAACGTTTTAGGGTAGTAACTTTATAGGCGGACCCGGCGCTGAGGACAGTCAACCGAGGATAACAAAAATGCAGAGAGGGACAGGACAGTGTGGAAGAAACGAAAACAGCTGTGTGAATAAATAAAGGAAATGGGGAAATAATTGAATAGTACAGGTGAAGAGCATACGATACGGGAGGGGTGAGATGAGGAGAGGAGCCAGAGGCTGATGCGAGTTGCTTTCAGGGCCAGAGCGTGAAGGGATGTGGCAGGGGAGAGGTGTCAAGGGAGAGTGCGTGTTGAGGCCATAGTCATGAGAGCCTAGTCGGGGGGCCGGGAGGGGGAGGGGCGCGTGGCAGATGGAAAGGCGCTACGCGAAGGGCGCTACGGGGCCGCACAAGGGGCGCTGCATCAAAGACTCACTTTGATGATTAACCGCAGGCACGCCTTTGGCGACGTAAGAAGAGCTCCGGTTCATCGCTTTAATATGCGGCTGTGGCGCCCGGGCTCTGGCCTTTGTGACCGCGCCCCCGCCCCCGCCCGACCTGCACGCGGCGCCGACTCGCGCTTCGGAAAGAGCGCGGGATGATCCGCAGTTCACACTCCCCGCATCGCTGGAGCAATGTTTTTGTGCTCTGAAGGAGGGCGATGCGCTGACGATTTTCTTGTGACTTTAATGCACTGTGGAACCATCACTAATTGTTTTTATATGTTAACTTATATTTTATACATGCTATTTGTTACATATATTAATTTTCTCTCATTTAAAATACTATATACTGAACTTACGTACAACACCTATTTAATTACTTTAATAGAGAAAAGAACTGTAAATGCATGCTTATATCTTTTAAGAAATGGTATCTTTCATTCTGAAATAAAAAATAGATCGCTTTTTTATCACAATTAGTGTACTCGTTAAGTTTTGATAAAGTTGTTCGTAACCTTGTTCTTGATTCAATGTTTTCAATGAAAGCAAGAAATCTCTCTCCCGGGGTTTTACTTTTAAGTCAAACGACTAAGATCAGGTCAGTAAAACAGGGCGCAGCAGGCAAAGTTAACAGAAACAGAGGAAGAAACTACTTGGGGCAGGAAGACCTGGAGGTAAAGAAGATCCACTGTGACGAGCGAGGGCAAAAGAGTCAGGGGGCAGGAGGATAAAAAGTAGTACAGAGAGGATTGAAAAAGATTGAAACTTTCAGACCAGAGAGCCACAAGAGGACGAGTGCGTTAGTCGGAATACCGGAGAACGAAGCAAGTAGCAAACGTAAACCACTTAAAAAGTTCAAAGGGCGTTCCGAGGAGCAACGGGGAGCCACGAAAGGTCACGGGCGGCAGAGTAAATCAAAATCGATCAGGGTGGGCCCTGTGTGGAAGATAAACTTAAGAGAGCAGGAATAAGAAAGACAAAGGAAAGGAGAGAAATCAGCAAGTTGTCTTTTCATACAAACGCTCCGGGATACTATTTTTAATTTTTCTGCATCAAAAATACCTCTAGGGCGACGAAAAATATTTCGTATTTTTCTTTGAACACAAAGAAATAATTTATGAAGTGAGTTCACCTCTATCTTGGTGGTTGCTGAAAGTATCGTGGAAGACACTCTTAAAATATATAATTTTGGAAATGATACTCTCCTAAATAAAATTTGTAATAAAATATTATGGTCTTTTAGGATTTATAACCAC
Source organism: Teleogryllus oceanicus (assembly GCA_964035755.1). Lineage (NCBI taxonomy): Eukaryota > Metazoa > Arthropoda > Insecta > Orthoptera > Gryllidae > Teleogryllus > Teleogryllus oceanicus. Next base: position 84,882,156 of record CAXIVR010000002.1, on the reverse strand, counting down.
TTGAACCCAATACCTTAATGATAGATAGTTAATTAGTCCCAGAATGCAGGATGTATACAATATTCATTTTCTATTCATTTAAAGTAGTATAACTCACAGTTTACTGAATTCCAAATATCTATTCAAATTACTAATTTTATACTTATTAAAAGGTAATAAACATTTATAAAGCAATTTTAATTGATATTTTCTAATACATTATAATAACAATTTGTTTTTATTTGTCGAGCTATTCATCAAGAAATCCTAATTTGATTATTTTTTCTATCACACAAGATCAATTTGAGGAAATTGTATACCACTTTTCTTTACTTAATATGCAAAATGTTACTCGAGGCTTCGACACCGATCGTGCCCTTTGGTATCATTCTCTTTCCTAATCTCCTAAATTGAGACTGTGTAGTGACGCGAAATTCATTCCGCTTTAACCACTTACAAATCTATTCTTCGTCCGATATTAACTTACGCATGCCCTGAATGGATTTCAGCTACCCCAACCACATTAAATAAGTTACAAATATTTCAAAAGAAAATCTTAAGAATAATATTAAATGCACCTAGTTTTCAGCAATAAGACACTTCACAACAATTTTGCAATATAACTGATTACTTCCTTTATTACGAAACTGGCACATTATTTATTCAATAATTTAAATGATGTACAAGAAGCGGTCACTTACAAAATAGGAACTGGTCATCCCTACTTCACGCCTAAGAAAGAGAACCCATTTCACATTTTACTTCAATATCTCTCCAATATTCAAATTTTTTATTCAACAATTTTCTGATACAGCGTACATAGCCACTTTTCAGAATTGTTTGCTTATACAATGTATACAGAAAAAAATAAGAGGAAGAAGACCCACTGGGCAAGAAATCGGGTTAGGTGCTTGAGAGTTATTGCGGTGATTTGTGGGGTGAGATAACGGCGCTTACGATATGGAGAAAGCGTAGGAGTTACTGGAGGGCGGAATTTATCTTTGGGAATCTGGACTGGATGCGGTTTAGATAAGGATGAGTTCAATATTCAAATAGGTAATAACATTTCTTGCATTTATCTGTCTCTCACATCATATTAACTTTATAAATAACCTTGGTTGAAGATATAACCTAATGAAATCACTAACACGGAGGTGACAAGAAGTTACCCCCTTCTCACTTTGCTGATAAAAAGTTGCTCGGTCAAACAACTGAAGAGCCTCATGGCTGAACGTTATACTGTCTGTCAGTGTAAAATATTTTTTAATAGTAGTTCCGCGGTGCAACCGAATATCTTATGATAAACGGGTCTCTGTTCACTCTCACGCTCGAAGTCCACATATGATAAGCTGCTTTGAAACTCTGAATTCATTCTCGTGACTTGCATTTATTTTATTGCTACAATACCCGTCCGCTCGTCCAAATTCCTTCTCCAGGTGAGGTATCCAAATTCAAACGGGCTAGGCCATAATAGTAACATGATATCTAGTTGTATCAAGCCAAACTTATTATTTGTAAAACTAAAAGTTAAGGAAACGAAAAAAGTGGCGAAACAGAAAGGATACCACATTGTATTACTTATATGCATAAATTTTCTTTGTCACATATTTAAGTGCGTAAGTAAATACTAAATGCATTAAAATTTCCTTTGCTTCTTTGTATGCATTTCAGACGTCTTTTTATCGCAATGTGTCCGTTGTTTCAGTGCAGTTGCTCGCTCGAGACGTCTTTTTCAATTTCTACGAAATAACTATCCTGTTCAAAACATGTAAAGGGCAAGTTTAGGTGCATTGGTCATTCAGAGTTCTCCTTTCGTTTCTATTTATGCACAAGTGAACTTTTATAATTTAATTCACATCTGTGGTGCGCAGTTCTAACACTAGGATGTTACTGTTAATCAGTCCATGGTCATATTAAGCAGGTGGTTACGTCGAAGGTGGTACATTACAAGCTGTTTTCACTTCAAAACATTGATTTTCAAACTACTGAAAGTTTAAACGGATCTAAAGTTCATTGTATGTAAAATGTATAATTTTATTTATTATATCACTTCTGTACGTTTTTTGTTTCTGTAACATTTATTCTGAAACTTTCCTACTGTTATTTGAAATTATCTTTCTACAAGAACATTACATATATTTTAATGCCATACAAGAATTACAAACCGAGAATTAGTATATGATACCTGAATATTTATTTGAAAACTAGAAAAAGAAATGATTTTGCATATCGTTGCAAGAAATATATACAGCAAAGTCAGAAAAGCAGAAAATGAAGACAAAGACAAGTGAAGGAACGGAGGAGAAGTAGAGGAAAAATAGTCGACGAGACATTGTTAATCCATTGAAATGGAATGGAAAAATTGAAAGGAATAGTATATATATGAATGAAATGGAAATGGATAATTTGATGGTATTCTAAGTATTCAATTAAATTAAATAAAATGTAACAAAATAAACCACATGGGAAATCAAAGGAATGGACGTGGAGGTGGGGAGAGAGCTGAACAGATTGTCGGCACACGAATGGCGAAAAGAGCGGGATGAAGGCAGATGAAGCAAGAAAGCAGAGCAGCGAAGACTGTTGGAGGGTGAACAGAAGGGCGGGCGAGCGAGCGGTGGCCGGAGGGAGCGAAGCGGTGGGCGAGGAGGCGACCGCTGCCCGCGCCGTTTCTTCGCTAATGGAGCAACCCGTCTTGCGTAACAAGATTACGACTCCGACCGCCGCCCGTGCTCGTCCGCCGCCTGCGCCGCCGTCGCGTAGCGCTGCGGCGGCTGCGACGGGCGCGCTGGGGGGCGGCGCGCGCGGAGGGCGGCTCGAGGGGCTGGGTGGGGCGGGCGGCGGCTGGACGGGTGGGCAGGGTCTGACGGGGCTCGGGTGGCGGGAGGGGCGGAGGGAGCGGAGGTCGGGCTGGGTGGAGTGGCGGCGGAGCGGGCGAGCGGGTCGGCGGGTCGAGCGGTCGAGCGGGGGGCGAGGGCGGGGGCGGAGCGGCGGAGCGTCGGAGCGAGGCGGGCGGAGGCGGGGGCGGGGCGGAGCGGGGCGGAGCGGGCGGAGCGGGGCGGAGCGGGGAGCGGAGGGAGGGCGGGTCGGGCGTGAGCGGGGCGGAGCGGGCGGCGGAGCGGGTGCGCGGGTGGGTGCGGGGCTGGGTCGGGGGGGCGGGGCAGTGCGGCAGGCGGTGCGGGGGAAGGAGGGGGATCGGTGCTGGAGCAGTGCGGCGCTGCTGGTCTTCGCACTGACGGAGGGAGAGTTAGGGGCGGAGACGGCGGGAAACGTAAGACGAGTAATACGATAAATTCTATTGACAATTTCTACAAAAATATGATCGCTCATCTTGTTTTATATTGCACTGAAACAGTACAATGTTTGCTCTTGTTATTAGAAAATGACTTATCCATCGCTTTTACTGGTGCTATTGACGATGTCCATGTCTTGGGTTCGAATTCCGTGTGACGCATGGTAGTTTCCTTCTCGTAATTGAAGCTTGGTAGGCAACTACCAAACAGCACAATTTCAACATAGGATGTAAATCATTTATTTCTCAATCCCTCTAGGTAAGACAAGAATCTAAGTAATTGAAAGCTCAACTTCTCTCAGGGAATCCGTCCTAGAAGAAGCGCAAGTAGTGTAGATTTGTTGTAATTATTTATCTTTCAGTTTCGATTTTAAGTTTGTCATTACACTGTTTTTATAATGATATGAGTCGTATAACTTATTATTCGTTTCGGTAACAGTCTGCATTTTATGCGACGTTATTCTTGAATCTCGTTGCTTCATTAGTATTCTTACATTTATTTTTCACTCATCTATTTGTCAGACTTAACTTATAAGTATTACACGGTAAGCGGGGACATTTTCTTTCATATTTTTATTCACAATCATAAAAAGAGTTTCTTTATCCTCCAATTTTAATTCCCTTTTATGGATCAAAATTTCAAATTATCAAGCCTACACTAATCTCAAATTGAAAGTCCATCAATTCAACGGATTGTTCCTCGTTTGTTTTCTGTTCTTGGGGAAACTCGAGAATTAATGAAATCACTCCCATGCCTTCAAAATCAGGCTTTCGCCGTATTACCCATTCAATCCGCTTATCGATAATCATTGATGGAAACCCATGTATGATGTAGTAAGTGCTTTCTTCAATTGTTAAAGGGGATGGTAACAACGAAATTATTCTTATCTTTTAAAGCTAGGTTTTGCATACTATTTCAGTTAACCGCGTGCAAAATTATCGCCCAATTAATTTATAAAAATTAGAATATTGAGACAGAATAACATAACTACTAGTACAGTGCAGTAAACTGTATTACTATATATTTATACTTGTATTCGCCTAGAGAATAAATTCCTCGATAATGCGGTGGATTACAATTTTTAAGAATTACAAATTAAAATTTTTTAATTTAAAAACCAACTTTTCAGTTTTCAAAAGTTTACAAAAGGAAAATCACTGGAATGTATCTTATTTGCTAGTGATATATTAAAGCAATCCTAAAAGTATTTGCAACGCCTGCGGTCTAAAATGAAAGTTCAGTAATTAGTCTAGAGCATCCTTCGAGTCTTCTGATAAATGCGCCGAGTTTTGGCACTAGATAAAAATTACACGCCTGTAAAAAATTGCGAATTTCGCCGACCATGTTTAATAAAAGTATCTCCTTGCTCGCGTTGAAACGCCGGCGAGCAGCGTAAAGCGTCTCGGTCCATTTCACGAGTTCGTCGCGCACAGATTTATCGCTCCACTTTCCCGCGTTTGAGTCGCACGCTCACCTCCTCGCTTCTCGCTCTCCCTCCCTCCCCTCTTCCTCTTCCTTCCGCTCCCCGCGCCGCTGCAGTGGTGCCACCCCTCCGACGCAGCTTCCCGCATCGCTGCCCCGCCGGCCCATCAACTCTCCCGCAAACTCAGCCACCTCTCGCCCGCCACATCGCGATGCGCGCTCGCTGTTACCACTGTTGCCACGCAACAGCGCCGCTCTGGAATCGGATGTCCGTAGGTGCCTTCCCATTCCCCGCCGTTTACGTAGTCCCCAAACTGTTCTTCTTGACTCGTCTTGCCCATCGCCCATTCGCCCATTGCCCAGTCGCCCAGTCGCCCAGTCGCCCAGTCGCCCAGTCGCCCAGTCGCCCAGTCGCCCAGTCGCCCAGTCGCCCAGTCGCCCAGTCGCCCAGTCGCCCAGTCGCCCAGTCGCCCAGTCGCCCAGTCGCCCAGTCGCCTAGTCGCCCAGTCGTCCAGTCGTCCAGTCGCTCAGTCGTCCAGTCGCCCAGTCGCCCAGTCGCCCAGTCCCAGTCGCCCAGTCGCCCAGTCGCCCAGTCCCCAGTCCCCAGCCTGCGCCCAGCCGCTCAGTCATTCAGTCACTCAAACGTCCTGTCGATCAATCATGCAGTCACCGAATCGTCCAATTGACCCAGATACTGCACTTCTATTTCTGCACTCTATTTCTCTTGACGGCCATGTCCAGGAGTTTTCTCGAGTCATGCGTCTCCTAGTGACACCAGCTCCCCACCGCGCTTCCTTCATATCGGAATAACCCACATCACATCACCATCTTTTACTATACACGCCATCTTGGAATGTGATCTCCGCATCCTAGTATATCAACTCATTCCAACCCCTTTGCAACCACATTGCTACTATCACATCGCACCCTGCTACGTCCATACTCCAGATATTTCTCGTGCACTTCGAGCTCTGCGCCATCGCTACTTCCGCGAGCCGGTGCCATCCAACCCTCCCCTCCCCCACCTCCCCTCGCGACCTCCCCCCACTCCAGCCTTCTCCAGCCCCCTCTCTTTGCGCTCCGCTCGCCCTCTCCAAAGTGGACTCGGCAGGACGCAAACTCGGGTAACTCCCACCGAGATAGAACTTATTACGCGATAAAAAATATACAAAGCTTTTACCTCGTGCCGGGGTGGTACGAACCTTTTTGCGTGGAAGGGGCGAATTGGAAGGGGCGAATCCTTTTCTGGAAGCCGCCGCCGGTAGTCGGCCGCCGCGCCGTCCAGACGCAAAAATTCACGCTGCGCCGCCCGCCCACCCACCCGCGCCGCCCGTGCCGCCCGCACCGCGCCGCCGCGCAAAAAGCCGATCCCGCCGACTTTGCCCGCGCCGCGCCCCTCCCCTCCCTTCCCTTCCCTTCCTGCCCTTGCCACTCGCCAGCGGTCGCCCGCCTACGCCGTACAATGGTCCCAAACGGTCGTAAGGTGCTACTAACAAAATTACAAGAACTAAAGACAATAAATAAACAGAGGTTGTCAGGTATCAAATCTATATTTATTCTTAAGCTCTTTTTCGATCGCGTAGCGATCATCGTCAGAGCTTGCAGCTGCTGGGCGGAAAACGAAGTTCTGAACTTTTTTAAAATAGATTTGATACCTGACAACCTCTGTTTATTTACTGTGAATTAATAAGGTATCTACATCACCAACAGTCTAATTAATTAACTAAAGACAATTATATTTGATTAATTGATTAGTAGTACTGGGCGCGTCAACTTCTAAGGTCGTTAGAACCGTAAGTGTAGTGTATATTAAGTAATGTTAATCCACACAATTAAATAAAAACAAAAATTAAAATAATGAAGTAAAAATTAAATAAACACTATGTATCCAGGAGGTAGAGGAGATTATGGCGGGAGTGCAAGTACGTGTTTTGAGTGTGAAGTGATTTCGTTGTGTGCAACACGATGTGTGTGGTGCATCTTTGAGTGTGTATGCGTAAAGGCTTGAGTGAGTGCATGCGTGTGCGCGTGTATGTGAGCATGTACATGTGTGCGTACTCTGTGTCTTATTTTAACACAAGGAAATTGTTACAATTTTTCCCTTTACAATTTAATGTGTGAAATATGTTTTATTGTTGAGAGCTTGTGTTAGCATCAAGTAACTAATAGTTCGTTACTAGTGTAATCGAGAAAATTCTATAAAACTATCCTTGTTCCCTGAGTATTTATTAGATGTAGTGAATAAAATAATGCTCCGGGAGAATAAAACTAGTCTAATTGTGTGCATAAAATAGAAATTATATGTCAATTCCATTCTAAGGAACACGTGCTCAAGAATGAAACCTTCTGGAACATATATCATTTAATGTGTTGTCACATTCAAACATATTTGTACGTCAGGAATCACGGAAACAAAACGTAAATCAACATAAAAATTAATTTAAATTTGAACAAAGTTACGCATTTTATGCTGTTTAATTTTAGTTTTATCTGATCAATCGTTAAACCTCTTGCTTGGAAATCATACAAAGGGAGGTATTTCGACCCTCTGTGCGCTGCTGCGATGACCTCAGCCGCTGGCGGGCGGGCTCCGTCTGGTCGGCCTGACGTCTCCTTCGCCTGCATAAAAACGCTCGCAAGAGCAATACCGATGCATCGGTGTTATACATGTTTTCATTCGGAATGCAGATATTAATGCCGACGATTTCGTAGCGGAAGAAAATAATGGATGTTTTTAGCATAGGTCGCAGTGGTTTTTTCACAATAAAAGAAGGTATTTGTACAGTTATGAAAGATTTCTTGCCTGTGGAATACGTGCTGGAAAGACAATACCAAATTTACAATAGTGTTTGAGTTTCAAATTGGCGCCTCACTTTGAGGAGTTTCGTGCATCAGTGGAACCACAAAATGGAAGGAAGGGGACGAGCAATCTGATGGTCTAGAACACTGTAGGCAAGCAACATACTCGTAAACGCAATATGTATGGTCTCAGCAGTGGAACTCTTCTTGGAACCTTCCCAGTGTATTCGACCGTACTTTTCCGAGAACGCTAGTGCAATCTACTCATTAGGCAATTCAAATCTACCCTTGAGACATGTTAACTTTCAGATTTTAGACATTTATTTACAATTACATTTTTAACAAATTTAATAGGATCAGTAGCGCTATTACAATATTACAATATTATTGGAGGAGTACTGTTACTGTAGAAGATTAGACGAAACTGAAACACCCTCGTGGAATGTTTTATCGGACAAGAGAGTTTGTGAAATTATATTATCGAAAACGTAAACTAAATACTATTTTTTAAAATATTGCTTTACATTGAAGTGGAATATATGATCCACATTAAATCTTCTGCTCCTCCACCTCCGCCCCGCCCTGCCGCCGCACCACGCTACCGCTTCCTCAGCCCCGCCCTTCCCTCCCGCCTCTCGCCATCGCTCTGCTTCATTCTGCCCTCCCCCTTCCGCCCGCTCTACCCGGTCCTGCCTCTCTCCACCCCGCCCCCTGCCTTCCTCAGCCCCGCCCTTCCTCCACCACCTGCCTTCGTACCGCTTCACTCCCCGGCCCCGCCCTGAAGCCTTCCCACCCGCCTACCTACCTCCGCTCCGCCCTTCCTCAGTCCCCGCCCTTCCCCAACCTGCCTCTCATGCCATCCTGCCACTATGCCCCGCTCTACCCTTCCTGCCTCCCCATTAAGCCTGCGCTCATCTGCTCGCTACTTGCTACTCCATTCTACGATTCTGACTCAAAACTCTGTTAATTTTGCACGTAGTCGGTCTTATTAAACTGCAACGGCATTCAAGGTATCTAATTATGCAATCTTTGGAAACTATCCCTAAAAATTATTATATACATTATAAACTATTATATATAAACAATTATTTAATAAACATTATAACCTATCCTAAGAAAATATCAAATGTTAAAGGTCACTCAGCTTAACATTGCCTTTACTATTTGAATGTTTTCAACATCCTCAAAACCTACAGAAAACCCATGTTTTTACAGGTTATTATAAAACCAATTCAATAAATATAAGCATTTATTCGCATTATTATTTTTGATAATATATGATCCACATTAAAGAAAGTGTTTCAAACATAACCATATATTTTCGTGGACACTTTCTTAAACTCTTGTATTGTTGACTTACGCCCGGACTACGCATATATTTGTTCAGGCTCTTTCAAACTCTTTCAATTGTTAAATCCCAACGCATTCATCATGAAATTATTTGGACGCATGCTCCTAAAATGGTACTCAAATACTGTCATATCTCCCAAATCGCGGAACTACCTTCCCACACGCTACCGCGACGTCTGTGTCCCTTTATCTTTCCGCAGCCCATCGCAGAGCCTCTCGTGTGCCGGGCGCCCCCCCCCTGCCAACGCCGACATGAAGCTCCCTCGCTCATATCACGGGGCACCGGCCGCCTGCCCAGCGCTGCGACGTCTGTGTCCCTTTATCTTTCCGCAGCCCATCGCAGAGCCTCTCGTGTCGCCGGGCGCGCGCGGCGTGGCGCCGCCGTTGCAGCGGTCGTTACAAATCCTGCTGTGTCCCTCCCGCGCTGTCGGGGCGTTGAAGCCTTAGATCCCATTCATCGCAGACAATGCGGCGGCTCGCGCGAAGAGCGTCGGAGCACTGAGAGCGCGCGACGACCACTCATTGCCTGCGCCCCCCCCTTTTGCAGCGTCCCGCCCTGCCCCACCCCCTACCGCCTCCTCCTCCCCCGCCTTCCGCACCACGTTACCTACCTCCGCTCCGCCCCTTCCTCAGCCCGCCCTTCCTCCCGCCTCTCGCCACCGCTCTCTTCATTTCTGACCCCACCCTCCGCCCGCTCTACCCTGTCCGTCTCAGTCCTGCCCTTCCTCCCCACTCGCCTCCGCCCGCTTCACTCCGCCCCGCCCTGAAGCCTCGAACCGCGCTACCTACCACCGCTCCACCTTCCTCCCGCCTCTTATGCCTCCGCCTCCCATGCCCGCACTACCGCTCCATTGCCGCCTAGCCTGCGCTTCCGACCCGCGCTACCAACCTCAGCTCCGCACTTCCCTCCCACCTCTCGCCTCTGCCCCGCTTCACTATGCCTGCCACCCTCCGCCGCCCCGCCTCGCTCCCTGCCACCCCTCGCCGACCCTTCGCCGCCCCGCGCCGCATCGACCGCTAGGGCCCCGTCGCCCCAGCACCTGGCGCCTGCCGCCTCAGCCCTCCCTCGCTAGGTAACGCCTGCCGACTCTTCTTCACTCTGATATCATTTGCATTTTCCGCCTGCACTTATCTTCATTGTATTGTTCTCATTACGTCTTCCTTTACATTCCTGTTTCATTTCTTATTCTACGTTTCTATTTATTTACATCTACTTTTTTAATTGGTTATTTACGGACGCATCAACATCTTAGGCCATTAGCGACCACTATTGCTGTTAACGGTCTGGTAACTATGAGGACGAAACGATATGGTGATGATAAGGGGTGAAAGGACGAACACAAATACAACCATGCCCGAGGCGGGACTCGAACCCGCGACCCTTCGGTCTGAGATCACTACGACACTACTGCCTTAGCGATCTCGGCCACCGGTTCGACTTACATCTACTTTACTTCGTTCTTTGTAGGTACTTTGTCTTGTTTTTGGACTTTTTTGTCTTCCTTATTTGTATTGTCATCTTCTGTTTTTTTTTAACTACTTTATTCTTCTCGCCATTGGCCCCTATCACCTTCTTGTTTCCATCTCCACGTTTTGTTTTTCCATATTCTTTGCTTTGATTTTCTTTGCTTTCGACATCGGCTCTTTCCTTCTCCTTTTTTTCCCTTTTTTCCTCTTAATTTTTTTTTTCTCAATCCGTCCATGCACTTCTTTACTCGTTAATTTCTTTGCTGATTACTCCAGTTCATTATCTGTCAGTCATTTTATTACTTCCGCTGTTCACTCACTCAGACTTTCCTGACCTAACTTCCCGATTGATTAATTATACTTTGTATGAACATGTACACGTGTATGTAAATTTTTACTCGCCGAGTCAAAGGTAAGTGCTACTTGCGTTAGTGGATGCTTTTTAAACGACTTTTGTTCATATTACAATGGAAGTCTCTCACTTTAGCTCTCTTTCACTAATCCCACAGGCATTCAGGAAAAAGTTGCCAGACCCAGAGGCTTGACACATGTTTCTCTATGTATGTCGACGCGCTGAATCTGAAGCCAGAATTGCGGGATCACCCTCCAATTAAAAAAAAAAAAAACTCGTCAAATTGTAATTTTTTGTATGCGGCGGTGTTGTCAGACTCAAAAACTTGACACATGCTTTTCTATTTTGAATGAATCCGAATCTGAAGCCAGCCTCTAGTTTTTTTAAATCGCGAAAAACCACTGTGAAATTGTAGATTGTAAATTTGAGGGTGGTTTTTTGCGATTAGAAAAAAACCTGGAGGGTGGTACGCAATTTCGGCTTCAGATTTGTATTCAGCATGCCGACGTACACTCTCCCTCTGGCAACACGAGTTACAGGATTATTTTCTATATTTCACAACATGAGTTAACACTTTTTTCGTTACCAGGGCCCGGCATTAACAGTTTTCCTCATAGATCCTCAAGAATAATATTCGAATATTGTTGAAATAATGCTTTTATTATGTTTGTCTTATAGATTTGCGAAGAATACCAAGTAAAGAAAGGAGGTTCCTCTTATTGTATTTATTTTATATTTTAATAAATCTCATCATACTATTTGCTGATTTTTTCAAATTTTAAACTGATTGTAAATTTTCGTTGAATAGAAACAAAGAAAAACATTTTTTCTTATTTTCTGGTAATTACGTAGTAAGAAGAAAAAGTATTGTAATCATGCTCCGGGAGACGGTGATTTTTCGACAAAAAATTCAATTTAGAGCTCTGGTAACGACAAAAGTGGATAAATGTTGTTCCCATATATAGTAAATTACTTCTTCCAATACGTTTGTAGTCAGAATCCATGTTTTGTTGGACCTTGTTTCTCAAAAATCTATTTACGAGAAAACGTCTGACTGTCTGTCCGTCTGTAGTTAACACAGGCACCTAAACTTCGCACGTTCCTTTTTAGTCAAATCTGTGATATATGACAGTTTAAAATAATCTTTGTGATAGAGAAGTGTCATAAGAGTTTCTGTGGTGTAATGGGTAAGTGGGTAAGTCTACTACTGGAGAACGTTGTGAATATAAGATCGAATCCCATCCATGGCGAATAATTTTTGCGAGTAGGAACAATTTTGTGGTTAATTGCATAGTTATAATCATTTGTATCCATTATAAATATCACATAATGCATGTGGTTTTGAGGCTCCACTACTTATTTTAGTGTGTCTTTAAGAATCAAGTATAAATATGCCGCTATTGCAATTCTGACTTCAGACGACTGCATGCGCGCCCGTGTTGAAGTCCACGTTATCTCAACTTTCATCTGTGACGTACTTCAACCTTGGCGATAGCCGCCGAACGATAAGAGCGGAAACTACCTGCACACGGAGTTGTAGAGAACTTAGCTTCTGGTTGAAAATATTTCTAAGTAAAATGAGCTATGTAGTTGCGTGGGTTTTATGCGTTTGCATTCTTATTGTAAAATTGATATCTTTGACACATGTAGCAGATTTATCTAATTAAAAATCTAAGTGCAATGAATATCACGATATTATTATTTTCGTAATAAGTGTGCCTGGACAGTGTCATTGGAAGTGTCTGTGGTAGCACAGTGCGGTCGAGCCAGACCTGCAGACTTAAGGTACCCGAGTTCAAATCCTAGTAACGCTGGAAATTTTTAATTTCCAAGTTTATTAGTGTGAAGAGAGTTACGTAATGCTGCAGAAGGGCGTGTCGAAATTTTCAGAGAAAACACGTTTTGTAAGTCGCTCATTCGAAAAAAGTGGATTGTCGGTATTGTTCATGTATTATTTTCTATACACAGGGCTGTGAAAACACTTGCTTTTTGAACACGAAAAGTGGTTTTCCAAAAAACCTCTTTGACAATCCGTAATTCTAGACCCTAAAATAAACATGATTTTCACCCAAATGGATATTCCTTGACCGAACTGGCTAATATTACGAATCTTCAAATTTGAAACGAATCCTTTAATTTTGAAGGTACTATACACCAAACCTCATTATATTTTTCAAATTTTCTCAAAAACGGCTCCAATTTTTCTACAAATCTATTCCTCGATGCAGGAGACGTTTAAAAATGCCGTACGTTCAATTCTGGGCGAACGATATGAATTTTCGAAAATTTCAAACAAATGCCTATTAACATTGTCGAGAGCCAATATTAACGCTAGAGATTTTTGTTTCATGAAATCTCTTTTTAAAAATAAGTCTTGAATTAATGTAAATTAAACACTTTTGAAAACTGGAAATGCAAATGCTTCACTTACTTTTCGCATAGGAAAGGAGGAAGTCTTCGCGTGTACATGGTGGTATAGGGGGAAACGTGTCCGGCGTGTTAACTTTAAAGACCCGAGATCTAATCCCGGCGAGTAGAAAATATTTTCTGCTGGAATAGGTGTTTTTTTGTTTCTTTTTTGCAAGTTCACGTAGTCCGTATTGTATATTGCGAGCGATTACGAATAAGACGTGAAAGTACATTTCTAAAATAGGTATTTTTTTTATTGTTAAAAAAAAATACAAGCATCACTTGTTTTAAACATAAAACACTGTGTAAATTGTTTGTATGGTAAGATAAACTTTATTTAGGTGAATAAACTTAGACCATACACTTTGATTGTCTAAAGTCAAACTAGACGAAACAGAGATCAGTGTCGCCATAAGAGTTATTATGACTCATTTATCCAGTGCTTTATTTTTAAAATCTTAAGTCCCTGAACGCGCCTCAATTTAATTATTAATAGCAATAGTTATATAATAAAATCTAGTAATTATTTCCGAGGAACCCCAACGCCGTTCCATCGCGTTCCGACAGAAATCAAGCCCTGTGTCTATGCTTCGTTAATACCAAAAATAATAATTTGCGTACTGCAAGTAATATTAGAACAAACCCATGACAGAACTGTCAACATAAGTACTGTCAGATGTCATCTTTTGCAGGGCAAGGAATCAAATTTAAACAAAAATTATAGTTTGAATGAATTTTGATTAATTGCGTGTAACTTTCTATGATATTCAAATGGTAATATTTTATTACAATATTCTATAGGTTAACAATTTCGGCTTCAGAGTCTTGCTTGATAATTCTCCAATTTGATATCTTATGATACACATGTCGTAAATAACAATTTCGCAACTATTATGTTATTGTATGTGTCTAGCAGATTTTGTATTATTCTGAGAAACTGGATCATACGAATCACGTGTACTATGCGATTCACACAGGAGCACATGAATCACAAAAATGTATTCAATAATATAATACTTGCTGATGAATCAACGTTTCATTATAAATTTACTTTCAAAACATTTCATTAATTTGCATATTTAAATATATTTATCACGTGTAATTACATGTTAATTAAAGAAGATGGCATTATATGAAGTAGAGACATTGTTTTCCATTTGATCATTCAACTTCATCAATTACTCACAATTACTTTAATTTTCTCTGCTTATCAGTTTTTTTTAATCTCAGACCTCCGATTTGAAAACATTAATTAAATAACATATTAGATGTTTTAAGTGTTTTACAAATTATAACGTGAATAAATGCTTATATTTATTGAATTGGTTTTATAATACCCTGGAAAAATATCGGTTTTCTGTAGGTTTTGAGGTGTTAAAAACTTTCAAATAGTAAAAGCAATGTTAAGCTGGTGATCATTAACATTGTTTTGTGATATTTTTCTTAGGGGTAGTTTATAATGGTTAAACGTTTTCAACGATTGCACATTAGATACCTTAAACGGCCCGTTTTCGTTTAATAAACCGCTATGTTCTCCCTATACAGATGGTCGTCCAAACTTCAAGGTTTCGGTAGTTTCGTAGAATGGAAAGTAGCGGTCACTTGGCTTCGAGCCTCGGTCTTGAACAGTCGTCCCCAGTGGAGCTCCAAGCAGCGCTGCTAACGGAAATTCCGCCAGTGTCGAGCTGTGTTTTCACTCTCAACTCTCGCGGTCTTCCAGTCTGGCAGTGTGTTATGTATTAATAGTGCTTCTTAATTAGAGCAGAGAGGCGAGTGAACCACCGTCCGGTACGGATCGGAGGAGTGCGGCGAGTTATTTGACAAGTTTAGGTTAAGTGAATAATCTTGCTTTACTTGCAAACTGTGTTTGAAGTGAGTGTCTCAATCAATAACTGAACTGTAAAGTTTCGTAGCGGGCAGTTTATCTCTTCCACTAATTTTCTGAGAAAATGGATACACCTAGTGAAATGAAAACCTAAAAGATGCCATCAGAGAATCTGCAGAAATCGTAGCCAATGTGTTATAGAACCACATGATCAAAAAAAAAGTTAAATTGATTCTGTTAAAGGTTAATGTTCAAAATATCTGTAGCGATCGGAAAAATATGGACCAGAAAAAACATAGGGGAATCCCCGTTTTTCCCAGGTAGGAATGTTTTACCTCAATCTAGTTTTGCAGATAAAGTTACTAGAAGGCTCAATAAATAAAAGTTAAAAACATTATTTGGAAATAAGATTTGATCCAAAGATCAAGAGTCATTTTTCAAATGTTTGTCCAATTATCCCTAACTATGTACTTATAAAAAACTCAAAGGAATTATTAACAAGTGAAACTATACCTTATAAAAGCTGGTAAAAACAATCCTGATTATCAACACATCTTAAGCTTCAGAAGGCAAATATATCGGGAAACCCTAATGAAATAGACAAATTTCTGAACATATGTAAATTATATATGATTCTACCAAGTATTATGTGATATCTCTACAGATAAAATAAGCTGCTTTATGTCAACAAGAAGGACACACACCAAATATTGTACAAGATCTAACAATGATGAACACGTTTGAACGTATGTGAACCAAATGAAAATGAGAGCTTTTAGGAGTAATGAAGTAAGCAGTGAACAGGTTATGGAACAGGAACAATGGACTGATGCTAGAAAAAGCAAGAGTAGTAAACAAGAGGATAATACAGGGAAAAGATGTCCTACTGGTTTGAAGAAATCTTTGAACAAAGGTAATTGCTAATTTTCGCCTATGTTTCCCATACAAAAGTCAAAAGTGGATAACAAGCTACAACCAAGGAAGGATACAGCAAACACAGGATCGACAAAGGAAAGAGATTGCATTCAACAAATAATTCCAGCCCCTCAGACAGAAAATGAAATTGCAGAACGATCTCAAGTGTTAAAAAGAAAGTGAAAATATCATGGTACCTGAAGATCTTGTACATCAGTGAAATAAAAAATCAAATTCAGATACATTAATTTTTATTTTCCCATCCCAATGGAAAGTGCTATTGACTCATTGTTAAATCAAAAGAACATCCATACAATGACATTCTACTAGCTAAAAATATACAGAGAATATTCCAGGACTGTTGTCATGTTACAAGAGATACACGATATATAAATAAGAAAAATGTAAAAGGAGAATAACTATTATGAAAAAATTAGTAAACAATGAACAAGAATCAGAAGTGTCAACTGAGGAGTTTGGAAAACAAAATCTAGTAATGATCAAAGCCCAAGTCAACAAAAATTTCACAAGCTGTGATTTAAGATTATTATTTTGGAATACTAGAAGCATCCTCAGAAGATCAGAGGAACTGCAAAAGACCAGGAATATGGACATTGTGATTTGTGTTGAAACATGGCTTAAGAAAATAGAAGTGAAAGACATTGATTTTCCAGGATTTGTAAGAAAAAGGCTAGGTTCAGCAAAGAGGTGGAGGAATCATTTTTGTAAGGAAAATATAGCTTTAGAGATTAAGACCTAAAATATCCACACAGTATGTGTGAACTAGGGGAATTAAAATTACTAATGTGAAAGAAAACTGGAATATCATTGCTGGTTACAAGCCTCCAAAATTTAATATAAGTCAGGAAGATTGGGATTTCAATAATGGGAAATGCTTACCCAAACAGTAAAACTATAATCATGGGTGATTTTAATGCTCACATCAGCTATGGAACTGCCCCTTAACAAAACAGATGAAACCTGTTGAATAACAGTTTAATTAAATCTGTTTCTGCATATTCAGTTCCTATACTCATGTGGACTTTACAAGGTGCTAAATCAAACATTGATTTAGTTTTTCTACTGATATTTCACACCTAATTCAAGTAAAAGGAAAATGAAACTTAGGGACGACCATTCCAGTATATAAAATGTAAATGGGGAAAAAAATACTATCACAAGAATACATTTAAAATAAACACAAAGAAAACAGACTGGGAGAAAGTGAGGAATCATCTTCAAGATAACTATTGTAATATTCCATGATTCCCCCCAAGAATAAGGCACAAGTCAAAGAATAAATAGAAAATATAAATTAACATGAACTGTAAAACAGATGAAGGCGATGCCCATAGCAATAGTTTTGAGAAGTAAAGGGAAACGGACAAATTCACAATTGGGAAAAGATAGGGCGTAGGTTCATGTAGCAGTCGTTTGAAGTTATTTGAAGAAATCCATCACGCTTTCGAAGATATGAACATTTTGTATGATATAAATTCCAGCTTTAAACAGACATGACAGCCATTTTGTGTTTTAAGTTCAGTAAATAAAAGGTGTTTGTGGAAAATTAAGAGGAAACGTGAACAATACAAACAAAATTTTAAGAACCAACAGAATAAATCATTTAGAAAATTATGGTAACAGTCGCAACGTTGGGAAACTGGGGGGCTACGAAGAACGAAAATGTGAATTAAATTAAATGATGTAATATTTTGTAGGAGAAGCAACAGCGATCGTGTGATGAAAAGAAAAAAAGGCTGACGATCCGGACAAAAATGACGTGGAGGAGCGCGGTCGAAGTAGCGAATACGGATGCATGTTGAAACGCTCCGCAAAAATTTTTATTTTAATAGAAAATTTTTTCAGTTTGTGAATAGAAATATATCGTGTTTAGTAACTGTCGAGTTAATGGAAAGATAAAACGTGAAGAATATTTATATATTTCACGAAAACAGTTTTCGCGGAACACTGTCGCCAATTGTCGGTCAGATTAACAAAAAAACTGTATAATAATTGGTGAGTAGTTTAATCGAGGACATTCTTCATTTAAAGTAAATTTTGTTAACAAACGTGTGAATGGACGGATGCTGGGGGAGAGAATTAATGGATGCTACGTGATACTACGGAGGTGACATGAACAATGGCGTTACGGGATGGCTGATTTCACGAAAGGAAAGTGCAAAATTTTGCGTAATTAAATAGTTCAGATAAAGGGGAAGAAAGAACAACTAGTTTTTTAATGTAAAAGCCCAAAGTTTGCGGAAATAATAATAGGCTATATTAGGAATAGGGATGCGCATTCAAGGTGAATGATTTGTTTGTTTTTGTCGTTTGGGTAAATAAAGTTAGTGAAATGTGATTTTATGTATTTCATAGTTTTTGTTTGTTTATTGTATTGATTTGTGTATTTTTGTTGTTATGTCTCCAGCGGAGTGGGGAAAGAGTGAAACCAAAAAAGAAAAAATAATCCCGGACGATTTGGTTTCGACAGTGCATATGATATGATTTGTGATTTTGTATTAAACAGTGACCTACGCCCAGTGTCCAAGTATCTCGTTAGGCTCCTGTACAGGCCAACCACAGCCTCACGCTCAATGTTTTATAACATTGAAGGAGTAGCTAAGTAACGGACAGTTTTAGATAAAGGAGGAAAATTAGCAGGCATAAATTTGTATAGATTTTATATAAATTAAGAGTTTCAAGGTATAGTCGTTTTATTTCATATTGTCCCCGCAACGTGGTGCGGTTACATACAGATTTGGGATAAGTAGGCAAGACGTTCCATTACATAATTGGCGCCGCAACGTGGGTGGGAGTAGGACGAATACTGGGACACCATAGTACGCAAGGGGGCTAGTAAAAAAGGGTCAAAACTAATTTAGAAGTAAAACATAGACAATTCAAAATGAGACGCGAGTGGCAAAATGTTAGTACACGGATGCGTGGATTCAGAACTTTCCCGCTCGCGATGAGGATGAAGGGCCAACATCTAGAGGAATTAGAATTGAAGGGGAGGGAAATTCACAGATACGCAGGTCAAAATGAGCCGGGAAGCTGCAGGTGAAATTGTTCCGAGGTGCAAGGCATCGGAACCCACTCTGTCGATTAATATTACTTTATAGGAAATGAGAAGTGATAGTGGGGTAGAAAACAACTTGCAAGAAATGAAAAGTGATAGTGCGGGGTTTTGGAAAACAACTGAAAAAACAGATAGAGAATAAATTTGAGGAATTGTAGGGGAAAAGAAGATCAATGCCGCCAAACACATTGCAGAATGAGGTCAAGTCGCAGTGTCGAAAATTCAAGACAAGGAGGCATAAAGTAGAGACAATTGCCGGTTCACTAGGTGAACAAAACGCGAAACGGTCAGAGACGCAAACTCGTTTCGCAGTTCAAAGGTGTTCAACCAGCAGCTCAGTACGGGTGTAGGAAATTCAATCGACCGGGCACTTACAACAATCGGTAGGGTGCAAAACGCGATTGCGAAATCGACAGGAAGGGAAAGACTTCAGAAGTAGCGCGACAGCAAGAGGGCGTATGGTGCCGAAATCGATCAGAAAAATCGATAGGAATAAAAACGGCTGTTCAGGGAGAACCGATAGTGGGAAATTGGCAGAGGTGGGATCGACAAAGGAAAGTCGATAAAGAATATGAACAAAATTCCCGACCTCGAACAGCAGGTGTATGCAGCGCAACGATTGAATGGCAATGGTTTACCGATAGGGCGCAACGTTCCCGAATTATCTACGTTTCAGGGAGAGCAAGGGGAACAACCATATTGTTCTTGACGGCACTCGAGAACTACTTTAAAGAAAACATTCCGGAAGGAATGAAATTGAATTTGTCGAGGAAGCCCTTAGCTCAAAGGCGCAGCATTGGGTGGCAAGACCAACACCGCAAATTTTTGGGAATGGCGCGAGAAATTTTTAGAAAGGTATTGGAACCAACACCACGATTGAGTTAAATACCGGTTGATGTCGGAACGATATCGAAAGGGAGACGGAAACCATGAGCGACTGTACCCCGTAAAGTCAGCGCCTTTAAAGTATGTAGCAAAATTTCAACCCAGCCAAGTTATTAATTCTGATTGACAAATGCCGAGTGGGAATACGAAAATACTTGGAATAATACCCGGGAAAACCCTAGAGGCATTGATAGAAGAGTAAGTCGGGTTGGAGAGCGAACGACGAAGAACGGACGGGCGTGACGGGGAAAGGCTTGGATCCGGGAACGAAAAGGCAACCACCGATACAACGGAGGGCGATATCGGCAAAATAAGTTGCGCAGTAGAGGTGCGCAAAGAGAAGCCCTGAGGAGGGAAGAAAGGCGCGACGGGCAGGCGCAGCAAAAAAAAAGCCGAAGGACGGCGAACGAGCAGGCGCGGGAAAGAAAGGAACAAGAGGTCCGGATCATAATGGAAAGGGGGAAGGGCGCAGGCCGATGGAATCAGTACCTGGAAGGAAACTGAACACGTTGGGGGAAAGGTGGGTCGAAAAACGAGGACGAAAAGAAATATCGTAACGATTGAGGCCATGCGGTATTGTCGTTTGGGGGTGACGGTGCTGAGAGAAGAAACAACGGAAGGCGGGCCAGCAAATGCGATTTTCAAGCAGGTGCTACGGGAGAAAGTTCGGGGCCGTAGAACGGGCAGCAGTTATTAGTGCGTGTCGGAGGGAATTTTAGAAGGTGCAAAAAGGGAAGGGGACATGTTGGTTGAATTACCGACGCGGAAGCTTTGCGGATCATAGCGAATAGGAAGGCAGCCAACTACAGGAAACAAATCTGGTTGGGGCAGATTTGGGAGAAGCGAATGATCGAGGTAGCACCGTTGTCCGGGGCTGATCCTGACGTCATCTGGGGGTGGACGCACTGGATGCTTTTCAAGGTTCGTGGGCGTAGGAGCAAGGAAGATAATGCTCAAGTCACGAGGTTCTATTGAAAGTAGGCCCGTGGTCGCTGAACGATGGGCGGGGGCGGAAGGAGACGAACTCAGCTAGTATGAAGAAATTTCCAAAAAGTAAAAAGGGCTGCGGGAAAAAGGCATCGATCAGGAAGGCTGTCCGTAAGAGTTCGTCAACTGTTAAGAAATTTATTAGTGTTTTGGGAAATGTCAGGGGCCGGTGAAGGGCTATAAGTCAGCCAGGAGATATAGCCTTCTCTGAAACAATATCCCGTACCAAGATTCCAAGAGCAGGTGCGCCAACTTTAGGAAAATGGGCAGGGCGTTGTCCGAAAGCAATAACCTATATAAGTCCGTTGGTCGTGTGGTGAAGAAAAAAGGAAGCATTCGTCTGTGTCTAGACGCGAGAAGACTCCAACATGGTCCGATTCCCCGGATGAAACGCCACCAACCGTAAAAAGAAATGGTGATGAAGTTAGAGGAGCCAAAATCTTCAGCGGTTAGATTTTCATCCGCGACTGCAGATCGAGGTAGAAGCAGGAAGCGAAAAAGAATTACGGCGCGACAGAGTTGGAAGCTCTTGCTTTGTGTGCGACCCAAAATTCAGAACTTCTAGTAGGGCGCCCATTTACCATAATTACGGACCATAGGATTTAAAATTTTGATGAGAAGCCACGCTAATGACAAACTGTTACGTGGACTTTGTGGCTGCAACAGTTTCAATTGAGATCGAAAAAATTGCGAAGGCCGAAAGAACCTGTTTTAGATTCTTGTCAAAAATCAAGGTGAAAGAAAGGGGCCCTGGGTGTGTGAAGCAGCTTCGTGAGAAAATTACCCGCGATGGACGACAAGAGCAATTATCAATATGCAACAGCGAAACGTGTTCGTGGGAGAAAAATAAGTTGATTGATGGCCAGCCAGATAGAGGCGAATCCGCAAGGAGAAGGAAAAAGGACGCAAGTAATTAAGATTTAGAAGGGAAACTTGTTAAGAAAAATTGTGGCCCAAAAGAAGTTCCGAATATGGATACCGAAGAAAGTCGAAGGGAAATTGGCCGTCCCAAAATGAACATTATGGGATTTGGAGGTGGGAAATCCCCAAATCTTATCAGATTACTGTTACTGGCCGAATATGGAAGGAGGTGGACAAATAGCGAGTTCGTGACGTCTGTCAAAGACAAACAGCCGAACAGACGCTGCGAAAGGTGAATGGCAGCTATTTTACCGCAGAGGCCACGGAATTGATGCGGTGGTTTATATGGCCGAAGACCAAGTTTGAAACCAGCATCCAATGGTATAATAGATGTTTTTCTGGGTTTGGGGCAGATTTCCGATAAGAAAGCCCAGTGCCCAACTGTATACGGCAAGTGAAGCGATTTATAGAAATGTAACCACAAGATATTGAGCGACAGAGGTACACAGTTCACAGGGAAGATGGAAAGAAGAGATGGGAAAAGTTAGGATTTCCGTCCATCACGGCAGTGACATCCACAGAACAACCAAGCGAACGAGGATGAGGGTGTCCCTTTGTTTGATATGTCGCGGAAAAACACCGAGCGTGGTTCAAACCGTTCCGTGCTGAACGAATTTTAAAGAGTACACCTAGGATCAATGTACACCTGGGAGGTGCACTTCGGGGCCGAAGAAGAGCCTTCGATGACGTGAAAATACCACCGGAAATCGGCGGTTTAGAAAAGTGACACCGATCAGAAGATAGTGTATGACCAGTTGCGGAAGTCGGCAAGCAGCGTAGCAGGCTCAAAAAACATTCTGTCGGGGCAATTTTGTGGGGACCAGGTTTTAGTCCGCTCGCCTCACTCGTCCTCATCCGATCAGAAATTGTTTAAAAATTCTTTCCGAAAACGACGGTCCGTATACTATCACGGTACCCCAATAACAATAATGTTGTAATAAGATCGAGGAAGGAAATAGGTGTCCCAAAAACCCATTTAATGTTAAATTATAAAGCCGAGTCTAAGTTCTGTGGTAGAAAGGAGTTTTAAAAGTAGTAATAGTAGAATAGTATATAAGCAAGAAAGCAAGTTTTTAGGTAAGATTTATTGTGTAAAGCGAGTAACTAAAAAGACCCTGAAGAGAGAGGTGTAAGAGTGACAGTGCCGCGATAGACGACGGTAGAGCGTACCGACTTAATGCAGTGCCACTGCAAACATTAGCAGGTGTGTCCGTCGCAAACAGCAGGAAACGGTAGTGTTGTGTACTTCAGAGACCATTGTTGGTGCAAAATCAGTTCACTAACACAGGCAACGATGCCGTTGAACGAACAGGTGCCAGTGGAAGAGGATCTGGTAAGAAACGGGACCAACAATTTTAATGCTAGATGTAGATCATCTGACGGTGTCATATCTGAGCGACATCTTTGGCGGGGGAATGAATATTCGATTCCCAAGAATAAGGCACAAGTCAAAGAATAAATGAAAATGCACATTACACATGAAATTAAAACAGATGAAGGGGATTGCGTAGATAGTTTTGATGAAACGGAAAACGCGGAAATTACAATTGGGACAAGATAGGCAGTAGCGTTCATGTAGGAAGTCGTTTCAGTTATTTGAAGGAAATCGATCACGTTGAAGATATGACATTTTTGATAGTATAAAACAGCTTTGTAAACAGACATGACAGCCATTGTTGTGTTTTGGTTCAGTAAATCAAAAGGTGTTTTTGGCAAAATTAAGAGAACGCGTAAGTAATACAACAAAACTTTAAGAACCAACAGAATAAATCATTTAGAAAATTATGGTAACAGTCGCAACGTTGAAACTTGAGGGCTACAGAACAGAAATGTGAATTAACAAATGATGTAACATTTGTAGGGGAAGCAACGGGGATCGTGGATGTTAAAAGAAAAAAGGGTGACGATCCGGGCAAACAATGACGTGGAGGAGCGCGGTCAATAACTGAATACGGATGCATGTTGAACGCTCCGCAAAAATTTTATTTTAATGAAAATTGCGTTAGTTTGAATAGGTGGAAATATATCGTGTTTAGTAACTGTCGAGTTAATGGAAAGATAAAACGTGGAAGAGATATTTATATATTTCACGAAAACATTGCGGAACACTGTCGCCATAATTTCGGGCGATTAACAAAAACTGTATAATAATTTAGTGGTTTAATCGGGACATTCTTCATTTAAAAGTAAATTTGTCGACACGTGTGAAATGGACGGATGCTGTGGGAGAGAATTTGGATGCTTGGTATACTACAGGTGACATGGAAAATGGCTTTCGGATTGGTTCTACGAAAGAAGTAAAAACTTTGCAATTAATAGTTAGATAAATGGGAAGAAAGAACAGACTAATTTTAATGTACAAGACCAAGTTTGGAAATAATAGCTATATTCAGACAGAATGGGGATGTCATTCAATGTGAATGATTTGTTTTGTTTTTTGTCGATTGTTAAAATAGTAGGAATGTGATTTTATGTATTTTATGTGTTTTGTTGTTTTATTGATTTGTGTATGTTTTGTTGTTATGTTCCAGCGGAGTGTGGAGAAGTGAAAACCAGAAAAGAATAAAAAATTGCCGGGCGTATTTGGTTGACAGTAAGCCCTATGATATGATTTCGTGATTTTTATTAAACATGACCTACGCCCAAGTGTCCAAGTATCTCGTTAGGCTCCTTACAGCCAACCACAGCCTCACGCTAATAGTTTATAACATTGAAGGAGAAACTAAATAACGGCACAGTTTTAGATAAAGGAGGCAAAAGTTAGCAGGGCATAAATTTGTATAGATTTTATATAGAGTAGAGAGATTCAAGGTATAGTCGTTTTATTTCATATTGTCGCCGCAACGTGGTGCGGTTACATACAGATTTGGGATAAGTAGGCAAGACGTTCCATTACACTATTATCAATTTGGAATGACAGAATATGTTAACTCCCCTGGTACTGGTAAATATAATATCTTTGTAGACATTGTGACAAAAGCAGTTCAGGACAATACCCCTGTGGTAAAAAAAAGAAAAGTTAAAAATAATCACAATCCTGTGCCTTGGTGGGATGCAGAGTGTGATAAAATGAAAAGATTAAGAAAGGCAGCATATCGAAAATGGGAAATCACCAAAGAATTAAAAGATCTTATTGAATATAAAAGGAATGTAGCTTGTGCTAAAAAACTATTCAAATGGAAAAAAATTGAAAGTTTCAGAAATTTTGCAAAATCAATAAATATTAATTCTAATCTAACATATACATGGAATAAGGCAAAAATATTCAAAAATAAATGGGTAAAAATTAAGACTAATAATGTACATGAAAATTTACAGCAAGAAAAAAAGTGGTTAGTGCTTTATCAAAAATATGCCCACCTTGGGTTCCTACTAATCCCAGTATGCTGCCTGTATGTCAAAATACTCCCTTTCTAGATAATCCCTTCAACTTTGTTGAATTCAGCAGAGCTATGAAAACAAGGAATAAGAACTCTGCTCCTGGCATTGATGGTATTAATTATGAATTATTAACTAACTTACCGGTAATTATCATATTATGCTATTGGATATATTTAATAGAATGTATGTAGAAAAAAAATACCCAAACAGTTGGAAGGAAATATATGTTCATTTCATTGAGAAGCCAAATAGTAGCAATCTAAGACCCTTGGCTCTTACCTCATGCATTTGTAAATTATTTAACAAAATGGTAACTGAAAGGTTAAAGTGGTGGTTAGAAAAAAATAATATAATAGCAAAGAATCAAACTGGGTTCAGACAAGGTTTGTCTTGTGCTGATAATATTACTGCCCTGAACTTATGTGTTGAAGATGCTTTTATGCATAAAGAAGATGTTCTTGCTGCTTTTTTAGATGTAAGTGAAGCTTTTGACAATGTTAATAGTGACTTACTTATGGAAAAGATAGCTGAAATAGGATGTCCTGAACACATGATAATGTTTTATAAATTTTTGACCAGTAAGAGGTATTTATACACTAACGTGATGGGGGGTGAATTTCGTAATGTTTATAAAGGTGTGGCTCAAGGAGGAGTGTCGGTCAACTTATTCACATTGTACATATCTAAAATAATGAATGATCTTCCAGAGTGTATTAAAGTATCTCAATTTGCTGATGATATAGCTTTATATATGAAAACTAAAAGACCAAGTAGTGATAAACAAATAATGGAGAATGCAATTGAAACTATAAAAAAAGAACTACTAAGGCTAGGGCTTGAGCTTTTACATCACAAAACTGTTTTTATTCAGTTCAATCAAAGAAACATACTCCCAGGGGAAATTGATATCAATGTAGGAGGCTCCAGAATAAAATCTTCTGAATCTGTTCGGTTTCTAGGTCTAATATTTGATTTCAGAAAACCTTTTATGCCACATATAAGGTATATACAAGAAAAATGTTGTAAAGCAATGAATATCATTAAATTTCTCAGA
The DNA here is from genome assembly GCA_964035755.1 of Teleogryllus oceanicus. Classification (NCBI taxonomy): domain Eukaryota; kingdom Metazoa; phylum Arthropoda; class Insecta; order Orthoptera; family Gryllidae; genus Teleogryllus; species Teleogryllus oceanicus. The sequence goes on along the minus strand of CAXIVR010000002.1, from coordinate 84,856,038 downwards.
GGTACATGGTGGGGAGCTGAGCCTGTTACATTATTACATTTTTATAAGAGCTATGTGAGATCTATAATAGACTATGGCTGTTTTGTTTATTACCCCAAACAAAAACATTTAAAGGACAAATTAGAAAGATTACAGTACACAGCGATTAGATTAGCCCTAGGATACAGGAATAGCACTCCCACTAATGTACTTCTGGCTGAATCCAAATTAATGAGAATTGAGGATCGTGTAAAATTTTATGTAATAAATTCTTAATTAAGAGCATTACTCACAAAAAGTCTGTAACATATGAAGGAATTCAAAACTATTTTAAAAATATTACAATTGATCACAGGAATAAAGTCAATGTATTACAGAATTGTATGAAAAACATTATATGTTTAGATAAAATAGTTGTAGCTGGAAAATTGTTAGTGGATGCAAAGAATCCTAATGAATTCTTCCAAAAATCAGTACTTAATTCACAAGCTATATCCATTTACACTGATGGAAGTAAAGTCAAGGATGCCAAAGCAGTTGGAACTGCTTGTATCTGTCCTGATATCAATGTTCACGTAATTAGAAGTCTGCATCCATATGCATCAATTTTCACCGGAATGTATAGCTATCAGAGATGCAATGGGCATAGCTTTGAAGCACAAAGACAGAGATGTTGATATTATTTGGATACCTGCACACAAAGGGATTAGTGGAAATTTCACGATTCCCTTAGTGTGTTATTAACATTAGAAAAAAGACAGTAAATATAAGAACTAATTATTATTTACTAGATATTAAAAATAAGTTAAAGGAATTTCATACTGACAATAACTTTAAAGTTAATATTATTTGGATACCTGCACACAAAGGGATTAGTGGAAATGAAATGGCTGACTCGCTGGCAAAAACTGCTACAACTAAGAAACCTTCAAATTTAAAAATACCTTATACCGATTTTCATTATATTTTTAAGAGCAGTGCTATGAAGGAAACGGTTAATAGTATTAAGCAAGCCGCTAACATCAAAGGCAAGGAATACTTTGCATCATTTTATAAAGAAGCTGAGAGACCTTGGTTTCATGGAAAATCCATTGAGAGAGATTTTGCTTCAATGGTGAACCGATGTAGAGCTGGCCATTACAGTCTAAACTCTTCATTATTTAGAGTTAAATTGATATCTGATCCAACATGTCATTGTGGATACAATAATCAGGATCTAAATCATGTAATATGGCAATGTTCAATAATAAAGAGGAAAGGAATACCTAATCAAAAGATTGAATAAGATAAAAATATTTTTACCCCTAGATGTCAAAATATTCCTTGCACAACCCAAGGTATGAAATACATTTATGCATTTCTGTCATTATGTAAAATAAAAGTATAAGATATATGGAATTGTTGAAACAGAGAAATTTACTGAATGTAAATGTTGAAATGTAGTGTAAAATGCAAATCAATGTAATGTATAAAAATTGAAGTAATATGTATTGTAAAAATTTAAGAAAAGCAAATAACTTCCTTAAGGAGGTTGAAAAGCTTTAAATAAAAAAAAAATTAATTAGAGCAGTACTTTCTATAGTGATTTAGTCATAATTCTTATCTTCAAGTGCTAGTACCTAAAACATAAACAGTGAAATCACTCCGATAGGCCTTGGCCTCCGCCAAACCATAGTAGAATCAATGGCGCTTCTCTACAACCCAGAGAGCGCCATAGAGGTAAACTCCACTCATCAACTCCAAAACCCACCCCCAGGCATCGACAGCATGGGTCTTCAACACCGTAGCAGCCATTTCAACGTGCAGTATCACGACGGTAGCATAGACGGTACAAACGTTTCATAACTTGACTTGGCCACACGTGGCCCCATCAGGTTAGTAACCAACCTCCATGCAATTGCGCTGTGAATGTGTCTCCAAGTGGAAGAGAAAGTGTGTTAGTAAACAGAAACTTCGGTAAAAGAGGTCATGCAGATAGTAACCCAACAGAACAACCTCTTAAAAAGCGCACCAAAGTCGCAGATTACCAATATTCAGTGCCAGTTGACAACCCATTCGGACCCCTCGAAAATCTGGAGGACTGTGACAATAGGTTTTCGTTCATCGACGCTAACCACCCGGAAACCTCGGAAAATGTGAAAATCCCCCCAATTTATGTGAAATTCGTCTCAAATGTAGCTGAGTTTAATAGGGAAATAAAAAATAACGTAACCTCACAATTTACCTCTGATTACAACGACAACAAACTTAAAATTAAGTTTACAACCGTTACAGACTTTAGAACAGCCATAAAATATCTCATTAAAACATAAAGGAACTTTCATTCATTCAAAGATCCGGGCAACAAGAAATTCTCTGTAATATTCAAGAACGTGCATGTATCTATTACCCAAGAGGAACTACACCAATACCTCAAATCACAACACTCATACCTGCTAAGTCTCACCAGACTATACAAAAACAATTGTGCAATACCGGTGATTGCCGTGGAATTCAACGGCTCTCAGAACATAGAAATTATTTTACAAACCAAACAAATCTGTAACCTAACGGAACTAACGGAAACACACGTAGATCTCCCACCCCCAACACTACAAATTCAAACAATCACAACTCCCCTCTTACCAATTCAATTGTAAATTCCTCCATTTATTATTAATTAAATTAAATCCCCTCTTTAATCAGTAATATTCAAAATTCAATTTCGTCTGTGTTGATCAATAACTTTGGTAATGCACCAGCACAACAATAACTTTGTCCTCATGAATTGGAATGCCAATGGCATCTCAAACAAGAAAACTGAATTATTCTATTTCTTAAGAGCCAACAATGGAAAAATAGCGGCAATCACTAAACGCATCTAAATCCTAAAAATAGCTTTAAAATATCCGGATACAACATACAATGACAGGATAGATTGTCAACCACAGGCGGAGGTGTACTTCTTCTAATACATAATTCTATCCCATACATCAAAACGAACCTGCCTCCTAGTCCAGGTCTCGAGTGCACAGCGATAAACCTACCAATAAACAATCAAATTCACACTCTAATAGCTCTATATAAGCCACCAAAAATAAAGCTTCATACAACAAATTTCAACCGCCTATTTAACCAATCAGTCCCCACTATTATATTAGGTGACTTCAACGTTAAAAACACATCCTGGGGCTGTAGACCTTCCAATCCAGCCGGTAGGTTTCTTCAAAAAACCATCTCGGATCTTAATTTGCAATTAATAGCTCCAGTCCAAGTAATTCACATTCCGAAGGACAAAAATAAGCTTCCGGATATCCACGACATAGCAACATGCAACTCTGAAATTAAATTTTTCACAAACACGCTATGGGAACTCGATTCGGACCATCTCTCCGTAATAATCTCGACACAGCAACTCCCAGCTTCTCACTCATCCTCACATACTTTAAATACAATACATTTCAATTGGAAAACCTTCAAAACCAAAAATTCTACGCCAAAATTTAAAATTAATAATTAAAAATTTAATTTATCCATTTTAAACATAATCAAAGCAAAAAAGAACCAGAAGACTTTGGATTAAACCAAAAGTCCCATAATTAAAAAAGAACTAAATACATTAACGAATATAACCAACAAAGCTATTAAGAACTATTATCACTTCTTACGATAACAGGATCCAATCGCTAAACACCCATAATAATTCACTCAGGCAATTTACCAAACGAATTCTAAAGAAACGAACAATCATACCTCCATTAAATATGCCTGTAGGCAAGTGCTCGTCCCGTTAGCAAAAGCCGAAGTATTAGCAGATCACTTTGCTCAATCGTTCTCACCGCGCTCGGCTCTCAATCACCTCGACCACAACTCTATAAAACAATCAGCCCTCGCACCCATTTTTAATGTTCCGAACCGAATCAAATGTTCCACCCCTCAAGAAATCAAGGCCCTGATTAGGTTGCTACCAAATAGAAAGGCCCCGGGACACGACAAAATTTCTAACATCATCCTAAAAAATCTCCCAGATAACACTACAGCTTTCTTAAACAATATTTACAATTCAATTTTCAGGTTAGGCTACTATCCGCTAAACTGGAAGTACTCTATAATCATTCCGATATCCAAACCCAACAAAAATCTTAACAATCCGGAAAGCTACAGACCGATCCGTCTCCTACCCACACTAGCCAAATTACTAGACAAAATTATCCTTAAAAGAGTAAAACACTACACTAACAACACTAAGGCTATTCCCCTCCATCAATTTGGATTTACCAATTCCATCTCTACCTCGCATCAAATACTAAGGGTCAATGAATACATCCAGGAAGCCTTCCAGAAAAAGCACCACACAATCGTCACATGTCTAGATCTAACCCAGGCCTTCGACAGAGTCTGGCACATTGGTCTCATTCACAATTTAAAATCTATAGGCACCCCGGTATATCTACTCAACACAATAACTAGTTTTCTATGAGACAGAACCTTTGCGGTAACAATACACAATCACACATCAAACCCCAGAAATATGCAAGCAGGCCTCCCCCAAGGTTCTCCGTTATCTCCCATCCTTTTTAATATCTACGTAGCTGACATCCAAGTAGCACCCAACACAAACATCGGGCAATTCGCTGATGACACCATCATATACGGGTCCAGTTATTCATGCAATATCATAAGAAATAAGATTCAAAGACATCTTGATAAAATAGATGAATTGGCTTGAAAATGGAAACTCAAACTCAATGCCAAAAAATCTAACGCAAACATTTTCACACTCAGACAAATGTTCACCCCTCCTCCCTACAAATTCATAACTTACCAATTTCCTGGACTCCAAGTAATCAAAACATCAAATATCTAGGATTAAATCTGGATACTAAGCTCCACTGGAGAGACCATATAACTGCAAAAACACACCAAGCAAAAGTAAAGATCCTTCAACTAAAGCCACTCATTAATCATAAAAGCAAACTCTCTCTAAACACCGCAATAGCCCTGTACAAAAATTATATACGACCTATGCGTGTTCCATCTGGTTAAATGCCTCAACAACTAACTTAAACAAAATTCAAATAGTTCAAAATAAATACCTCAGAGCAATTACTCAAGCCCCATGGTTCGTTTCAAATCATCAGTTACACAAAGAACTAAATATTCCGTAGATCATCCCGTTCATTACCAAGATCTCTAGAACATTCTACTCATACATCAACGAAAACAACCACCTATTCCATTTCAACCTCGCTCAAATCCCAGATTCCCGTATTAGAATAAAAAATAGGTTCCCAATTCAAGCTTTCTTGAACATGCAGTCAGAGTTTATTAAAAAGTAAGGCGCTTCATGAGCTCCCTTATCCTAAGTAGTTAGTTTTTAGAATTCAGTTAATTTTAAGGTTAATTTAAGCCACCAAAATACATATGTAAAAGTACTATAATACTGATCTATATAAATTTAAGACCAATAAAAAGAAAACGAAAAAAAAAAAATAGCGTTCAGCAAACCACCTTCGAAGTCTGACGATACTGAAATGTAGTCTGGGTTGTGAAGGTAATATTACTTGACCACCAAGTTCGTTCTATGTATTTTTACTGGAAAATGGTACGGCATTGATATTTACTAAACTGTAAACAAACACAAAATCTCTTTGAATTGTTATAACATCTTTTTTGTTTTCTTTTAGTTGTAACAACTCGTTTTACCACGTACGTGTCTTTGTTAGATTTTAAGACGCTACAATAATTGGAATTGAGAAGTATTTATTTTCAAGCATTTAGGAATTCATGAAATTTCATTGATATGTTCGCCAATCTTAAAATGTTTTAAATATAATTATTAATGTTGTTTAAAATATGTATTAACAATGCGTAGATTTAGCACATGTACTCTGATTTGAATATTATAAAATCAATCATCAAATTAACAGTTTTAGAAAGATGATCCGAATTATTGGAATGATAAATTGAACTGAAAATATTAACTTAAGTTTAATACGTTCATTTAGAAATTCCTATACTTGTGTAAATAAAGTAGCATTTTGTGATGTGTGATTCTACTGGTGATCTTTCAACACACAAAATAAATATTTCTATATTAGGGACTTTAATATTCCATTTATTTAATCCAATACAGTTTATAACAAACAGCTAATAGAATGTTTCCCTTTTTTTTGCGATTTAGAAAATGAAAGGTGGTTGCACAATTATAGCCTCAGATTCGGATTCAGCGCGTCGACATTCATAGATAATTATGTGTATAGTTTTTGGGCATGAAACTAATCCCCAAAAACTAAAAATACAATTTCTTGATAATTTTTCGCGGTTTAAAAACCAATTGGAGGATTGTGGTACAATTCTTTCTTCAAATTCAGATTCAGCGCGTCGGAATAAATAGAGAAACGTGTATAAAATCTTTGGGTCTGAATGATTTTTTCGGGGTGCCTGTGTCATTAATTGCTTCTGTTTGTTCGTTAGCTACGAGCTCCGTTTTTAATCTGCATGCCAGTACTGCAATTTTTGTGTCGAAAATTCTACACGTAAAACACAGATTTTGTCGTCATTGTAGTGCATTACTTCACATGGTAACCACATGAGAGCACTAGTCTGTAAAATAACGCTCATGCTGATAACGTCCGTAATAAGGTTAGATGATATATTCTATTTTGAAAACACATTTTTCTCTCTTTTATTATGTGTATCCACAATACATAATGTATTCTATATACTGTACGTCGAAATACATATTTACACATAATTTGGAGGTATGATTCGAAGCTGTTCTTTGGTTTTCCTCCACCAATTTTGAATAATCTGAACAGTAACTGGTTAATTCACGATTTAACAAAACTGTACACTTTATTCAACATCGGATTTTAAAACTCGAAGTAGAAACAGTTTCAACATACTTCGAAATTAAGCTGGATGAAGTTCACAATAGCCAACAAGAGGTTACTAAGATAGGTTTAAGACCGTTTACAATGGAAAAAAATTGCAGATAACTAGATGAACTCTAGCAAAAATTTTGCACTTTAGTGCACGTGAAAGACACTGAAGTATAACAATTTTTATGCTTACATTCCATTCTTGAATAATATTTTGAAGTTTTAAATTAAGTATTTTGAGTACGTAGGATTTGCTTTAACAGAATATCTGATTTTTGAACTACTAAATAACATTACTCTCAGTTAACACTAGTGGTGAAGAATTTGACTAATCGTGAGGCTGCTTCTCCTTTCTGAGAAATGCAAGGTAATATGGTGCTGTGAACAACCGTGCGTCAACTGTGTGTCAACCGATAACAGAGCAAATCGGTTCAGAAGACAAATTTATGGTCTCCAGTAGGTCTTTTCTTGTATTCAAATGGAAAACAAGTACACGCATTATTACTAACTTTTGAAAAATTAATATCATTCACGTGAGAAAATTACTGTAACATTGATAAAATATATGATTTTCACGCAAACAAATGCAAACATGGAAAGGAGTGTCTTTCAGTTAAACGCTAAGATTTATTTTATAGATTACGGTATAAAAATATTATTTTAAGCAAAAGAAACATGTTTTAAGACTGAAACGCATAGTTTTTTTATTTATGCACAAGTAGAAGTGAGCTGCAGCTTATTGAATATTGCTTCTGCATACTATATTTTTGTAATTTATTCCTAAATATGGGTGATGGGTAACACCGTTTCATTCATCCCATTCCGTAGTCTGAACAAACACCTTGTCGAACGATACTACATTTTACTTAAAAGTCACAGTAATTTGGCAGGAAAAGGGATTTCTCCAATTGAAATACTGTAAAGTATATGGAATAACAGGAATCACTCAGCTAGTGAAAAATGTCTAAGGCTAGTGCAAGACAAGCTTAGAGTTCCACAATGTCATTCATGAATTCCTATTTACTCGATACTACCTCATCAAACCAAACCTCACTACATAACTGATTTGACTCTTCTTCAAAATATTCCGTGTTGCGGCTATAAGGCTCTAATCTCTTTTGCACATTCCATAATGCTTCTTGTATCTGTGCAACGCGTAATTGCTAACTCATTTTTTACGCCAAAATTCTTCTACCAAATTCCCAAAATCCTCACACTTGAGGAATTATTTCGTTGAGCGTCCTGCGGTGGTTAATGCCCACTTTAGCCGGATGGTATCTGAAATGATCGTATCATCGTCGTCCTTACGGCGTTATCCAAGTCATCCGAGTAATGTACGAATTAATAGGATAAGTCGCGAATTAGCCATATTTTGGACCCAAGTCATAACCTCAATTATATGATGCTTCATTTTATACATGGTTTTCTTTTCCATTTGTTTGATTTTTAGAAAAGAATTAACTAATTATTGGACCAAAAATTAAAAAGAAACATGTAAATAACCCACTTAGGCAATAAGCACAGAATGTTGAACATCAGCTAAAAGTGTGAAGTACCAGAATAGTTACATACACAGTAGACGATTTCCTTCGTGTTTGAATCAAGAATATCATCACCTTTGACCTTGACCTTATGAAACTCGATCATTTACTGCATCACTATTTTCCCAACCCCCGACACAGTGTACTCACCGACACTTACCGTCAGTTTCAGTGGTCGTCATTGTCCACCACCCCGCTCCTTTGGAGCAGGAGAGGCAGCGGAGTGACCTAGTGTTATCTCTCCCGGCTCTTCTCTCCCCGCCCCCGGCCGTGCTCCGCGGGCGGCGGGCGGCGGAGAGAGTGTGTACGCTTTCCAATACTCTTTCGGAGTGCGCAGGCGCCGAATTGGATGGACGAGGAAGTGGGGAGAGGGGTTGCTATAGAACAAGAGCAAATAACGTAAGGGCCTCGGTAGGGTAGGATGAACGTGGAAGGTGTAAAAGTTTCCCTCTCTTTGCTCTGGGGTTAGAAATGTACAGAGGAAAAACGGAAAGTAGTGAAGTTGGAAATGGAATGGTATGTTTTAAAGGATGAGCAAAGTAAGATTAGTTGAGGCGATGTCGAAACAAAATTGAATGTTCAGTAAACGATCAAATGAGAAGTCGTTTCATGAGAGGAAGGAAACCTGAAAGGTTAGAAAAAAGTATTCCGAATTTGTCGAGAAACAAAAACAGAAAGATGCAAAACGAAACCTCTGAGAATGGAAATGGACTGTGCAGTATTCTCATGATAAGGAGTTAACAAAAAAGAGAAATGAAAGAAGAAATTTTGAAAAAAATGTAATTTAAAAGGACAGGTTAACATATGAAGACAAAATTAAAACAATAAAAGAGAAAACTGACAGTCAATGACTTTTGAAAGAATTCTAAATTCTGAGTATATGGTAGAAAGTTGCAAGCTGCTGTCAAAGAGAACGGAGTAAATAATTCCAAGTACAGGAATAGAAGGTACCGTTAAGAATGCAAGATACTCAAGAGAAGGCTCTGCGAAACAGAGCGAGAAGATCCCGAGAGGAGCGCTTTAGCTGGGATGAGCTGTTGCAGTCAGCTCATCCGATCTGCGCTCGCCCGGCATGAGAGGTAGGATGAGGTGGAATGGGGTGGAGTGAGCTGGGGGGCGGAGGGATGGGATGACGCCGGTGGCCTGAGGGGGGCGTGGCGGGAGGACTGGCCGCGTGAAGAGGAACGTACGAGGCCGCTTCAAACGCCATGCAGCGACCGCGCAAAGGCTGCGTCGTGCCCCACTCCCTTTAGCTCCGTCCTACAAGTCCTTCCCACCAGACTCTCCTCTCAATCTCCTCTTCACGAAGACCGGCTGGGATGGCTCTGTGGCCACGTCGCCATTGCCTCAAAAGCTTTGCTGGCCGGGAAGTCCTAAGTTTCGAGTTCCAATGTTGACAGATTATTTACTTTTCTTTGAATTCAACCATTCTCTCGACGAGAATTCTAGCGGCCGGCTCTAATCAAAGTTTTTCGTGGTTTCTCCGATCAATATCGGTGCAGTACCTTAACAAATGTGCCACGTACCACGTACGAACTTTTCTCCTTCATCCTTGGTTCCTCCTCTCCCCTTACACACACAGGTACATATTTTCATGCACTACGTCACTATACATGACGGGTGACTAATCGTGATTTTAGAGCTAGTCTCCGCTGAAGTGATGCTCGGCAAAGATATCAGGAGGGGAAAACACATAATCCGCCATATAGGTTGGCACTGGATGCCACGTTCTAGCGGGGAAACACTGCCACCTTCAGGATTATAGATACGTTATACATACGAGACTAATACTCCACACACGTTTCAGAATTTTTTTTCATATCCCATTATTCACATTTATGGTTAGGTCATATTGGAAGCCCTTCGAAGCTCAGCCCTCTCTCAAATATTTACGAGAATCCACGGTACGTTTATGTGATTAAGAAAAGGTGTGCTTACAGGCTTTGAAACTCAAACATGTTAAATGGTTCAATGTTGACGAAATTAAATGATTAATTAAACTGTCAAGTCATATTAGCAATTTAAATTGATTGATTTCTTTATATACATTTATAGGCACGATATATCACAATTAATAACAAGTGCTTATAATTTTATCGTGCAAAAATTACAAACTTGCCAAAGTAACGACTGCCTGGGAAGTTTCCTTGTCCCAAATACGATGCAATTTCTAAGAAATGAGAGAATTAATACGAAAAGATGGCGATTTTGTACAATTTACTGATACCATCAATAAAAATCCAAAAAGTGTCACATGTGGTGAGGAAATTACATTTCGAAGGTACATTAAACAGATTTTAGAAGAAAATTGTAGGATTTTGTAGATTACCCACAAAGAACCCCTACAGACTCACGTGTACTGTAAGCACGTTACACTCGTAAGAAATAGCATCCCAGCTTTTCTTGACTCTAACGAGACACGAATTATGTTATTAATGTTCCTATCCACAAAATGAGATCTATTTAGACGTTCTATTTTCATTTTTGGAAGTTATATAATTAATTATGTAAATTATGTGAAATTAGAAATTGATCGACTGATCCTCTCAGATACCATTTAGATACCGAGAACATATTTTTGTACCCATATACATCTTACTCATTGAACATAACTATCTATATAATAATAGAGGAATTATAAATTCTTTGAAAGTTAAAATATAATTCTATTTCTCGAAAAATATCTGTAAAATTTTGTAACTAAGAATTACTTTACGACATATCATTGTAAATTGAATTAGAAATATTATAAGTCAAGAAGGAAGATACTGTGCAGTGTAATATGCTACGCAAGGAAGATGACATCCAAAGGAATGTACATTTTGATTTTCAAAGGAAAAATTTGTTCACAGAGCCTAAATACCTTCAATACTATACATAAACCTAATAGTCAGGTTTTCTTACGAACTTCTGTGATCAAGAGCACCCCTTGGTTATTTTCGGAAAATTATTTTAAATATAAATAAACTTATGCCTGAGGTTTTACATTAATGAGAGTAATGAAGATGGGAATTATTGACCTTTGGTTACTTACTGCACAGTAAACCGACGAATCTACGTTTTCTTTCACTGACGGCAGAATAATCACACGTAGCGTAGATAAAATTTAACCCAAATTGTAGCTGAAAAAGCCTGTCACGAGTTATTCTACACACGACTGCATGTCCACGAAACGAGAACAATTTAGATTCTATCATGGCGTAGGGCGTAAGAAATACTAGTTTCCCCGGAGCGGAGCACTTTTTAGAACCGGAGAAAAGCACTCGATCTTCGCCCTAAGTCTGCCCGCGTCCACTTTAATCCCCTCCCATTCTGCGCGGCGACGTGCCCTTCTCCGCGGTGCCCTTTCGGATCACGTGTCTCTCACGTGCGCGTGCTGGATTCAATTGCGGGCGCGTACCGTGCCGCGCGCTCATTTTTCCGGCGCCAAACGGGTTGATGCCGTGCGACGGCAGCGGGCGCGGGCGCGGAGACGAGATGGAAAAGAGGAGGTACGCAGGAGATGGGAGAATGAAGCGGACTGAAGCATCGGTGGGTGGCTGCCTTTTTCAAAGCAAGTGCACGGGGGGAACGGAAGTGAAGGTAGTGGGGATGGAAGTTTTTGTACATTTGAGGTTTTGGAGAAGAAGAAGAAGAAGAAGAAGCAGGTGGGTGTTGACGTAGATACACGCGGGTTGGAAGCAGTTCTTATTGGAATTGAAGAAGAGAGAAGAAAAGTTAGGTATAGGTTGGAGCGGAAATGTGGACTTGGTGATGGGGGATGAGACCGGGGTGACGGCGGGGTGAGGGCGGGGTGAGTGAGGAGAGAATGAATAGGAGGCGGGGTGAGGGCGGTGAGGCGGAGTGAGGGAGTGAGGCGGGTGAGATTGGAGATCAGGTTGAGGTTGATTGAGTTTGGGGTGTTTGGCGTTGGCGTTGGGGTTTCTGTTGTTTGGGTTAAGGCGTGGCGAAGGCGTGGTGAGTGAGGTGAGCTGAGGGGGTGAGGTGAGGGGGTTAGGCGAGGGGCTGAGGCGAGGGGGTGAGGCGGGGGGGTGAGGCGAGGGTGACAGGTGAGTCGAGGGGAGGCGAGGGTAGGGCGAGGGTGAGGGAGGGTTGGAGTTGTGGCGGGCAGGCTGGAGACGGAAGAAAGTGTGGTGTGAGTTGGAGTGGCGTATAGTCCGGGCAGGTGGAGGTAAGGGGATGAGGCCGGCACAATTGCCGTGGTCCTCCTGCTGCGGGTGAGTTCTTTCTCGCTGGCACCGCACGTGGCGCCGCAGCGACAAAGGCGCCTGGTGGCAGAGAGGCGGTTTCGCACCTCGCTTCGCTGACGTGCACGCACGCGATCTCGCTATTAGGCCCGATTGTCACACACACGCCCTGCACTTTACTCCCTCGACGCCACGAGTTATGAAGATTTACGTATGTGGAACGTTTCCTCGCGTAGTTTCTAATGTTTGTAACGATCCCGAGACTGCAATGATGATAAGATTTATATGGAGCATTCTCATAATAAACCTCTCATTTCCGATTCAAATTCAAAAAAAACCTAACTGCTTTTTGCGAACTGAATTATAGAAGTATATTTAAAAATATTTTTTCGCGTCGTATGACACGAATCCGAAATCATCCTTGAGGTCATCAGTATAAAGGCTACTAAGGTTATAGTCTAAGAGAAGTTTTGAAGGGAAAACGTTTTTTGACAAGTGGTATGTGGTATTAAAAGAAGATAACTTTTTTAAATTCCTGGCAAGATGAGTGAGCATGGATAAGAACAGGTGCACGGCTTCTAGGTCTACAAGCTGCAGCCTTATTTTAGACGCAGCCTTGCTCTCATCCTCTAATAAGGGAGAACTAAGCGTGATGAATGGAGAATGGTAAGAACGGTGGGTGGTAATAAGTTTCAGCTATGGAGAGGTACGTAGGATGTGAAAAGCAAAAGATAGTAATACTAATATGAATTACAACAGTGATATGCTAACATTTCAGACATGTATTTTAAGAGCTCCATCAAAAATTTTGAAACAGCACTCATTATATCTATTTGCTAACCCTTTGTAATACCCCACATAAAGGAATACGTTTTGCTGCTTTTATGGAAAACGTTTTTTCTAATACAATATCAGCGCCAATTCTGTATATTTGAAAGACGTTCAGCATAACGTATTGCTTTGGTAGCTATGCTTGAACTTTCTTCAGCTTTAAACACTTTATTTAATTAATATTGAGAAAAGAAACACTGTGGTGTCACATTCAACAGACAAGTACTTTCTCGATGGACCCGTGCTCGACCTGAGGTCTAACAAAGTCATAATTAAAAGGAAAGTTTGAATTGGTATGTAAGTAAATACTATGTTTTCCTCAAATATTCACTCTCAAAACGCACTACATATAATGTACTTTAGTGAAATGAAGACTGTAAGTCAGTCTTCATGGTTACCATAAAGGCCATACAAATACACAACAACGGCCATGGGCGTAACTAGGGGTCAACTTTTGGGAGGGCTAAGTCAACAATTGTTTCAATATATTAGTAAGGAGTGAAATATTTGTTTCAAGGTTACTATGAATTATTATTAACGTTGTTATTGCAAATTCTAAATATGAGAGACTTCCCCCGACCACACACACACACACACACACACCACAGAAAATTCTCACACTCAAGAGGACCAACTCTTTCAGTCGCTGGCATTTCAACGCTGTGCAAATAAAAAAAAAATTCTCTCTCAGGATATGACAAACACATTAGGAAACACTCCACGGAAATGCTACTTGGAACTGTTCACATCCGTGAGTCAAAACACTGACCAAAACTGCCTTTGAAACAGCACTGCTCTCTCTTCCATAACTAGCTTGCTAGCAAGTAGAATGGAAAGAGAACCTCGCCATATAAATTGTTTTAACATATTTTTATTTATTTATAATTATCCAACAGTCATTGAAAAGTTTTAAGTCATTTTCACATTTTATATTAATACATTTTACATGATTGTTAAGATTCACTGAAGCTAGTATTGGTTACTCCTAAGAAGACAATAGAATCGGTTTATTTATAAGATCAAGTTTCACTTGACTACTGTGACTTACCTTTCCTTGAATGTAATAAGAATCTGAAAAGATCTCAGATTTTGTAGAGAAAAGGGTAAGTGAATAAATGATGTGGAAGAATAAAACGTTCATATTCTGTGCAAATGTGCCCCAGAGAGATCGGGATGATAATTTGATACTAGTGCAATTGTTACCCTTTGATCTAACACTGATTACTTTGCCTCAAACTACTGACTACTCATTTATCACGAACATATTTTACTAATTATAAGTAACACAGCCCTCTCTATCTTCTCCACCCTCTTTCCCCGTCCTCCCTACCATTCCTACCCGCTCCGCTTTGAACCTCCCTGACGTCCTCCTCTCCCGGCCAGTTTCGCCGTTTTACCTCTGCTCCATAACAATAATCCGCAATCCCACTCGAATTATGTAACGACCGTTAAAACAGATATTACTTAACATTTGAAATTTTGTATGAACTTTAACACATAACGAACAGAGCATACAGCCGTAAAATAGTGTTCAAATGTTGCATGTGGATCTTTTTGAAGAGGATTGTTGATAACGATTATTGGTGAAAATAATTACTACATGGCATGCAATGTTTTTAGATATCTATCATGGAAACATGTATCTATCTTCAGTCACTCACTTTTCACACAAGTAATTTTAAATTGTAAATGAAGATGAGGCAACGATTGCATTACAACTGCAGTTTACGAACGAATGGCTTCTGTGAATCACGTGAATGCCGTTTAAGTTCTCTTATTAGTGCATTCTGTTATTTAAAAGTGTGATAGTAGGATACGTATTTCACCTCACAATATTTTGACAAAAAATATGTGGTTATGTCAATGTCTAGACATTGTGATACTGTGACGTTTTTCTTTTTTTTTAAATCTCTGACCATTAATAGAAATATGTCACTTGACACTCTCCCTGCGGTTTTCTTTAGCTGCCCCCAACAATTTTGTAATAGTTGTGTATGTTAATGAGATCCCACACCTAGTTGCGAACATCAGAACTAAAATGAATTTATGGCTTCGTTAGTGCCGGCCAGGAATATTTCTGTTTAATAATGAAGAAGAGCTCTCTAGGATCTCGTGAGCCCATCATGAAATATGAAAAATAGGTTTTCACATCTGGCATAAATGGAACGGAATAATGTAGTGCAAATTTAACCGCAGAATATATTATTCTTTTTTGTTTCGAAGATAAGAACATGCAGTTGATTAATAGGACCGTATGAATTTTGCATACTTTTTAGTATCTCGTTTTCCTGACATGAATGTGGTGTTATTACTTGGTCAGCGCAATAGCTACACACATTAATACTGATACCATTAAGTTTCGAAATTGTGAATCTAAGATAAAGATAATTATGACAACCAAAAATAAAAGATGAAGAAATATAGGAGGTCATCTCCGTCGACTTAGTATATTTATTGAGATAGCCGGCTTTCGACGGCCAGCCGTCATCATCAGTCTACTGCGTCGAAAGCCGGTTGTTTGAATACATAAACTAAGTTGACGTAGATGACCTCCTTTATTTATTCATATAATAACGTGAGCAACACCACATCACAATTCCCACAAAAATTCAAGAGGCTAATAACAATAACTTCAAACTAAACTTCTTTCATGTTCTATTGCGAGACTTTGTGAAATAGTACGGTACTTTACGAGATAAAAATAACTCAAAAAAAATATTCGTAATAATTTTTGTTCTATGCTCTATGTTTAAGACGATTGCTATGAGGTTGGTGACTTGCATTCGTAAAACAGAAGAAAAGGAAATAGTTTACTCATAAACGTTCATTGTAATTGACCATTCTTAGAATTGAGGTGTGCGTACATAAGATAGGTCATGTATCTTGAAGTAAATTCTTTAATAATCTAATAATAATAATTCTATAATAATATCTTAAGTAAAATCTTTAATGTATCTTAACCCTGCAATTCTGGCGTCCCATTTCGTAACGCATGCCCATTTCGGGCTACATATGTAGACCAAGATAAAGTTATATTTTATAATTATTACGAATTTTGAAAAAAGTTCTGAACAAGTAATCTGTTACATCAAAATTTTTATTTGAATATAATGTGAAATGAAAAATAAACTTTACTGTATATTATTTAAATATACCTGTGCTGGCTTTCGAATGAAGAATGGGGTTAAGCAACGTGTATTTATAAACGAAATATTTTATTTTTCTACTAGTGAGAACCCGTCAAAATTTGACGGTGTAATCTGAGATAAATGTGAAGTACTGAGCCCAGACTAATGTTCACAATATGTTACATTATTTGAATCTTCAGGGTATAACGAAGATATTCTGTGATGTGGAGTTCACAAAATTTTGAACACCTATGGCCCATGAGCAGATGGCAGTGCAATATCAGCACCAAATTCCACAAAAGAAAGAGCACTAACATACTGACGTATATTATTTCTAAAGTTTTTTGATGTGTCATAATCTCCTATAAACAACTGGTTGATTTCTTTTGGCATATTGCTCAAAGGAAACTTATTTTCCCAGTTAAGCAACACAGAGTAAACTCGTTTACAGAATTTCTCTCACATGGGAAGTACAAAGTAGAACAAAACTGACATTACATAGACAATGACCCAACAGAAAACGAAATGACCTCACTATCACGACACATACGCTGAATTTCTCTTTCACTGCTCCCAGACAATGTACTACGCTTGCGTCTTTTGAGGCGCGTGGGCAACGATTCGGAATTCGACATAACTGTGAATAACTTTACTACTTCAGTGCAACCGAACAAAACCCACTGTCCGAATGTACTCCACAAAATATACTACGAAAGAAAATATCATCACCACAATGAAATTATTACACTGAAACAAAACCTTGACGAATTGTGAACAAATCTCAACAATCAAAACAAAACATCAAGCAGCGCCACCATGAAGCGGCGGGGAGACACATAATATACGTTTCAATTTTAAAACAGCCACCCTTTGGAAGAAAACAATTGACTTTTGATAAGCGTACTATTAAAGAATGATTTAATTAATTAATTTATACCGTAAATGTTGGTGAATCAACACAAACAATATCTGATAACACATCTAGGGATCGCATTCTTTCATTTAAAGGAAAAAAATACTACAATCGGTTCAGTAGAAGCTCTAAACAAAGCCATGGCAGAATACCTTATTTTTTTAAATATATTTTTCTATTAATAATTGATCGTGATTAATGAAACAGTCTTGAGAATATTATACTACAATAATATATACAATTCCGAAAATAAAAGATCTTCTTTCGGATTCCCAACATGGCAAATGTTCTTTGTATTACCCATGAAAGTAGTGCACGCGCGGGCAACAATTTTAGCCCAGTCGACTTTAAAACAATCGAACAAAAATATGCTTGCTATGAAAATCTCGGGAGTAGACAACGTTATCTAAATCTAATTGTACTCCCACCACTCTAAACTCAATGGAGGTTGTCAGCGAACAAAAATAAAATGGGTGGATTACATCATAGGCCGCACAAGTATTCAAGGGTTAAAAAATATTATACTTTGTTTGGGGACATTTTGAAAGCTTTTTTTAACAAGTATCGCCCAAATACTTAAATGTTTATAAAGAAGTTTTCGCATCACCAGTTTAAAAAAATATTTGAAATGTCAAATTCAAAAATATAAACAGGAAAATTACATTTTCATAGGATAGATATAAATATGTTTGGCATTGATAACCGAGAGCAGAAACAGTAAACATCGACTTACATTTTTTTGCAACATCTAGCGCTAACCAATGGAATATTTACTACTAGAACACTCCAAAGCGGAAACCGTTGGTTATATGAGCAGCAGCTAAGCACGGTTTTAGATGAAGATTCGAACCGACGCAAATCGTACATACATTCCGGAGTACATCCAGGAGTATACAATGCCTAAAAGATCACGACTAAATTGACATCTGGTATTCAGAAATGAAAAAACCTGCTTACATGTTTCATTTAGATTGTTTCAGTCTACTGAAGAAATAAAATTTGCAATTGAGTGCAGTAAAGTACAAATAAGAGTTGACTAGACATGTTGTTACATATATGTAACAAGGGGTTGAACAAGAGTTTAAAAAAAATTGAAATGTAAAATTCAAAAATATAAATAGGAAAATTACATTTTCATGACATAGATTTAGATAAATATTTTTGCAATTGATCACCGAAAGCATAAACAACAAACATCTACTTTTAGAGAAGGGGCATATAACCACACACGCGAAAATTATCAGAACAGAGAATATTGAGGAATCATCACACCCCGTAAGTGTATTTCTCGCCACGTGACGGGGTCAAAAACGCGTCGCTTGGCGGTAAGGCCGCTGAATGGGCCATATCGGCGTCATTACGCGCACGCGACGCGCATCGCTTTACATAGTGGGAGGCCATGTCGAACATCTGCCGGCCGTGTCACGCTCCTCACTTGGGGCGCACTCGTTCGCGGGCTTCAAACAGCGCACCGAGGGGGCTATAAACGCATTTCCGGGCACCGCCGCCCACGCGCCCGACACTCCGGGCAGCGCGAGGCTTCGACCTGGATTTCACGCCCGCACACGCTCGTCACGCTTTGGTCGACTTGCCTTTTAATTGAATTTATTTATACTGGTTGCGCTTTGTGACAAGAAAGACTGCTGAATAGTACCTTCTAATTGGTATAAAATAGACTTTGGTAATATATTGGAAAGGGTGGCGGATTTGTTAATAGAATTATAATTGGAGTATATGCGTATTGGAATATCTTTCGGGCAATGCTTCTCCAATACCAATTAAAAATTGTTCTGAACACTACATTCATCCGTGCTTTGCCTGTGATATTTATAAAGCCATTATCAGGGGAAAAGTGAAAGCTGTTTAAAATGATAACATTGAATAAAATACCCCAGCACCACAAATACGAGACAGAAAATTGTATTAAAAAATTCCAACGTTCTTTAAAGAAATGGTATACTTACCAACAAAGGCGAAATATTTTTATCATCATACTAGTTTGCCCATGTGCATTATGATTGAGAATACCACTCAAACACTCGCATATTGGAGTCACACCTTGTTGAGAAACCTGCCAAAGAAAAAGAGTTTTGAAACTAAAATAAATCCATCCTTTCCTAAGGACACAGAGTTTGTGAAAACAAACACATTAGTATCAACTAATAAAATTAGAATTTGTATTAAGAACAAAATATACGAGAATGTATGAGACATACCAAGACTACTCGTTTTAATCTTGCAAAATACCGACAGATTTACTACTACAAATTAGATAAAAATAAAGAATTTTACGGTTTTGGCAATTTTCATTTAAAAACGAGCAGCTGCATCCCCTTCGTTTCTACGCCCAAGGGTCGTTTATATTAGTCTGCTGGGCTTATGCTATGATGGTAAGAACAATATTTTTTTGCCGTTTGGACCCCGGTTCGATCCCAGATATTCATACGGACTATGTTGTGGCAAAGCAAGATCTCGTAGGTTTTCTCGAAAGTTTTCCACTTAACCGTTTTTATGATTTATTTCGTCTTTGTCGCTTTCACACCTTATACATTATAACTCATGGATCTCAACCTTAGTTGTTGATAGTCCCTATACATAAATAAAAATTTGTAATTTTTGTGATTTTGCTTTGTGATTTTGGGGGTGGTAATAGGATGGTTCTGGCGGACGGTCTCCCTGTTCCTGCTACCGTGGGGTAGGTAAAACTGAAGAATTTTACATTTTTTGCACTTGTTATTTAAAATATATGCATTTCGTTTATTTGAAATAATTGTTTTGGTCTTTCCATTAAATTCATTCCAGCTCTGGTTCCCAGAATCTCGAGTTTTGATGATAAAATATTTCAATCGGAAACGTATTACCTGGATAAAGATAACGTTGGCAATCATCGTAACAGACGTTTCAACATGAAAGTTTTTTTTTCAATAATTTCAATATTATAATTTCATTCTACATATACATATTTTTTCAAATTCATGAAATGTTTTAGAACTGATAACCTAATTAAAAGTCAGTCATCGTGAGTCAAATAACGCGAGAGCCTTCACTACCTCTGATGCAGGTTTCATCGTCGCTCATATATTTTCTCTAAAGCTGCGAGGCAAATGTCCAGAACAATATTTCACTAGAGTAACATAATCGCCGCTTTCACACCTACATATATCTCGGTCTACCATAAACATCGTGATATATGTTTCGGAAGGATGGAATTCGTCTTCTGAGCCACGTAGAATATAATGGCTGTTCTGTGACCATTTGTTGATGCCATTTATTCGTTCCTACAGCCCAGCAGAGGTGACTTTGCTCGTATACTGGTGAAGGGTGAAAGTTGGAACGAGGAGTTGAATACTACCAAATAGTGGAAAAGCTTGAATTATCTCGTGATAATGCGAATACTTATTAGGTTTTGAAATGTTGGCTTCTCATGTGTTGCTCGAAGCTAATTATATTCATCAACAGCAAAGGCTTAATGTTGTTATTACTTCTTCACTCTGACATAACCATGTAATAATAATCCCTTATTCCTTTTATTATTATTATTATTATTATTATTATTATTATTATTATTATTAATAGTAATAATAATTTTTTGAATGAATTATCCATGAAAACAAAGTATTTTACATGAGCTAGCGAGAGAGTAACTTGAGAAATCACAACCTTATGAATATCTCATTGCCAACTACATGAAGTAACATTTCTGATATGCCGAGTAACGAGAAGAACAAAAGGGGCCACCTGGGAGTAGAAAAATCTTTAGTTATTGAGCCTAGAGTCACGAATGTCGGCAGATACGAAATGATGGGTGGAGTTTAGGAAGCTGACTCATACGTCAGATATGTGACTGCTTCTTATGGTTTTGAATGCTTCATATTGACAATGCTTGAATAACAACTAATTTTAGAAATAACTTGTGTACTTCACGTCCTTTAAAACGCAGTATTGTATTCACTTGAAAAATGTAGAAATTGACATATACAATCATGACATAAAAAATATTTCATTCATTGAAGCAGTCCAGTATCAAGTTACATCGATAAAAATGGCAAAAGAGCGTACGAAAATGAATAGTAATGACAAATGCAGAATATTTCATCAGCCAGAGATCAATGCACTAATCCGACGAACATACGTAGCGCCACATACCAGCACTGCCTGACTTGACGAATTATCTTGTTTGCTTGTTCGTCTAAATTTCTTGTTAACGATTAATTGGGAAGTTTGAAATACATATTTGTATAAATGTAAACTAACAATTAGGAATCGTTTCTATAATTATTTATCATTTATATCTAATTATCATAATTTATCTATCCTAATGCTTATATCATACTTGGAAATATATATTTTTATATTATTTTGAAGTAGACTGATGATATATTATCTCAATACATTTTTAAAAAGTAGAACTAACTTTTTTATTCTAAATCATATTGCTTTTATTGCTCTACATCAATGATTACAGAATAAATTTATACATATTTATTAACCATGCATACGTATGAAAATACTAAACATTATTTATGCACGGAGCAATTTGTACTTCACTGCTTGATACAACATTATTAACTAGAAATATCAACAATGAGTGAGTTGCGACAACATTTACTTGTTGTGCTAGATTTATAAAATATTCTACTCTGAAAACATCGGCAATTGCAGAATAATATTTACCCATTCTGTTCTATAAATAAGGTCTGTAAAATGAAATAGTAAACTCTAGACTTAAGTTTGTAGTTCCTCATTTCTCCGACGAAACACTATGAATAATGCATCAAACACATCAACATTTTTCCGTCTCTGCTTCGCAAGAAAACTTTCTCTATTATTCTTTGCAGGACGTAAAGAGAATCGCATTTATGTGAGTATTTACAAGAGCTTGAAACTCACTTGGAATTAATTATGAGAATTTCATGTTATTTAGTACATCTCTTCTTGAGAAAAAAAGGAGAAAAATGTAAAAGAATCAGAGGCGGAGAAAAGGAACTGCAAAAAGAGACGCCCCAGTTGCCGTACTCTCTTTCGCAGCTCAATGTTAGACCTTCTTCAGTGAGACTGCCAGCAGCGATAAAATTCCTCTGCAGTCTCTCTGGACGTTCCTTTATACCGGGGAGTCGAATTACATTAACTAATATTTCGCTTCTAAAGGTACTGTCTTGGAATGCTAAAGAAAGAATAATCAAGCGAGAACAACGCAAGGTACGGCTTCAGTATATTATATTTTAAAGGCATGGATGTGTTGTGTATTTCTGAAGAGTTTTGAAGTCAGCGTTTAAGATTTTTTTGGTTTCGAGATTAAGCAATTTTATAGAAATAAAATTCTTACTCTTTTAATTAATTATGAAAAAATACTGCAACGAAAATTATAATAAAGCGAAGTTGTCGCATACCAAAAATATGCTCTACCTTCGAACAACGGGATTCTTGGAAATTAAATACGAGTTAAAAAAAATCTTACAAGACCAGTTAATGAAACAGAAAAAAATTGTATATTGTGTGTGCGTCACCTGATTGCATTAATGACGTCACAATTACATAATTTAACACATGTTAATTTTTTTTGTTAAATTCCAAATATTAATTGAAACAACTATATTATGAAAAAATAGGTTGGTGTAATTTTTGTAGGTACAACAGTTGATCAAATGTAAATACTAGGTTCATGTCCTCTTAAACTCTACCCTCTTCTTTGCTTTACGAATAATACTAATCAAACAGTGTGTTAACTAAATGCATTACAGCTTGAGGTCAGAGAAAGAAACCTCTGAAAACTCCAGATTTCGACAAAACATTTTAATTAAATTCGGCTTAATTATTCCCTTTAAAATGTACGATAATTTCTTTCCCCATGAGTCACTAAATTAGTCGTCCCATCTGGCGATAACAAGAAACAATTCTCGTCGGAGTGATCGCCCTGCAATTCGGCCACGTGAAGTCAAGGATAAGGCTAATTTTCCCGGGAAAGTTCGTCGCACCTCATCTACCTTTAGAAAGTGCGACTACCGGCCCATCCGAGACGCGCGAAATTTCCTTTTCGCATGCGGGCGAGGATAAGGCAGCGGCGGCGGCGGCGTCCGGGAAGAAATTTCGCCCGCGAGGAAGTTTTCGGCAGCGAGAACGAGCAGCGTGCGTCTCCTACCTTCTGGAAATTAAATTCGCCGAGACGCCGCCGCCGCCGCCGCCAGCGCCGCCACCGCTGCCGCGCCGCGCCGGTGCAACATGCGTGAGGAAGAGCGACGGGGTGAGGAATGAAGGCGGAGCGAGGCGGGGCGAGGCTCTGCGCGCGGGACGGAGGCGGGAAGGAGGGGGTGGAGGGAGGAGCGGGCGGTGGGGGGCCAGCGGGAGCGTCGGCGGAAAGAGGAGCGGTGACCGAGACGAAGGTACTTGCGGAGGGGACAAGCTATGCGGGCAGAGCTGAGGTGGGCGACAGGAACGGAGCCAGCGGCGGGGGCGGATCTGGCGGCCGGGAGGAACCAGTGGCGGGGGCGGCGGCAGACATGGCGGCGTGGTGGAGTGGGTGGCGGGGACAGATTGTCGCTGGATGGGAGGAGTGGAACGGGCGGTGTTGCCAAAGTGGACAGCACGGGCGAAGTTGGCAGCAGGTCTGGGACGGAGTGGGCAGGGGTGAGCGGGTGACGGGGAGCAGAGCAGTCGCTGGAGTGGCAGGGGTGGAGCGGGCGGTGGCCGAGGAGGAGCAGGTCTGGGACGGAGGGCGGGATGAGGGGTGGCAGGGCGGAGAGCCAGTGGAAGGGCAAGTGGTGGCATGGGCGGGGTGCGTGGAGACGGAGAGGGCGGAGGAGAGGCGGGGGAGATGGAGGAGGCGGTGCGTGGCTGAACAGGACGGAAAGGTGAGCTGTGGGATGGGGCGGGGCGGACGATCCATTCCCTTCCTCTCTTCGCGTCTAAGAGAAGCTCTCCTGTCGCACTCTGCATCCTCGGCTGGCTTCCAGCGCCTCACCCCATCCACTCTCCGCTTCGCTGTAAAGAGAAGCTTTTCCGACGCTCGCTGTGTTTGCTGCCGTGTCGGGCTTAGTTTTCGTCTTCATTCATCTTTCCATCTTCGATACTCAACACCTGGCCTCTTTTTCACTCTCATTGTACAGAATTACGCGTTAACGTCAGTTATTATCTTAAAGTGTCGGATGCTGCTGTCTATTACAATTTATTCTGTACTCTCGTAAAAACAATCTTTTTCCGACCGCCGGTTTATTTTCATCTCTTCTAACTCCTTTCCATCTTCAATATCAGTTCACTAACTTTGCCGATACGTTCATTGCTTGTATAAAATTTAAACGTCATGTTTGGCCACGTGAGAACATAGTTGGTCGTGCTGCAGGCACATATGTAGCGTTCAGTCTAATACAATTGCTAAGAGCAGACGTTCATATATGCTTGAATATATAATTCATGCTTGAATATATAATTCCCATGCAGACGTTAACTGTCATTCCGAAGTGTTTGGATGCTATGCACACAAAATGTTGAGGATTATACATTGAAAATTTTGTTTTGCCAAATATTCTAGAGCGAAAATCAATGACATATCGAATAATTTATCTGGGTAAAGTTATTGATTAGCTGAGAAACAATTGGAGAATTTATGAAAATAATAATGGTTTCTTGAATAATTTTCTTCTTCTTCTTCTTCTTCGGCATTTTCCCCTTAGGAGCTTGCCGTTTTCACCCTCCACAATTCTCGATCCTCCCAATATCGTGGTTTGAGGCCTCTATCCATCATAGCTTCTTGGATGTATTTTTCCCATTCTAAAGCTGGTCTTCCTCTTTTTCGCCTCTCAGGTGGTTGCCATTTTAAGATCTTGTGTGGCCATCTGTTTTCTGACATTCTCTGAACATGTCCATACCACTGTAGTGCTCTATTTTCCAAGGTCTGCGTAATTGAACAAATTATATTCATCCTTCTCCATATTTCTTCATTTCGCACTCTGTCCTTGCGAGTAGGCATCGTCTTATGTAGTCCATTTCCACTGTCCTTATCTTATCTCTTATTTTTTGTGTTTGTGGCCACATTTCCGCTCCATATAGTACTATATTTTCTACTACACAATGGAATATCCTTCTTTTGACATCTTGGCGGATATTGTTATTCCATAATATGCTGTGTAAAGCTTTGGTTGCTTTCTTTCCCATAATTATTCTCGAGTTTATATCTGCAGCACATGTACCCGAGTTGTTTATTAAAGATCCAAGATATTTGAAGGTGTTACAGCTTTTAATTTTGTTACCATTCACGTCTATATAATGAATAATTGTCTTAATTGCAAATATGAATAGTGATTTCTGAACATATGTTTGATGATTTTTAGAAATAAATCAAAAACATTATTAGAGCATAATTAAACAATTATTAGAGAAAATATCGCACTCTACCTACATGAAAAAATGAACATCACCTCTAGAGCTCCTTGGTCATTAAGTGGTGTAATTTCCCTGTGGGCAATGGTCCTTACTTGCCTATATTTTACATTGCTACTGAGAATCACGAAGCATTTTAAATTTTATTTCCAAGGAAAGAGGTTCAGAAACGTTTACAAAACCACCATATAAATACAGTTCTGAATTAAAATACATGTGCGCCAAACTAAATATAGGACGTAAGGGAAATTGCCATTTACGTTTGTTTTATGCCAATGTTTTGTTGATGAGTTTTCAATATTCAAATGCATATTTCACATTTTAATCGTACAGCTGGCAGTACAATCCTAAAAGCAAATAATATAAAAATTAAGGAAATACCTAGAAACATTTTGATTTTAAGAGGTGGGTAGAAACACAGGGTTATTATTACCTCTTCCCTTAAAGTGTGGTAAAAGCAAAATTCTCCAGCACAGGTAGCTGTCATAGTAACGATAACATGACGATCGGAAATGCCTGGACTACAGCGGAATTGATCCTAGGTGGATTCGGGAAATGTCTTTGATGTTCGGAAGTTCGTGACCTCAGCTGTAATTGAGTTCGTATGTTTCTGTTGGATTGTATCAGTTATCACTTTCAATCGAATGTCGGAGCAACACCCTATACATGTGGCTCACGGACAACGCACGATCTTTCCTTTACATTCTTTTCCCACTTCTGATGCGATCAGGTATATCATGGGAGAGCACGCCCCATTCTGTCACCTACCCTATCTACCTAAGCTAAGGGGATATATCATAACGGAAATATATTAGATACGATGATTAAAAAAAGTACGTCAAGAAGACAGTAGAAGCAAGCATTCAAGAAAACCCAATGAAATATTTTAGATCCCGGAAAAAAGAATAGAGAAACAAAATGAGTCTCAGAAAAGAGAATAAGAAATCAACAGATCTTAAAACATGAAGTTACAATTCTTCTCCCAAAAATGTCAGAAAAAACAACATTCATTCCGGCAAGGCTATCATGAGCAAATGGCGCAATAAGCGCGGGATGGAGCGTGGCTGGAGCGTGGGCGGGGCCGCGGCGGAGCGCAGGTCGCCGGGGGCGGAGAGCATCTGCTCCTGTTGACCGCCCCTCGGAGGCTGCGGCGGCCCAGGGAGGTACCTCGCGAAACAATATCGAAGCGTGGGTCACAATCCCGGGCCTCGCCCCTCGCCTGCGCCAATAAATCAATGTTTGAGCCCTCGCGCGCGATACGGCGCCGGGTGGTGGCGGAGGCCTGGAAACGGGGACGCTCGATTGGGGTGGAGGGGGCACGAGCGGGAAGGGGAAGGCGGTGGCGGCGTGGGCGGAGGCGATCGAGTCCGTGAGAAGTCGGTGGTAGAGGGGCGGATGGGGTGGAGGGGGTGGAGGAGAAAAGGTGGTGATGGCGGCGAGGGGGGGGGGGGAGAGGGTGGGAGGGAGAGGTAAAAGGGTGCAGATGGGAGAGAGGAAAAGGAGGAGGGGAGAAGGGGACGGTAAAGTGGAGAAGGGCAAAGGGGCGTGTGAGAAAGGAGGGAAGAGAAATAAAAAAGAGTATGGAGAAGGGAGAGGGGAAAAGGAGGACGGAAGAGGGGGTGGTGAGGTGGGAAGAGCAAAGGACTGGAGAAGGCAGGGGGAGAAAGAAATGAGTAGAAGAGTTAGAGAGGATTGGGAAGGTGGGAATGGGTGAGGAAAAGGGAGGTGAACTGGAAGGGAAGGCAGAGGAGCGGGAAAGGAAGGGGAACGAAAGCGCCGGCGTCGTCGAAGACCACAAGGGGCGGAGTCTGCTCTTGGAAAACACACATGAGGAGGGTGTTGCAGGCACGAGTCGGAGGTGGTGTCCCCGGTGTGATGGCTATGGTGGTGGCAATGAAAATAATAGAGATGATTTTCGTAGTGGTGGTGTTAATGGTGGTGGTGGTGGTGGTGGTGGTTATAAAAGAAGAAGTTGCAGTTAGAAAACAAGAGGTTCTGGTTGGAATGGTAATTATTGTTAAATCATAGGGGCGGTATGAAGCGGAGTGGCAAGGGCCACTTTCCTCGCTTTGACCTGGATAGCGGAGTTTAAATCTCACTGGATCCACGTGAAATTTGAGAAGGACAAAGTGGGTTTGCAGTACATTTTCTCAGGGTGATCTCGCTTCAATAAGGTCTTCTCCTACTTCTCATTTTACCAATTCCATTACCTTAATCAATAGGATAGGAAAGAAGTGGTCCACCTCCTAGGTATTTGAGATGTTGACTAACAGTCTGCGGTATGTGCTCCTTATGTTTCAGATTTATTTTGCCGGACAGCATCTAAGATTTAGCTAGTGGGCCTGTAGTACACGCACAGATCGTTCCCTCTTATCTGATTTGCTGGTAAATCAAGGTAAATGTGACGCGATTACGTCTCACGAGAGTAATTATCCAAATGAAATGATTAAAAATAACTATTTATTATTAAATAATTAAAAGTTTGACCTGCAGTGAAAACATTCAACGCGTGAGGCGCAATTGGTAATAAATTAATTTCAAAAATCACAACAAATCTGTACCCTGGCAGAATACGTTCATTTTTGATAAAATGTCACTTTTCGTTTTTTACTTAAAGGGAATATTTTAACACATATTTGTACAATTCACGCTCTTCTTGGAGGTATTATGAACTATGACCAATAGACAATAATCAAGTTTGAAGCAGGCAAAATAACGTGTCAGAGGACTTTGATACATTATTTTTCATTAAGAAGAAAACATTTAAATCTCTCTCCAGTCAAATTAAAAAATTGATGAATGAATATAGGAAGACGAACTGCAAAAAGGACATCAGATTATCGTTTCTAAAAATCTAAATTATTCTTTTACTATCTTAATTTGTCTTCGTTCAAAGTCGTGAAATATACTATGGAATTATAATAAAGAATGAATTGTAGGGAATGGTTAAGAATGAAGTTACGAACTGCCAGAACATGTAGGTATGTCGAAGCTAATCAATTTTTACTTAACAATATGCGATAAGAAATTACACTTAATGGGGTTACACAGTGCGATTTCCAACTTGTGCATTGCACCATATTGCAGTGGACTTTAAACCACGGATGGATAACTCTAGGTGAGTTTATGACGTGTACTTTTAATAACTCTGAGTTTCCCACTACGTCGTTTTCAATGACAAAACCACATTATTAAACTCCCGCGTGTCCATTTACATTTTGTGTTCTCTCAGGTTCTCATGTCTCAGACGCAAAGTCTCACATCACTTTTACCGACTGACATCAGATGCGTTGCAGCGCTAAGTTTTAGGGAGGGATTCTCTGGGATTAATTGATTGGACCATACATTTTTCCAACCCTTTTCAATACTCCCACGTACGTCAGATTTCTGCTGAAATCGCTGTTGTGTCATGGAGGATGAGCCACTTGATGTGAGAAGTTTTATGAGGCTACAAAATGACAGGATACCGGCATACTTTTCTGTCTCCGTGAGGGAGTATCTGCTTGAGACACAGCCGCCGAGCATTTGGTTCTATTGGCGTGGTAGCCGTTGCATGGGGCTCTGAGTTTCTAAGATTTCACATTTATATTTTTTTCTATGAGGTACCTTGTATTTGAAAAGCCAGTGACGACAAAGGAAGATTTCGTGGCCAGAATTCCAAAGGAGCCTACTGCATCATGTTTTTCGAGGGGAAGCTCCAGAACATGCAATGCCACTACCATAACGTCATCAAAGTTCTAATCCGTCGAAAAGAAAAAAAGTCATTGCCAGAGATCAGGTTGTCTCCATGGTGACCAGGGCCATGTCAACAAGAACCGTTTAAGAACTCCAATGTTCTATTTATTTTGAAATTTTAAGTGAACATTGGCAAAAAGATGAAGCGATCTTCAAACCTTGACAAAGTTGACATAAAACAAAATTGATATGTATACCTAATTTTTGGGTTAATAAACATATAAAAATATAAAAATCCTGGCTGTCTAAAATAAAGAATCTTAGACTAAAAACCAAAATTAATTAATCCAGTCTAGAAAATTATGTCTAAACTCATTAGACGGTAATTGGCCGTTGAGCATCACTATCTTTAGTGATGCATCATGTCATAATGCATCATAGTGATGATTCATGTCTGTATCGCTGCAGCCTACGAACAACAGTCGCAGAATTATCTGGAAATGCAAAGTGAATGAGCTCTAGTATTCTGCACGTAGTGAGAAATAGCTCGCTGCAATAGAATCTAGTCAAGCGTTGCAAACACCCGACTTGCCCACACGCCTTACTGTCACCTCCAAACGACACGCCAATGAAACACCCTGGAAGAATGATTAAGTCAGTATAGTATTTCGTTATAGATGGTTCTATAGGCGGTTTTATACGTTTAGAGTACTGAACAAGTTACATAATGTATACGGCAATTGCAAAAGGACTAATGTGTGACGTGGTGGTGGAAAGAAACATGCCCTGTAAAGTCCTATGTTTTCGAGACTTCCCAGGGGATACATTAAAGACAATGTATTTTACTTTTATCCAAATTTCTCTCATTTTTATTTGTACAGCAATCTAAAAATATTATATTGCTAGTTTCTCACTATGTTAATCAATTCTTCTGGAAAGATGTCCGCCAATTCTGCTTTAGTGCATTGTGTTTTTTAGTCGAACTGCGTGCGCTTGATTCTGTAATATCAACCACGAATCTACATCAACTGCTTCGCTAGAAGGAAAATAAGCGCAAAAGTTCTTCCCCTGGGACTTTCAGTGTCAATACCCCGTATTCTGGGGAGAGAATAAACTTGCACTAAGACAAGTGTTCTGGTTATTTAATTTTTTTTTTAATTTTCAGACTTGAATTATACCTTCAACGGCTTGATGATAAACCGTAAGCCGTGAGGAGGTGAATAAAATTTCATTTTTTTCGGTTCACAGCCTCATTCAATTTCGGCGCCTTCCTACAATGTCCCGCTGCTCTGCAATCTCGTGTTTTTTATTGTGTCAGTGATATGCAGGACAAATACAGGAAGAGGGAAGCACTATTATGTTTAAGTTTGTTTTATTTTCATCTCTCTTGGGTTTAAAGATAGTATTTTTAACAACTTTGAATAACTCTTGAGTTTCCCAGTACGTCGTTTTCAATGACAAAACCAGATTACTAAACTCTCGCATGTCCGTTAACATTCACTTTGTGTTCTCTTAGGTTTAATAATTTTTTCATGGCGAGACAAGTTCGCAGACGTTCTCTTTATCTGTTATTTCAAAAACAACTCCCCCTCCGATATTAAGTATATAGTACATTTTAAATTGACTGTACTTTGGTAGACGGAAAATTCTTTTGAAATAACAGAATCTTTTGAAATGAAAGAAAAGCAAATTAGGAACGAAACAAATCTTATGGAGTAGGGGGAACATAATTTTCCAATATTTGCTGGCACAATTATTAAAATGGTTTCATTCCACTGTAGATACGACAATTAGCAAATTAACAGAAACATATATTAAATGAATATATATGTGAAACGTATCTGCAAAAGAGTTGACTAGTGTGGATAACATGATCTAGCAATCTCAACAGAAGAATTATAAAGTGATTATTCAGAGAAAACCTTGTTAACTTATCTGAAGAAACTCGAGAAGTGACATTTTATAAGACGCCTGCTATTCATTCACATTTCATCTGGGTCGTCACCTCGCCACAATTATCATAAAACAAATCACGAAATGACGTCCGTTTGGAAAGGAATCTTCCTCATTTTGTTTCCCGCCCTGCCCCGCCCCGCCAGCCCCGCCTCGCCCCGCCTCTCCTCGCCCCGCCCCGCCCCGCCCCGCCCCCCCCGCCCGCGCTGGCCGGACCGGTCGCGTCCTATTTGGCTGGGTTTTGGCTGCGTATCACGCGCGCGACTGCGTTCGACCACCACGTGACATCAGACATCATATCCCCTCCCCCCCCCCCCCCTGCCGTCTCCACGCGTCCCGCCGTCAGCCCAGCCCTGCACCGGCTTCCTCCGCCTTATCTGACGTTCCGTTTCCTTATCCGCTTCCTTCTGCGTCCCTTCCGCCCGATGCAGTATCCATTTCCCAAGTTTAAGCGCTTTCCTCACCCTCCCACCCCTCTCGCCACTGCGGCTCACCTTCACGCTGGATAAGCCGCTGCTGACGTCGCGACACACTGCCGAATTCGAAGCTTCCAGATATCGTCGGTTTTCCGGCGTCGACTGACTCACTTTTTTCGTAGAGGTTTTCCTTTCCGGGCAGTTCTCGTGTTCCGTTGCTTCCAAAGGGAATCTTTCCTCTTTTTGCGTCTCTACCCCTTCCCTTCCTTCCCCGGTTCTTCGTCCCTCGAGGACTATATAGCATGAAATTCATTCCTTTTTTATACAGGATCTTTGAAAATTAGTTACAGGAACTTCGTAAATGTTTTCTCCTTTCAACTGCAAATGGATTCTCTTGGGTCAGTGGCTGAATTATGAACTCGCAAAGTTAACAGTAAGATATTACACTAAACCGTGACCAAATCCAACCTACAACGCAAATAGTGTAAGTTGAAAATTTAAAAATTATTTCAAGACAATATGCATTTAGTAATATTTCATTTTACTTGAAAATTTTGAAGCAAGTTCTCTTATTGTTTTCATATTACTTCATGATGGATAATATTTATTTAATTTGATAATGCCTTAAAAGTTAGATTTCAAAGAAATGTTCGGAGGGGACGCCAAAATTAAGGTGTACTGACCACTAAGGTAAATAACCTTTTTAAAAATAATTTTAGCAACGAGAAACTAGATTTTTCGAAAGGCATCAAAAGAGAACATCTTCAATGGATGTAGTAATTCTTTACATAAATATAGTAATGTTCTTCATTTCTAAAGATTTGTGAAAGATGCGTTCATTGGTTTACTTCTCAAACTGGACTTATAAATGTTCTTTCATCTTCAAATGAGATTCTAGCAAATAAAGTGCTTCACTGTTCATTAGATTGTTTTTGTAATTCTCAAATTAGAACTCTAACTTTCAGACTACATACATAAATGTCATTACAAATTTCAAATAAGAGTTTGATTAATAGGTAATATATATATGAATAATAATAAATATTCATTAATCAGATACTTACATCATAAAGCTATCTGTCATCTTATAAGAAAATTAACTGTAGACTGCACCATTACTTTACAAGCTTTCTTTTCTTCATTACTCACTTACGATTGCATTTTTCACTCATATCATTACATTGTTCCATTGCCTACACTGCTTCTGCACTCACTTGTATACATGATAATAATAATAATAATAATAATAAAGATAATCAAAACAATAATATAAACTGATATTTAATACCTAACAATTAAACAACAGCTTCAGAAATCACTAATCTAACAGTGGAAAATTAAAATTGATCAATAACTAATATATAATTAACTGAAAACTAATTTATTTTGAAATTATAAACTTTGAGGAAAGGGTTCTAAGATTGTCGCAGGCAAACTGTTCCAGTCTCTAATAGTTCGGTTTGTAAATGAAAATTTCCTGACATCCGTTTTCTGCATTCTTGTCTTAATTTTATGCACGTGATCCGCTCTACCGAAGTATGTAGGTTTTCTAAACGACCGTGTATTTCATTCCAGGCAGGATAGCCTGCGTATGCTTTGTACTACATAGCATAGAGTCGCAGCTTAATCCGCCTCTTTTCGAGTGATTCCATGCACCTCTATTTTTGATCCTCTGAAAGTAAATTTCGATGCTCTGCGCTGGACCTTTTCTAGATTTCCTTGCTGCGATATTCTGTACGGGTCCCAACATACCGCGCCATATTCTAATACGGGTCGGACTAGTGACATATAAGCTAATTCTTTACCTCTACTGTACATTATGTTATAAGAAAGATGTCACCGTCAACCGTGCACGCATTACTATTACAAAAAGTTTCTTTTCTATACAGTTACTCACTAGTAGGAATTGCATCTTATCACTGGATGATCATTACATTTGTTCCATAGTGCCTACAATTGCTTTTTTCTCATCTACATTGTTTTATGTGTGTGAATAATCAAATACTATGTTTTGCAGAAATCTTAATTTCTCAAAAACATTTATAATATAATACGTAGACATTTAATCCTTCACGCACTACACAGCTCAAGAAATCAACTCAATACAAAACAATTGCTAGGAGGTGAAATAAAAGAAAATTCTATGCAATGTATATTACTTAAAGGTTTTTATATGACATTAATGATACAATTTACAATTCGGAAATTATGACTAAACATTCCTGTTGAAAACTTCCGAACGACTTAGAGAGAATCGTAAATATCACAGTTTACTGCAGTCAACCGGCGGGAAGGGAGTGGTGGAAATCACAAGACCAAGTGGCTCAAACGAGGGAGCGGCTGTAACAAGTTTCCGACATTTCGGCGAACTCCACTGCCGAAGTTTGACTGTAACGTCTCAGCCTCTAGATCCTCGATCGAAGTCTTTCAGCGACATTGCGCCATTGGCTTGGCGCTCGGAAACAAAAACTTACTGCGGCGAGACAATTCGATCTATAGGGATTTATCGAATTCTCTTCCTTTGCGAGACAAATATTCTTTTTCGGGATTACTCTTCGGTTTGAAACAATTCTCATTTGAATTGGGACCAGGACGTTGCGGCTGGAGAGTAAGTGGCAGCTCAGAAGCGATTACAACAGGGACCAACTTCGAATAAGCGTCTAAGTTGAGTAATTTCATTAATTTGTACAGTAAATTAGAGAATCGGGATTGGTGGGAGATTACAACGAAAATGGGAACACGGAAAACCACATAAGAAGATAAAATATTTGTGGTAAATTGAATATAAAAGGATTTATGTTATTATTTGTCAGATTTATATTACTTCAAATGGTTTTTTGTTATCGTGATCAGGGTAAATGAATTTGATTGAAATTTACAAGATTCATAACCTCGTTTTATAAAAAATGTTAATCGAAATGTATCATATTAAATGAAATACCCAGATTGGCCTTCCTTACTTGTACTTTCAAAAAATTTCCTTTTTAATATCTCATGATGCGTTATATAAGTTAGCTTAAACAATATTTAGAATTACCTTACAGTATTCTAACAATATGCATGAAAAATACCTTCGCATATTAGATTTTTGCAATGTAAGTTCCCCTAGATCGCGAGCACACATTTTTTGTTTGTGACACGTCTTTTTATTGAATCTTATTTGCCATGGTGAAGGCTGGGAAAAGTAATTCTAAAAACAAGATGCTATTTTTGTTAACTGTGTAGAACGCACCTTATAAATTACAATTTTCCTTCAATGTTTGTCAAAACTTTTACGTTATTCAGTGATGAACTACATATCAACACATCACACATTTTGTGTAATTACAACTTCCATGAACCTCCCGTTTTTAAAGAACTGTGACCATGTATACGTATTTAAACCTAAAAAAATGTATTGCAAATTCACGATGACCACAACTAATGAAAACCTCACCATTTATAAATCAGTGAACTAAACTATTAATTCACCGATATAAATAAATTCGTATAGTAATATAGTAAGCTTAACTTGTAACTCATGCTTTTTATTCGATTTGTAAACCGAACCACTTATTTTAGAGGAAAGTTTAACATTAGAGTTACATTTTTGAATAATATATTGAACAACATAATTTATTAAAGACAATTACCAATAAATGCTCAAATAGCCTGGTGATGAATTAAAATGATAAATGATTTGAAATATTGAATCATTAACTAAGAATTAAACCGCTATATATATATATATATATATATTTATATATATATATAGAAACCGTTACGGAAATCAAATACTTGAGATTGATCATCGGTCAGAAATAATGTGTAGTGTAATGGGAGGAAAAGAAATAATCTTCCACAAACATATATTAATAACACCATTATAAATTCACAGCAGACATTGTTCGAGGATTATGTTCATAATGCACTTCAGAATAATGAAACCGTTACGGAAATCAAATACTTGAGATTGATCATCGGTCAGAAAAAGCGTCACCCCAAGCCTTATGTAGAATATGTACTACTTTCAACCCAGATGATCCCAACGGCCATCCCAATACGAAGCTAGAGCTTCATGTAGGCCGCCGCCGCCGCCGCGTGAAATTCACTTACTGTGGAACGCCGCGCCAACTCTTGCCATTTTGTGAGCTCTTCCCCCTTCCCTCTTCTTCCCTCTGCCCCCACCCGACACGACTCGCCGATGCACGTCCGGACGCAGCGACCCGCCAAGTGTAACCTCTGAAGTGAAGCTCCTCATTACACGCCTGCTCTAGCCCTGCATAATTTAGGGATGCCCGCCCGCCCCCACCCTCCACCCGCCCGCCCCCGCCGCCCGCGCCTCCTTTGACTCCTCTCTCTTTCATCAACGCGGAACCCCCGCCCGCGCCAGATTCTTCTTTTCCCGCCCACATCACCAGCCTCCGCCCGCGCTACTATTTGCATTCACTTATTATGACACATTAAACACAAGGAGCTTACAGCACTGCGGCGGAACTTTCTATCTTGTCAATACAGGGAGTTTGCCAAGTACGCTCAAAGACTTAAACAGTTAGTAAATGAAGTTCTCAAGTTGAGGAAACTTTGATTTTCCTCCTCTCTTCTATTCTCTCATCAAATATGTTTGCAGAGAGTATTGTGATTTTGGATAAGATGCAAAATTAGTAAGCACATTTGTCTGTAATAGAAATAAACGAAGGGATCCCAAGGTATGCCGTTAGTATGCATTTTCTTAAATTCAAGTTGAGAATAATAATTATTCTTTAAATGTACACAAAAATTCTCGCCATACATTATGATATACTATGTATTAAACGATACATGTTGTGCTATGATGATAGCATTATAATTCCGTCCTGTTCATACATTTTACTTAAATTGTTCTGCTCCAGACATATGAACTTATTGATAGTTACGTGTTTCGGAATGCAGGTTTTATCAGAGCCACTGGAGACAGGACGCAATTGTACTGTTGTGTACAAGAAAAAATGACTTTAATAAAAGATTAAATTGAGAGAAAGAATCATTTATAAATAATGAATACTGAATGAAGAAGCTCTTCCAAATCCTCTGACAATGGAAAAGCGATTGAAAAGACTTCGGAATTTTAAGGGAGTGAAAAATGTTTTCTTTCCCGAGATCATTCATCTCTCTTTAACTTAAGACATTCTGAGTTTCAGGATGACAGGTTAACAAAAGTTTAATACCCTTACATTTTATGGTATCGAACTAGTAGAAAAAGTCACAATACTGTAGACTCATCATAAATCTGGTAACAATTCAATAAAGTAACAAACTATGATTTTAGTAAAGAGCCGTAATCCAAGTCTAGGAGTTTTGATTATTCGGAAATACATATTTATGAATACACTGGTTTGTTTCTGCAATAGAAACACAAAGTTGTAAATTTCAGTCACTCTATTTGTAAACCAAGAGGCTTTAAACAGAAAACAAGTTTTGAATGATACGTCTCTAAAAAAATAATGGTAAAACTGTAGCACATTTAAACACGCCAATGACATTTCGTGAATTGTTCTCAGTTCTGTACCCGTGATTAAAGATGTGCACGTGTCGGAGATGGAAATGAACAAAGTGTTTGTAGATGCCCATTTAAATTTCAGTGTTTGCTGCTATAACCGAAATCTGCATAAAAAATATCAAATGGATCTTATATTTTATTAAATGTAAATAAAGTATATCATAACCCTTCTGAAATTGTGAAAAAAATAACGTAATCACGTAAAACGAATTATCATGATGTTTCTGTTGAACATTTGACATGAAGTCAAAACTGAAGGCCTGTAAAAGTTGAGCATTTGAGAAGCAGTCCATTCTCGTTTGACTAACGAAGGAACCGAACGTTTGACTAACGAAGGCACGCTGAGACACCATGACAAATTTGTAAAGATTCAGTATCGCTAATCGATCTTCAGAAAGGAAATGCGAATAAGCTCTTATTGTATTGTATTGGAAGTATTGATTACCTTATCTAAGATAAGATAATCAATACTTCCAAACGAGATTATTTGGCTTTTGGCCTAACGTATACAAAGTTATAATGAGTCATAATAATTAAGGTAGCCAGTTATACCGGTTGAGGTGGCGCACATCACTTGATGTCGCTGCAGTTCCTCTCTTGGGTTCAAGACTACTGCCACAGGGTTTCTGTAGCTTTCTACATAACTAGATCGAATTCATCCGTTGTCTGGAGGAAAATTCTAGCGGTCAGTGGCTCTGATCGGCAGTTTTCCGCGGTATCATCATTCGACACCAGGCGCATGCTAGACGAGTGCCCTAACAAACTGGTCACGGACTGCGCGAGGTCTTTCCTTCCTCTTCCTAGTTATTTCCTCTCCCCATACACACAAACACACACACACACACACACACACACACACACACACACACACACACACCACACACACCACACACACACCACACACCACACACACACACACACACACACACACACACACCTGCACTACGCTGCCATACATGTTGGAAGACCAGTCGGAAGTTTGGAGCTTGTCGCAGCTTATCGGGAGCTTAGAGTTTGTACCGCAGAAGTGGTGCCCCGTTGGCTGCAGATACTTGCTCGTGGAAAACCCAGAAGGTCGACATGTAGGTCAGCGCCGAATCTGACCATTCAGCGGGGAAAGAACACCGTCATCTCCGATGATACAACATGTATTAGACGAACGGGACTAATGCCCATAGAAGTTGACACCTCCGGAAATAAGAAATAGTCAATCAACCAATTAAAGTAGGTATCAGAACCCAAATGCATTGCCTGTAAAGTTGACTCTGCGCCACAGGCTCGATCTACTTAAGGAAGCCATGTTATGCAAAGAAATTTGAAACACAGCAAATTTTTTACGAATTGGATTGCCACGAAAATGGGAAGCAATGAGCAAAACAATTCAGAACAAATTGCAACATTTGGTCTGTTAAAATTTAATTGGAGCAGTGAAGATCTCTTCGATGGCAATGGTTATTACAGAAACGAAGTTATATTATTAAGATTAAAACTTGAATGTACACCGCTACTTGTAAATTCAAAAGAGTGCACCTCATTTCATATTCCATTGGCGAACGAAGAATAATTCGGAGGAACTTGTACTTTGTTTACAGAATATAACCGAGAAAACGATGAAGAATATCTGCATTTGCATCCGCTTGTTAAGGAGAGAGCGGTTGCAGTGACCCAGAAACGGGCCAAGATAGGATTATTACGCACCTGAGTGGAATTTGGAAGAGAGATAAACACACTCTAAAGTACCCCTGTTGGGAAACAAGTTAGAAATTTATTAATAGATTCTTGTGCTGCTCCACTTAGCGATAAAAATGCCATTTTTATGATCTCACAATCTTTCTTATTTTCTTCTAAAAATATTGAATGAACAAATGAGTCTAAAAAAGAGGACAGCGGAACGACATGAAGATGAATAACTACATCATAAGTTGGAAACATTTTCGGAAAATGTGGCATTTGTTTCACCAGAGAGTCTATGTATTTTCAATTAAAAACTTTTCCCCAAATTTGACTGTACTAAATAGTCGCTTTTATCACCTTAACTCTTCACAGCCTACAACACTTGCGACTGCAACAACTGGAAAGAAAAGTTGTTTCATCAGAAGTATGAGTTGTTGGTAGTCTGCTTTCACGTCGTAACAGTGACGTGCAAGTTAGAAGCAATGCACTCGTCACCGTTGTTCAAAATATATATTTTTATTTTTTCCCTTGAATAAATAATTCCATGTTTTTCGCCAAGGGAATTTGAAAATATGATTGTAAACAAACACCATTAAATAGTTACAGGATCCACATATTTAACATTCTAATGTTCAGAAATCGTTCAGAAAGTGTCTTCAAAATAGACCGAATGGAATGTAGTATGAGTCATTGTTCTGTTAAGACACAGTAAGTAATTTTACAGTACAAATTATCTTCCCTTTTCGACATACCTTCTACTTCATCGCCGTATGGACAGAGCGTGTAACTCCCCATTCTGAGAGCACACAAACTGATCTGCTCCCCGGATTCGCCCTGAGTAGACAGAGGGAGTGCAGGTCAAGGCGTCTGCAGGTCAGCGCGTGAGGGGAGGGGGACGGGGGCGAGGGGGTGAGGGGCGAGACAAAAGCCAGTGACCGTGCGCGCCCTTCGTTGCTCGGGGCCGCGGCCGCTTCGTGTGTGGAGGTGGAGGAGTGGAAGGTGGAGTAGAGGATGAGCGGGTCTTCGCCTCGTTGA
Source organism: Teleogryllus oceanicus (assembly GCA_964035755.1). NCBI lineage: Eukaryota > Metazoa > Arthropoda > Insecta > Orthoptera > Gryllidae > Teleogryllus > Teleogryllus oceanicus. The sequence goes on along the minus strand of CAXIVR010000002.1, from coordinate 84,815,952 downwards.
CCCATGACGAAGGGTACAGAGTGGGGAGGATGAAGTGATGTCTGCCTTGGACCTAACCCCTCCAACTTCATTGTTCCACTTTGCACCCTGCCCGAATCAGGTACACGGCACTAACGTCGTTGAGAGAGTGAACTCAAGAAGGTCAAAATCAAAGAATTAGTTTTGAATTTAAGCAAAATATAGTGATATAATGCAGAACATTGAAAATAATGTATGTATATGAATGTAGTATGTATAAGAAGTATGAATATGAGCCTGTTTGTGTGTGCGAGTGCAACTTATGCGTAAATGGTTTGCAGTCGAGTATGATTTCATTTTCAATGTTATATGTAGTACAACGCAATGGAAGATGAGATTGTGAAATGATATGAAACTACACGACGAATGCGCTGCGGATTAATTAATATATTTGGCGAGCGTATTATTGACATCTCGTCGAGTGATTTTTTTTTAGTTTTTCCTAATCCTACCTTACTATCTACGAATTCAGCAATTAAACGATGGGGAAATTCTCGGAGGCGAATATTGATGCCCGATAAATTGGAAATTTAGATAGTAGGGATGGCAGTTCTATTATGAAATTAGTACCTTATTAATACATTAAAAAATTAAAGCTTTTAATCTTCAAAATATAAATCCTCTTAAATAAAAAGCATACCAACGTGCCTGTGCTCTTGATGGATTTTTTTCTTATCCAGAAGAAGGCTGAGCCTGTTTACGCCGATTGATTCCTTTTGATGAACCGGTGTGAAAAAGAGATATAAAAAATGTATTATCTGAGAGTTTGGAGATATGGGATTTTCATACTCTTAAAAACCGGGAGCGGTAGCTCAGTGCATCAACTGATGTCGCTGCTGCGCCTCTGACCGGGAGGTCCTAGGTTCGAGTCCCGACGGTGGCAGGATTTCCGACACTAGCTTTTCAGCTTGGTCGAATTCAGTCGCTGTCTGGAGGAGAATTCTAGCGGCCGGCTGCTCTGATCAGTAGTTTTCCGCGGTTTCTCCGATCAACACCAGGCGAATACGGGAGCAGTACCCTATCAAACGGCCCACGGACCGCGCGCGATCTGTCCTTCCTCTTCCTTGTCCTATCCTCTCCCCTTACGCACACACACTTACACTAACATGCACTACACTACCATATATTCCGGGAGGCCGGTCGGGTGCTTAGAGCTTGTCCCGGCTGGGGCGGTGCCCCGCTGGTGGGAGAGTCCTGGTTAGGGGGAAACCCCACTAGGCGACAGTAGGTCGGCGCCGGATCTCCCCATCCAGCGGGGAAAGATCACCGCGCATATCCCGAGAAAAAAACATGCACTACACTAACGGGACTAATGACCAAAGCAGTTAACGTGCCCGGAAACACGAAAAAATAAAATCAAATCAAATCATACTCGTAAAGCAGTCAGGGTATGGTGAAATGTGAAGACGGGACATAGATAAGGAGTATAAAAGACGCAGGATACAGGTAAGTCAAGTACCTTTAGCATCTCTTGTTGTTTTTGAACTGTTGAAGTTATTGCAATGAAGTTTTCACGAACGTGCATGACGGAATGGGGTTAATTAATGTATTCATTTCTATTTTACCATTGTATTTTCCGAGATATTGAGGTAACTTTCATTTTTCGAATGAAATTATACATATTTTTTAGTCTATCATGACGAACGTAAAAAGACAAATCCAATAATACACATATTGTCATATGTTAGATATGCATTTTCTTGAGTAATTTTCATTTTTTGGAGGTCGTATTTAACGCTCCGAGCAAGTGCTAACTCGGTGAGTGATGCGCGACCTTGGTTACATGCATTACTGCGCGACTGTTGCATTTAATATCTACATTAAACACGAGTCGCAAAGAATCAAAATTAGTCAAACTTATCTAACTTACAATATGTTTATCATTGGATTCGTGTTTTTACGCTCGTCATGACAGACTAAAAAATTGTGCACTTTTATTTGGAAGAACAATGGTGCCTGAAAATCTCTTAAAACATAAGTGATAAAATCGAAACGAAAAAGTGCATCAATTAGCCCAATTCCCTCATGACTTTCGTGAAAACTGCACTGCAATAACATAAACCGTTCAAAAACTGCAGGAGGTGCTAAAGTTACGTGACTCGCCCTGTATAATGTTATTGACGCTACAGCATACTCCGTAAGGCTCACTCTCGATATTCATGCTCAAAGATCTTATTCGATTGCCAGTGGTTGAATAAGTAATTCGAGGTTTCCTCAAGAACTTCGCAGTCTTCTTGACTGAGGCATTAGAGAAGCTGCAGAGGGTTGTGTGACACTAATTAAAAACATTCGAGCTGTAAATCATGTTACTTGTAGAGTAGTCTTGTGCTTCCGCTCCTTCTGACTGGAAAAGGAAAGCAACGACAAGTTACTTCACTTTCGCCATATTCCTTAATTCCATAATATTCGCATATGCTACTCTCTCATGTTGCATCGAAGATCCAAACAGCTTACACGCTGATGACTATAAACGATATTACCTAAGATGAAATGTGGGTTAGAACATTGCAACAAAAACGACCGACATGAGAATATTGAAAATGTTTTCATATAAATATTTCGACATGGAAATGCATGAGAAAAACCATTGTCACAAAACTGAAAAATGTCTTTTGGATGGGCCACATTAACTACCTGTATTATACTGTTGTCTAAACCAAAGAGCCGTTGAAGTGAAAAGATATCTACGTTATGAACACAACATTGAAGGAAATTACTTTTTGCAGATGTTGAAGTATTAAGTGAAAAAATAATAGCTACTAAGAAAGAAAAAATAAGGCTGGGATGGAATTTGAAATGCATCACGGCATTCATTGGACGACTCAGAAGAGACAAGAACGGATTAAATGCTCTGTAAAATTGCGAACGAGTAACAAAGTATTCATTAAGATCAAAACAAACTTTCAAGAGAGCAGATCAAGTAGAGGTGAATGGGAGGAAAAGAAACCAAAAAAGAGGAAAATGCCCCAGCGCGGAGGCAATCAATGCAGAGAGTTGAAAACAAAACTAATTATCCCAGAACACATTCACATTGTAACCCAATATTCACTGGTAGGACTGAATGGTAATAAACAATGATGGTTCCTGAACCCTGAAGTTGAGATGGAATGTTGGGATTGAATAATTTGTGGGAACCAACTTAAACAATCTCAGAACGTATGTTTTCATGCACAATTTATCAGGTTTCCCGAACGTTATCTGCCATTCATCTTCGAGAAATACATTTGACCAATGATAGACTTAACTTCAACTAGACGGCTTTACTTAATAACAACTTATAAATATTACGTATGCACGATTGCGACAGTTGCCGGACTCTCGAGTTATAGCCGTGTTACAAAGTAAAAAGATGTCAATTGTATGCGAGAAAGAAAGAAGAAATTTAAGTAGATAGTTTCGGGACCGTAACCACAGCGCACATGAAACGACGTTTTCTTCCTCTTATACTCCAACCTTCCATGGCTTGGGATGTCTGCGGCATCTGTACAGACTAATCTGCTACACACCGTAACTTATGCTTCTTTCTAAATCAATGCTTTAAAACACATAAGCACCTAGTTATCCAATAATGTAGATACAACATCATCTTGTGTACCACATGTACTCAACTGAATTCGATTCTTTCAATTCCCAATTTATTTTAACTTCACTGTTATTTTAACTTGACTGGTCGAGTCATGCAACGTGGACTCTAGGGTACATAATCAAATTCATTTCGTTCATTTCGATCTTTTCGTTCTTTTCGTTCTTTTCGTTCTTTTCGTTCTTTTCGTTCTTTTCATTCATGTATTATCAACCGTTCATGCCGAATTTATATCAAATCTCTCAGGCTGAAATTACATCGCGTTACATTCTTACAGTGCAGTCGTATTTGCTTATTTGTAGTGGCCAGTCATGTTACGCAAGTTGGTTTAGATTACCATGTGTAAGTCGGACGCATGGATTCATTAAGATCCTAATGTGTGATGTGAGGGGAGATAACGGAACTATCTCCGCGCGCTACATACGGGTGATTGAGAAATGGCTTCTTTCCTCTACAAAATGATAACAACGTAAAAAACGTGGTGTTGAACTCTTGAAAATATGAAAGCTATATTAATTAGCATTAGATGTAATGTTACATGAGGGTTTGCAAAATGGCATTTGCCCCTTTTCGAACTGATTTGAAAGAAATTTCACGTCACAGTATGTTAATAATACTCAGGTGCGAAAATTAGACCAAATCTGCTACATTTTTAAATAAAAAGGAATTTCGTGTCCGATGCAGCAGCAGCGAATGTAGTGCGCCGTGAAAGGTGCCTGTCTTCGGGAAGCGCGGACGGGTTGCGGAGCGATACGGCCCGCGCGTGGGCGGGAGCGAGAGCGACGACGGCGACGAACAGCGGTGCGCACCGCGTGGGCGGGTGAGAGCGCTACCTGCCCCGGGGCGTATTGACAGACCGCGTGTCGCCGGAGCAGTGCCCGCCTCCGCCGCCGGCGCTCCCTTCTGCCGCCGCCTACCCACGAGTCCGCCGGAGCCCCTGCACAAGGGGAAGTAAGCGGGGAAGAGGAAAGAAGGGTGGGCGAGAGAGGGTGGGCGAGAGAGGGTGGGCGAGAGAGGGTGGGCGAGAGGGGGGGGGGGGGGGGGGGGGGGGCGAGAGACGAGGCGCGGGAGAGGTGGCGTGGAGAAAGAGATGAGAGAAGAGCAATAAGTCTGAGAGGAGCAGATATGAGAATGAAAAGGTAAAAAGAGACGGACAGAGATAATAAATAAGGAAGGGAAGAAAGTAGAGAGAAGAGAGGGTTGGAGAGGTTTTGGGATGCGGTGGGTGACAAGGGAGGAATAGAGACACGGAATCAACTGTAAAACGAAAAGTGAAGTATTGGAGGTGGTTGTGTTCAAGATTCCGCCTTATACTGACTATTTACTCTTAATGGACTTCCTTCGTGATTACAAAACACTGAACACTCGTAACAAAAAATAGTAAAGTAGACGTTTAATTGATTGACTGTTAGTGATTCCTGGCGCGTAAACTACTATGATCATTAGTGCCGTAAGAGTAGTGCGTGCTTTAGCTCGGGAGGTGACGGTAGTCTTCATTCGCTGTATGGCGAGGTCCGACACCGACAAACCGCCGGATAGCGGGGTTTTCCTCAACCAAGTGTCTCCCACCAGCGGGTCATCTTCCCAGCCGGGAGAAGCGCTGAGCTATTGACCTGTCTCCAGGCATGTGCTAGTGTAGTACATGATAGTATAAGTGTGCGTAAGGGGTGAGGATAGGACAAGGAAGTGGTAGGAAAGAGCATCCGCGGTCCGTGGCCCGTTTGTTAGAGTACTGCTCTCGCATTCGCCTGGTGTTGATTGGAGAAATCACGGAAAACTACCGATCAGAGTAGCCGGCCGCTAGAATTCTCTTCCAGACAGCGACTGAATGAGACCTAGTCGGTCGGAAATCCTGCCACTGTCGGGACTCGAACCTAGGACCTCCCGGTCAGAGGGACTGCAGTGACATCAGTTGATGCCCTGAGCCATCTCTCCCGGTAGTAGACGTTTAAAGTACACATGTGTACTTCATATCATTTTATTTTGTTCCGAACCATAAATTATGGGTATAGTTACCATAAATTATGGGCAATTATGGGTATCCTTCCTCATGAAGGATCTCTTTACCTTCGAATTGTATGAACTGAATCCTAACTTACATTTCACCACTCAATTTTCTAAAGAAACATTTAGGTTTGCTCTACATCTTGAATCATGTTTTACATGCACATACATTTTTTCATGACACAATTTGTACAGTCACAATGGTATACTAAATTACATGCACAAATTTGAACAAAATCCTAAGGAGAACTTTAGCGGAAAACTCATTTTGCTACATACATTAAAATAATTTTAAAGTCATTTTAAATCCTTTGAGGTTTACATTAAGCTATTTTAAAAACAGATGGTAGAATAACTGAGATTGTTTGTGAAAATAACAAGTTACGCATTTCTCCTATAGATAGAAACAACTCAAAATTCTAATGATGATGTATGTCTCATTGTGCAGGACGAATGAAAAGATAATTAAGAATGAATGAATTTTTATTGCAAATATGTGCTAATTCGCAAGCGATTGAAATCCGAATTTTGGATTCGAGCAAATTACAGAATTGTTCGATATAACACAATGTTCCAATGAACGAGAATTCAGTGTAGATACAATTGTGATGATGATGTAAATCCGTTGAGTTCCGTGTGGCATAGAGTACGAGAATTGATATTGGTATCGCAATTCATGGCATTTTCCCCTCTCTGTATACATTTAACGGTAAATTTTATTAAAGATCAAGAATATTAACAAGGAAAAGGTAATTTGACTGTATTTCTTTATGACCATGACTAGGTACATTGATGAAAAATTATTTTTAATTATATGCTTTTGCAGAAATCGTATGTTAATGATTACAATAACGTCGCCGAAGATAAAAATAAGAACGACTTGAAAGCACTACATTCTGATCTGTATCATTATAGTTATGTCCTTTAACGTCCTTCTCCTCATTTTAGTTTCTTAATGATAGAATTCATTTAATGTGTCTTATACGAGTATGTTTGCACCCTTTCAACTTCAGAATCCCGGTTCCATTTCAATTCTATTATTGTGGAATTTGTAGTGGACCAAACACGTTATTTTCTATGTATCTCCCACCTTACGGTTATTTCATCTCAATATTCATCATTGTTATACACAAATTAAAAGCTTATATCGTTAAATGGAAAATAATTACTTCCTGTGTGTATGTGTGTGTACTTTTGCGCAATAACCTCTGGCGAAGCTTAGGCCTTCTAGTGGCGTCCCGGCTTCGCGGCAATGGGCCATCGATTTGCACAAGAAGAGAGTTTTCTCTTTGTCAAACAGCAACATTTACTGGAACATTGCAAGGAAAACGTACTTTGTGATCTTGCGCGACCGGGAATCGAACTCGGGCTCGCGTCACGGAAAGCGAGCACCAATGAGCTCTCCACCAGGGCAACGGTAGTGTATTTAAATGGATGTGACGAAAATGGAGTTGACTTAACAATGCCACATATAAAATGTGATATTTCCAGCAAAGTTTGCTCTCTCCAAAATAATTCACTTGGGTTTCACTCTCGCCTTAAGAGACGTTTTCAAAACCGGGACGTACTCACACACACACACACACACACACACACGCACGTGTGTGGCGCGCCTCACCTTCGATTCCACACTGGTATTAAGGGAACGAAGGGTATGAAGCGTGTGTCTTTCTGAACAGAGACGTATGTGTGGGTCACCTTGTGGGTGGGTGAGGGGGTCAGGGGCCCGATGCTGTGTAGCGTGGACAGGAAGAGGAACGAGGCGGAGGCGGTGCAGAGCGATGTGGCGAATTAGTTACTAGGCCGTCGCGCCGCCCGCCAACGCTGCGAATGTCGATGCCAATTTGCTGCTCGTCCGAGATCGATTTGCACAACATGAGTTGGCCCAGCGGAGGAGGAAGTCCTCCGAGGAAACAAATACGATAATAAGCGTTGAAAGAAATGTTGCTTCTATATCTTCTACTGTATGTTGCCTCTAACTCTTACTGTATTAATTCAATAAGAAGAATGAAATCACACCAAATTCAGAAATGTTGTGTTGGTATTGTGCACATTTTCTATATTTAACATACAAAGATATAAGAAAACTAATAGTGCTAAAACAGCACGCACTATTTTTACGCAAAACTACGCGAAAAGTACTCAAATTTTCCAAAAATTGTATATGTCCTTACTTGAAAGTTTATCTTTAACGAACAGATTTCATTCAGTGAAAATACCTCCATCTTTAATATTTTACTTGTAGGAAGACTCCGAAAAAATTTTGAACTTTACAATTACCAAAAAATTCAGGTAATCAACGAACATGAGACCTGCACTTTTTTCTTAAATGTCCTTCACGGTATCCAACAAGAAAATTTAATCAAAAGCGATGTAGCCAATTTTTTGGAAAGTTTGGAAAATTTCCAAGGGGCTTCATGTAACGAACCCCTCAAAATTACAATATAAATTTCAAATTCAAGGGACCGCGACAACAGCCTGTTCGATTAGGGAATATGAGTTTTGGGGAAACTCGGCTGAACGGTTTAGCCGCTAGCATTGTTCACAGACGAACGGATGGACGGACGGATGGACGTCAGTTGTCATTCAATTTTTCGGTATCAAGAACTCACAAAACAAGGATTCTGGCTACACTACATGTGAGAGGATCTTCATAAATTTGGTAACTGGTTTTATCCTCTTTTACGTTGCCAGGGCCCTGTATTAAGAGTTTTTCTGCCGAAAATTCCCCGATCGTTTGCTCAGCATTACTAACGCCTTTGTCTCCACTCCGTAGCGCTAAAGAAAAAATGTAAGGAGGAGTTTCAATGACTGTCAAAAATACATATAGTAATATGTTTCTTTACATATATTAATAGAATAAAATTGAATTTAGGAGTTAATGCTTGATAATTGTGTGTTATACAGCGCGCCAGGAAAGAGTCTCCGCAGTGGCACCTTGCTGATGAGGGTGCTTCTAACAGAAATTATGTTGGTAGCACGAGCTACAGTTTGAAACGTAAATTGTGTACACCACAAATCATAATTGATGCTGGAAGTGTTGTTGCCTTCGCTTGTTTCCCAGCGATCTGCATACTACCAACATAAATGCAATCTTCAATAGGAAATCCTGATTCCGATCGGTGCGAAGAGACATTCCTGTAGCACGTTACAACAGTTAACGTAGCTAAATTTATAGATTACATTGTAAGCAATTTTTAAATCATTCGTTAATTATTTAGTTGGCATGATCATATTTACACTTTCAAATGTCTTAATTATAAAACTATTATGTTGTGAAGCAAATCAAAGTGAATGCTGTGTAGAAAAGCAAATAAAAATAAATAAAATTTAAGAATTTGTATATCTCTTGAAATAATTACTACATCTATTCCACTCTATATCACGTCACAAGATTACTTAGTTTAATGTTTACAGATTACAATTTTAATGTTAATGTTTACAATTTAATGTTTAAATTTAATGTTTACAATTTAATATTTCAGAGCACGATTAGACACCTTTATGAAGTCTCTTTTAAATAAGTTTATATCGTCAGGCAATTGAAAAACTCCCAGTTTGCAAATGAGAAAGAAGCAAATGCTATTCTTGATCAAAGCTCTTGAAGAATCTAGAGATTCCTTCACGTCACGTTGCTTTCCGACGCCCTACTGAGCGGATTCAGACACGCGACGTCTCTTCCGAGCGGAGCTGACTCTGAGCATCGGTGTTTTGGAGTCAGAATCAACATTTCCATTGGCACGCTCCTCAAGTGAATCTTCGCAGCCGTCCGTGACTCTCCGGTTCGCAGTCTCCGCACTGAATTAAAACTTGATCCCGCCCCGCGCAGAAGGACGCCGTAATGCACAACTTCCAGCGTGTGCTGCTCGGCGCTCGCTTCGCCATTTTCATTAAACGAGATTAAAAATGCCGCGCAGCAAACAGACTGAGAGAACTCGATGCAGCGCTCCACTGAAGGCGCTTCTCATGACGGGGGGTGGGGGAGAGCACAGTGCTGCCATCTGCCCGTTTCTCGGTGTACCTGCCGACGGTGGTCCACCTTCCCAGTATGTCCGAGCGAAATCCGTTTACGAACTGGAAATATCTTAGGAACTTCCACTTCACAAATATTTGAACGATATTGAAGAAGAATTTGGGGGGAAATTCAAAAAGTTGGTTGTGATGAATAAAAAGAAATAAAAAACTAAATCATTAATGAAGAAAAGTTATTTCGTAAACAGATTGGAAGAAGTTAGTTTATGAATTTTTATATTACTCTGGTTCAACTTCAGAATACAATAGGAATGAGTTTTTGGAATTAAATCAAATTTATGGACTGAGAGAATATTCGAACTAATGAAACCAAAAAAATACTTTACTAGTTATTGCTGATTAAAAAAATTTAAGTTTTATTCAGTGTGAAGTAATATGCTTCATTGTCTCAGCAGTACAAATGGATTCCTGTTTTTACCGTGGTGATGAATTATAAATGGAATAGATCCAAGTATCAAACGATTTCGAATTACATTCGGTGAACGGTTTTCATTAATAAAAAAAGATCGATTTAGGATCGAAAATAATTTATACGTAGTATAGGATCTTTAATAAGATGAAAGTTTTCCAATTTCCGGGCAATCTAAAGTGAATATTAGATTTCACTTCTATATTTTTGATATTCTTCAGTCCGCGATATGTACGTGTGGATACTTTTAATAAGATGAAAGTTTGATGTTGGGCGTCATATTTCATTTATTCATTTTGAGTTGGCTGCAAAAAATATAGATGAGATCACTGGGAAAGCTGTTGCCATTGAGTGTAAGAAATCACTATTGGTATCATCGCGTGTCTCTCAAACGTTTAGCACAAAGATGTTTTGTACAATGTAGGGGGATCAAAAATAAAAAGATTGAAACCCGAAGCCGCTTGAAAGAACAGATTAATTGAATTTCAGATTGTGGTCGAGTTACACAAATCAAGTTCCCATCCGAATAAAACAAAAAGTATAAAAGGAAAAAGTGAAATCAAGTACGTACAATAAAGGAAACTGGACGACTATTGTCTTCTTTACGAAGGTTAAATTTAAAAGAATAAAAAAATGTAAGATAATAGTGTCCGGGCAAAGTTTACGTAGTAAGGGAGAATATAATACGGATATAGTATGCAAAGCAAATAACTAAATGAGGAAGTGTACATTCATTGTTTCTGGGCGCCTCCAATTCTGTGGCCATTAACCCCGTACGTATAGTGAATGTTATATCTCGTGTCGTGGAGGTGGTGGTGATCCTGCCCCGCTGGAAAGTGAGATTCAGCACCTACCTAAACGTTGTGTTTTTTTCACTTTCTTCATTGATACCCCTTCCCCAGTCCGCGTAGGGTAGGGCCCCAGCCAGGACAAGCTCTATACATTTGACTGGTCTCACGGCATATGTGATAGTGTAGTGCGTGCGTGTGTATGTGTGTGTGTGAGGGAGGAAGAGAGAGAGCGAGCGTGCGAGAGAGCTAGTGCGCGCGAGAGAGAGAGAGCGAGAGATAGCGAGAAAGCGAGCGAGAGCGAGAGAACGAGATCGAGAGTGCGAGAGAGCGATAGCACTTGAGAGAGCGCGAGAGAGCGATAGCGCGCGAGAGAGCACGAGTGAGAGAGAGAGCGAGAGCGACCGAGAGAGACCGAGAGAGAGGAGCGAGAAAACTAATGACCAGAGCAGTTGGCATGTAGAATTCTTCAAAAGTGGTTGGGCAAGGCATTCGAAGTGTATTTTTGTGTATTATGTGAAATTGGTAGTAATTTAATTGGAATAGTTATAACATGTTTCAAATTTCCTTATTACAACAAATTTTATTCTGAATATATATATATATATATATATATATATATATATATATATATATATATATATGTTTACATGTTTGTTTTGATTCTTCATTATAGTATAGGAGGTATGTTCTTGGAAATTCAATAGCATGCTACGTACATCCCATTAATCTTAAGGAAAAATGTACATATTGAAAGGAAAACAAATTTTGTGCCACATAAATTGCTTAGTGTCCAATATTCGAAGTATATATTCAAATTTTTAAAAATGGAATGAAGCATACAGAGTAACGATTCGATGAATTGTTTGAAATAATATTTGTATTGAAAAATCAAAAATGGCTCAATAAAATTTATAAAATTTTAATATAAAATAAAATAATAATAATAATAATTATTATTATTATTATAGAGAACTAACAGTAATGAATGAAAAAATTGGGCTATCAGAAGTACAAACTGTATACGTTAATCTCTGGGTAAATATTCTACTATCCCTTTACACAGCTGAAAATTATATTAATTTTTAGAAAGATATATGAGTAGCGTAATGATGGAAATCAGTGACATTCAATTACACATAAATTCCTGATGAAATTATAAGATTACCGAGTATCTGATAACGATAAATAAATAATTACGTGATGTGATTAAAGTTTATTAAAGTCGATTCAAGAGATATAGACGAAAGTCTCCTGTTAATAGAAATGGCTGGTTATCGCTGATTCCTAAAAGAGTGAATCCAGACATTTCAAATAGATATACTAATCTAATATAAGCCAGAAATCTAATTTGATTTCGGATAATACCTTATGCACGTTCTCATCACTACCATTAAAAGGTTAGAAAAACGATAATCTAGTACTATATCCAGCTTATTTGACGGTTGGCTGCAAGGTACGCCAAAAAACAACTAGAAGGGATTTTGAGATATTATTTATGAAGATTTAAATATAATAGCATTTTGAACGTTATCTACGTGCCCTTGTATGTAATTTTGCTTTTCGTTGAGAAAATTAACTGCATAGAGAAATATTTCGAATATTGAACTTGTAGAAAAATACATGTAATGCAGGAAGATCGAAATAAGCAGAAAAAGTCTTGCAATGGAATATCTTTTCACCCACTTCGTGTTCTTTTCGGAGCCCCTCTGCTTCTCTCTGCTCTTCATGGCAAGTTATCAGGGGGAAGGGTAGATTGAAAGTACTTAGTGACAAATCTATGGTGTATTATTACCCGCAAAATCATAGTAAATCTACGTTACTTCTAGATCTAAAGGGAACGATAAAGATAAAATATCATGCAAGCGATTATTTTCTACTCTCCCACTAATAAAGAAATTACTTCACAATCATGGGGTATGAAGTATTTTATCACGAACCACCAATCACTCTGCGATTACGACATTTGGGAGAGTCCACAATTAATCCAAAATTTACAGTAAATCATGAACATCGGCATGTCTGACATGCAAAAAGCTTTATCCAACCTTTCAATTTGCGATAATGTCCCACATCTTTAAGCCCATACAATGACTTTCTGCAATGAGAGCACAAGTCTATGAATGTCAATTTTGCACTAATTGATAAAAGATTTTGATACATTTTCATTTATTCCAAAGGATATTACAAATAAATGTCAATGTGGAGTGACAAAATAAGAACGCCCATGGTAATAAACAATTTATGATAATACTATATTTAATAGACACATTTCAAGTCGTAAAAACTTTGATAAAACATCGAAGCAAGGATAGGGTGTCATGTTATTAAATACTACATTCATCGTTTCGGATTAATATTGAAGCCTTCAAGAAATCTTTTCATTGAAAATGTATCGCAAATAGAATACAATGACTACGCAAAGAGGATTACAACAGCATTTAAAAAAATATCCTTATAAGGAACCAAAAAAGGCATCAGTTCAAATTTGTCTGCAAAATATAAATTGTAATACATTATTGATTATTAACAAATACATGTTACCTATAATATTATTACTAAGTACAAGTACATTCTTTATTAATATTAGTTATGCAGACATTACGTAAGATTCTAACAAAAGAACTCGCTGATCTTAAGGACACAGCTGTCAAGAATAGTCAACATATTTATTAGAAGCTAAAAACAACTGATAGAAAAGTCTGAATCTTATTCTTGCACTATTTATTGTTATAAGAGCAGCAAAGACACCTGAGTCAGGAGTCTGGCGTTTCCCAGACAAAAAGTTTGCGATTTTTGGGGACCTCGTTGAGCAGTTGGCCCCACTGCGAGGGCGCCAGCCACGGAGAGGAAGCGGATTGCGAAGAGAGCACGTTCCCGCCCGACTCGACTCGACTCGGCGGAGATGTGTTTATTGTGGCTGTTTATTAATCCCAGGGAACACCTCGCGCTCCCGGAGAGGGCTTCTTTTATCTCCGACGAACCGAAGGCGCGCACCAACCCGGAAAGCGGGGCAGGCGAGGAACATATCTTCTTACGCTTCCGCCCGTGAAGTTTTCTCAGAATGAAGCAACTCGGCAGCGAAGGCGAGCGAATGAAGCTTCGGAGAGTTATGAAATGGCTGGCGCTTCGTAATGGAAGATTCAACTAAATCACTGGAGGCGCCATAAAGGGCATTAGAACGAATATAAAGAGTGTTTGATGCGCCGTAAAATATACAGCCGCACAAATAATATGGCTTGTGAGAGTGGTAGTACATTGGTACGAATGAAATATGTAAAACCTCATAAAATAAGGAATGTGTTTTACTCTGAGAGCTTTTATTTCAGGGCCATTTTCCAATGTATGATAATTAGATTTTAATTTGTATAGTATACACACAGCATTCTAAGTAATAAAATTAAATGTTTTTATTACATTCTGTTGAAACCAAACAAGTCAAGCAACTCATAATAATTTATGATATATCAGTTTATGTTCATCGTGATTTGAATTACTTTTGTAGAACTCTGAATTAGAATATAACTAGTGGCCCGCAATAGCAGAAAGGCTGCTTAACAGAACTGCATGAAATGGTTCTCCAAAATCCACCACGTAAACAGCTCAAGATCAACAAATAAGATACCCCATATAACACTGCAATAAATTAAAAATCTTAACAAAATCAGAATTTATAAATACCGCAATAACAATAGAGTAGTTACACAGAACGTCTCAGAATAAATGTAACAAACTTCGAGGGTATGTAGAGGAGTCGAAAATGATCACTTTTTGCGTATAAGTAAAGACCAGATTCTCATGTAACTACATTGTTTCTTTCCTAAAGCACAATTGGATAAAACCTTGACAGAAATTTGAATGCGGTGTTGTCACGAACTCGGTCCGCGACTCTTGGTTGCGGCAGCTCAGCCAACGCTATATTTGGAAGCTTAGTGGCAAGCTGTACTGAGTTTCAAATTCATCAAATTTCCCGGAACAGATGTTGCTCTGGGAAATCAAGAGAGAATGGACCCAGATTTTTTTACCGCTTTTAGCTGCGTGCACGCGCACGTTAGAGTGTGGATCGGCACACAGACAACTGTAAAAACAGAACGAAGATTTTTCTGTCTGAAACGTATCAGATGGTAGAAAATGTAATTTTCCAGAAAATAAGTTGGAAATGTACGTAATTGCCCAATGAAAACAATTAAGAATATTTCTTGTACGTATATATTAATTATTTTTGGTTTTTGAATGTATTTTTGTATTTTTCAATTTTAAGATTTAATTTTTGTATGTTTGTGCTAATTTAATTATGTATGGGAATAATACTTAAAAGAAATTAAATTTGTTTAAACAATGTGTCCAAACTAATTGTTATAAAAACACTGAAACCATATTTCATTCACCTTAAATTTTACATAAAAACTGTATCATAAGTTGGTAACTGCAGAATTTAGGCTAGATAACCCCATTCTGCAAACTTTTGATAATATGCACGTTTTGCAGGTCTTACTGCAATAAAATTCGGTCTTTACTTACGAGTATATTGTGGGGAATTAATGTTATATGCATTTACGAATTTGCCACTGATTTTTAGAAATTTCCGTATGCCCAGTTCTTCGGCAGGTTTATGAAATCTCCTTGACTACGTCATATTATGGACTCCCGGAATCTGTGAGTAAGAAGTTGCCTACTAATCAAGGGAAAATTCGCATAAACTCCTTTATATAAAATTTTGCACTTAATAATGATCGGCAAAAAGTGATAATTTTCGATTACTCCACATAACGTAGAAGTTAGTAATATTTTTCTGAGACATATTGTAAACTACATCAATTTTTTTCATACCAAAACTAGCAAAAAAGTTGCCGTCCCGTCACGCAAAACGTCAATAGAAAATACTTTCTAGCGGGCGGCATCTTCGTTGGAAATTTGCTGACCCATGAAGCCAAGGATTAGAAATTAGTAACATGTATGTCTTTGTATTTTTACCCAGTTGATGGGTATTTAACAAATCCACAGATGTCTCAAAAAGCCGACGTCTGCGTAGTTTTATTTCAAATTCTGTGCGCATTGAAAACAAATAATACTTATTTTTCCATAACGCAGCAAAGAAATTGTTAAATTCAAGAGGGAACAATTTTCCCAATTTCCTGAGAAACTCATCTACGATACTAACACTTCAAAAATTACTATTTGTACATGCTGTACCAATTGTTCATTTGAAAAAAAATTAAATTTGTATTCTGAAATTTTATTAAGCGGATGCTCATTTAAGCACAAGAAACATTATATTTCGTCTCATTTTATTTTTTATTGTCCTTCCCTCTTTTTCCTTCCCTGCTTTGTCTTCTCCTTTTTTTTCTCTTCTTAATTTCCCTAGCTCTTGTTTCATGTCTCTTATCTACAAATCACTAACACATAACTTCGGTATCTCTTCTTCACAGTTGAACAGACTGGTACCCTTTACCTTCATGTGACAGCTGCAGAAAATCTTCGAAGTCAGTTCTCTACAGCTTGATGACCTCTAACCTTTGCACCGTGGCATCAAAACAGCCGTTTATTTTATTCCCTGCCATATGACTCTCGGCGCACCCAATTTGCGAGTAATCAAACACTTTGACGCCTGGCGGGCGGGCGCAGGCGGGCGCGCTGCCGCGGCGAAGAAAAATCGCCCGCGCAGATGGATGCGGCGGCGGCGGCGGGCGTCGCCTCTGGGGGTCGCCGCGCGCGGCGCGGCGCGACGGCTGCGGCCGCTTTCCGCGTGATGGGGCGATCGCCGCGCCGCGACGGCTGGACCGGCGTTGCCCAGGCGCGGCGCCGCGTGTTACGCGCTCTGCGGGCTTATCCGGCGCGGCGCCGCGCGCGCCTGGCGCCCTCTGCGTTTTCGCGCGCCCGCCCTCCCCCTCCCTTCCGCTCCGCGCCTCCCGCTGCCGCGCCTCCCGCTCCGCGCCTCCCCGCTCCGCGCCTTCCCGCTCCGCGCCTCCGCTCCGCCCGCCCTCCGCGCCTCCGCGCCTCCCCCCCTCCCCGCTCCGCGCCTCCCCGCCCCTCCCGCGCCTCCCGCTCCCGCCTCCGCTCCCGCCTCCGCTCCGCCTCGCTCCCGCGCCTCCCGCTCCGCGCCTCCGCTCCGCCTCCCCCCCTCCCGCCCCCTCGCTCCGCGCCTCCCGCTCCGCGCCTCCCGCTCGCGCCTCCCCGCTCCGCCTCCCGCTCGCGCCTCCCCGCTCCGCGCCTCCCTCCGCCTCCCGCCCCCTCCTCCGCGCTCCCGCTCCCCCTCCTCCGCGCCTCGCCCTCCCTCCGCGCCTCCCGCTCGCCTCCGCTCCGCCCTCCCGCTCCGCGCCTCCCGCTCCGCGCCTCCCGCTCCGCGCCTCCCGCTCCGCCCTCAAGTAGCCGGGGTGGGCGGATGGAACGCAGTCTAGGGTGCGACATGCCGTGTGGACGAGGAAGAGGGAATTCTGAGAGACAAGGTTTGGTGTACTCGTAAAGGTTGGAGGCAAGAGACAAAGCTCTATTGGCTCATTCAGCTTGTCCTCGTAACGTATTTTAGCCTGTTTTGTGACTAGGGGGCGGATATTGTGACCTAAAACATCGTCAAAATGATCAATAAAATTCTCCTAAAATGTTTGAAGAATGTCCTTAAACAAAGAAAAAATTACATTAAAATTTTGATTAAAACCAATTTAGATGAACAACTCTGGTTGTTGGATGCGTTACTGATGTAATCGAGGTTTCTTCCTTTTGTTCAAGTAAACTCAACCCTGATATGTTTGGTTTTGCGTAATCCATCGCGACAAAAGGCGCTGATAGGCGTCACTGAGAGTAAGCTCTCAGTGACACCTATCAGCGCCTAATCTAAGGATTACATACCCACAACGGGTGACATTAGAAAGGGTAGAATAGGCTACTCAGTGATTCTGTGGAGAATATTTGAACATTTCATAAATATTATGCGAAGCAAATTCCATTAAAATTGATGAAACCGGCAAAAAATGCTTTAAAAATGACGGGGAAAAGTAAAAAATAACTTATGAGTTGAAATCGATGAAAAGCGCAAAAAAGTCATAAAATGGGTCATTTTCTTTTATCATATCATATAATTCATGTCTACACTAAAATGCATTGTTCTAAAGTGAAAAAAACGACATTTCATTGTAATCCGTTCCATACTTACGACACTACCAATAAACAAGCTTTTCTGAGCTTCACGTTTTTAATGCTAAGAATATTTCTGCATTTCTACGTGTTCCATAACATCAACGATTAAAGAAACATTTCGTGAAAATTTGTACGTTTTACCTGTTCTGATAAATCTACCTAACCATCGACATTAATCAAAGAACATGGTAATATGATGCTGTGGGTTCTTAAATGCATGACGTCTTAATAATTTTCCAGATTTTCCAGACATATTTCAATTCTGTGACCTTGGAAAACTAATCAAATTTTGTTAGAATAAGAGCAAAAAAGTAATGGTGTGATAAAAATTGTAAGAATTATTGAAATAAAATATTAAAATAAAATAATAAATAAAATGTCTGTAAATTCGAGAAGACACAAGAGTCACAATCAGTAGTACTTCACAAACCGACTTCCTATCACATTCTTGCATTGATTGTGTAAGGCATGTTCTGGGATTAGAGGTGAAATTGGCCCATTGAGGTAAAGGTATCTTGTAATCTTATGTTGTATCGTAGTAATGGTGTAAAGATTAAATTTGGTAGGTACCTGATAAAATATAAAAATAAAAACATATTGTGTTGTGAAATGGTACATATACATATAAACAAATAATGAAGAGAAGATATTCAAGGAAGAGAGGGGGAAGGAAATTGAATGGAGAAGAAGAAAAGAATGAGAGAGGAACGTAAGAAAGTCGATATCTGTCTGTATCTCCTGTTGATTTTCTGGCGAGTTAGGTAGTGCTGTAGTACTAATAATCGGAGTAGGTAGAAAAAATTCACGCTTAAGTTGGCTGATCAGAAAACAAAAGAAATTCATGATTCGTATGCAGAGTAAGGACGGAAAATCGGCTGTGTCAATAAGCCAACACTGATAATTACCCTACTAGTTCTGTAATGTATGTTTAAACCACCAGGTTATGGGCTTCCTGGAAATCTAGAAATAGGAGCAGGACACTCATTTCATGGAAGCAAATGTTCAATAACAGACCAAAATAAAAGGTATTGGAACAATTTGCAATCAAACCCGCTCTTGCATAGGAATTTTGTGGGGAAATAATGTATTATTAGTACAAATGCATTTTCGGATATAACATGTGCGTCTCTCAGTAACCCGTCTGATTAAAAAAATAGAATGGTTTTCAATGATATGCGAGTTCGCTGCTGGAAGTACTAATTGACCAAGGTACGTGAATATCTATAGAATATTTTGCTTATATATTCAGCTTGTTCAGTCATTGGTAAACATTGTTGTGAATGTATGTGATAAAGCTCGGGGCGAGAGGGGTGCAGCCGATTCAATTGTAAGGCTCAGTAAAACAACGGGGAATCCCACATTGATCTAGTTCTGAGATATTGGGAGTTTTACTAGAACAATCATACTATAACTCGGAACTTTACTTTCTCATATATGTATGCATACACGGAGTAATATTTGTGATATACAGAAAGTTATGTAATGATATGGCACAAAACGGCGATTTTTGGACGAAAAAAATCGAATTGTAGTGCGTGTATACAGAAAAACTGAATAAATATTGTTCAAATATGAAGTGAATTCCATGCTCATGCTCTATCACGTTGGGTAGTCAGAATCCACGATCTCTGGACCTTTGATACCGAAACATTGGCTTACTTCGAAACACTCGTCTGTCCGCGTTTCAGGTCTGTGAACAACGCTAGCGCATGAATGTTTTGTAGGCTATTTTCGAAAATGAATATTCCCAGATCGATATGGCTCGACTCGAAGCCTTGCGCTTTTAAAAAACAATCGATAAATTTTGGATGTATTTTACAAGAAGCCGCTGCGACATTTTCAAAATTTTTGCAGAAATGGCTCCAAAATTTTTAAATTGTCAAAACGTTTCAGTAGACTGTTTATACATAAAGGTACGTGATCCCACTTATTGAAGACGACGGTCACAATGCCTATGACTTTCTAATTGTCAATAATTAATAAATCCGCAACTGAGTAATTTCATTTATATTAGAAACAATACATAAATCTAAAAACAAAAGGGTTTTGATGATTGTATTTTGATAATATAAAATTTCAAACAAATTTTAAAAATCACACTTTTCTCTGTGACATTTTTCAATATTTTAAATATTAAATTTTAAAACAGTGAAAAAAATTTCTATCACATTTTGGCGCGAATTTCAATTTATTTAACTGATAAAATTGACTTTAATTTTCTTTCATTATCGTCCTCATTGTTTGGAAACATTAAAAAATATGTTATAGAATTATAGAATCCTCCTAGAAGGCACATTCTAGGGGGAAAATGAGACAGTTCTTCAAGGTTATCACGTCAAAAATCCATTTCAATTTTTTTTCTATTTGAATTTGGCGTCAGAATTGGTTGGCGAAAGTACCGTAAAATTCAACTATTTTCCCCGTCTTTCCATTTTTTCAGCCTGATTCATGGAATAGAAGCTGAGAAAAAATAAAACATGAAAAACTCGTATCTCTCGGATCTCTGCAATATATTGCCCTTTCAGGATGATTTTTTGGGAATCAGGGGATTTTTTTATTCTCTTTCATATGAGCATCGCGATTATCGATTTGATTTAGAGTATTGATTCAGTGGTGAGTTGTAGTTGACATTTACATAATTGAAATGATTGAAGGCGCTGTCATTGGCTCCCATGATTGAAGGTGTTGTTTATTGTTGACAATGACAACGCCTTCAATCATTTCAATTGATTTAGAGCCAGTTTTCATCACATGTTTTGGCTATACCCTTTGTATACATTATTGAATTTGTGAGTACAATTGATTGAAATAATTTCTTATAAAGTTTTTTCGATTGATTGTTTGATTAGGTTTAAAGAGTACTTCAACTACTAAGGTCATTGGCTCCCATATAAAATTATTTCTAAAATAAATAAATTAAAGCTCTAGCAAGAGTGGATCATCTTGGCTGTCCGGGTGACGCCGCGTCGAAGGCTGTGTTGCCGACGTTTCGACCATCTTTTCGTGGTCTTCCTCAGGGATGGTCTGCCGACCAGCGGTCGCAATGTAATGGTCCCAATGGAGAATGTAGCCGGTATGATTTGGTGACTGATGCAGTAAGAACTACATGGCACTGTGTCGTTGCACGATGAACCACCTGTGTATAAGATACATGATCTGGATAGGTTACCCTCATTTCCTGAAAATGCATCTGGTAAACAAGAGGACTAGTCGTTTGTTTGGAAAGATTGGATAGCTTGAGGTCAATATTCGGGCTGAGAAGTTTCCAAAGGGGAATGGGGGGGCTTGGGGGATTTCACAGAGGTGGGAAGATCAACATTAAGGTCCTAAAATAGATTTCGCAATCTAATATCTGGAGGCTGAGGCAGCGATGTTCGAAGAATATATTATGTTTCATATTCAGGATGGATTTGGCGAAAAGGATGATTAGAGAGATCTAATAATATAGCACCGTAAGATGCTAATAAAATATCCCGCCTTGTTTTTAGAGAGGGCTCATCAGCCTCGGCTAGAAGGCACTCAATTTGGCTAGTGCGGTGCGCACCTATTGATAGACGGATACCAGCATGGTGTATACTATTAATGGGTCGCAGAGTGAAGGGAGCTGCCGAGCCATACACTTTACTACCGTAATCCAGAACTGAACGGATGAGTGATCTATATAACCGCAATAGGGTAGTGCGGTCGGCACCCCATGATGTGTCATTCAGCATTCTAAGAAGATTAAGGGGGGAGGCACATCTGGTTTGTAGTCCACGGATATGAGCACGCCACGTGAGGGACTTGTCAAATGTGAGTCCCAGGAACCCGGTAGATTCAGCAAATGGAAGCTTATTTCCTTCCAAGTAAAGGACTGGATTGCTATGCAAATGGTATATCCTACAGAAATGCAAACCGATACATTTAGTACTAGCAAAATGAAAGCCTGTTGACGTGCTCCATTCATGGACCTTGATGAGCACCATTTGGAGTTGCCTCTGATCACACTGATGCTGTTGGATGAACAGAAGATGGCAAAATTATCCACAAACAACGGTCTTTACAGGTTTCCCCACAGGTGACACTATACCATTGATGGTGATGGAAATCAGAGTGACACTCAGGACTGATCTTTGGGGTATACCATTTTCAAGAGGGTGACTACGAGGAAGTCTATCACTCACACGAAGGATCTGTTCGAAAGGAAGTTTTGAAGGAAAAGATGAAGCTTCCCCCTAAATCCCCAAGAGTGCAAGGTTTGCAGAAAGCCGTGCCTCCCAGTGGTGTCGTAGGTTTTTTATATATCGAATAATATGTCCACAAGATGTTGTCTCAAGACAAAAGATGTAGAGACAGCTTTTGCTAGCGAAACGAGGTGGTCCAAGATTGACCTGTTTCTTCTAAATCCGCTTTGGATTGGCGTCAAGAGATTTTTATACTCCAAGATCCAGACCAGATTCTGAATCACAATGCGTTTCAGCACTTTCCATACACAGCTTGTGAGATAAACAGGTCGATAACTTGATGGCTGTGATCTATCTTTCCCTTCTTTAGAAACTAGGACAATGATGGCTTCTCGCCAAAAGGTAGGGACGGTGTGCTCTTCCCAGATACGGTTATAGAACTGGAAAAGGAATTGCATGGCCGTTTCGGAAAGATGTTGCAGCATTAAGTTGTGGATTTCGTCTGGACCAGGTGTGGTTCTTTTCGAAAGTATCAGAGCAGAACGCGTTTCATACATGGAGAAAGTTCGTCGCGATATAATCGTCATGTGGTCTGTTCGAAAACTCCAATGCCCGGTTTTTAATTTTTTCTTTGCGCAAAACGAAGTTTGGAACATAGTTTGCCGAACTCGACAAACTGCAATGGCGTCTCGAGCTGTGATGATCTGACCATTTTTAAGAAGACCTGGCACTGAGTTTAGGGAAGGATATCCATTAATTTGACGCATCTTCCTCCATACAAGACGTGGGGGCGTATGGCAATTCAGAGAGGAGATGTATGTTCTCCATGATGCAATTTTACTTTCTAAAATGGTTCTCCTCGTCTTCGCTCTGCATCTTTTGTAACCAATGAGATTATCCGCGGTTGGATAGTGTTTTAGACACGCCAAGGCTTTCTTACGAGCACCACCAACAGCCCTTGAACAATCCAAGTTCCACCTCGGGACAAAAGGATGTCGCGATCTGTCTGTCGAGTTCGTAAGTGCGATGTCCGCAGCTTGTAGTAAAGCACTGTTAAAATGTGCTGCCATTTCTTCCACATTGACAAACTCATCCTCCCATAGACTGACGTTTGCTTGGAATGTCAGGCAGTCTGCACGTCGGACACACAATTAATGGGGGCGTGACAACGCACGAGCAAGTTTATCGATGTGGGCGATAATGGGATAATGGTCACTTCCCCACACGTAATCTAGGATGGGCCATTGCAAGACGGTTGCAAGAGAATGGCTACAGATTGCTAGATCAATACACGTGCTCGAGATTGTGGCGACGGCAAAATGAATTGGTTCACCGGAATTCAGAATAACCAAGTTTCCTCTGTCCATTACAGATTCTAATACACTGTCTCTGGGACAAGTGCGAGAAGACACCCAGGGAGGACTGTGGGAATTTACATCCGCGACTATCACGAACGGAGAGGGCAGTTGCTTTATCAAGCCCAGAAGTTCATAAGCAGATACACTGAGTCTGGGAGGGATGTAAATGTTGCATACAGTGTGTGAGGGATGGAAGGTGCACATGCACACACACTGCTTGAAAGTCGGCCTGAAGAGGTACCTCTGTAGACAGAAGCAAATCATGTACCAGTGACGCAATTCCGCCATGAGTACTGAGACCATCATCCACATTGAACCTGTAAAAGGAAAAACCAGGAGGCAGATTTTTCGCCCATGCTTCCTCCACTTGATTTTATAGACGTCTGTCACACCCTTGCTCTTAAAAAAGTAAACTAGCTCATCCTCACACTCTGGCGAAAAATCTTAATGGTTGACCACTCCCTTAGAAAGATTAGTGAGTGGTCACTACCACCCGGAGGCTCGCAATCTGGATGGTTTTCATAATTATGTCAACCTTTTTATCCCATTGTGCTTCAAAAAGAATGGTATCATCCCTTTGTCGCACGACAGCTTGCAGTTGCCCATAAGATTCTTCTATATCGCGCGCCTAACGGAGATCACTGACCATTTTAAACGATTTTCCTTCTTCAGTGCATGCCATGAGGAGTAACCTATGCTTCGTGGGCATATCTTCTTCTTTCAAAAAGAAACTATTGAGATCCGGATATCACCTCTTCCTTGCGGAAGAGGGCGGTGGAGAAGGTTTAGTATCCATGAGTTGGATATCAGATTCATCCCTGTGGTCCCCACCCACCATGGAGCTTAACGAGGGGACACTCCATAGGAGTGCCAGGGTTGCCACGGGGATATAGTGGGGGAATAACATAGCGCTGCACCACCATAGATCCCCCCGCTCACCCTGGAGTTCAGTACAAGACTTAGTCCAAGCTGTTTGATCGGGAATAGGTTAGCTTTCGACCGCCCGTCTAGAACTGTTTGAGGCCAAAGCAGGCGTATTGAAGCCTACAAGGAATGTTCCCCAAAATACGTAAAAAACGTATCACTAAGTGCAAAGCAGAACGTAGCACAAGGTGAGTAGTGGGGAAACAGACTCCTCAACCGCCAGAACACACATTCCCCCGACACGATGCGCCATGCATGATAAACACATGGTTCGCCGTTCAGTATAGAGGGGGCCAGTGAAATAGAAAAGAAAGAACAAAAGAAACAGAATGTTATTAAAGAACGAGAATGAACAATGGGAAGAAAAGTGACTAGTAAAAGAAAGGAATACGTGAGAGCCTTCACTGGATCCCCCCGTCAGAATGTGGACCGACCCACCTCGACCGGTTGTGGGTTCTTGATATTGAAAAATTGGTTAATGGGAAGTCTCTCCTTTCGTCCTATACACGATCAACACTAACCCACATCAACACCTGTACCATTGAGACCGTTTGCTCACATTCCCAGATCGATCTGGAACAATTCAAGACCCTGTGAATTTGAAATTGATATTTTAACATTTTAAGGTACTTTACCTCAATATGTTTGAGAAGCCTTCCGCTGTCGGAGTTTGTATTACAAACATATATACATTTATTTGAACTGCAATTGGGTATGACCCGGTGGCAGTTAATTATCTAGGTTATACAGAACGAGGCGCATCCCACTCGCGATGGCTGACTGTTTCGTCCAACATATTGTGGCCTTCGCTCAGATGTATTCAAATTACGCAGCCACACATGAGCTGTGTCTGCGTAATTTTGAATTTAGTTTTGAAAAAAAAATGTTATTCAAGCCTGTCTTTTACTCCCATTAATATTAAAACTAGAAATTGATTTCTCAGTAAAACAATTTCTCAAGTATAGACCTTCAAATCATTTCATGTGCACTTGTATGTTAAAGCAAAATTTTGCTGGGTTGAGCACATCTACATCAAAATCTTTAAAATATCTGCATTTCTTTTCAGTCTTGGTTAAAAGTAAATAACCAAATTACTTTCAGTTTTTCTGAAAAGTATGTCTCAATAAATAGTAAGTTTAAATTTAAGTTAAGTTATAACGTAATTTTAAACAAACTTTTAACTAAGTAAATGCTAGAACGTAAGTCAGCTATTATATCTATCCGATGTCTAGATATAATAACTTCAATAGAACATTTTTTCCTGAAGGAAGTAAATCGTTATTTGAAACAATCAAGGGGCATTAGTATAACTTTACCAAAAGGCTAAGATAACATAGAACATTCTTTTAATCATGCAATCAAAATTCATCAATTATAATTAAAATAATAAGACAAAAAATAGAATGTTATGTTTACGAAACGTTGTATCATACGTTTTATCCACTTCGTAAAAGTTCCACTGAACTTCATTTACCTTTTTAGTTCATTTGCAAATGAAATAAGAAATTAAATGTATGCTAGATATTATTTATTTTACTAAAATATGTGAAATAAATGCACGTGTTGTGAATAAAAGGTCCTGGATATTGATATTTTATTAAAAAAGCTGTGCTTCGTAATATAATAGTAATCATAAAGAATAGTTATCATTCTCAGAAGATATAAAACAGTTGTTAGCTGTTGGTCCTAATTTTGGTATTTCATATAAACACAATAATTTACCCATTACTCAAATAATAGCAGATATTGAGATAGTTATATCAGAATGATACAGGAAATAAAATCGAGACATGATAAGAGCTAAATGCAACAACATCATCGTTAACTTTCTTAACAAAAGTAAATTTTTAAAGATAAATAAACTTTTCAATAAAACCAAAAACTTCCTACAATAAAACCAAGATATTATAATATTGAAAACTGATAAAAGTAACAGTAACAGTACAGTGGCAATGTATCAGTCAGATTACAGCAAGAAAATGGAACAATTAATGTCAGACAATAATACATACAAATCACTCGATAAAGCCTACCAACAGATGCTCCAACAATTATCTCATACAACGCATTTTCAGACAAAACATGTTTCTATTGTCAAAGCTAAATGCACAACATATAACAGTCAATCCCCCAGATTATATGGTTTATTCAAGATCCATAAATCTAACAATCCTCTTAGACCAATAGTGGGCTTCATTGACAGTCCACTATATCAAACAAGTGAATTGCTCACAAACATACTAACCAAAATAGCAGACATCAAATACTACATCATCAACATCATCATCTCTTTTGAAATTGTCAACAAAATTAAAGTTATATCTATACCTATTGGAAATGAAATAATCTCTTTAGATGCCAGCTCCTTGTTCATAAACTTCCATTGAAATTAGTATTTGACACCATCACGAAGAGATGCGAGAACATCAGACAAGCCTACTAAACCTTGAAGAATTTATGAAGATGTTCAAACTTAGTGTCCATTAGGGTTAATTTATTTACAATAGTCAGTTCTACAGCATGGAAGATGGAATAGCTATGGGATCACCTTGTGCTCCCCTAATTGCTGATTTTACTATGAACCAAATGTTAGGTGAAGTTAACTGCAAGATATCTTCAGTGAAACTGTTTGTGAGAGCAATAGAATGATGGATGGGGTTGCTTGCAAAGCGTGGCTACCCACTTCCTAGCTTGCCACCAGGGAAAATGCTGAAAACAATTATTCGAGAACTATTAGTTTATCTCAGCGTGATAAATATTGATGATGGAAGACGTTTGTCAATTTTACCTTCTTGTCAATGTTTCCTTAGACGAACAGGAGATTGTTTTCTGTTATAATTTTCATGCGATATACCATTTCAGCTTGCTATCCCCTCTTACGCGCTCAAAACACCCACTGCTGCCACTAGTCAAATTTAATTTCTTCAATGCCACCCAGATGTGAATTACCACGCCCCTTTACTGACGTGGCGATCTTTTGTATATACTTACAGCTGCAAGAGTCTTCAACAATACCACTCGTGGCGCTATAATGTTGTATTTCTTCGAAATCTAGACAATGATAATGCGTTTGCGCGCTAAAACGTCTGATCTGAGGTCGCAATACCAACCCTACACAATTAAATTAATAGTCGGTAGCACATATACGTACATCTTAACCGTGCTTTACTTGCGCGAGGCGAGTCGAGTAACTGGGAAACTGTGTTCAGGCACTATCGTTTTAAATAATGTTCTTCTATCCCGCCTTCATTTGGAGGACTTTTAATTTTTGAAATTTTTATATTATACAATGTCTTCGGTACCTGAGGCGGCCTACCGGGCTTCTGCGAAAACAGTTCAACTTTTCAACTTTTTTTGCCCTTCCAAAGAGTTTCTCGCGAAAGATTTTGTCTTTTTTGTCTTTCCCTCTGGAAGCAAACGCGCCGTTTTTGGAGAAAAAATATCCGACGCGGGACGTTTAAAAATGCATGCTTTTTGCTGTTAATTAGCGACAAGGAATTATTATAATGATAGGTTTCAAAGTACAGTGCCAAATTTGAATCAATTTTGGCCTCCGATTTGCTAACAGGGGATATCTTGACTGACATTGATTTATATTCCTCTCATATTTAAATATTTTTATAATAGGAATTGATTTTATTCTTACCATGAAAAACGCACCTTCTCTCTATAAAATGAAGTAAACAGAAATTCCATTTTTAGACATGGTAGTTAGAAATGGCTGGTGCGGAAAAACCATCAAATCTGATGTTTTTCTTAATTTTAAAACACACCATCCACTTCATTAAAATATTAATACAGCCCTAGCTTTAAAATTCGGAGCCACCAACCTAAGCAACAAGAAATTTCATGCTAAGAATTTTAAAATTGTCAAAAATTAATTCATCAAGAATTCTTTTTCCAAATAATTAATAAAAAATATTTTATATAACAACAAGAGGACCTCAACTGAAGTTGATTTTAATTCTGGGAAAGAAAAGAATGACAAAACAATCACATACATTCAAGGGCTATCAAAAAAGATTGGTCACACACTGAAAAATGAAAAAAACTAATGTAGCCTTTAAAAATCAAAAAGAATGAATTGAAGAAATTGATTTTCAAAATAGGAAATAAAACATTGAACCAATGAATCACAAAAATTGTCATCTACCAGGTTCCCTATGCTCATTGCGATACAGTTTTACATAGATAGCCAAATTTTAAAAGAAAAATAACATAAAAATGAAAAAAAAAGCCTTCGCGATTCCCAATTTTAGCAAACGTCATATTTGACAGAGAAATCAAATACAAAAATTAAAGAAATGCCACACACCAAGAAAAACATTAATCAGACATACAACTATGAAACTGAAGCAGATAAACTCAGCACTATTTATTCTAACATTATTAATAAATAACCCCAACAATACAGTTATAACAATAATAATTAATGTAAGTCATGGTATAAGTAAATATATGTTGTTTTGTTTGCATACATGTATACAAAATATATTTTCTTAATTGCATTTTAATTTAAAATGCTTACTATGGTCAGATAATTTGTAATTTGTTTCACTTAATTATCATATCCTTACTCTCTAATATTTCTACAATGTTTTTTTTAACTTTTATGAATCTATCTTTGCACACTGTATTCTAATATTGTCGGAGGTTGGCAATAACTATAACAACTAAATACAATAATAAATTATCTCTGAAAATAAGATTCATTGAATCAAATTAAAAGTAATAATAATAATTATTATTATAAGTATAATAAAAAATGGCATAAGAAAATAAAACAATATTCTCAGAATATACAGCTGGCAATGACGAATTGACACCTTTGTTCCCGTTTGCAGGAGCAACATAACGATGTATAATGGCAATAATTTATTAACACATGTCGCCCAACATACCCTTAATTACAGGTAATTAGTTTTTATTGTTATCTGTACATTACTGTCTAGCAAATTATAGTTTCAATACGGTTAGATTTTTGTATGTAATGATAAATCATGTAAAATTGAACCAAAACGTACAGTTTTCTTGTATTTTGTTTTATATTTATAGCCCTTAATCAGAGCAAATAAATGACCAAAACGTTGGCATTGTGAAAATATCTGACTTTTATTTACCTATCCTCAATATTCTCTATATTTGATCCTATTTGTTCACCTGGAATTTTTATTGTGAGGCAAATACTTGGCAAATCTTTAAAGTTCATTTCCAGAAATGTTGAATTTTTACAATGTGCCAGATACATAATTGATTATTGCTGATGTACTAATGATAAACACCACTTACTAGAGTCTTTCCTGTGATATAAATATAATTTTAAAAATCTCACATCGGAAATCTTTTAAAAAAGGGTAAAAGAAATAATAAAGTGTACATAAATTAAACATTCGTTCGAAATAAATAATTAAAACGTCAAAAGGAAAAACAGTTCTTATTATACCTCAAATAATTTAATGTAAGTGCGATAATAAAGTACCAGGTAGATTTAAAATAATTTTAAGGACACATAATATGTGTCTGTGGACTCGCTCATCGATGTAATCAAGTTTTAATTTGGTTTGCAGGAGTTGTTATTGGATGGAAATATAAAATTTGTCCCCCTTTTCTGGTGCGTTTGGCTCACTGCATGTCGGTCAGTGCGAGGGCGAGGGAGGTCGCTGAGAGACGACTGCAAAGAAGGTCTGGCTGCGCGAGACGGAGCGAGAGCGACCCAGAAAATTCACGACAATAAACTGAAGTTCTTATGGCGCCGCCTCTCGTTGCGAAACGCGACCTCACATGAATGCGGGCGCCGCTTTTTGCCAAATATAAAGCCCACTTTTTATTTGTTTCGTTATTTCGTCGGCTCTGAGGCTTATGATCAACCCTTGTTCGTTCGTTAAATGTGTACGTCTTATTAACTACAAGATTTAGAGGACGGCGCTATTTGTAATTGTCTGGCCTGTCATCACTTCCATTACAGTGTTAAAATATTACCAGTTATTTAGGGAAAGAGAATAAACAAACAATACACTATAACACAACAAAAACAAAAACGTACATAAATGTTAAACTCTCATTTTGACGTAAAGTATAATTTACATTCGATATCGGATTGTAAAGAGAAATAATATCAATATTGTGAAGAGAAACATTATCAAAATGTCGATATGTTTACAATCTGAAAAGTTTTGCACTTTAAAATCTTTCTGACACTCACAGAGAAATATTTTTTCTATAAATGGTTTATTTAAAAGAGCATTAGTTTATCTGAGAAACCTAAAATAAAATAATTCGTTTGCGTTGAATTACAGTCATTCACTTAAAAAAATAGATATTGAACGACATATCTCTTAGAATTGTCTTTTATTTATGGATTGTATTTCAATATTGCATTTCACAAACATACTAATTCACTTTTAGTAACGTATTTTGCCATTAACAATCGACTCTTCTATTTTAGAAATGTCAAAAACCAAAGTTTGCCAATTTCGAAAAACAAACCGAAAAAAATTAGATTTCGGCAAATTTTGGTAGGTATTTGATTTTTTGCTTTAAGTATTAAAAACGTCCATAATTGTTATTGAATAAAACATTTTAAATGCACTCTTTTAGAAAAATTCTTGTATTTTCCTTTTCTTATACACTCGTTTAAACAAACAATCACAAAAAAGTGACGTCACTACGTAGTCAATACATATTTAATACGTTGTTGAGGTGCTTTCTATCTTCACACAACTCCGATAAAAATAAAGTTAAACGAAAAAATACGAGTAACTGTGACTTTGGTAGATGAGTAATAAATTTAACGATATTGACATAACAATCCGCATGATACTAATTTCGTACTCAGAATTTACATTGTTCCAGAAAATGCCTTAATAAAAAAACACCGCATGTTCGGGATTTCTTTCAGAAAAAATCTCCATAATGTTTGTCAATTTACAGGTACATTGATAACTTCTTTTAGTTTCACCCATGAGAAAAATAATAAGCGCCGAGAAATGCGCAGAGAAAGGCGCAAAGAAATGCGCAGAGAAAGGCGTAGAGAAAGGCACAGAGAAGGCGTAGAGAAAGGCGTAGAGAAAGGCGTAGAGAAAGGCGTAGAGAAAGGCGTAGAGAAGGCGTAGGAAAGGCGTAGAGAAGGCGTAGAGAAAGACGTAAAGAAAGGCGTAGAGAAAGGCGTGAAGAAGGACGTAGAGAAAGGTGTAGAGAAAGACGTAGAGAAGGATGTAGAGAAAGACGTAGAGAACGACACGGAAAAATAATAAGCGCCGAGAAATGCGCCCAGAAATGTGCAGAGAAAGGCGCAGAGAAAGCGAGAGAAAGGCGTAGAGAAAGGCGTAGAGAACGGCGGAGAAGGCGTGACAAAGGTGTAAGAAGGGAGAGAAGCGTAGAGAAGGCGTAAGAAGCGTAGAGAAGGGTAAGAAAGACGTAGAGAAAGGTGTAGAGAAAGACGCACAGAAGGATGTAGAGAAAGACGTAGAGAAAGATACAGGGAAAGTCTCAGGGAAAGACGTAGAGGAATTGGTAAACGTAGAGAAAGTAGTGGACGTAGAGGAAGACGTGGAGATGGGCGTAGAGAAAATCTTATAAGACCAAGAATACTAGAACACAGAAACAAAGGATTTCCTTTCTCGGAAAATGAACTAAATGAGTGTAGGGCCAATTGATTTGCCCGGATCAGACGAGCGTGGGTGCACGTCTCCGAGAAGAGCATGGCGTTGTCATCGAGCCGGTCGCTGCGGCTGGTCTGCGGGGATCAGCCTTATGTCTTCAAAGAATATCGAAAATATGTATATGAGAAATCTGGATAAGCCAAGTGACCCGGGGGTATACCTGATAAATGCGTGTTTGCAGACAAAGTCGTCTGCTTATCAAATTGATTTCAAAAATATACTACGAAAATTGAAAGAAACCCATTTCGAAATAACTCTTAACAAAGTCAATTTTATGAAACATTTACATTACCTGAGTTCAGGGAAGCCAAAGCTATAAATCGTGATAAATATATTTCAAAATGTTGAAAAATTGATGTGGTTATTTTACCAGCCTGAGAAGTCATCTAAATTGAATAAAGAGAACTCTGAACTGAAGCAAAAACAAAAGAAAAGTCAAACATCCGAAGAAAATTTAAAGTTTTCGACGACGCCACATTCAGCTAGTAGATAAGTATTTAATATTCACATTTTTTTGATATTATCCAAATATACCAATATGATTTTGTTCAGTAAAATAACCGTATGATGGAGGGGAAAATTTAATCCTTCTAACGATTTGCTGGTCGATATTTTGTATACGAATTCCGGTTGAAGTATGATAATTTAAATTTAGAACTTTGTCCGATTTCTTTTCAGAATTCTTTCCATATTCCAAAAATGTAGCAGTAAAATAGGTTTGAAATAATAGATCAAGATATTACTATATTTATAATTTCCATTATTCATTTCACAAGAGAGAAATCCTTTTAACTGTACAATGTACTCACGTTTTCAAAGAGAAGAGTCAAGTGACATTCATTATGCCGAACCCCATTGAAAATGATGCCAATATAAAATATTTAAGCAATAGTTTCATGCGATTGTTGTTAGACAAACTCTGGTTTTATTTAAATTATTATTTTTGATATTCGGTAGAGGATGTGATCATACGAATTAGCTTTCAAAAGAAAATACTGCATATATAAAATGAGTATTACATAGTTAAAAGGAAAATTAAATCTGTGAAATTTTATCTGTCCTAACTTCGATAGTGAATGTTTCAAATAGTTTATTCCGATACATTTTCATCCTATTTATTCCTGTTTAATCCAGTTTATTGTGCATTGTGACTATAGAAATAAGTAATGTGGTATCAGCAACAAACAAAGAAAAACCGTTAAACAAACTCGCAGACAACCACTTTAAACAGCTCTTAGACGCTCCGCCAGGCTCTCTCGAATCTCGATCACGATTCGCTTCTTCTCCCCCCCCCCCCGTTGTGAAGGGAGTGGGCCACGCGGAACCCACGTGCCAGCACGTGCAATAGAGCAGCCCGCCTCTTCCACGTAGTGAATGAACTGATAAATCTCCCTTCAGCACGTGGCCTCCGCCACTTTTTAGGCGCCCTCGGGGCGGTTGCGTGTGAAGCAGGAACTCATCACTCACTTCCGGAAATTTGAAGCGCTCTGCCACGAGTCGCCTTTGATGTCGGCATGCGTTATTCACTTTTTATTTTATGCCCTTGATACTCGGAAGCGAATGAAAGGAAGATATATCGACCTTCGATTGTATTTCCCCTTGCTCGGATACACCTGTGGGTGGGTTTGTAATCGCCGTTAAATTATGACACTCTTGTTGATATACGGCCCACGTGACAAGAAAAAAAGATCTCGTGGTCTGAATACCAACACGTTTCTATGCCAATGAAATATTTCTTCCGTTGTAAATATTCCCCAAAGGACGAATTCTGGCGGAGTTAATCAGTTGAATCAGAGCACAAACGAAGGTATTTGTAGCAAAATAACTCCTCAAAGAAAATTTTCTACTAACTCGCGATATAAGAATATAATCTAATCCTAAAATATGTGTACCCTAAAATTCGTGTATATATATATATTTACACACACATTATGAAATGTGACTTAAAGTAATGTGTTTAATTTTCAAACTTATTATAGATCGAATAAGACGTTCGTATTTCAGATTAATACAAAAAACAACAGGAAGTAACTTCCACAGGTTTTCGGAAGAACTTTTTCTTTATAGGAAAATAAACTTTGGTTTAAAATTTGATAAAAAGTTATATCTCTATAAACTAGTGCTTAAACTTAACATTTTTTAGAGTAAACTCAATGAGGTTCACACAAGGGGCATACCCCAATTCTGTAAATATCTTTTTATTCATATAAAAGTCCTAATTATTGAATTTATAGTCGAGAAAATATATTTTTAAAATTAGTACATCTTAAGTACATCTTTGCTTAAAAGTATCATTTGATGAAGTGACGTTTGCATCTTGAAGCGATATTTGTTGTCTTGATGAGTACGTGCCCCTCACGTTCCTGAATATGTTATTGCTGCCTACTTTCAATTCTCCTCTTAGGAGTAATGCCAACAAAACAGAGTAACGGCGGAATGGGACGAAGGAGACCAAAGACGCACACAGAAGTAAGATGAAGGAGACGATAAAAGTGGCACGAGACATCGCTTTAAAGGCAGTGAAAATATTTGTCTAGGTCGCAGTCTAAACAGAAAGAAAAGAAAGAAGGAACCAACATCGTGAGGAAGATGTCACGGCTGTGCGGCAGAAAGTATATCTGCGGGCGCAGGCCTGTTCTTTGCCGCAAGCACGACGTACACTCACTTTCGCTGAAGTTGGCCCCAATTGAGAGTAGAGCACATACATCATCAACAGTATTAGAGTAACTATTACGCAAAATGATGAGATTAGACATTTTGTAAAGTTCTGTTTTGAAATAATGGTAAAATTAGGAAATTTATTGATTATTTTATTTTATTTTGGTAGGTAAATTTTAAACCCACGTTTCGTGTATTTTCCAGGTTTTGAAAATAAGTTTAGAAATATGGCGCTCTGGAGTTTGATAATTTCTATCAAATGTGAATTGATATATTCCTTAAGTAAAATGTAAATTCCGAAGAGTTAAGGATATCTTTCACTAGATCATTTTCAATGTAATTTCAAGCTAAATCTACGAAAAGTAATGAAGTATCTTTCAAAGGATCTTGTACCATCAGATGAGATATAAATGTCAAACATTACATTCGTGCCCTTCTGTTAAAATCGTTTGATGTGCTTTGATGTGCTGTGTGTCATGCTTGAATCTTAATACGCACCAAATTCGAGGGCAGTTTATGAATATAGTTATTTACCTAGAAAGTCATTACGATTTATCTACAATCCTTTGGAAAACACAAGAGTTACATTATGATAACAATAATAATAATAATAATAATAATAATAGTAATACATTTTTAAATGAGGGGTAATTCATGGCACATTATTCTTAGTAGTTTTCCGCCATTGCTATTTCGGTACACGGAGAAAAATTTGAGGAGTCAACGAAAAAAAAAATCAAATACAATCGAAGGAAAATTTTACATATTTGTGAAGTTGTGATAAACAATTCTTCATAATTACAACTATTTTCTGTAAGTTTGTGTTAAAATACTTCCAGTTCTGGGAAAGGGCAAGATCATACACAGACGCAAATGACTACATCCTTTTTTGAAGAATACTTCAACATTCAAATTTTGAACTATTGAAAAACTGTGTTGCTTCCATTGGACAACTCCTACATTGACTTCTATCTACATTGACAAACACTGAATTAAAATTGCGTGTTAAAGGGCAGGTCTGTAAGAGAACCTAGGAGTTTCCACTAAGCGTCAACTCTTGGGGACAGTTTCGAAATGTTTTGTAAATATCGGATAAGCCTTGTAAGAGAAAATTATCATTTAGGTTTGGGGATGGCTCTAATAATAAGAGGCCTAAATGACGAAATAAAACTTCTTACCTCAATAAAGATAGAAAAAATTACTCTTTGGTCCGTTGTTGATTTTCCCCTCCCCAATTTGTATGCGTCTGTTAATGTTCTAAATATCGAGTGTCTGTGAAGATCAGTCACTTCACTCTGAGTAACTTAGTATTTATTACATTTATTTCTTTCAATTTCTAAATTTTTGAACACTTCTTCGGAAAAGCATACTTTGAAAAATCAATTGCGAATTCTAACGGGTATTGTACATTAATACGTACTGTTAAGCCATGTTCAGTTTTTAAAGAAGCAATACTATTTTCACATCTTTCTATATTTCCTGTACATTTTCCGCGCTAGTTCATGAACTACATTTTCCGCACAAAACCGTCAGACTCTTCCCCGGATTCTATTGTAATTGAGATAACCAATGCACCGTACAAAGGATGTGTTTTCCTGCTTTTACGAAAAAAATTAATTAACAGCGGATTAAGAAATAATTTCAAAATGAGATAAATACAAGTAAATAGAAATAAATAAAAACTAAATCTAATATATTAGAGCAATAGAAATAAGAGATTATTATTCTGATTAGACCTTGTATCAGATATTATTTTAATAAAGAGACCAAGTGAATATTTAAAAAAATTTAAGTAGAAGGGATATGTAACATTAAAGCAGAAGGGATATAACCTTCAAATCCATTAAAAAATTTTGCAGAAAGTTTCTTCTTCTGCATTGACGATGGACGATGGACAATCATGAAGATGATTCTAATGATCATGTGTTGTGATTGTTTTGGAAATTTTGTATATCTATTTCATGCACTCAAATTTATTATCAGGTTGGAAATTTTAAATATAGAAGTTTGAGATGGAGTGAATTGATGCTGCATATAGCTGCTTATAAAATAGTAGCTACTTATTAATTTCTAAAAACAAAATATGTATTTTTACATTTTAAGAAAGAACCTCTTCATACCAATTTACTTTGAATTGAAACTAGAAATGGCAAAAGTTAAAGTTAATTTTTTCGGACGACAGTCTTCCAACTCTTTCACAATAATTTGACGAACACAATCGACAGCGGCAGCATTTTCGACTCTGGCTAGCTAGCTAAGACGAGTCCAGTTGCTGTTGGGAAGAGATATTCTAGCTGCCGGCTGCTCTGATCGGTAGTTATTCGTGCTTTCTCCGATAAATACCAGGCAAATGTTGGAGCAGTACCCCAACAAACGGGCCACGGACCGCGCGCGATCTTTCCATTCTCTTCCTTGTTCTATCCTCTCCCCTTACACACGCACTTACACTAACACATCCACACATGCGGGGAGACCGGTCGGGAGCTTAGAGGTTGTCCTGGCTGAAGCGGTGCCCCGCTGGTGGGAGATACCTAGTTGAAGAAACACCCCGCTAGCTGACACGGTAGGTCGGCGCCGGATCTCACCATCCCGCGAGCGAAGATCAGCGCCATCTCCCGAGGGGTAAAAACGCTTACGGGCCTAATGACCTTAGTAGTTAGCGTGCCCGGATTCACCAATCAATCGATCAATCAATCAATCAATCAATCGACGAACACAAACCTCCAGGAGTATTATCTCTGTGGCCCATATCAGAGGAACCCTTCTTTTCTGGATGACGGCAGATGCCCACCCCGCGTGGTGGCGCTGGGCCCGTCCGAGGCCGCGGAGTGGCCACCCCCAGCGAGCGCGAGTGTACGCGGCCGTCGCTGCTGAGTCATGAGCGCCGCTGCCGTTAGATTGCGTGGGCGGGCCGGGCATCGGGCGGGCGCGCCCAGTCGCCACCGACGGCCTCAACGGTCCCACTCCTCCGCGCCCCCCCCCCCGCGGCG
This sequence comes from Teleogryllus oceanicus, assembly GCA_964035755.1. Classification (NCBI taxonomy): domain Eukaryota; kingdom Metazoa; phylum Arthropoda; class Insecta; order Orthoptera; family Gryllidae; genus Teleogryllus; species Teleogryllus oceanicus. Next base: position 84,778,230 of record CAXIVR010000002.1, on the reverse strand, counting down.
CCGCCCGGGGGCCCCGCCCACCTTCACTCACCCGCCGCGCAGCGCGCGACGGCTAATAGGCGCTGCATACGACGGGCTGGGCTATTTACTCGGACTTCGCAGCGAGATCTATCAGGGAGCGGGTGTCAAATAGTAGTGCGCAGTTTTCAACTACAGAGACAAATTTCACGTGAGGATTTAGTTACTTGCTTTTTGAAGTTGCCCTTAGCGCTATGTTTTCTTTATAAGCTTTTTGATTCCCACTCTTTTTCTGCTTCTACTATACAGTGAACGTAGTGTTTTAGGAAAAAAGACGAATTGCTTCGGAAAGAATAGGTGTAGAATATAAAAGTCGAGAAAATGTTCATTTTAATCAGACTTTGAAGTGCAGATGTGTGTTGATGTGCAGCACGGTGTAATGCTGGTTAGAGACCTGTAGTTCAGGATGGAATAAAGCAGTGCAATACAGTGCAGTGTTGTGTTGTACTTTGCAGAAAAGTGAAGTTAAAATTATTTCCAGATTATATAACAAAATCTTGATTGATAATTCAAATGACATGTAGGGTGAGTCAGAACACTCCTAAAGCGTGTAGGGAAGTCAAAGATAATCACTTTTTGTCTATAAACACGCAGTGGGAAATCTCATATGAAAATTGCACTAGTGATACTTGCGCACAAAAAAGGCATTTTTTTAAATCTCACTCGCTCCAATTGGTAGAAATCCTACCCTCATGTTTCGTAGGTATACAAATTGACAAAGGATGACCCGCCCACTGGTTAACAGAATATTGAGTTTTCTTTCTTTATTGTTTTGCTTTGACTGCGTCAGAACGTGCAACGCTGTTAGCACATATGCATCAAATCTCCTAGCCCCACTTCAAAACAATTTTAGCTAAATATTGTAAGAAACAAGTTTTAAACCAAATATTGCAAGTGATTAGCAGTACGGTATTTCAGTACCCCACTTCCTTCTTTGCTAAATGTTACTGACGGAATTGCTGGCGCGGTGAAACGTTTTAAGCAGTTATTATGGGAGGTATAAGAGGTACGTGCTGTACCTCTTGGAGGTAAAGCCTTTTTACCTGCAAAATGCTTGCAATGGCTCCACGGTAACGTCCGTCTGTAATAGAATTTTCAAACCGGGTCATTTAATTACTGCTAATTAATACTTGTTTATGAATCATCTGATTTAGACAATAAAAACAAATCAATTCATAAAAAATAAACACTGATAATGGTGTCAGACTTATTTTTGTCGATTTTTACCGATTCCTGTAATTTAAGATGAATAAATGATGTTCTGAGTGTAAATCAAAGGAACTGAAGAAACAAGGTATCTAAAGCAAACGGTCAGGGGAAAGTCTACTCACGCATCAGAAGAGAGAGACAATGATACTTTTAATACACCTGAAAGAGAAGAGTATATGGGCAATTTGAATGTTACATGAAATTTTTACACATACAGTCAAGAATTCCCTTCACAGTATGGGCAGATTTTTTGTAGGAAAACATATTTTCGTATTTTTATCATTGAGAATTTCTTTATTCAGAAATAATATAATGTCGTAATGGTGTAATAAAACATGTCTCGAAACGATTTCGATAAAAACAATCACTGAAGACTAGGGCATGAAATTGAGCGTTTAAATAATTTGGCGTGAAAAACTACCTGTTGTTTGTAGTTTGTTTAAGTACAACTTGGAAGGACTATCACATGATGAACTGTCTCCTCTTGTGTCATGAATCACGAACCAGCCCCATTATCATAAATGACAGCTTAGATGTACACAATGCTAATTATCGTAGTCATTTTCGGGTAATTCCATCTCGTAACACATTAAGATAAAGATATGTGAACATTATGATTTAGGAAAAAAAAGAATGTGAAATTGCGTTGACAAAAATAATCTAAAAAAAAACATTAATGTCTAAAAAAAAATTAACATATATCTCTAATTATTACTGTTTGATAGAAAATTTGTAACTATTGGTAGATTTAATTCCTTCAGACGACCGACGATTTCTTTGCATGAACTACTGTAATCTTATTTTTAACCGAAGGTAAATGCGTGTCTCTGTATGGTTCAATTTACTTCAGATTCTATACTAAATGAAACCGCGCAAATCAACGATAGTCATGTGAAATAAATCAAAATTTGCAGGAAAAGTATCTATTAAAATCAGGGTTCACAAGGTTCATATCTTTACATCATTTACCCATCAATAAACACTTTAATTATAGACATATTTACTTTATTTGGAATTATACTTGGGTTTATATAATCTGGCTGATGCTGATGACAGCTGATCGGCTGTTACGGTTTCGTCCAGTCGGGAGTGATGAAGTTTTAGCTCTCGATTGGATGACACCGTGACAGCTGATGAAGTGTCATCGGCCAGGTAATATACATATATATATATATATATATATATATATATATATATATATATAGCTAATTCATTAATCCACAGTATATATCAATGAACTATGTTGCTCATTGTGCTCTCGACGATCACAGCAGTGAACTCAAAATATTCATCTGCACGACTTCGCAATGATGTGTGAATCTAAGTTTGAAAAAATATTTCAGAGCAATGCATTGCAACACGTGGTGATTGGGGAATGCAATGGGGCCATTTAAGTGTCATTAAATGCATTAAGAGGCTATTAAAATATGAATATCACATATTACTGTTACTTATTATATGATTTTGAAATAATTAAATCCCTATTCCTTTCTTAAGAAGGCACATCCTTAACCAAATTCAAACTCCTTTCTTATCTCATTACTGCCTCCATAAAACTGCGTACTTTAAGTCCTCCCTGAAAAACGTTCTTAATTATAAAATCCAATTACGAAGTTCTACAGAGAAGAGTAAAACCCGTCACCCTTTCCCTTTCTATCCCTCGTCCCTCTCTTCCAGCAAATTCTTATCGTAATTCCGTCAGGCCCAAGAAAAAAGATGACCCTTAATTTCCTCGACTGCTATATCGAGGAACATTCAAAAGTATAAGGGATCTCCTAAGGTTCTGCCCGAACAAATCATGAAGAATCTTCCCTCATTCATTGAAGGGACAGACCTAAATTTTGTGGAACATCCGAATTCTTTAAGCATCTCTTGTGTTTTTAAAAGAACAAACTACAAGTTAAATGGAAATGCGGGTAAACTGTTTGGATAAAATTCAAAGTAATTTTCCTTTTCCTTTAGATTGTCGCATCCAACTATTGTGATGAGAGATTTTAGTGATCTTTGCAATCGCAAAGAACAAAATACTGCCAACTTATTGCCTTTCTTATAACTGAAATTATGATGAAAGGAGTTTCAACGTCGATGCTACATTATTCCAGTAACATATTTGGATTGTAGTGAACGAATGTAATGTTCTTATAATGTTAGAAACACATACGTATACTACCTAATTATTGCTCAAAATGGATTTCTAAAAACTGAAGGTTACTTTTTTATGAGTAACAGCGCGGTGCTTCCTAGAAACACAAATATCACTAATATCAATATGTCGGTCAATTTTTCTTGATTCAGTTATTCCTGCCATTTCCCCGTCACATTTTCACAACACTCTTTTATTAACGTCAATACATACACTGGCCAGCCAACCCTTACAGCGTTTGGTACAGAACGTTTGGAAGTAACTCTTAATATGTACTGTGCGGGTCCCAGTTTTCCGACCGTCGGAGAGGGGTCTTAGTTTCTCCGCGGGCCGAGGGGCAGGGTAGGAGGGGATGACTTCCAATGCACTGCACACCGTCACGTGACATAATCGCAACCGTTCCAAGAACATCGGAGCGACTAGTTCGCTTGTTGTAGGCCTGAGTGTTAACGTGTGAAAATTATTAGTTTTTCATCATGGCAAAGAGAGTTTCTAATACCACTATTTACAGCGAGTGCCGCGAAATCATTGCCTGCGTCATTGCAAAGTGTGATAAAGAGAAAGAAGATAAATGTTTACTTTTACCATTAATGAAAGCGAGTGAAAGAGCCGCCGAATACTCAGGAGTTGGACTCACTACCATCAAAGCCATTCGGAGAGAAAATAAAAAGAGGAATGAGACTAGCCCAAATCGAAAGTTGAAGTCTCCTGGTAAGAAGAGAAAAGTATCGCGTGGCAATTCTGTCCATGTAGATATTTTTGACCAGTGTGTTATTAGAAATACTATTCTGGATTTCTATGTGAGAGAAAAGGTTGTGCCGACGGTGCAAAAGCTTCTGCCTATTATTAAGGACAAAATTAATTTTCCGTGGGGCCCAAAATCTTTATTGCGGGTTATGAAATCGATGGGTTTCAAATGGAAAAAATGCCAATCAAAGCGACGGGTGCTGATAGAGAGACCGGACATTGTGGATTGGAGATCCAGATACGATGTTCAGTTGAAACAATTTCTAGAAGAGAACCGAGATATCATCTATGTGGATGAGACATGGGTTGACAACACACATAAGTTTCAAAAGTGCTGGCAGAGTGATGACGTTTTGGGTGTCCAAGTGATGGGAAATGCAACAAGTAGACTAATAACTGTTCATGCAGGGGGGGAAGGGATTTCTTTGCGACACCTGTCTAATTTTTCGAGCTGGTAGTACTGTGGGAGACTACCACGGCCAAATGAATGGCATTAATTTTGAAAAATGGGTGCGTGATAAATTATTGCCACATCTGCCAAAGCGTGCTGTTGTTGTCCTTGACAATGCTCCATACCACAGTATGGAAGTTAACAAGACACCGTCTGCATACTCAAGAAAAGCCGACATGATTGCATGGCTTCAAAGAAAGGGAGTGCATTGTGAAGAAAGTATGCGTGAGACAGATTTGTACCGATTAATTGCACCTCTCAAACCACGGGCAAAGCAGTACAAGATTGATGAATTGTTAGCAGCACATGGAAATACAGTTGTGAGACTTCCTCCCTACATGTGTGAGATGAACCCAATTGAACTTGCTTGGGCGAAAGTAAAGAGAATATTTAGGGAGAGAAATGAAACGGGAGATATGTCAGTTACGAAATTGCAAGAAAACATTCAAACTGCAATTCAAGAAGTCACCGTGCAGGACTGGAAAGGATTTTGCTGCCATGTGGAAAAAATAGAAAATGATTATTGGGAGAAAGATGGTATTGTGCCGGACATCATTGACGAACTAATTGTTAATTTGGATTCCACAGTGATTCGTCAGAGAATGAAGCCTGCGGGTCATCATCAGATTCTGAATAAGGCAAGTTCGATGCTGAAATAATAATGTAAGAAAAAGCGTCTCTGATCGTGACGTAAAAAAATGTTTTTCGCGCGGCTAGTAGTACGTCGACGGGCAGGATGTCCTCCCCACCGCCGCTTCGTTTCTGGGAACACGCCTACGTTACTTCTGCACCGCGGTCGGAGAACTCGGTCCCGGACAGTATTATATGTTACATTTCAGAGTATGTCCGTTAATGGTGAATTGTTATATTTAATGTACAGAACAATATTATTGGGGCGTATAGGGGAAAATTCGTGTATCCTGTCCGATGGAACAGCTCATACTAAGTTGCAATTTGCGATTCTTGTAGAACAATGAACGTAAGACGACAAATTGTGCGTAATATGAATTATATATTAATTCAGTTGCCTACATACGAGTACCACTCCTTCGGCATTTCAGAAAATAATTTTAAGGCCCCCCCTCTGCACGTCTGTTATCAATGGCATTAGTTCTCTTTGTAAGAGAATGGTTATAGCAGATTTAATACCACTGAAAATGAATTTGGTAGCTTCGTTAATAATATGATTAATTGTTGTGTAAAGGGACTATATGTTTGTGAAGGAAGTGTGCAAGAGCATTCGTGTATGTTGGTTGCGTTGTGATGTCAGAAACTGAGGAGAAACGTTTAGATCTAGTTAAGTAATAATTATTATGTTTGGACCTTTTCCGTTATAAATATACCAGTTCACTAGGCGACAGATTCAGTTCCTTTGACACGAGAAATTTTGGAATCGGTTCTCTGCAATGTGAAGAGATGAACGTTGTGATACCAGTCAAGCAACATTTACGCGGTGCATTTAAACGTTAGTTTTATTTAAAACACATAGTATTATTACAATAAAAAGTAATTCTGTTACTATATTACTAATTTATTAGTGCTCTATTGGCTACTGCCGCTCCGAAATCCCCCGCAAAACCAAGATTCGACTAATTTTATATTACGAGTTGGTAAATCGGAAGTTTATGTTGGACACTCTTCCTTTGATCTAGTGAAGTAATTATTCGTATTTTTCACGCTAGATATCTAATTTTATAGCCAACGAAATTCTATAACCAACGCATTTTGAGACCAAGTGGTCCGCGACGAGCTACCGCACGTCACTACCCGACGGATCCAACGTGCTATGTTCGCGAGGGCCTACCGGTCCTCGCTCTTGAGACCTGGTTCGCGCTTCCGCTCTCACTCCGGCGCTCCCGCTGTTTTACTCTCTTTTGAATGAATTTATTGTGAAGGGAACACTCACATTTAAGAGAATTCCTTTTAAAGGGTGTAGTAAATAGATAGACAAAAAGTAACTCACCTCTGATTCGCATTAAATATTTTTGCAATGTATTGTAGGAATTGTTTATCTCGGTAGACAATACAAACCAATTTAAAATACTAAAAGGCGAAAGAACACAAATTCCACACCAAAAAACACGCAATTTCACGCCGACACAACGAGAAAAATGTATTATGAAACGTTTGATTTGTTAATGAAAGAATTCAATAATTGTAATTTCTAATTACAAAGAGCCAATAAGAATTTCCTACAACTTTCTGAGAAGTTCAAAACTGAGGAAGAATCAATAGATTTCTTCAAGAAAAAGGAATATTACATAATTTATTATAATATTACATGCTTTGATTTATTTACGTAATTTTTCTATGCTTGCATTGTGAGTTTTTTAGTTGAAGCCCTCGTGTTGTTTGCTGAAATCGGTGTACTATCAAATGTTAAGTGAAAGGTAGTGTGTGTTGTGTGTTTTTTCTGCACTGTAAGTCTTTTAAATATTTAATGCGAAGGAATAGGTGAGTAATTTTTCTAAAAGTCTATTTATTTATTTAATTATTTATTTAGTAATTCTTAAAAGTGAGTTTTGTTCAAAATAAAACTAACTTTAAATGTACCTGTAAATGTCGTGTATCACAATGTTCATCTGTTTAACTTTTAAATTGTAGGGAACCGATTACTTTTGGGTGAACGAAATTTCTCGTGTCAAAGGAACTGAATCTCTCGCCTAGTGAACTGGTATACATATAATGGAAAAGATCCTTAATTTTTAGTGGAAAGTCTGACGTCTGGGGTTTCACAGGTTTCGGTGAAGTAGCAGATGTAATCGCGTGAATATTAATTTAGAGGTTTGCTTTATTTGGAAGACTTTCTGAAATTTTCCTTTTGGATTTAAAAATTTGCTCTGCATAATTGGGGCATTCTTGGAAATTTCTTACCCATTATGGAATAGCGTCCCAATGGATAGCACAGTTATTTAAAGAATGCTTATCAGATATTGTGGTGAACATAACAGTTTTTAGTATGGGAAAACCCTTGATGTCTCCGTGTGCTGTGGGTTCATTTGAAGGGGACTTCTTTTTGTGTAGCAAACAGCGATTTTGCACTTACTGTGTCTGCAGTTGTTGCTGCGTGTGACGAAATTTTAGGAGTTAGTGAATTGAATTACCCTGAAGATTTTCTTGTTCCTGTATTTATGAGTAGTGTCTGACTGACAATAGCTTAGCCTGGTTTGTTTGTTGCCCTTCCATTTGTATAAAGACTGGGATTTCTTGCTGTTGGAGTGACAGAAGCTGCTGGTTTGGTTATTGTGAGAGTTGAATGCCATAAAGTTTCTCTTGATGCAACGTATGCTGCAATTGTTGCAGCATCAGTAACAGTAGTAACTGTTGAAAAGTGTGAATGTGGTAATGTTTGCTGCTGCAATTGTTGCATCATTGCTAGAAATTGTTTCTGTTGAAGCTGTTGAAAGCCATGTCTTTCCGGTGTTATTGTCGCTGCTGTGGTTGTTGAAATATAGATGGCTGGTAAAGTGGTTCTGCATAAATGTCTGTTCTGAGATTGTAGAGTATTTAGTACAATAGTACAATAGTTTGTCCCGTCGGGGGACAACCTTTTACGTTCATGTCATGTTTTGAATGTTTGTTATATGTAGTATCGAATATAATGAATGTGGTTTCCAAGAACATGATGGAGGAATCAAGACAGGCAAAGACTGAGATGGGCAGACGAATTCAAGAAAGAAGTAGACAACACCTGTACACGTGCATCTCGCGCACGTGGAATGACTTCGAAGCGAGGAAGCCCATGTCACTATTGCAAACGACCCCTAAGTTTGAAGACATCCAGAATGAGCCAATCACCCACCCTGCATGCAAGAGGCCTTTGCCCTTAATGGGATTAAACTAGGCTAATAAATTCCGTGACCTTAGTAACACCAGAACTGGCACATGAAACTGTTTCGGAGCACTGTGGCCCGGTCGGTGTTCCGTTCGAGGTCTACACTTCAAGATCTTTACTGCACAGCGATAGCAAGCAAACGCCACCTAGGTAGGAGGCTAAACGAGAACCTTCATCACATATAGAATAAATACAATTTAGCTCATTGCAATAATGGCATTATGTCATCTGAAAACTTGAATCTTTAATGAAAGTAAATACGTTTCATTTTGTGACATTTGGGTCGCATAGGAAATTTAAAAGAAACGAAATGAGAATATAAAAAGACATAAGGTACAAATAAATATGGTAGGTCGTTCTACAGGGTATGTGAGACTTATCGTGTACATTAATTGGGCAGTAACAAATTTTCTACCTCACTCGTATAAAAGCTGAACACGTATTTTTACCTCAATTAATATCTATTTTTAACTCATCTTAAGCTGTTCGGAGATGATATTACATGATATCATAGTTGAAATATTGCTTTTCACTTCTGTTCATCTAACTTACTGATATCTCCAATTCCAGAACATAATTTATCTTCTGTGGTATTCTGCCCATAATTAAATAAGATGTTCATTTGAATTTCAAAGCACTCTAGACAAACAATTCGGAGTTTCTTCCAGATACAGTTATTTCTACAATATGAAACAAAATAAACATTTGTTTTGATATCGAAAAAAATAACAGTGATGTTAAAATTACATCTTTTCGAACGCATGTGTTTCTTGTCCTTACAAAGCACGCATTTTGAATAACATTAGCCAGAAACCACAGAGTTTTTTCTTCCGATCACCCAAAAAAACGCGCGGAGGCCCGCCAAGTAGAAACCCCACCATAAATCACACAATTTAGCCTTTATTGCTCCCCGAGGTTCCATTTACATGGCGCGTTCTGGACTTTAGGCGGTGATTAACGAGCGGGCGGCCGGGGCGCGGGGGCGAGCGGGGCGAGCGGCGGGGGGCGGGGGGGGCGGCGGCTGGGCGGCGCGGCCGCGCGTCGCCAGGCGGCCGGGGGCGGCAGCGGCGGCGACTGCTTGCATTCAGGAATGCGGAACAAGAAACTGAGCTTAAATGACTTTCGCCGCGGCGCGGTACGACGCTCTCTGCCCCTCCTCATCGGTGGGAACAGGGGTGGGGACAGAATGGGGTGGGAGGGTGAGGAAGGGGGGGGTGAGGGGTGGGGGGGTGCGGAGGTGCGGATGAGGGGTGAGGTGGGGGTGCGGAGGGGGGTGCGAGGGGGAGGTGCGGGGGGTGCGGAGGGGTGCTGGAGGGGGTGCAGGAGGGCGTGTGGAGAGGGTGGGGTCCACCCCAAGGAGCGGGCTAGGGAGCAAGGCTAGGTGTGAGGAAGGATGCAGGCAGGTTGCGGGGTGGTGGTGAAATGGGTGTGCTGGGAGGGAGGCGACGATTTGGAAAGTGAAGAAGGGAAGGAAAATGAAACACGACGGGGAATATCCGTAGATGTGGTTGATGTTGCTGTCGTGGAGCCCACGTACCGTTTGTGGCACATCTTATAATCACTTGGAGCTACATGTTGCCGGGATATAGCCGGTTTTCTTGTATCTAATGTAATAAGGAGGATTTCTGCAAAAATATAGATATTCATTTCTTAGTAGTCTCTTATACATGATAAACATAAAAAATTACTATCTAGAGCCGTTTTTCCTGGGAAGCAGAGAAAAGTAGGAGTAAAATAATTTAAGTTTTTGTATTTGTATACTCATGATATCAAAATCAGTCTTAAAATTATTTTTTTATCACGTATTTTCAAGGAAAAGGCAGTCTTCTTTAGACTCTGAGGGAACTATCTCAACGATTGGAAGGTTTCCTCACAAGCTGTTGCTAGAAATAAGGTTTTGAAAGAAAATAATTTTTCTGAAGGTATAGTAGAATTATATTTTTATATCAAAATATTTAACGTGTTGGTTTACGGGTTTATTGAAAAATGAAACCGTTTATTTTCATTTGCAAAACGAATGCAACGACGCGAGCTCAATAACCATGTCCGTATCTGCTAGTTTCCTTTCAATGATTCTGCAGAACTTTCATAAAAACAATACTAAAAGTATGTATCTGGATAAGCTCTTAGCAATAAAGTTCGTCTCAAATGAAGAGTCGATACCAATTTTTCAATCTTCAGAGGAAAGATAAACGTTTTAAAATGTATGCAATAGGATAAAGTTGTTAGCGACAAAAGCGTCCTAGGAAGAATACACCTCATATTCTGAATGGGTAGATGGAAATGGTATTTGCAAGGGATAATAACTGGATTTTCTTTGGAAATATCAACATTTTCTCAACGCGTAAGATTCAATACGTCCAATTGTATAATAAAGTTACTATGTAATGTTTCAGATGCAACATTACAGAAATTTTCTGTCTTAAAAAGTCGTTGAAGAATGAAGATATTTGGACTTGAAGAGTAGGGAGTGACTTCTAGTTTTAAAATGTTTAAAAATATATATGATACCTTTCGATTTAGTGTTCACTGATTACAGCAACTAGATTGTATTTGTGACAAGTAATCAGTGTGTGAACAACAATCGCTATCAGTCTGGAATGAACCACTTGGGGGTGGAATGCTTCTCTGTATATCTGTATTCTCATCATAAAATTGTTGAGTGAAAATGTCACTTTTATTAGTAATTACAATTGACGTGAATGAAACTGCCATGTGATAGCAATGTTTATGCTCCGAGTGTGTGATAAGAATACGCAGAAGATATCACGTATCTGGTGTTCCTGACTTGACATTATTCAGAACTGGAGCTAAGTTGAAAACGGGAATAGTTGTATTTCCTCCAACCTCCTCCGAGGGTTACAAAATGTCTGAAAGTGTTTTATTGCACTTTGCCTTGGTTATATTTAAGTGGTTAAGTTTTTATGAACTCATGACTAATCAGCATTTTATTAGAAAAAGGTTAGTTGTAAAATTGTTTGAAGTAACCAATTTTTTATAACAAACATTTTACTTTAACAACAAATATTTTACATTATGAGAAGTATTCACATGTTCATTCGCAAATCAGTATACTACGATAATTGTGTATTTAAATATATTCTTTATAATGTAGTGGAGAGGTGAGTCGGACATTTGAAAACAGCTGCCATGAAAATGAAATTAAGATTAGCATACACTTTTTGAGATGAAAATGTATAAATAACGAGAACGTGCGAATTAACCCGGCATGTACACAACACATTCATGGGAATATTCACAGACACATCATAAAGCTCTTCATCGCTGAGCCTAGATTCATGTATATTCAAAGCAGACATTGATTTATATTCAAATGCAAGAAGTGAATAACTAAAGTAGTTTACAAAAACCAACAACAACAAAGTCCTGTGCTTACTCTCGGCACACTGTTGTGAATTATGTGTTAATCAGATTAGGATTTTCCTGCTATTCAGTGTGTTTACCCTGCAGCAAATTGGCATTAGCGTGCTACAAAACCTGGGCAAAACTATCTCTTGCAGCATTTACATACGGATAGCTCTTTTTCGTGTTTTCGTAAAATGTCGCGCGTGCAACCAACGTTCCAAAGTTTCCACCGCAGCTCGGAAACTTTGCGCGCGAACCACGTGATGGCGGTAGGACGCTATCTTCACGTGCGGATTAAGAGCGAAATAATCAACGCAAGTACGCCGCAACAATATATCTCACAAACAAAAAGAAAGAGGCGGCGGCGGTGCTGGGGCAGGGGGTTTAGGCGTTGCGAGGCGGTGTCGGAGGCGGGCAGGCTCATTTGCATGACAAGGCTCAGGTGTGCGCGGACGTGACCTGGGGCGCAGCTGGCGACAATGGGGCAGAAACGTCCCAGCGCTGCGGTGGAGGAGTCGCCAACTAACTGCGACGTGTGCGATTGTCTACTGTCTCCTGCCCCACGGCGTCTCACGCCGGTCACGTCGTGCAGGAGTTGTCTCGCGTTAACGATTGTTGCCAGGCGCGCAAATTTAATTGATGCCGCCGTGTGGAGTCACCTGACCCTGTTCAATGCTTCAAAAAGTAATTGATTTCTGACGTTAAGATGTTTCATGTATGAAACTAGGTAAAAGGATAAGATTTGGAACATTACCTACAATGAAGTAATGTTCAGTTGAGAAACGAAATAATAATATATAATAATAATAATAATAATAATATTTTAAATTTATTATTAATTAATTATTATTATTATTATTATTAATTAAGTTTTGATTTTCCTTTATTAATATTTATTTTCCTGTAACAGAATTCATAGTACCTGAATCATTCTAAAGTTGAGAACGTTTCTCTCGTTTCTGCGTAACAAGTTGTTTGATTCATTATAAATGTTACTAAGAAGAGTAAGCCATGCGTAAGTCATCAGTTCTTTACTTTACCTATCAGCTTCATCTACCGTCGACTTGCATTGAAAGTATAAATTATATTTTCATTTAGAATGATTTTGCGTGAATATGAACAACCTCACTTGTAGTATACTATTTTTCTTCACTCTTTGTGAATAATAATTGTTCTAATTAAAACGAGATGAAATATATTTTCATCCACAAATGTCATAACAAGTCTATAGAAATAAATAAAAATTATCATATACATGAATCATATATAAAAATTATACATATACATGAATCATATATAAAAATATCATAAAAAAATTAGCATATACATTTATTGGGTCAAAGAGAATTTAAAACATTACAAAGTCAGCAATCTAACTTTTTTCAATTTCTTATTCCTAGTATGCTAGTAACCGCAAAAAAAGGAACGGATGGTACGCCAGAGAATATCCCTGAAAAGAAAATTGCCGTCAGGAGATGAGTACATTTTAACCTAAACTCTACTCTACTAATTAATAACAGTAGATTTAGTCTTCTCATCATTCCTGTACTATAACGTTGCATGAAGTAAAACATCTGAAAGAAACACCTCCACAAACATGCACATACATATAAACATTCCTGTGACACACACACTCACCTACAAGCACAAAGCATAAGCACAAGAACAATCATAAGCGAAGCACAAAAGCACCGCTACAAGTATAATAATATAATATGAATTAATAAATTATAATTAATAACTAGGAAAATAACAGGTTTAGATGGCAGACATTTATTAATACGATCCAGATTAGTTCTTGAATTTCGAAATGTTTTCTACTGGTTCATTAATCATAAACTTCCAAAATTATATAGTTTATGCGACATTCTAACATTACGACTTTCCTAGTTAGTCACTTTACACTCCGTTAGAGGACATATTATAGATTGCTTTATAAATTCAGTGCTTCTCCATGAAATGAAGTGTGACCTTCACAGTGGGATTTCAACGTAGACAGATCTTGTCAAATGGACATCACTGTGCACTGCATTTCAGAGCGATATTTCCGGTTTGCATTCAGCAGGCAGTTCGATCGAGCTGTCGCAACTAACGACGGGCATTAGTGAAGACGCCGAAGCGTCGGCCACTTTCGTTCGTTCTTCCGCGTAAAATGGCGCCGTAATGGGAGCCTCCCCTGGCGGAGAGGGCATCTGGCGATGAAGGGCGAGGGCGAGGGCGAGGACGGGGGCGGCGCACGCCGCTCAGGGCGACCGCTGCGCGCCCTGGGACGAAGGGACGACGGACGGACGGCAGCTAATTAAGAACGAAGTAACGACCGCTCTAATTAGAGGCTCTGCATGATAGAAGGACTCGGCGGAAAAAGGGAAGCATAAAAATTCTAGGAAAGAAGATTCTTTGAGACTGTCCACGACTCCGAGGCATTCAAAAGGATATCGCAAATGAAAAGGGCAGCACGACGGCTACAATATAACAGTTTTTCTTGTATTTCTTAAAACAAGATTTTTGCTAAAAGATCACGACATTCATCAGTGTAGATTATTTTTGCCAAAAGAATCGGTTTAATTATTCTGAAATTAGTTCTCTGACGTTCTTATTTCAAAATGAAGTAGTTTTTTATTTCATTTTGTAATTTCAACCTAAAGGCATCGTTTTTAATCATTTTTTTAAAAATATTTCCAAGTTATTTTCGGTGGATGATTACGAAATGAGTATCTTCAACGTGCATATCTCATTGCATTGATGTTTCAAACGATAAAAATTATTATCTTTGATGTCACATATTTTAGTTGATTGGTTTCTTAATAGTATGTTAATAATACATCACACAGTAATGGATTCGTACTTGTTAATGTGTAGTAAATACTAAATATTTTTCTCTCTTAAATGCAGGTTGTGACCAGTTGTCTTTATTGAATAATTATTTATAAAATGTTCATTACATAATCAACTTAGTTTCGTATTTTTTCTATGATTTTGCCTCATAATTGAAGTTCCGAGAGCCATTGAGCTACTTTTTTTTTACAACATGTTAAAATTTGACAAAAATAAACGTGTTACTTAATGTGTGATGGGTAGCCATTGCTTGCTTGTACATATTATAAAAAAACTGGGATCCGACATGCAATTAAGTTACTATTAAGTTGATATTACCACTACAATTAAGTTACAATTAACTACAAAGCATACAATATGATACAAATTTATTATTTACGAACTAATGATATTGAAAATCTCAATTTTATTTGTTTGTTATCAAATACTGAGAAGTGTACGATATAGGTTCCATAAGGGAAATTCTGCAATGATAATATAGTGGAGAGTTCCACGTTCATGACAAATGTGTTTTCATTAAATCTGGGAATAAGTACATATTAGAAGTTCATTTATGAGTTGATTAGATATTAACAGATTAGTTAATTTAATTAATAGGTTAAAGTTCATGAAAATGCGTATCCATTAACGCTGAGAATAAGTACATATTAAAATAGACTAAGTTTGTTTACGAGTTGATGAGATATTAACAGATTAGATAATTTATTTAATAGGTTAAAATTAACATAATAAAAGTAAGCAATTTTGTAATAAGTGATTTCGTCGATAGTAGATTGCGGAAGAATATCACTTTGAAGAAGGGACGGGAATCGTCGGTTGTCGGAAAATATTCTGTAGCCTGAGTTGAATCCGATTGGAGCTGGAATTGGGAACGACGCGCAGGCGACAGAGTTAGTATCTGATATAAAGTGACGACGGAATTCGTATTGGTAGGGGATGGTCATGAATTGTGATGTTGTCATGAATTGTGACGAATGGCGAATGTTCCTGCGAAAGTTAGTGAAGATGAAGTCGAGTAAATGTAAGATGTATTCGAGTGGGGACTATCACTTCATTGCATCGCGTCAGCGTCGTTACCATCAATCGACGATACTTGAGGACAAGTCAATTTTACGCATAATGTACTGAATGCAACTTGGTGCGAATTTTTCCTACAAACAATCAAGGGAGCGGGCGAGCGGGGAAGTAATATTTTGTTTTTTAAGAATAAATTAGATATGTGTGTTTTCATAAGTAATTAAAATTTGCTAAACAAAGAATCTTGGGTATTAAATAGAAGGACTTACCTATGTATACATCTGAAAACCGATCATTAGGCAGGAGTCCTACATCACAAGCCATTTAACATGGAAACGTGTTAATCTGTCTGTCAGGGAGCATAGCGTACGTTGCGAGCGCTTTTAACATGATTGGCCAGGGAATGCGCTGCGTATGGTTTATGTAATAGTGTCAGACATGTTGCACACGTTGTGGGTCTGTTCATGTGTGCAGTAATAATAAGCCATCGATTCGATTTAAATGTGTGCTAATACATTTATACGAAATTATGCATTTATTTTACAAATAGTTAAGAATATTCGAAATACACAAGTTAGTAGTATTGCATATTGAGAATTTTAAAAAAAATGACTGTCTACAACAAATAATACACACGTTGCTAGCAATAAGTAATGACATTCCAAATATATTCATACGAAACTTAATTTTAATATATGCGCAGTAAAAATATTAATCTATAAAAAAAGGAAAAAGCAGAGAGCTCTGAAAGTGGATAGAAAGAAAACTCTATAAAAAAGATAACGAGGAGAGTCCTGAATTTCTCTGACACAGAGCAGTTGTATGTGCAGTACTGTAATATTCCAAATTTAAATAAAAAATAGAATGAAAGATTATCAAAACACGAAAATTTGCACCATAAAAATGCTATTTTCCTTACTAGTAATTGTAAAATTAGGAAGTAGAAATATACATACATACATACATATTCCACAATTTATTTTACAAAAATAAATTTAATTGCAAACCCCATACATTTGGTTACAGAATTAATGAAACGTCGCCAATTTAGAATTACTCATTGAACGTAAATGAAGTGTGAGCCTGTCAATTTCCAAGTCACGCTACCATGTTCTTGTCCTAAAATCTAGGTTATTCCATGAATCCTGCTGCTACCAAAGCCTTTACACGCCCTCGCTTGCTCACCTCTTGTGCCTCACTAAGCGCAGCGGGCTCGGAATGCAGGCGACGCCCCACCGACGGTAAATACACGCGTCAGCTACTCCCAGGCTGGGGCTCGCTCAGGTGCGCTGCTCCGAGGAACGCGATGCCTTCCCACACTCACTCCTGCCGTGCACGGCACTCACACCGTCCCTTCACACGCCGCCTTTTCAGGCCGTCTCCCACTGTCGACTCCACGCCGTTTCCCGCTTCGACGCCTCAGACCCACTTCCGACGCCCTCACGGACCCCCTCACGGACGCCTCACGACGCTCCTACGACGCTCCCACGACCACTTCACGGACACACCCGGCCACCCCCGACCACTCCGGGCCACCTCACGACCACCCGGCCACTCACGACACACTCACGGACCACTCACGACACACTCGGACACCTCGATACCCATGCACTCGTCCATGACTCCCCCTCGCCGACTCCCACGCCGACTCTCTTCCCGGCTCCGCCGACTCCATCGAGCTGACGTAGAACCCGTCAACCATACCGGCTGAGATGGCTCAATAGCAACATTCTTTGCAGCGCCTTTGACCGAGGGAGCGAGAGTCGCGTTAGCGAAGGAATTTCGACTCTAGCGAGATAGCTAAGGTCGAATTCAGCCTCAGTCTGGAGGAAAATTCTAGCGGCTGGCTGCTATGATCAGTAGTTTTCCGAGATTACTCTAACCGATACTGGGCGAATGCCGCAGAAGTTTTCTATAAACTGAGTCACGAACATCCACAACACTTTTATTCCCTTCTCCACATCAGATATACATTTACATTTAAAACATGCACCACATCTCGAGAAATTAGTCGGGAGATTAAGATCTTTTAGAGCTTGAGAGGTACGGGAGAAACCTGGTGAAAAAAAAAGCAAATTGATGTACAAAGTGTCAACGGATCTCATAATCGAGAGGGGTGAACTTCGCCACCTCCGAGGATGTAACATGCACTATACACACGGAACAATGTCCACCCTTGAAACTAACACTCACTCACTTACATGGTTTGTAACTACCTCACTTTCCATATTCCTCTCCAATTGACACTAGTCAAATAAAATGTACGATGTGTCATTCGTAATAAAACATTTGTGCGTTTATTACTTTTGCGCTTAAATTGAAATTACACATTCGCAGAGTTAGTGTGCTTCTTACAACTCATACATTATATTCTTGCAAAACTATCTCTTCTTGTTTTACCGTGCATAATATAGATTGTACTTGACAATATCAGACTGGTAAAATCTACGACTCGAGCTTCTTGCTATGAAGTAATCGCCATACCTCGCATTCTACTACTTCTCTTCCGCTTGTGTTTGTAGTGCAATGCTGTAGTGCAATGTAGTGTAGTGCTCGACAATTCTTATTCAGCAAAGCGACTATCATCTGCGCCTACCAATAGCTCGTAACCTCAGGAGCCGTTATAGTTATCTAGCATCATCACAACCGGGCATTGCCAGACGTGGAAAGACCTGCGTCCATAGGCTACGCATGGTCGCCAGCACGCTGCCAAAGTAAGCAGCTCTTGGCGGCCGCCTTGCTGTCAGTAACTTTTCAGACGGTGAATGAGGTATTGAATTGAATTGAATTGATACCTTATTTGACGTGCCAAGACTCAGACCATGAGTCTCTTCCGACTGACAACGCAAATTTTGCTAAGCTCCTTTCACCAACTAGCGGAGAAATGTTACACTTAGACGACGAAAGAGGCTATTTCAATTGGGATGAGAAGATTCATTTAGACTTGATCTTTTACATGCAGTAAATCTACTAACATGGGATAGCCCCCTCTGAACGAAGGCGTACGAAGACGACGTCCTTAAAAATCCACGGCTTCGATCGGGTATGAACCCGCAAACTTGGGTATAACAGTCCGATACGCTAACCGTCGACGGTATTGGCAGCGTAGTTTAGAAGACCAACCACTGTTACTTACCCGACTATTTGCGAGCGCGCTGGTTGGCAATATCAGCCCCCTCGCCTCAGGCTGTGAAGTCACCACACGCGTATCGCATGCAATTCCACAGCCGACATAGTGTTTGCCTCCTTATCCCTGTACGATAGAGCACGATTTCTCTAGTTTCGACTCACACATCATACCATAAATCCATTCCAAACGGTCACACACCATAAACATCCAATCATCAATGACAACGTTTGATATCAATCCCGCGCCGTCACATAAACTACATCTCGATTTTACATACCACAACTACAGCCACCAAGACCATTTCACAACCATACATCAATACCATGACTGTAACCCCGACCTTAATTTTTACGATCAAACAATGTATTTTCCTTGGACCTGTAATTTTGACTTTATCTAATCTCTTATTTATGAAAAGCTCCTTAATACTTAAAAGTCTCCGGACTTAAAAGTAACCGGCATCATCAACACCGCAATCACCATAGACGTAGCAACCACCATCGATGCCGCAACAACCATCGACAATGCAACCATTGGCTGCGCCACCATTGTCGCTACCGTCACCGCCAGTCTCCACCACCACCGCCTCCTCAGCCGCAACCACCACCACCACCACCTCAGCGATTGATACCGCCGCACAACCATCACCATCATCACCACCGCCACCATCGCAGCCACCGCTGCTTGCACTGTCATCGCCACTATTGCCGCCGCCACTGCTACCACCACAGCCATTGATACCAACTCGCCCGCCATCGCTCAACCCACCTCATCCCATATCCCCCATCGCTCCCACCGCCGTTGCCACGCTGCCGCTGTCATCCCACTACCGCCGCCGCCGCCACCGTCACCGTCACCTGGGCCGCGCGCGCTGTGGCTGCGGGCGCCGCGCCGCGCCGTCGCTCGCGGCTAATTGCTAATTACGGCAACGCCGCGCCGCCTCGCGCGCCTCTTAATGCGGCGTTAATCCGCGCGCGAACGCAGGCGCAGCGGCACGCGCCGTCTCGGCAGCGGCGCCCCGACCCCGCCCGCCACTCCTTGGCAGATTAGAGGCATTTCAACGCCCTCACGACACGCACGGCGCGGCGCTTCCGGTCACGTCCTTCATTAAACAGGGCAAAGGCTAATAGAATACGTGGACTCAAAACAAACGGACATTTAATTTGCGATTAAACAATTTTAATATAGCCTCTGGGGTTGCTCATGGGCAGCGTACTAACTTCCCATGCTGTAGTCTCGGGTTCGATTCTCAGTCGAGGCAAAAATATACTATGTACTCACGTTTTCAAAGAGAAGTTAGTGACATTCATTATGCCGAAACCCAATCAATTAGAATATGAATATGATGTCAATATAAAATATTTAAACAATAGTTTCATGCGATCACTGTCAGACAGACTTTGGTTTTATTTAAATTATTTTTTTTTATATTCGGTCGAGGATGTGATCATATGAAAACTCTTCTAAATTAAAATAGTGCAAATATAAAACGAGTATTACATATTTAAAAAGCCTCTGGGATTGCTCACGGGTAGCGTACCAGCTTCTCGTGCTGTGGTGCCGGGTTCGATTCCCGGCTGAGGCAAAAATAGAACTGTAGCTTTCCTCTAAAACCGTCCCATTTTCTGTAGCTGTGTGACGAAGAAAATCTCAAGCAGGCGGATCTTGCCAGTTACGGTGAAGAGAATACGTTATGTTCGCCTTATGTCGCTCTTACCTGTAAACATGAGAATTTACATGGGGGGTGCTGGTAGCTGGCCGAACTACCGACCCAATAACACCAAATACAAACATAATGTGATTGGATATGGATGGGTAAAATAAAAATAATATTCCACAATAAAATGAGTATTTAACTCTGAGTATTAAATAATAGTGTACTATATGTTGTAACGATACCGAATATTGTACTCCGGATAATCATACGCAAAATGTTGCGCAATACACGTGCTGATACCTTTTGCGTCTTTTCAGAGCCGCCAGACGGTTAATTCGTTCCGTCCAGCTGCATCCGCGACACTTTGGCGCCAGGCGAGCGGGGGGCAGTTCTCTGTTTACTTTCTCCAACGCCGGTCACGGGATTCTCCCCGGGGATCTAGCTGGGGGAGGGGGGCTGCGCAGTTCGGAGACTCCGGGATAGACCACCTGCGACTATTTACTAAAAGTATGGAAGTGAGAGTGCATTATGGAAAATTCCACTCGACACACCGGCAAGACGCAGAAGCTGATTGGACAAAAATTAGTTAAGACGTAGGAACTTTTCACCAATGGAAGCACGTTTTGGCAAAATTTTCCTGAAACTTCCAGAACATTTGGGAAACTGGAGGGGGAAAAGGCTTGTGAGCGCTGGCATGCGCTTAGCACGCGGACAGAAGGGCAGGAGTAGAAGGGCGGAGGAAGAGCGCTGACGTGCGCTGAGCACGCAGGACAGAAGGGCGGACAGAAGAGCAGCAGGAGGGCGTACAGAAGGGCGGGAGAAGGGCAGTGTCCCGCTACCTTGAATTGCGGACGAGTAGCTCCCCCGGTTACTCACTTATCGAGGGAACGAACGATTAGATGATTACTGTGAGTTAGAGAGTAATCGAGTATAATTTTTTTTATCTCTGCCGATCACGCCCGCGTAGCACGTCACAAGTTACGTGACGATAATTATCGCGCTGTCGGACGCCTGAGTTGTAAGCTGTCGTCACCACCATCGTCACCACCGCTGTGGTCATCGTCGCCACCGCCGCCGCTGCCGCCGCCCCCGCCGCCGCCGACGCGGGACCCAAGGACCCTGCACCCCCGAGACACGCCGTCTGGCGTGAGGTTCGGCTACCTGTGGAGGTTGTTCACCCCAGCGGGCCTGCATTGTAAACGGTCACTGTGCACTGATTTGTCGAGCTGCGGCAAAATCTCCATCACGCCCTTCAGGCACGTTTATAAAAAAAAAAAAAAAAAAACTTTTTATCCAGGGTTATAGTCAACCTCCAGGAAGTGCTGGACGCGCATTGGCGCCTTCCTCATAACGTTAAGTTTTCTCTAATGTACTAACTTTGTAGCGTAAACATTTGCGTAAAATTAGAAATATCAGTTATTCCTGAGCTCAGACCTCGATTTTTGTCTTTTAAATTTTTAATTATTTTATTAAAGTTCACTCGTGTTCAAAATAACCTTTATTTAATTAATCACGTAGCTAAATCCGTCCACCATCCATATTTCTAGAATCTACATGCTTCCTGAGTTAACCGGCCACACGAGCCCAGGTAAGCACAGGTAGGTTTGGGAGACCGGGTTCGGTGCAATGTTTGGAGGAATTTTACCTCATCTTTAGTGCTCCTCAAGTAAGGTGGTAATAAACATGGCTAGTAAACCCTCACCCTTTCAAGAGAAATAAGGGTGACGGTTTAACAACCATGTTTAGTACTACGTTAATTGGAGAGCACTGAAAATAAGGTCAACTTCCTCGAAACATGTATGCTGTAATGAAACATCTGAATGCAGGGTAAAATACATATTTTATTGTGTAATATTATTTCTATTTTACAAATCTTCATGGACATCTCACATACCCCAACCCATGTCCGCAAGGTCGAGACGCCACAGGCAGGCCTTGGTCTCGTCGGAAGCTGTTGTGCCAGTACTGACATATATGAATTTTTACATTATTTCTACAGTGACCACTGATTTTATGAAACAATATGTAAAGCGAGCTGATTTTCCCGCGTCCGGTTATTTACCTATCACAATCATCTACCTTAATTCCTTTTCCACTCTATTTGTTCCTCCGGCTCATGCTCATCCCGCTTCTTCCACTCTTTCCGCTATGCCCATTCCCCCGGCCCTTTTTACTTCTCCTGCCCCATTCGCCTTCCCTCAATTTCCTGCCGCCCCTCTAGCACCTTCCGCTCCGTTAGCTGTTTCCGCTCGTCTAGATCCGCCTGCCCCTCTAACTCCTACCTCTACTCGTCTCTTCTAATGCCTCCACTCTAGCCATTCCAGCCAGGCCCGCTCGGCGCACCCTGCGTCTTCCGGTAACAATAACGTATATTTACATTGGAGATTGCATTTAATTAAATGTAATAAAGAACACAATTTTTGGTAACGGTTTTCACCAGAGACAACGGTATTTTTGAATCTTGACTTCCAAACGCAATTGAGTCGAATTGGAAAGCAATACCAGTATTTCTGAAGTTTTAGTGACACAAACATATCTTCTCTCGCTTTTGTACGATAGACACGCAAATGATGTTGTGAATTATTTTAAATGTAATTCTTAACTTTGGAATTTAAATGTAATTATTAAAGATCAGTATCATTTATTAGAAAAACATTAAATTTCCAGAAGTGAACTTCATTCAAACAGGGAGTATATTCTGAGTAAGGTTGTTTATGCGAAGGCACCTGGAAATCTATGGCTTCGCTGCGGTCGCTGGCGGATCTGGGCAAAGACGAACTCTCAATCTTCCTCCTTCAGCTCTGAGGATCCCAAGCGCTCAACTGGAAGAGGACGGAGAGGCAATGGGAGCTGGGACACACAAAACAAATGGACATTTCATTTATCAGGAATTTGTTGCCAGAAGAATGCACGGTGTGGAGCTTTCTTTGGTAAAGTCGGGGATTAAGAGATGAATAAACAAGGATAATGTGAACAGTGGTATAGTTTACAATGAATGGGACTGAATGAAACTATAAGAGAATAGATTAGCTGAGTAAATATATCTCGTTTGAAAAGAAAAGTGGAGGATTGAGACGGAAGCAAATGACAGTTCAGGAAGAATAAATTACAGGGCTTTTGGTTCTAGCATGAAGCAATCTAGTAAATATTCTTGAGAATTTCAGACATACTGACCGTACAACATCGTCACGTCCCTGCACTAGCCTTTAAACATTCACAGGAAAAGGCATCATAGATTGGGATAAAAGATTATGAACGTCAAAATTACAATAAATGAACGAAGAAGCAAAAATATGCAGCAGAGTAACACTACCATTCACCGCTTCGTTCATAAAAAACAGAATATGAAGTCGTAGTAGTTAGGACACTAATATTGTGGACAACCCAAAAATAGTTATTCTGAAAGTAGCCCGGCAAGAAGTAGGGTGGATGCGGTGGACCCCGGAGAAGGAATCGGAACGGAGTCGAAAGAAAAGGAGTCGAAAGAAAAGGAGTCGAAAGAAAAGGAGTCGAAAGAGAAGGAGTCGAAAGAGAAGGAGTCGAAAGAGAAGAAGAGAAAGAGAAGGAGTAGAAGAGAGGAGTAGAAGAGAAAGGGGTCGGAAAGACGTCGGAAGAGAGAAATCGGAAGAGAAGGGGGGAAAAGAGAATGAGGAGGAGGGGAGCAGAAGAAGGCGCATAAGCACACGTATGAGAGAACAGACGATACATCGCAAGCAAAGGCAGAGGAGGGAGCGCATGGGTGTGCGGGCGGAGGGACGAGGGCGGTGGCGGAGTGCCGTGGAGCGAGCTCGGAGATGCGCGCCAAGAGAGTCGCATTTCAGCGCCGACATGCGTAAGCCGCGCCCGAGCGCCCGATCCGACCGCATTCGTCTCGCTCCTCCCCTCCCCTCCCCTCCCCCCCCCCTCACCCCGTGGCGCCGGAGGTGATGCGTGAGCGCCGCTCGGAAATGCTGCTCCTCGCGCCACCTGCAACTCACCTCGCCCCCGTGCGTACGTCGCCGGGGCGGTGCTTACAGCCCCTCGAAGGAGAATCATCGATTTCTGAGAAATGTATGAAAGGTTACGGGGCTCAAATTATGGCTTGGTATCAATGCAAGCGTTCCGATCATACATTTTGCACGTTCAGGTGTAATGTTTTTACTAAAACGTTGGAATTTTGTACACGTATTAATGAACTATTAAATTACAGTGTTTGTAAGCAAAAATGCTACAAAGTTCCATGTAAAAATGCTCCACTGTTATCAATTTGTGGAGCAAGATAAACTGTTATATAATTGCGGATATCGCTTCTAAGAACATGAAATGATAATTTTGTTTTCAAACAGGTCGTCTGCAATATTTTTTTTTCAGGTATTAAAAAATAATCTTTTATGTCCTCTTATGATCTGGTTTCACTAACGTTCCAATTAAGCTAACAATTATAGTATTGTCATTTCATGTATCAAAGTGTTAAAAAGTTTGTCTTTCCATCATTTCTTTGATTCATCTTTGTTGTTTGGATATTACGATAAATGATAATTATCTGAATCACTGCGACGATTTTGTACAATATAGCTTTAAAAGGGAAAATAGCTTTAAAGTGGATTCCAACTTCGAATGACCAGCCCATGAACTGGACGTTAAATCATTAAAAGGCCTATAATGACGGGCCTATTGGCGCTTTAATTAAAATTCTTGTAGATTTCGAGGTTACACTTGATTGTGACTACCCTATGGAGAGGGGGTACGATCTCCGTTTTAGAATACGTCTTAAGGAAATACAACTCAGGCTTCACTTGATCCCCGCATGTCTTACTTTACTTCACACACATCCTGCATGTTTTTAGCGTTTCTACCGCATGTTCCTCCAAACGTTTATCGCTTGTACTTCAAATGTTTTCCCGCATGTCCCTCATATGATCCCCTACATTTTTGCTCACATGTTCATTGCTCGTTTCCTTGCATGATGTACGTTTCTCCCATGTGTCTTAAATCTTTCTTCGTTATTAATATGCTTCCTATATATTCCTTGACATGGTCCCAGCATGTTTTCGCCCTTGTTAATCCGGGAACTCAACTGCAATTTATAAACATATTTTTTTAATACGATATATTTTTTTATAAACGTTACGGCAATGGATAGTCCAGTGGTTCCCAGATGAAACTACTAGTTCTGAACAGCTAGAGAGGTATGACTCCAACGTTTTAATCTAACACTTATATAAAAATCAAAAAAAGTAAAAACTAAAAAAAAAATACAATTTTTATTTATTTTTAAATACATACACAAGTAAAATATGGTTTAAAAACTGAGCTACTAGAATTTATTTACTATAAAACCTAGTCGACCACAGGAATGAGAAACACAAGAACCATTATAAAAAGCAAACGAGACCGAAAGCTTAGAAAATGCAACGTTTTGGCACAACGTCCCAACTTTTTTCTTTCCCGTTTCAACTTCCTTAAAGGGCGTTCATCCGCAATAGAATGAGACATTCGTTTCCCGCGCCAACGGACCTTTCTTCCACAAGAACAGTGGCACCGTGTTGTACGGGTTTGTTTGTTTGTTCGAGGGAGCGAAGGAACGAACGAACGAGAGAGAACCTACATTCCTCTGTTTTTGGTTGGTGCGGTGCTACGGTAGCTCTACAGGGGAGCAGAGAAGTGGAAGATGCGATTGCAGGTGCGAGAACAAATAAACGGCATGGGGGATGGGCTAAGGGGACGGGAACGAAATCGTTTATGAAAATCAGTGTAAGAGTAAATGTAAGCCGATGTGCGGAGTTGCGACCACGGGGAAACATGGGGAGAATTAATCGCATCATGACCTCTCGGGAGAGGGATGGGAAGAATAGAAAGAGGCGCTGAGTTAAGGAGAGTCGGTGATGCAGATTTGAGTATTTCAGGGGAAATGTGGAATGTGGGGTATATGTGAGGGGGAAGAGTTTTTGGCAAGGTGGGGTAAGGTAAAAGCGTAGGGCAAGTTATCACAAGATGGGTCGGAAAAAAATACATGACGGGGAGTGGAGAGGTGGTAGAGGCGTACCGGGTAAGGTACACATGGGGATACGTCACCAGATAAAACGTGTGGGGGTGGGTCTGTGAGTAGAGCGTTAAATGGGTATGAAGCAATGGCGTGAGGGTATGAGGAAGAAGAAAGTGGGAAGATAAAGAGGCAAGTGGGAAGATAAAGAGGAAAGTGGGAAGATAAAGAGGAAAGTGGGAAGATAAAGAGGAAAGTGGGAAGATAAAGAGGAAGGTGGGAAAATAAAGAGGAAAGTGGGAAGATAAAGGGGAAAGTGGGATGATAAGAGGAAGAGGGAAGTAAAGAAAGTGGGGAAGATAAAGAAGAGGAAGATAAGGGGGGTGAGGGGGAGGGGTGCAAGGCGTCGGAGGAAGCGCCGGGGGCGGGAGGAGCGGGACGCGACGCTCGGGCGGAGGCCGGCTGGGCCTACTCCCTGCGGGTGCCAGCGCGATACGATTCAGGGCGGACGCCTCACGAGGGCTTTTCTACGATTTGCCAGGAAAGAATAACCGTATCTCAGCGGTGCCGCTGCGCGCGTGGAAACCTCGACCGGGGGGGCGGGGGGCGGGGCGCCGCTCTTAGACAGGCGGCGGGAGGAAACGGAACGCACGCGGAGCTACCAGGAACACGACCGTAAGTATGCCATTAACCGAGAATACCACGAGGGAAACATAGGGTGGCCCGTAAATGTTTTACAATTACTATTCTCTTCACGCAAGATATTGATTGCATGTATGAAATGACACTCTAGGCCTAATCTAAATCAAACTTTATGACACAACATTCGAAGAATGTAAAGCAGTGTGAAGTGTGATAACAGTATAAAAAGAAAAAACAAATTGCAAGCAACAATGAAAGTATAATTAATTTAGCCATTTGTTTCGAAGAATGTTCGAGCGCATTTGTTTTTTTATATTCAAATGTCACTAATAGAAAAATAATCCTATGAAGATCACAATGAAAAACGAACAATTCGTCTTGGAAAGAGGTCTGAGTGATGGTGAATACGAACTAATTCTCATGGTCTTAAAGATATTTAAATTTCGTTTTTCCGACTTTGACAGTATTCAGTTTTGAATTTAAACGCCGAAATTATAAGCATAATGAAATTTTGGTGGATAATATCGCATACGTTTGTGAGTACAAGCTATCGAGTGAAGAGGAAATTTCACAGCTTTAATTCTTTATATTAACGCACTCAAAAGGAGTACAAATCTTTGTTCATCGACATTATTGCGGAGCCGGATGTGTTTAGTACACTGAAGTTCATCAAGTTCATGAAATATTCATATCTAAATATATTTTTAAAATTGAAATTAAAATAAACGAAGTTTATTTTAATATTTGCACGCGAAAATTGCGTTTACGAACCAATAAATTAACTTACCAATGCAAGTGACATTTTAAAACAATGTCGTTTCAATGGTGGGCTCCCTTTTGGGTTAACATTTTAATAACATTTCCCCAATGAATAATCCACACAGGCAACTGGACAAATTTAAGTCGTTATTGCCACTCATATGTATTGTCGAAAGGCACAAGGAAAACAATATGTTTACAAATGACATTGTAGAACGCATTGTTTGTCCAAAGCGAAAAATTTCTACGAAAGCTTAGAAAGTAACTAGTCTGCAGAATGTTTATGGTAGAATCTTCTGATTTTACTTCATTGGTCAGATAAATTCATTTACAATATCGGTAAACCTACAATCGAAAATATACTTATAATTATGACAAAACATCCCACTTCCAAGCAATGTCGTTTGAAAATAATAAATAAGTAAATGGTATATCGGAGACGCCAAAATGAGCTAACCAAGTACCTTTGCATAATGTTGAAAGTATACCATATTCTCCTTTTAATTGCTCTGAGTAAAAGACTAACAGTTTTGTTTTTCTGTCGAAAAACACCAATATAGGAACTAAGTAATGTGACGTCCTGATTTCTCTCATTCCACTCCCCATCCACCATGAAACACTTCGTGACTGCCTGCTAATAATTTAAGAACCCCTCAAACTGAAACCTCAGAAAATAACTCAACAACTAGCGCCAGGGGAAGATTCGGAATCACCCTGTGCGATGGGCTAAGAGGCGAAACTCACGGAATCGACAATTCAAAAGCGGAAGCTGTTCCTCATGCGCGCGGCCTTTGCACGGAACGCGAGAGGGCTCAACTGCAGGCTCGATAAGTGAAATATACAGCGCAGATATGCAAAGGCCCGAGCGCCTCGCGCGCGTATTTTTCTTCACAAATAGGCGTCTTTTGTTTTTCGTTTATTTAAAGCCAGCACCGCCGCCGAGGAGTTGTTTTCTCCCCTACAATGGCTTTGGAGCTCGCCTCTGTGGAGTGGTCTTGAAGTTGGTTTACAACATTTCCGGAAATTTGAAGGGAAATGCGTGAAAAAGCAATCTAAGGGGAGAGGCGTTTGAAGGTGGAATTTTTTTCTTAATGTGTATTTCATACCGGTTTTCTCGTTATATAAGTCTGAAAGTTGCTTGAATGACTCGAGGGAACGTACGAGTTCCTTCAGGGTACGTTGAACGGACGAAATATCAAAATTCGCCTTTATGCGTTTACGTTAATAGACTTGCTGCGTTCAAACTTTCACGATGATTGTGTATGCGTGCTTTTGGAAGTTTGTTACAACAGCAGAGTTTTAACCTTTGGTTTACATAAAATCTATTTAAACTTTAATTCCAAAATTTAAAAAATCGTCATAATAATTTTGAACTAAACCGTGTTAATCGTACTTTACATACAATAACAGCAAGTAGTACAATAGATGTGGTTCTGTGAACCCTTATTATAATATGAACAATATTGTAATAAAATAAAAAAATATAGAATAATTAATGGTAAAATTAAAAATGAGATATAACGATAGTGTCGTGAAAAATTTGGGGCCTCGGTGGCTGAGGGGTCTGGCCTCTGAAACCCCCGTACACGGATTCGATCCCGGCCGATGTGCTCGGAAAATCGAAGGGTGTCACACTTGTGGCATGTAAAAGAACCCGGCAAAATAAAATCCCTTCAACAAGGATTAACATTTGCCTTAACGCGATCTCACTTTCACCCGGGCAGTTCGGATATAGTAACTGAGTCCGACATCTGGTGAAGAAAGTGAGAGTAATATCCCAGGCACATTAGCGGACCACCAGCCAGGCGCGCCTGCTCGAAAAGCTCCCCAGACCAGTCTCGAAGGTAGGCTTCTAAAGAAGCCTGTGTCGAAAACTCAAGGCAGGCAACGGGACACCACCCTGAGAATTTCTTCTCAAGAAAGCCCATCATAGGTCACAAGGGCACAAGGACGTGAATTTTTGAAAAAAAATCGATTTTTGTTTTTTTGTTGTAAAAAATATTTGCAGTTTTCTGAACAATTTGATATATTTAAAAGTCATGTAACGCATCTGGAAAGCATTTAAATAGAAATTTAAAGTTGGTGTGCCGCGTGGCACGGACAGGGCCACGCCCCTCTTTTGCTGCTACATTTTCGGATTGGTGTTCTCTAAAATAAATTTGGATCTAGTAATTTTTGTTTTCATACGTTTTCTGCAGTGTGTAGTACGTTGGCATCATTGTTATGCCGCGAAACATACTGTTTTCGTCGTTCATGTGTGTTTATTAGCATCTTTCTCTGTTCATATATTCGCCAGTCTGTAATATTGTGTAGTTTCTTTTTGTTTGTTTTGACGTGTGTCAATATGCCTACGAAAAAGTGTTTTGGTTCTGGGAGACGAAAATTTTATGACAAGTACAGTAATAAGAAACATCAGAAACAAGATGAATATGGGCCTGGAATACATTAGAACAGTCAAAAGTAAGTTTGAGATGAAATAATAACTTTAACCTGAAATTCCTGCAATTCATTTTTTCCATACATTTTCTTTATAGACAAAAAATTATTGTAGATAGAGAACTGGAATTTTCAGGAATTAATAAGCTGCATATTTGAAGCAAAGTAGACGAAATTTAATTTTCTAGCTCTAAAATTAAATAAAATTTCATATTATAAAGTTTTTAAAACTGTATTTTTCATGCTATATTTTGGAAATTTATTTCTCTAAAACTATTGCAGTAAATAGTTTGATTCTAGTCAAGTTTTGAGATACTATTATGGTTTCTACATGTGTAGAATTTGAAGTCTGTATCTGCAATAGTTTTTGAGCCTATACAATTTACATGTGGATTGGTAAAAAAAAGAAAAAATCCATGTGCCTTTAAAATTGTTATAAAAATAACTACGGTGTAATAAATTACAGTCAGTTATGACAAGTACAGTAATAAGGATTATTTTAAAAAGAATTTTCAGGAAAATAAGAAACATCAGAAACAAGATGAATATGGGCCTGGAATACATTAGAACAGCCAACAGTAAGTTTGAGATGAAATAATAACTTTAACCTGAAATTCCCGTAATTCATTTTTTTCCATACATTTTCTTTATAGACAAAAAAACTATCGTAGATAGAGAACTGAAATTTTCAGGAATTAATAAGCTGCATATTTTAAGCAAAGTAGACTAAATTCAATTTTCTAGCACTAAAATGAAATAAAATTTCCATATTATAAAGTTTTTAAAAAAACTGTATTTTTCATGCTAAATTTTAGAAATTTATTTCTCTAAAACTATTGCAGTAAATAGTTTGATTGTAGTCTACTTTTGAGATACTATTATGGTTTCCACGTGTGTAAAATTTGAAGTCTATATCTGCAATAGCTTTTGAGCCTATACAATAAACATGTGGATTGGTAAAAAAAAGAAAAAAATCCACGCGCCTTTAAAAATAGTTATAAAAAAAGAACTATGTGGTATAATAAATTACAGTCAATTTTAAAATGCTCAGAACATTCCCGTTTTATTGCCATATAATTTCTATTTATGTCTGGTAACTAGTTTCTTCAAATCATGCAATGCAAGTTTTGCACATTTTCATATTTTATGCATAGCGTTCACGTCCTTGTGCCCTTAACTTTCGTATGGGGAAGATTGGACCAAAAAAGATCATAAATAATATGAATGAAATATCATATAGATAAAATAGAGAAATTATTTAATTTTTTTCGAATTAATTGATACTATTACTTTTTACAAACATTATTATTATTATTATTATTACTATTATTATTATTATTATTATATTATTCTTAGATAATTCACGAAAAAGAAGGCTAAAATACCAGTGGTTTTAAATAATTTAAGCCGAATCATTGTAGAAAGTTAAGTTCCGTTAGAAGGCACCTGTAATACTTCCGAATACTTTTTGGTAACATTGCAGATCCTTTAGTTCAGGTAAAAATGTAATATTTACGCAATTTAAAAGAATTTACTCATCTACGTAATTTAATTATCTTTCATTAGGCAACAACACGTGCTATCTTACTTTTGAATTTCATAGTCAGCTTAATGTTGCCTGTTAAATTTTTCTAACTTTTACCAATGATATCTAGAAAACAGTATCTCGTTCTTTTAATTTTAAACGCACTGCATTATATTGATTATCGTGATCGCATCCTCTCTATATTCATATATGCAACTAAAATTAATTTCAGGCAGTTTTGTAGCTTTTGTCTTCAGCTAATCTCGTATTTTGTACTGGAATGTTGTTTCATTCTCCCTCCGAAGGAGTTTACGTATTGCCACCTAGTCTTCCATTTTAGACTAGAAAATAGAAGTAAGATACGAATAAAAAACAAACATCAGCCACTATCTGACATTCATTTCAGGCCAAGTAGTTTCTTTCTGATCCAGTTGTGTGAATATTTCTACAGCCTCTCCGCGTAAAGGATGGATGTCAATAACTGCGAGCAAAGCGAGCGCGGTCGGCCTCTCGTTGGACGCAGGGTGCTCGTTACGAGGTTTCCAAATATTCGTTTCGGGTTGAATGAAATTAATCATCTATATCCATTAACTTTTTCCAACGAACATAGACCGGTAGGTCGTGGTAATATTCTGTCATTACACAGATTTATCGAGTTTATTAATAACTTCAAAAGCAATGTAATGCTGCTAGTTGTTTCCAAAACTTGTTTCGTGAATGACAATATGCAATCAATTTATTCATATAGTGTAATAGGAAGTATGTTTGAATTGTGTCTATGAATAAGCCATTTCTTTTTATCCACTCCTAAAATTAATGTGTTTATAATAATATGAGAATATATCTTTTCATGACATATATTCTTCAAATATACAACAAATGAACCACAAATTAAGTTTAGGCAATTACAATCAATTCAATGTGGCATTTTTTCTGTGTACTTCGAAAGTGGGTCTGCAAACGTGTGCTTTATGAGAAGAAATTTACTTTTTTTTAATAAATTAAAGGCCAGACAAGTAGTACTACAAAACATTTTGAGAAAAAGTTGGAAATGTAAAGTATCTCCCCCCCCCCAAAAAAAGCAACTTATCCGTTTCAAATACACACTGTCTTGAGTTCATTCCGATCGATGAAGAAATGTCAGATTTGGAGAAAATCGGATGAACGGTTTAGGCGCTGGAATTGATCACGGTCAGCGAGCGGTTAAGCGAACAGGCGGACATACGTATTTTCACTTAAATCAATTTTACGGTACCAAGGCCCTAAAAAGGGAATTCAAGCTACACGAGGAGATAACTGCTGGGGTTGATGACTCACAGTAATAGTTTTTAGCTGATTTCCTCTGTAGTACTTATGCTTACTACGTAAGTTCGTAATATGCGAGAAAATAAAATTACAGAAATTACTGTCAACTTAAAATTTTTGAAATTAAAGATTTTACTGCGGTGAACATTAGGCGAGAATATATTAAGAATATGAAGTGTGGGAGAATGTGGGAGAATGTGTGGAGAAACTGTCGAGGGAACAAGCGGAAAACATGGGGATAACATCTTACTGAAACGTTTGAGGATCATTTAGATTCATTGATTGATTGTTAGTGATTTCGGGCTCTTCAACTTCTACGGTTATTAGTCCCGTGAGTGTAGTTCATGTTTTTGCTCGGGAGGTGGTGGTGGTCTTCCCCAGGTGGATGGTCAGATCCCGCGCGGACCTACCGTCGGCTAACGGGGTTTTCCCAACCAGGTATCCCCCACCAACGGGACACCATCCCAACCGGGACAAGTTCTAAGGCCCCGGCCGGTTTCCCGGCATGTGTGGTAGTGTAGTGCATGTTAGTGTAAGTGTGTGTGTAAGGGGGAGAGGATAAGACAAGGAAGAGATACGAAAGATCGCGCGCGGTTTTTGGTCCGTTTGGTAGGGTACTGCTCCGGCATTTACCTGGTGTTGACCGGAGAAACCACGGAAAACTACCGATCAGGGCAGCCGGCCGCTAGAACTCTCCTCCAGACAGTGACTTAATTCGACCTAGCTGACAAGCTAGTGTCGAAAATCCTGACACCGTCGGGACTCCAACCTAGGACCCCCCAGTCACTGCAGTGACATCTGTTGATGTGCTGACCCATCTCTCCCGGTGATATTTTAGAGAAACATTTGTGTTATACGCTGTAAGCGTGCAATGGTACGTGTTGTAAACACCTTCGGGAGAACCTTCGGAAGTCATCAGAAAAACACGCTGGAATTCTGTAAAGAATAAGTAGGGAAAACGAAGTGGAACCTGCAGAAAAATGTTCAGGTGTGCAGAATCTGCGAAGAGAGTGTTGGAGACAATGACGGGAAACATGCGCGCGTGTGTGTGTGAACGGAACTCGAGTTATTTATCTTGAAGCAATATTGCGCAAAGTTAGACGCTTTTGAACGATCCTTTTCAATTTTGAAGTTTTATCTCTTCTGGGCAGCAACACTCCGTAGCATACATTGTTGGTCAGAATGAAGTAGAACCTCGAAATCTATGTAAAATTAAATTATTAAAATTGAAACACTCGTCATGACGGGTGTATAATGTTTTAATAGTCATTCAGGGACTCTCAGTTGTGATATTTTCACATTTTTAAACAATATTTTA
Organism: Teleogryllus oceanicus; assembly: GCA_964035755.1. Taxonomy (NCBI): domain Eukaryota; kingdom Metazoa; phylum Arthropoda; class Insecta; order Orthoptera; family Gryllidae; genus Teleogryllus; species Teleogryllus oceanicus. Next base: position 84,743,875 of record CAXIVR010000002.1, on the reverse strand, counting down.
TAAGCGTGGAATAAAGAAGTCTAACTCGTTTACAATACTAAAATATTGTAAGTTTTATCTTAATAATACTTCAGCGATCTCTTGAAAATTTCACCAAAGCGAGAGTGGGAGAGATTCGAAACAAATTACATTCCTACCATCAATATTCAATTTCTGAACACTACTACCTAATGCAGCAAAATTTGCGTGAATCTGCAGCGAATAGAGCAGATTTTTATTGAAGCTCGTTCAGTGAGCCCATAATATGTATAAAGTGTATATATTATATACATATATATATTATAATAAAATAAATTTTATTATAATATTATATATTATAAAAAAAATATATAATATTATAATTATCCCATATATATTATAATAATAATTAAAAATTTTTTTTAAATGCTTGCGCCTACATGTGATATTGGAATAAGATTATCACGTGTATTAATATTACCAATGATAAATCTTTTTATCGAAATTATTTAACTATTACCATAAAATCTGTCTGAGCCGGAATCGATCAGAACACAAAAAAATCCGGTTTAGGGAGGTTTCCGTTTTAACCAATGTTATTCATTTTATGACACTTGACGTAATATTGTAATATTGACGTTTCTGTCCAAAAAGTAGTAAATTACATGACTGAATTTTAATTATGAAAATACATTAATATATAACATATTTATGGAAAAAATAAGCAATAAATAAAACACTTCACTGACAACTTCTGACGAAAAATACACACCTTACTGCTTAGTGGCTGTATTCGGACTGCTTGCTGACACATTCATCGCACAATGCTGCACAACCCAGTACTTAGGCTGTCTGACACTCTCACATGGCCTTGAGCAAAGCCGGGGACCTATGACTGAATTTTTCAACTTCTACATTTTTGAACCTACATTCACCAAATTTTTACAGTGCTATTATGAATATAATATAATGTACTGTGCAAAAGTTTGAACAATGTATGTTAATTATTTTTTTTGTTATTAATATAATTGTAAAGTTTTTTACCGCAAAACAAAAAAAAGCTCCTTGTACAACAATTTTTATATTTTCTTCCCAAAACTTTTTTAACAGCATCCATACATATGTTTAAACAACTTGTACTAAAACACTTTGCTTTTTCATAAGTGTTTTGAATGTTACAATTTTTTCAAAACCATAAATCTAATTTTCGGAAATTAGAAATTCATCTTCAGTTTCAATTCCCTATATACTATATTCCTAGACTCCTGACAAAAATCTGCATTAGTACATTTTTTTACACTTTTATTTTACCATATTTCCTGAAAGTTTCATTACAATCTGGTGAAAATTGTACTGCAAGGAGCATTTTAATTGCATGAAAATGCTGAAAATTGAAACCTGAGAAAACAGCATTTAAAGATTTTAGGATATATACATACCTCAAAACATGCCTGCACCATATGTATGTCCCTCAGATTTCTTTTTCTTCTCTTCTTCTGATATTTTCTGGAACTTTTGAATCTTTCTTTTCTTCTTTTCTTCCTCTTTTTTCCTTTTATGCTTTGTGTGCAACGGCTGTAATCTCGTGCTCACTGACAATCAATGTACATAATGTTACTTGTTCTTCCCTAATTTTCTTCATTGTTTCTAATGTTTTTGAGCATCCCATATTAAATCTCATTACTGCTCTAAGCACTCTAATTCTAATTTATTTTTAGAAATAAAAGTTTCTTTGGGCAATAGCTCCATACTACACTATGAAGTGACTCATTTGAATTTTGAGTCCTGACTTTGTGCAACGTTCTAGTAACTGTTCAGATGCTACCCTTTTGGTATACAGGAAATATTTTAGAAACTACTTGAGGAGACAATTTACAAGACATAAATTTATGGCTATCAGGCACTACACCATCAGCAGTCTGTCGATTGAAAAACACCAAGAGTCTTTCCCTTTGGGCATGTTGAATGCTGAGGATTGTCATCAGTGGACATGCAATGTCTGAGTGTGGCATAAATTGCTCTTCATTTTTGCAACATCAGAGCATTATTAACAATAGCATGCCTGTAATAATGAGTAAGTTTATTAATTGTGGTCTCTTTGAGGCTGCCTTCTTTACGCCCTCCTAATGTCACCCCTTTTGGATCGCCATTCTTTCACAACATTTCGTAGCCCACTTCCTAATCTTTTGGTCACATGATTGACACATTCCTCTTTTCTATTGGAGTGTTAGACCCATAAACTTCAATAGCATTGAGATGGGGTGAGTCTTAGCATCTCCATCTGACAGCATTACAGTGTAACGCATTCCTCTCTCTCTCAATGATCTCTTCCAAAGGATTTCTCCAATATCCTTTTCCATTGCATTGGAAGAACCACTATAATTTTTCTGGCATAAAGTTTTATGGCCTTCATACCAAATATTAAATTCAGGGATTCTTTCCCAAACTTTTTCAGCAGACTTGCACTGCCACAAAATTTGAAAGCACTTCATAGTCTAGTACAATTTCTGTTTCTACATCAATTACAAAACCAACACCATAATTAGACGTGTGGCCTGTTTATGCCATGAAGCATCATAAGAGACAGCTAAATCAAGAACTTTTTTTCTCCTACCGTGGGCCTTTCTACAGCTTCTTCAGACATAGAAAGAGCTGATTTTTTTATTATTCTTCCTTCTTCAATCAAACTTTGCATATGATTTGCATAAGGCCGTGATCCAAAACTATGCATGCCCATGCTTTCAGAAAATTTAACTATGGCACTATGTCCTTTACCTAAATTTCCAAAGGCCTCTACTATGCACTTATTCACATGGAAAGGAGGTCGTTGTGAAGTTTCATTTTTCACACGTGGAGAAGAATAAGTATTTGCCATCACATAGTCACAAGTTTTGCATTTTACCACTATTTTAGTGGAAAATCCATGACTTTCCCTAAATTCCACCACAACGGTTTGCATGACATTCAGAACATGACACATTTTTTGTTATGTCTTTCCACACACTGGCATGCACTAATATGTAATTAGCATCATGCAAAATATCATTTTCACACACTTCATGGCCAGGCATAAAGTGAGAAAATGCGTCCAGTTTCTTCTCAGTAGCAGATTTATCTTCCTCTGCTAGAAGACAATTGCTGGAAATGCAACCTGATGTATTATCTTCAGTGTCACATGAAGATGGTTCAACAGGTTGTTGCAACTCTGCTTCGTCGATCTTCCTTTTTGCATAATTCAGCTTTCCTACTTGACTTCTTTGAAGGACGCTTTTTGGAAATTCTACGTTTACTTCGTGCCATCTCCATTCTGATGATCAGAATCGAAATAAAACCTCGAACTACTCAAAACTATTTAGAAACACAAAACACGAGGTACACACAGGCAGCAAAACAGTAGCGAATGTAAACAAACACACATGGAAACTATGTGAAACAAAACACAGATAATTCATCTTCCATTTTCAAAATAAATACTTAAAATATCATTCAAACAAACTTCAAAATATTACAGTCTATTTTTCAGATGGTATATAGTATTTCAGATAGTCTTATCTGTGACGAAAGAAGTAAACTTCCTTTTGTGCTTAGTTTTTATGTCGAATACGTAGTAAACAGTTGAAAACGATAATGCGTATAAGCCATTCTGCCTAAACTAACCGCCGGATTCAAAATAAAGAAACCAATATAAAAAAGAAAGCTGGTACTCTGTTACTCCTTATTAGTGGGCGTGGCCCAGCTGGTTAAAATCCAGCGCGGCCAGGACTTTAAAACGTCCGTACGGCCTTTAAAGATGGCGGAACACAAAAATTAAACTATTTTCTAATAGAGAAAGAATAGGACTATTGTATACACAAATAATAAAAAAATCAATTTTTTTTAGGAAAATCGCAAAATTTCAGTCATAGGTCCCCTTAAGGGGTTATGATTTTTAACTCGGGGCAGGGAGACGCGTGAATAGGAGCTGTGCATGTAAACATTTTCACGCTCAGAGAAGGAAGAGAGGGAATTCCCCCTCGGCCTTACGCCTTGAGTGTCAAGCGACCCCAAGGTCCAATTGTACGCTCACAGCTGAAGCCCCGGCAGCCACGACTAAAACGTTCCACGACTAAAATGTTCGACTGCCACGACTATATTGCGTGTCAAAGGAATAGACAATTTAAAACAGGCTTACAGATGCATTAATTACATTAAGAACATCTTGCATCTCTATACTAATTGCATTAAATGCGAAGGAATTCCGTTTTATATGGATTTTCCCCCTGCAGGACATGAAAAACCGTTCTGTCTCCGCGTTGGAGAGGTTCCGTTTTTTACTGTATATACTGTCATTTAACTTCACTGCCCGGAGAAATTTTCCGGTTAAGGTAGGTTTCCGGCTTGAACAGGTATAGGTATAGACATATTTTACTGTATTATAGCCGAGACAATAGTGCGTGCCCATCGTTTATAAATGTTTGTCAAAAAAAAAATTCGACTTTAATAAGGGTGTTTATATCTGTGAGGAAATAAAATGGCTATTTTATTTTTTATCTTCTTTTTCTTCCTATGATCCCTCGTCGGATTAGTAATTTGACATACTCCTCTTTGTCTTGTGCCTTGCGCTTCACCTCCCCTAATGTACCTTCACTTCTTTAGCATATATTCAGAATATATGAGTCCTAGCTTCCATCATTTGTTTTAGTTTTCTGTCCTCTGCCATTCTATTAACATGACCGTACCACTTCAGAGCCTTGGTATTTTTATCATTTGAATATAAATGACGAAAGGGGTTTTACAGATTAACAAAACGAAGCACTATTTTGAATACACAATCTATAAAATAGCTAATACATTCGTTTTACATTCGTTACTAATACTGAGTTTTACATACACGTACATTTTATTTTCTTTAAAATAAGTGTAAAAACTTCCATTCTTAATTCAAGGAAAAGAAATAGAAGAATTGGAAATTCTAGAATTCATGAGTAAGTTCATTATAAAACGAACCCTAATAATATCACAGTTGTTTTGTCAATTATATTGTCTGTTTTTGTAATGGATTAGTGATTGAAAATATATAAAGAAATTAAATCTTAAAGTCTTAGACTCTGAACATTTCAGAAAATTTGTTTTATGTCCCCCAAATAACGATATCCTGTTACTCTTAATAGTTTGCGGTTGTCTTTTTTTGGGAAACATACCTGAAAGAGGATATATTGTGTAGCACCTTAGAGCTCTCTGATTTAAAAAAACGAAACACGCATACGTCTGATGACCAAAAACGATTTTACTTAGGGTAATTTGTCCACTATTAAAATATTGATATTTACTATTTACTATTTAAAATATTACGATAATGGCCAGAGAAAAAACTTTGTTCCTAGAAAATATTACTTTGGGGTAAATTTCTAAAATATTACTCATGAATGCCTTTCAAATATAACTAGATTCATAAAAAACATTATTCTGAATTAATAAAAATGTTGTTCCAGAGGTACGAGAGAGATCGCGCAGATAACATTATTAATTTGTTCTCCGAGGGCTTCTACTCTGAGGAAATAAAAAGAGAAATATTTTGTGAGCAATAAAATTACTCACGATCATTTCAATGCTTCCTAATAATTGTCAGGCTTGTTGGTTGGGTAGTTGTTAGTGATTCCTGGCGCGTCAAAAGTATAGTACATGTTTTCCTCGCTGGTTGGCGAGATCCGGCTCCAATCTACCGTCGGCTAGCGGACCAGATTTATTGACAATTGTACGGAACGACATAATGTGTGTATTGTAATGACATAAAGAATTCTTAGAGCTTGCAGCCCTAAAATTTGAAGAGCCTCTTGATAATATAAATATACCATTTGTTACACAAGTGAAAAATAATTTGAAAAAAGAAATAAAACGGCGGGAAAAATGAAGAGGGAAGTTTAAAAAGCATAACAAAAAAACAGAATTCAGTGGAAGTTGCGACTGCAGGGAAGTTGAAGCAGTACAAGCGAAACCAGGAAATACTTTGTTGGCTTCCCGAAGGAGCGGAGCGTGGAGGAGCTGCAGAGATCCCTCGGCATCTGCGACGAGGGGCGGGGCGACCGCGGCACAGTCAAAGCGGAAGCGGAAGAAAACCCGGCCGGCCCAGCGCAGCCAACGATGCAGAGGGCGGGCGCGTTGTTAGCGAAGAATCGAACATCTCCCCGACCCGATTTTTTCCCAAACGGCCGTCCCACCGCTGCAAGAACGCCTGACGGGACGGGACGGCGTAGCCCCCGACCAGACGGACGGATGGACGGACGGACGGACGGCGGACCTTGTGTCAGAAATCGATGGCAGCTCGCTGGCCGCCGCCGCCGCCGCAGCGCTCACCCCGCGCCACGTGGTAATTGGTACAAATCACCGCCGCAAGCCGCGCTGCTCTCGTTTGCCAGCGATCGCTCTGTCCGCGGAAGAGGGTCGCCGCCGTCCGCCCCGCCCTCTCCCACTCCCCACACCCACCTCCTCGCCACTGCGTGGAGTGCTGTAGGGACGAACCGGTGGCTCTTTCGGGTGAATAGCTGGCAAACAATTCTCTCTCTCTCTCTCTCTCTCTCTCTCTCTCTCTCTCTCTTATATATATATATATATATATATATATATATATATATATATATATAAATGCTTATTATTTCTTGTAATATTAAGTTTATTACAGTTTACTTAAATAATTAGTTTTTTAATTAATTATATTTTAATTATTATTTAATGAATGTATTCTTCTTATGTATTCTCATTTGTATGGTGATATTTGGATTCAGGAATGATTAATTTTTTTCTCTTAACCTCCATAAATGCAATTTGTTCTAATTTTAGACATGAGATCTCGTGCGATAAAAAACAAAATATGGGAGAATGTGGGGCCCACCTTCTTACACAAATCTAAGTATTATATACACAAGTACAGCAGAAAATTGAATCTTGCACTCTTATGTTCAAAAGTACACTATTTTTTGAAAATACTCTCTTGTCAACGACAATTGAATGTTATAGAATATCTGGGAGAGTTACATGGCTTCTGATTTTCATGTTTTCGATTCAAGTGGCACGATAAGAATGGGAAAGTTTATTAACTGCTGAAATCTCTACAACAGATGGTATCTGTACTTTCCTCAAACAAGACTTAACACAGCAGTAATTTCAATTCAGGGGTCATTAAAAAATACTACGTTTATCTCCTTACAACGCAGTTATGCAAATTCTGAGTATACAAACGTATTTCACCCAGGGGCAGTTATGAGCAGCCGAGACATTTGTTCTATCCTGTAATTTTGTAAAAGACAGTAAGAATACTTGGTTGTACGATCTACACACCAGGGTTTTCAAATATGATGACGATGAAATTCAAAATGTAATCATAATGTGTATAGGATCTACAACAATTGTTTTTAGAATAACCATTTATTCCGCGCAATATGTACATTATCAGACGGTAGACGAAGATTTACAGCTCTCTGTTGCTAACAGCAATTCATCAATCGTATTGCATCTGGGTCTCTCTTTTCAGCAGTCAGCATTACCACACCCTTTCAACTGAAATCCAGCATGTCTACTTATCCGTGCATGTCACTATCGGAATATTGAGTCTTTTCTGCAGCTCACTAGGCGATAAATTTAAACAAATTAACCCGTTCTGAATAATGTATCGTATTTTAAAAGAATTAGTACGTATCAGGAGAAATGCGGCGCATTTCTGTGTGGTGCGTTTTACATACGAATTAACTATACCAGCAAATGGAGTTCATAATATATTTTGGAGTGTCCATAATATATATGAGGGTAAATTGTGACTTGTCCAACGATTTGGCTTAAATTTTCATTCCAATTTTTTGTAACCATGAATGTATATGTACTCCAAATATTTGACTAAATAGAGCTGGGTAAGTCCATAGTGGGTAAATACGGCTTGGGTCTAAGATTTTTTTAATCTCATTGCAAGTGAACATTACGCAAATAGTGTACTGCCGGAGCACAAGAAGCGACATCGTTTTGTAGGAGTGCGGTTTTAATTTGATAAAAGTTGTTTATTTCGTAGGCAGTTAGAAAGTATTTTAGTTCATATTTATGGTAAATTATAAGATTTTTTTACAAGGAAAATAAGGGATTATTTTCTAAATAAATTGCTTTGCTTAGCTAAACAATGCCGATTTTTGAGATGTGTCACTTTTTTGTGCACTGACGACATGCGATTTTTGCTATTGTGTTACGCATTTCGTCTAATGTTCCTTCACTTTTACATTATTTATTACATTCTCTCGCATTTCGCTTCTCTTTTTCATTGTATATACACTTTGTTTCCTTTTTCACAAACGTCAGCAGAGCTACAGTCGTAAACCTAATATAAATGATAAGAAAAACGATTTAATACGAGAGAAGTGCAGCAATTTTTGTCCAACTACTTGGAACTAATCCGCCACCGTGGGCTAACGCCGCCGCCATTTCGGATCTCGCCCTCGGATTACACAAGGCCCCTCGCTTCTTGCCACTGGCGGCGAGCGCGCGAGCGAGCGAGAGGAACGATTCCTCAAAGAGATTTATTATCCAGCGCGAGATTAAGTTAGCAGCCGCTGGACAGAGGGGAAATTTTTTCCGTTCTGTTTTTCGACGCCGTACGAGCCGTGAAGGCGAGAGGGCGTGGGGGCGGGGATGTTGAGGTTCGATTTGCCGAATGGCCTACAGAGCCCATACGACCTTTCGAAGCCCCGCTCAGGATTTCTCACGCCCTTTTTGGATGCAAGCAATCGTGACTGCGGGAAAGCGTTACATAAAGGTCTACTGATTCCATATTAATTTTTAGACTATCGCGAGGACTTGCAATGAACATAAGAACATTATACAATACGTATGGTAACAGAATACGCGTTTAAAGTTTTTATTGGGTTTCTGTGATTAGTAGCTCATGATGCAATCCTCTAGCCAAGATCAGTAAGCCTCTAGTGAAGCAATTATGTATGACTAAATTATGTTGCCGAATGCATCTGATTGGCACAATTATATGAATAGGTATGACAATGTACTCAGTATAATTTATGACAGTAAGACTTGTTGGAATGATATGTAAAATGTTACTAACTCTGATCGATTATTGATAAAAACTTCAATGTTTTTCCGATTACAGAAAAGATTTCTTTAACAACAATTCCAGCATTTGCCGGCCTGAATACCCGAGATTGCTAAGGCTGAAGGCCATGTCTGCTGCCTTGGCTTCAAAGTTCGCGGATTCGTATTCCGCCCCGGACATAAATGTTTCTGTGTGCGTGTTTCGCTACCGACACCCCGAAGGTATAAAATCAATGTGAAATTACAGTGGTCGCTTTATGAACATAGCAGTTGAAAAGCAATCTTAAATAAGTAAAAGAAAAATTACAGCGTTTGTTAGAATTTTATATGATATTTGCTATTTCAAATATGAAATACGGTTCAAATAATTATTTCGTAATAAACATAATGCCCATAAAATATTTCTGGACACAAATTTATTGAGAGCTTAATTGAGTCTTTCATAACATGAAGCAATTGTGAATTGATATTGTGAAACTGCCATTACGTTAAATCATTTTTAAATTGTATCTGAATAATGTACACTTCCTGTTTTATAAATAGTCTATAGTGAAATAGTAACTCAGTAGGTAACGATGTAATAACAGTACACAAATATTATGTTCAAATTTGAGGGGCCCTATCTAATCTCTCCGCAAAATGTTGCATGAAACATTCGGCATGTGGCAGCTATTAAAATAATATACACCGGTCACTCATGCATTTTGGATTTTAATTGGTTCAATGAGTCAGGTAATTGCTTTCCATATTTACCTTCAGCTTGAATGTCATTTTGTTTCAATATTTATGTGTATTTTCCTTGTTAAATATACAAGGGCTCAGGAAATAATGGTTTGTAATGATTCTTTCGTTAATTCAGTAAATTTGTGTGTATGCAATAAAATTTTCAAAAGTAACACTTCCGCAAGGATAATTCGATTGCTTTGCAGAATATAAATAGTTAATCGTTTTTCTGAACAATTACATGTGTCTTCTGAATGAGGAGTTATATTCAAACCGTCTCTATGCATATGAAACATTGAAAAGGTAAAAATCCAATTAATACACATAAAATAATGTAATTTAAAGAAAAATGATATTTGTAACATACATAACAGTTATAATATTCTCAATTCAAATGTTAGAAGAAATATGATGTTATTACTATTCATGAATTATATTTTTATTTTGTCTTTACACAAAAACTAAAAGAACACATTTTTTAATGTTCGGAGTATTTATAATCACTACCTTAATTCAATTGAGTTCTCAGTATAACACATTTCTAGATTAGTGCCTTCCACGAATTGAAATCTAATTCATGAACGTAATAAACAATAAATTGTTTAATGTGGTTTGCATTTGTTTTCACGCATCTACCTACCCCACAAGACAATTAGACGCAATATTGTAATGGAAGGCATGTGATATTTTGGTTAACAAGACTAGGCCGCCATGTTTCCAGTTAGTGAATATTTTGAAAGTCACATCAGCGACATTCTAATATAAAAGCAGAATTTCTATAACACTTGTCATTCGAGAGCAAAATTTCGACACATTCGAGACCAAAACTTCAGATGTTAAAGTGGATTACTGCCGTAAAACGTGGGACAGAATAATGCGTCTCAAAGAAGGGAATTCGCATTGAGCATCTTCGCGTATATGATAAACTTGGTCCACATTTAGTTAGAAATGCATCACCTGTTTGTTCGCATTTTCCACAGTCATGATTCAAATCGTCAATCTCAAAAGTCAGCTAAATACAATTATAGTCTACGTTTATAAATATTCCAATCTCGACAGTAATTTACTACCGTGGTTTCTAGCGATATCAATAAAAGTCTATCACTGAAGTGCAAGCACACCTTCGGGGAAGCGGGTGCTTCATAATATACTTCTCCCTGAAGACGAGATGCAAAACCACTCCTCTCCGTGACCCTTCCCCCTACAGCCCTCCTTCGGGCTCTCCCCGCCCCGCTCCGCATCCCTCCCCGCCATCCCATCCTTCTCCCTCCCAACCCATCCCCACCCTTCCATCCCAGCCCTCTAACCCGCCCCGCCCACCCACACCCCAGACCTTCTCTTCCCGTCCCCTCCCCGCTCCGCATGACTCTCCCCTCCCACTCCCTCCCCCGCCCGGCCTCAGCCTTCCCTCTTCCCCCGAGGACGTCCCCCACCGCTGCGGGCTCGAGCAACCACCCGGGCCGCCATACTGTTTGAAGTCACCCAGCGATTAGCAATTCATGAAGTTCCGCTACGTAAACCCGGCTCGTGACCGCCTCGAGCCCCGAGCCGGGCCCCTGCCCCGCCCCCTGCCTCCTCCCGCCCCCCTGCCAGGGTGGCCGCAAGGCGCTTTGAGGGCACTTAACAGCGCCACGCCCGTGCTTCGCCAAAAAACTTAAAACGAAGAAAATAAAGAAAAACGCGAGTAAGACTGCCTAGGTAAGTCTTCGAAGGTTCCGTGAGATAAAAAGGCCTCTTGTTGTAAAGTAGATATTTTTTGTTTATTTTATTGTTCTTGGCCTTTTCTGAGCTTGTGCCGTTAGGGAAATTACCGGTATTCCTTTCAGGTGGAAGAAACAAAATCTTCGCCATTAACGTGATTACAATTTTGTTGAAGAGGAGTCTTTGGAGAGCCGTGGAATATAAGAACTGAAAATAACTACCCATTTTTTACTCTTTATTTTTTATTCTACCATCAAATTGTTTGCAAAGAATTAGGGATTAAACTTTTGAAAAGAACAGAAGAAAGTAAAATAGAGATCATTGTGACAACGGGTAATGTAGATTGAAGCTTCGGAATATGATGGGTAGTGCCATTAAAATAGGCCGTTAATTAATAACAAATATTTATGCACTAAAAACTTCTACTATACACTCTCTCGAGTGTGAAATGAAGTAGCTAGACAAAAATGGAAGTGATATTTTTAATTCATTAATGGAAATTTAAGCAACGAAATAGCGTTACATAATTCGAAATAAAGTTTAAAAGCATCTGATATTTATTGCCTTCAACTGTCTGCTATCTCCACTTGATTCATATATTATCAAGTTTTAAGTTTTAATGCGATTTTACAGACCTATCACTAAAATGAGAATACATATCCTAGAATATTATATTTCAAACTACTGAAAATAAAAGTACATTATTTAAAAAAAAGTTCAGTATTAATATGAAAAGATTTAGATTTTCAATTTAAACGATTTAGTCGTTTTTTCATTGAAATCTATCAGCAAAAAACTGATTTTTTAACTGCATATTAACGAATTGGTTTGCTAACTAAAAAGTGAATATTTAATTTTTCCAAAGTTAATAATGTGTTGTTTTAATACACTGATGAAACTGATACTCAAATGTTATTAGAATAACTTAAAACGCAAATGATATCAGGATTTTCAGAAAAACACTTTTTAATATTGATCAATACTATTTTTGCTAAAGCAAATTATTAACTTTTCACATCCCTTGTGAAATCAACTCCTCTTCCTAATTTAATTAATATTAATATAAACAATAGGGTACATACTTTATTAATATAATTCAATGTCATGCAAGCATACAGACTATAGAAGATTGTTAATTGAAGCCTTGTTTCCAGAGCACCTGTAGAATAGACACCCAAAACTTGGACAAAAATATTTTATAATTACGTAAACGAGCCAATGTGGGAGTGCATTAAAATCAAACACACTATCATTTTGACTTTAATTAGATTACATATTCAAAATGAAATAGATATTGTATTATAATGTTAAGCAAACAAGAAATTGAACTCATAAATTTCTTTTTCTTACTTTTATCTCGGAATCAATTATTTTAGGTGAATGTTTTTAAAAGCACCAATAAATATTATATGTCGATAATATGTATACCTTTTTAATGGAAGCTGTGCAATATCTGTATTTTCTGATATATTTCCAGAATCCTTTTCTGTTCAGAAACTGTGTGTTTAATAAACAAAACGAATTTACATTATAAAAAAATTCAATGACATTTATTCGCTTTTTGGCCATGAAAATATTTCAATTCAGTGTAATAAGTACAATTGTTTCGCTGGGAGGCAAGTGTACAAAAAAAACCATCCGGGAAACACAGCACGGTAAAACAGTACTCTTTAGAACTTTCACAAATTTCCGCGTACCCTGTTTAAAGCCTGACACGAGAGGGGCGCATATAGCTACAGATGATGAGCTTGTCTCGCAATTAAAGCTCACAAAGTACGCAGACACACAGAGGCGTCTCCGCCAGCACGGGCATGTCAAACGCACGCCGCCAGCGCGCGCCGCGGCCGCCGCGCAAACCAAACGGGCAGGCGCAAAGCGGCGTCGCGTCCGTCACCGAAGTTGATGATGTCGCGGGGAGAACTGTCCGGCACAGTGAAATATGACTTCGTTATCGAATTGACGCTAATTATTACGTAATTGAATCCCATAAAATAAGAGTTTCGCTACGCCGCTTTTTAATTCCGTCCCGTTCTCCGCCATGCCGATGCCACACAACACCTCACGTTCAACTAGGTGATTACTGTGCATGGCACCTGGCTGTCAGTCACCGTTACTTGTTACGTCAACGCTCATGTACTTATCAGCAAATGCGGACGGACTGTTTTATTGGATGGCTTCACTTCCGTGTAATAAATTACTACACAATCACTTATAGCTCATTAATGTGTACGAAGAATCGATGATGACAGTGTTAATGGAATATTCCCTTTAATATTCAGAGTAATATAATGGTATTCAAGGTATCTGGAATCGACACAACTTTTTTTTTAAATAAAGCGACGAATCAACAACTTTTTGTGAAATTGGCTACATGTTTCTTTGTTTGTAACAAGATACAATTTTGATGATTTTAGGGATCTCGTTACAAACACAAGAGGCACATGACACAGGTTTCCTCGGCTATTTGTTGAAAATTAACTAATTTGTTGAGTTGGAGAGAAACATCATTTTATTGGTGCAAGAGGGGTCATATTTATATACAAGAAAAATTAAGTTTGTCGCACATAGACGAAGACATTTTATATCGTGAATTTTGGCGACTTTCCTTCAAGATCTTTGTAATTAAACTTATTTCATTATAATATGAATTCTTAATTTTCCACAATCGCTAACTACACAAATATTTGGAGCATATTATTATTATTTCCAACATTTTAGCATTCCATCGGGTCGTCACCGTACCTGCAAATTATGCATTCGTATTTGCACCCGTTCTCAAAGCGGAAACGCAGTCTGTCGTGCACATCCTGTCGGAGTTTGTAGCGCAGCGGTGGGCATTCGACGACACGCCCGACCTGGCCGCACGCAACACGGTGCACTCTGCTGCCGCCCGCCGCCCCGCCGCCCCGCCGCCCCGCCGCCCCCGCCGCCCCGCCGCCCCCGCCGCCCCGCCCCGCCGCCCCCCCACCAGCGCGGACGCCGCCGGCTCCGCCGCTGCCCGCCGCTGCCGACCTGTCGCTCCGGCGGGGAACATGCATGTCGCGGGCTCCCGCAGGTGATCTACCACTGCGCTGATTTCGCCGCGTGCCACCCTCGCAATTAGCCGCTCCGCGCCCCGCGCCGCTCCGCGCCGGCAGCTGCCCGCGCAAAAACAGCGCTCGCTGTGCACGGCCACACCCTCCCCTGGGAACGCCCACAGCTCTGCCTTTATAACCGTTTAACTCACTTCCGTCATCTCTTGTTTAAACTTTATATAAACGAAAGGAACGATGTTCGGTGGCTAATATCTCTCACGCGACTCATCTGATTTTTGTTATATTTTATAGATAGGGTTGGATCACGGTTAAGAAATCATCATTTCAGTTTGATAGTCGGATAACTGCGCGGGTATAATCATAGACAGATAGATTAATTGATACACAGAGGTATCTTTAAATGGATGTAGGTTGATACTGCACTTAAAGAGTTCACCTTGTAGCTACAGAGTATGTAACCGGGAAGCTACCTATGTATCAATCTCATTCTCATGCCCTACACCTGCCAGAACGTATTTCTTTCGATGATTGTTAATTATTAGTCAATTACATAGTCCTTTTTATTGTTATTGAAAATGAAAATTAACGAGACGATATCTGGCTTCCTTTGTGTCATTGGCAATTTTGATTAATATTGCAGAATTGGAATGCGGAGAAAATATTAAATCGGGTAAGATGTGCGTATGATGGATATCTCGGCAAGTGCAGTGATTTACCAAACATTTGGAATGAAGAAGAAACATTGCCTCATTCACGACTCAATCTCAAGAAGAAACTATTTTTCAAAATATATATGCATTACTATTTGTCTTTGAATTTGTTAAATTTTAGCCTGTATCTATATTCATTAGAATCACAATTATTATCTTACACTTATGACCCTCTACTTTTCACTATTCTCTAGAAAGCTTATAGGGTCACCAATAACCTATATTACATAATCTGTACTTTAGAAATGTACATCAAATTAGAATAGTTTCTATGTCTAATTTTTGTCCTATAGCATTGAAATATTCTATCACTTGCTCTACCCTTTAGCAATTACGTGCTTTTGTAATAAAAGAAACATAGGCAAGTTAATCTTTTAACTATGAACAGCGTTCTGAACATATTCTGTTTAAATATTGGAATACAATTCTATTCTAGCATTTACACATTGCATTGAAATATTCTATCACTTGCTCTACCCTTTAGCAATTACGTGATTACCTAACAACTAGTTATGTTTTACGCATAAAAAATAAAAAAACATACAAAAATCCCTTTTTTAAAAAATTAAATGAAATATATACAAGACGTAGTTTCACTTTCACATTGATTATTACTTAATACAAATTAGCCAGCAAAAAGAATATTGTTGTGCAATGAACGTACAATCAATAATAACTTTTACTAATTTTGGTTTTAATTTAAAATTAAAAAAAACACAACTAAAAGAACAAATATTATCAATAATAGAAAAATGAAATTAATAGTTTTTTAACAATTATTTTACAGGAATTAGTTATCTGGCATGCTTTTACGACTGCAATATTATATAAGATAAAAATGATTTTAATGAATTTAACTCGACTATCTACGTCTGTAAGTGAGGTGAATTCTATCTCTGTAGCATAATTCTCGCTTCTTTAAACAGTTCTTTTTATGAGAATTTCTAGTGAATATTTCTGACTCACAAAACGTATCGAAAAAATATTTCCACAGCTTGGAGCGGCGACGGCAACCCAGATCCTTTCAAGGTCGTGGCAACCCCTTTGCTTCGGTGAACCCGTGCTCTGGTGAATTTCTACCACAGTCCTTCGAATTTTATATAATCTGACTGCAATATCTTCGCGTAATGAATTTCTTACGTGGTAAGCCAAGTTGAAAGACAAAACAAAAAAAGCTGGAAATATAAAGAAACATTTTCTAAAGCACATGCTTTCTATTTCAGTACACGCTCTTGAACGTTGAAATATATTATTTCCTCGTAGATAGAAAAATAGTATATTTCTGTGTCATACGTTCACGTGAATTTATCAAAATGTTCATGATTTAAAGTTCTAAATTCTCTCATACATGGTATAGTTATTTTAACATGATGAGACGAATTACCTTTTTCAAGCTTCTAATCGTCGAAATACGGCGAATTCTCCTGTCCGTCCAGCACGAACAATTGCGATGTGATCAGATCGGCGAGCGGCAGCAAAAGAAAGCTTGTCCTAGCGAGGCTTTGCTCTAGGGCCGATATTTTCAAGGGCGATTTTGATTGGTCCTCGATCTCTTGTACGCGAGTGCGTTCAGAAACTTTTAGTAAATTCTCGCAAAGGATACCATTTACTGCTGGTGCGATCTCTTAACAATCAATGTAACCGACATATGAGCGGATACAAGCTAAAGTCCAGATTCTGTAATAGGTTAACATATGAAAAGTTATTGGTTATAATAATAATTTCATTGAATCATTTGCGATTTCGAATGCGTCAACTTTTACTCCCGTACGTGTAGTTCATGTTCTTTTGCGAGAGGCGGTGATATTCCCCGCTGGATGGCGAGATCTGGCGCCGTGGGATTTTTCTAACTAGGTGCCTCTCACCACCGTGGCACCACCCCAGCCCGCACCAGCTCTAACCTCACGACTGTCCACTCGGTGTATGAGCATATGAGTAGTACATATGTATGTATTAGTGTAAGTAAGATGAGAGGATAGGGCAAGGAAATGTAAGGAAAGATCGCACGGGAATGAAAGATCTGTGGCCCGTTTGGTAGAAAACTGCACCAGTATTCACCTAGTGTTGAACGGAGAATCCACGGAAAACTACTGATCAAAGCAGCCGGACGCTAGAATTCTCCTCCAGCCAGCTGAACTCGACCTAGCGACCTAGCCAATGTCGAAAATTCTGCCATCGTCTTGACTCGAACCCGAGGACGTCCCGGGGGGAAGCTATAATTGTTCCAAATATCCATGAAACAACACTGTCGGATGTGGCTGTTCGTAGGAGTACCAACATGTACACTTGTGTCAGTATGGCAGTTCTCTAACATTCCAGTGTTTCAATCCGTTCTTGAAGTCAGGCTACCATACGACAAGGAACTATGAGCTTTCCATATTTTGAGTGGTAGGTTTTCCTATGTACTGAGATGTGTGGCTACAATTCAACACTTATGAACTAGATGTCATGAAAAAACTGTACTTTCCATATCTTTACTGTCTTATCTTCACGTAGATTTTATTGCGTTCCAGCTGAGTAGAGAAACATTCATTAACCGATACCTAGGTAAACAGTAGATGCAAATTAAATGGCATATTTTAGAGATTTAATAATACTTTAATTTGAATTGCCGTTTAGAAGTATCAAATATAATCTGCTTATTGATGGAAAATGGAACGCTGAAATTCCAACGATTTTTATTATTTCCATCATGTTATGTTTTGATGAAAAATTATCACTAATATATACGAATATTAAAAAGGAAATGCTTTATTATTATTATTATTATTATTATTATTATTATTATTATTATTATTATTATTATTATTATTATTATTATAAACACAAATACAAAGTCATACTTGTCCAAAACATGTTTATCAATGTCCCTCTTCTTAGGAATTCATAGCTACTGTTGTACCCCCATACGTTTTCGCCCTTTCTTGTTGCATTCAAAATAGCCTTCTGCAAAGTATTTTAGATATTTTTGTTGTCATTCTAATCATTTGAACTTTTAAACAGTGCTTTAGGAATTCTCTTGGTGTAAGAGATGATAATGAGAACGATTCTCACATGGTACACATTCCACTGACTTTTGACACTTTCAACCATTAGAACATACTGTGAGATCTTCTTGACATCGATCTCTTAAGAGTTTTTTTGTTTTTCGTATGGTTTGGTCGATCAGAATGACTTGCCTATTCCTCTTACAACAAGCGTATGATGTCAAGTATGTGAGTCCCTTTGGTGTGAGGAAACGCAGGTAGAAACAGGTGTTTGTACGCAATCTCTTAATACCATAACTTTCAATTGCGTCATGGAGTGGTTTGTTTCCGATAAATGTGTGCATTGCGATTTAACATAGTGGATATTTTCCTGATACTGGTATCCATATCAACATCTGTAAACTTGTGACCCAAGATCTTTTACTATTTACTTTCAAAATACTTGTGGTGGTTATAACTTAATCCAACCGAATTCAATAGACTTAAGGATACTTAATGGTGGGATCATCGCTAAAACAAGCCATAAAGGACTGAGCGTGTCACATTGAAAAATGAACCGCCGGATATTTTTAAATTACTGCAATTCAAAAAAAATCTTCAGCAAATTCTACGATCATTAATCTATTAGACAATTCACTCCAACCTACCCATTCGCAGTGCTGCGTCAGACACCATTAGGCAAAAAAACAAACAAAAAACGCGGTGTCCACAGGTGATCTAGCGCCGTGCTGATTCGCGCGTCCGCCGGCCGCTCAGCTGCACAGCCCGGGCAATTAGTCGGCGCGTCGAGCTGCATCCCGCTCGCCACCCGCCCGCGCGGCCCAAGGCAAAAACAGGGCGGCGGCGAGCGCCCGGTGTCGCCACCCTGACTAATGTTTGCGGGGCGCCAGCGACACGCAGATCTATCATATTCAATTAGTTTCTTGCGGGCGGCGGCATGACCCTCCCTTCCTTTTGCCGCCCGGGTGGCGGCGCCACGTAGCCTAGGCGGGCGCAGCGGGCGCAGAGAATGGAGGGGTTAGGAGGTAACGGTGGAGACCGTAGGGGGCAATGAAGGAAATAACAGTGGCGGAGATGGCAGTAGTTCAGATACCACAGACCAATGGGGTTATGGAGAAAGTGGTAGCTGTGATGCACACGATCGATACCGTGATGGTTGTGGTGGTACTGGAAATGGCAGAGATAGCTGTAGCGGGTATAAAGGAGGAGGCGGTGACGTCGACTGACGAGGCGGCGGCGCGGCGGCGGCGGCGGCGGAAGAGGCGGCAGCGACGCTGGAGGACGTGGCAGAGACGACGAAGAAGGGCGGTGCAGAGCCGAGGCGAGGCGGAGGCGGGCGAGGCGAGGCAGAGACAGAGCGGCGGTGCGAGGCGAGGAGGCGACGCAGACGAGTGCCAGGGCGAGTTCGAGCTTTCAGCACGGCGGCAGAGCGGCCGGTGGCGACGCAGCCGGCGGCGGCGGCGGCGGCGGCGGCGGCGGCGGCGGCGGCGGCGGCGGCGGCGGCGGCGGCGGCGGCGGCGGCGGCGGCGGGCGGCGGCGGCGGCGGCGGCGGCGGCGGCGGCGGCGGCGGCGGCGGCGGCGGCGGCGGCGGCGGCGGCGGCGGCGGCGGCGGCGGCGGCGGGCGGCGGCGGCGGCGGCGGCGGCGGCGGCGGCGGCGGCGGCGGAGGCGGCGGCGGCGGAGGCGGCGGCCGCGGCGGCGGCGGCGGCCGGCGGCGGCGGCGGCGGCGGCGGTGGCGGCGGCGGCGGGCGGAGGCGGCGGCGGCGGAGGCGGAGGCGGCGCCGGCGGGCGGCGGCGGGCGGCGGCGGCGGCGCAGGCGGCGGCGGCGGCGGCGGCGGCGGCGGCGGCGGAAGAGGCGGCAGCGACGCCGGAGGAGGCGGCAGAGACGACAGAGGCAGAGGCAGAGGCGACGGCGGCGGCGGCGGCGGCGGCGGCGGCGGCGGCGGCGGCGGCGGCTGGGCGGCGGCGGCGGAGACGACAGAGGCAGAGGCAGAGGCAGAGGCAGAGGCAGAAGCAGCGGTGGCGGCGGCGGCGGCGGCGCGGCGGCGGCGGCGGCGGAAGAGGCGGCAGCGACGCTGGAGGAGGTGGCAGAGACGACAGAGGCAGAGGCAGAGGCGACGGCGGCGGCGGCGGCGGCGGCGGCGGCGGCGGCGGCGGCGGCGGCGGCGGCGGCGGCGCAGCGGCGGCGGCGGCGGCGGCGGAAGAGGCGGCAGCGACGCCGGAGGAGGCGGCAGAGACGACAGAGGCAGAGGCAGAGGCGACGGCGGCGGCGGCGGTGGCGGCGGCGGCGGCGGCGGCGGCGGGGCGGCGGCGGCGCGGCGGCGGCGGCGGCGGCGGCGGCGGCGGCGGCGGCGGCGGCGGCGGCGGCGGCGGCGGCGGCGGCGGCGGCGGCGGCGGCGGCGGCGGCGGCGGCGGCGGCGGCGGCGGCGGCGGCGGCGGCGGCGGCGGCGGCGGCGGCGGCGGCGGCGGCGGCGGCGGCGGCGGCGGCGGCGGCGGCGGCGGCGGCGGCGGCGGCGGCGGCGGCGGCGGCGGCGGCGGCGGCGGCGGCGGCGGTGGCGGCGGCGGCGGCGGCGGCGGCGGCGGCGGCGGCGGCGGCGGAAGAGGCGGCAGCGACGCCGGAGGAGGCGGCAGAGACGACAGAGGCAGAGGCAGAGGCGACGGCGGCGGCGGCGGCGGCGGCGGCGGCGGCGGCGGCGGCGGCGGCGGCGGCGGCGGCGGCGGCGGCGGCGGCGGCGGCGACGACGACGGAGATTGCTATGACGGCGTCGATGGTAGGTTCGACCGTAGACGAGTTGCTTCAGTGGCAGAGATTCAGAGCAAGTTTCCCATGCACTGTGCGCTCCAAGATATAGCTGAATGAACAATAATTACATCTTAATGTGGTATGATTAAGCTGCAACAACATGTATGCAATTCGCTGACTAGATAAATAGCACGTTGGTATGAAAGCATACATTGTTTCTACTAAACTACTGAACTGCACACGCCAATCGCCATTGAAATGTCGTGAGTGAGTGAAGGTTAGACGACTAGTTTTAGCTGCTTGGTAGCGGTCTCGGTCAGCTGATCATGCTGTTGAAGTGGGGGTAAGGATAACGAAGGCGAAGTCTCCTTTCAGACTTTGTGTACTAATCATCCAAACAGCTACTGTGATACTGCGATACTCGGATTACGTGGCTATCCCTTCTCCTAATGAGGCGCGTTTCCAAGAGCTCGCTAACACTTCTACGTTGGGCTGTTCATGAATAGACGGCAGACAGTTCCTGGCCAACTGATAGTTTATAGACAGCTCTAATTCGGTTTAACAGCTTTACAGATCCAGCCTGCACAGAATTTTGTGTCTTGTCGGAACAAATGTCATTAGTTATGATCGAGCTACGAATTTTACTGGCGTAAAAGTTCATTGTAGGGTAAAAATTAAGAAAGCTCTTTTCTTAAAGATATTTTCTTCCCATAAAATTACAGATCTCGTGCAAAGGTTCAGTCCCGAATGCACTTCGAGAAAAACCAAGCGTGTCTTCTCCTTAATCTATGGTCTTCCATTTTTATGAAAAATTTCTCAACATTGTGCGTAAATAAATAATATTGTGTTATCATTTTTGAAGATTTTTTTACTTTGTCGTATACATAAGGATATACTGAGTAATATACATAGTATAGAGAAAGTTATGTAATGCTGCGGAAAATCGATTTCGAGATTTCAAAAGAAATGCACGTTTTGGGGTTCCAACTTACCGAAAACTTGTTTTTTTCAAAACGTCCGTCCGTCCCTCCGTTTACTTCTAGTTTTCATCTTCAACTTTAGCTTCTCGTCCTCTACTTCTCGTCCTCTACTTCTCGTCCTCTACTTCTCGTCCTCTACTTCTCGTCCTCTACTTCTCGTCTTCTTGTTCTCATCTAGTTTACTTCTGTTTTAATTTAATAATGTGAAAACAAACCTTTGCTTCGATAGCAGAAATAAGTAGTGATAATTATCAAAGGATCTCTTTATATAAAAATATTATCAGATATTGAGATTTTGTAGCGGACCACATTTCGTCCAAAACAAATGTGAATAAAGTGGAAGATTTACCCGAGAATTATCACGAAATATACATCTCTTTTTTTAACATATTACAGTATATTTGACATTAGATTTGATGAAATTAATAATTTTGTGTTTTCAAGCTCATCAGCTTGAATTTTCCCTTTCCGTTCTCCAATCATTGTAAATACTCTCTAAAAATGAATACTGGAAATTGAACATATGATTAAAATTTTTAGCGAATATTAGTTTTAGTATAAGTAACCGTTAGGTTTTACTAACCATTAGTTAATGACTGTTAGTTTTAGGTAGTTGGTTTGGATTATCTATACTTTCTTGTAAATTAGTATTATTATTAATCTGATGTGTGTATTGGAGTGACCCATACTTCTTTAATTGGCACCATTTCCTTCTGTTACAGCGAGACCGTTTATCCTTCGCTTTCTAATATTCTCATCAAAGAATTAATGATTTTGTAAAAAGTGGAAATAATTAATTGCCGAAGATGGTTTTCAAGATGGCAATTTCGGGAGAAATATTCTCTTACATGAGGATCCCGTTTGCTGACGCACCGAGTCTACACATTCTGGCAGCCGCAAGCTCGCGAATTCTCAGAGGTAACGTTACACGAAACATTACACGTTATACGTTACATTCCGCTTCGGGTACTTGGAGTGATAAATGACATAATGGCACAGCCATGTCATGACACGCTCTGCTCACGAGAGATTCGCGAAACCCGTAACATAGCATCGGGGACCTCATTAACAAGCAAAGACCGTCGAATGCATATCCAATTACACGTTCGATTCAGAAGGGTCATATCATCACTAGGGAGTGCCACATTAACAATATTATCTCAACGGTAATACTGAACTACTTTTAGCAATATCAGTTCACTGATAATGAGTAAGAAATAGTAGAAAATGAAAACGAAAAGGGTGGGGGTAAAATACAACACGATTTATCGACAAACTCTTATGTTGAAGCCGTGATACCGAAAAAACGAAAAACTCTTGTTTCTAGATGTATATTTCTTCCTCTAACACGTTATGTCCAGTTAGCATCCACGTTTTGTGAGCCCTTGACACCGAATAATTCTGGTTTACGAAAAACCTCTGGCCGTCCATCTTAACAACGCTAGAGGCTAAGCCATAGGCACGATTTGTACCAACATTTATATCCTTCAATCGATCAGGCTGATGTTGTGGCTCCTTGAATTCGAAATATATATTTTCATTTTTGTAGGTACTTGGCAATTGCCTTAACATTTTCAAAATTTTATCAGAAAATTGATTCCAATTTTTTTTGCTATTTTTTCATCGGATATAGCAATTCAAGAAATTGAGTAGCCTGCATTTTCCTTGACGTATCTGAATTTTTAATAAATTGCAGCAGAGGAACATTTTCCCCGCCTTACTACAACTTCAATATTGAAGATAATTTTTTTCCTTAATAAAATTAGTTGATCTAAAGCAGATCTTAAACTAAGCTCGAGTACAAGTTTTCAAAAATGTGATCAGTTTTTCACGTAATTTTGCGCAAAGCAATTTTAAATAATTGTATTCTTAAAAACATCACCAATTTTTTCCTCGTATGTAGCAAAGAATGGCAAAGAAGTAGTTCTGGTCCTATTTTTGGCAAACACTGTGTTTTTGAAACTTGAAAAACAATAACATTGCAAAGGTAAAATACAGCTGCTAAAGATTTTTTTGTTTAAAAAATATTCTAAAAATGTGATCTTTGAAAAATGTCTTGTACGAGTACAGTTGTTTTAAAAAATATGAGTAGTTTAGCGTAACTTTTGCAAACTCGAATTTCCTGCGTTCGTTTGCCGAGTATGTCGTTTGTCAGTTCACAACACAATTGTAAGTCCGCGATTCGGTAGTTTGAAATTCCTAGAATTCTTCTCATTGATGGTCGATATGTATGGAACGATAAAGAAACTTAATTTGTTAACATTAATGTTATACCGTAATGTCTCTTCGTTTATAAAATGAGTCGATAAACTATTTTACAGTCGGGAAGAATTTATGTGCAGTGGAAGGAATGTGTGGAATATGAATTATGAATCTTAAGACTTTATGTAACACCGTAGTTACGTATTTAGTGTACATATAGCTCACACGGTGAGACAATCCTCAAATGTTGAATTTACGATGACAAAAAATTTAAAAAGAATTCATTTCATACAAACGTTTATATAGCGTTTCAGCTATAATTTTTAAATTATGGAAGACAAAAGGTTCTAAACTTACGTTTAAGCATTCATAAGACAATATATTTAATGGTCTTCAGCTCCAGAGGTTTTATCTATACACTTCTAATACTTTAAAAAGTGTTGATAGTTAATTACGGTATAATTATTAAAACATTGGAAGCTCACTTCGATGTAATCAGAGGAAGATTGTGTGAAATTATCCTTGAATGTGTGTATACGCGTCTGTATGGCTTATGGTATAATTGCAGATACCATAAGCAATTACCCAGCAGGTACTTCATTTGAATTACTTCGGATTTTTTCAAGTGATTGCTAAAGTAGGGCAGAAATTGCTGTATTATATTACGTAACCACTCCCAAAATTGCGAGAGATTATGTGCTGCTGTAGCACCACTAGTTTCATTATGCTCCTCCATACCATGTACTTTGCACATTTTATTTACTAACTTCTTATATCTTTTCTGCAGAGTTAACATTTGGCATATTATTTTGTGCTTACGTGTGCGTCCACACGCACAAGCGAAACGTGCAGGCGAGGTAATTCGCAAGTGCGTTGGAGCGTTTGCCGAACGCGTTCACCTGAGCCCACTAATTGCTTATTTTCTGCGCGAGTACTCTCGAAGGGGGATACTGTGTCGGAAAAATCAAACAGGCGTGCCATCGCACATTTACTCTCGACAAAAGTACAATTTCATGCGCACGTCCCATACTGTGGTACTACGTGTTTTCCGAAGCTCGCCGTGGTATTCAGAAAATAGAAACTACAATTAAGCGATACAGCTCGTAATATAATAGTGCTCAATTAGTACCGAACTGGAATAACACTCACAGCGTAAATAAAATTAAGCCTATCTGGATGGACGAGGTAGCTAAGAGCGTGAGCCAACTCAGCGTTTCTGTCCGAAGAGTCGCGGGTGCGAGTCCTGCCTTGGACATGATAGTCCATTTTCTCTCATGTATGTGTGGTCGGGGAGGCCTCGTGTTCTGTATGATCCCAGATCAGACGAGTCAACAAGTGTGATGCTGTCTAGTGAATGGTCGAATATGCATCTCATCGGGACGGATAAGGTAACCGGCTAGATGAAATATCTTGAAAGAAAATTAAATAAAAATAACACGGAGAAGAGTTTTAGTTAGAATAAATTTTTCTAGTTTACGAACGGATAATAAGAATTTCTGTTGTTAAAACCGACGATAGAAGGTCAATATTAATTGGAAAACTAATTACATTTTAATAAAGTACATAACACCAGGTATTTAGTTCTCTACGATTAATACCTTTTGGTCTCTTTAAACAGTATATGCTGACGTAGACCGTCTGTTCTGATGGTTTCTCTGAACTAGGTGAATTCTATGTGAATGACGGAGTAGCAACAAGTCACTAGTCACGTACGATCGTCGTTTTTGTCGTCTTCTTTTTAAATAATAATAATAATAATAATAATAATAATAATAATAATAATATCTCTCTCAATTCAAGGTGAGACCCCCGGGGACGAAGGTTTTGTTCTAATTCACCCCGCCTTAAACGGCATACACACGCCAGCAGGAGACCATTCGGACCTTGCAATTGAGCGGTACTAATGCTTAAGGACAATTAACCTGTGTACAGGAATTTTTTTGTTAAGGTCTGTGGTTAATGAAACAATTTGCATGCAAAAATCAACGTTTCGGAAACTCATTAAACCTTCTTCAGGCCATTTATTTCTACTTTCACTACTATACATGCTCTATTAACTCGGGAGGGGTTGTGTGGGATATTTGGCCCCATGCTTTTATTATTTCATTAACAGTTTTCTTTGAGAATATTGTATAATCTTAATTAAATTGTAGTGGCTGAGATCGTGTGGTACTCCACGGATGAGAAAAAAATCTTCATTTATAGCCATTCTTTAGATTATGATTTTCAGCACCTTTCCTCTAGTATTTTGTTTACAAAATGTATTATTCGTCTCAATTTCAGGTTGACCGTGAATTCTCAGAAATTATTTTTATTTCATGGAGTCTCTGAAGTCGAAAGGTCCCGCATTAGACCTGCGTTGACAAGTACAGACGACTGGCGCATCGCCCACGGAGCTTTAACGATAACCTCAATTTCCTGTGACAACTCAAGTATGTGCCTCAGGTTCCTGAGGTCTTCAACTCTCAGAAAGACAATGAAGTTCTGATACTTTCAGAATTAGTAAAAAATAAAAATTGTAGACAAACTCTTGCATTAAATTCTCCCATTTCTATATGCATTTCATGCTATTTTGAGATCAATACTAACAGAATTGTCATGACAGTGGGTCCAAATTTTTGAGGAGCAACTAATCAAAATGCACATTGTCTACTGCTGCAAGAAAATTGAGTTCGATATGAAATCGTGTAGTTTTTAATACATTCTACACGTTCCTGCTTTCAGATTTCCTCAAAACGCATTTAATTTAATGCGTTAAAATTAGTTTTGAAGAAATATGAAAGCAGGAGCGTTTATAACATATTAAAAACTACACGTTTGCATATCAAACTCAATTTGTTTGCAGCAGTAGACAATATGCATTTTGATTAGTTGCTCCTCATTTGCATCCAGAACAAGCACTAGAAGCAGAAATTCCAAGAAATAAAACTAGCAAGATAAAATATTAAGTTTATCTAAGAAATTTGTGCAGCAGAGCGTCCTATGAATGTGAATAATGCAAGAAAACAATCGTTTGAAAATCACATTCATCGTTTGTTTGTAAAAATTGTGCACAAATTAATTATTGAACATTATACATACATTTTCAAATTAATCAAATTTACCATCCTTTAATATTTATGAATTTATTTTTTATTATGTGAAAGAAAAAAATAATGATTTTTGGCGCCATCAAATGTTCGATGATTTAAAACAATTATTAATAATTTTAAATAAAATAGATTCTGTAAACAAAGTAAAGGATCTAACAATTCTATAAATACAGAATTATATTATTTCATGGCGTTAAAACTCTTCAATGTAATGAAACATTTTCTGGGATTCATTTTTTTTCAGGCAACCAGTAACGTTCTTAGGCAAGACACGACTTCCCTGGAGTTAACAATATGTATACCATGTAGTTACACAAAGTTTGTAGCAGTTATGGTGGGTGGACAGAATACGGAAGCACAAGACATGTGCTGATGTGTTATGTGTGTAAAATCTCTGTAAGTGATTGTGGTGTAGTTACAGCCACAACGTTAAATTTGTTCACATATTTTTTTAAATGTATTACTAATCTAAACATGAAGACCATTTTCCCCATATGTATAGAACCTTATCCTATCGCGCGTGCAGAGGTTAGGGTACGGTGTTTGATAGTGCAAAATGTTTGCATCTTCTAGATTTCACTTAGTTTTAATTCACACAATATATGGGATACCGCGCTACCGGAGTATTATGTTTGAACCCATTTATATCTCTGTACCCAATGCAGAAATGGTTTCATTAGTACGTACTCACAGTAATTAAAAATTAGCAATCTTCTACGTCAGTTAATGGAATCTGCAATGCTGGGGACGTCAAATCTGAACACGACGAGAAGTTGCATATTCATACCTTCTAAGTCCTCGCTAAGAGGGATGTGCTTAGAGAGTCGAGCAAGTTTCAAGCAAAGCGTAGTTCAGGGGTCTTCTGGAGTGCACGAGACATTTCCCGAGCGGGGAAACAATCCAAAAGTCCTCCAACTTCTGGAAAGTGGTTAACGCAACATATATTCTGCTTCATTTCCCGGCAGAGCGCTGAGGAAAATCCAAGGTCGTTCTAATGGTGTGCATCGAGTTACACAGCTTATGCAATTAGTGTAATTATCGCTTCGTTACGCCACTTATCGCTTCGTTAGTCGCTGCCGCCAGAGGGATCTGGGAGCTTTGCGGCGGCGCTGCCGTGATGACGCGCCCTGTCTGCTCGGCGAGGCGCGCGGGCTGTGCTTCAGCTCTGCGCCTCCCTCACGGCACCCACACTCCCGCGCAGCGCCGCCGCCCTCCGACGTACCTCAGTATTGGCAGATTAGGGGAGGTTTCCTTCTAAATTGAAACTATTTTACTTTGAAAGCGTAGGCTTCCTCAGGCAGATTCAATAGATTCTTGTCTGTCCGGGAGAAGACGTGTTCTTGGAACAGTGCTAGGAACAGTGCTAGGAACAGTGTTTAGAACAGTGTTTGGAACAGTGCTAGGAACAGTGCTAGGAACAGTGCTAGGAACAGTGCTAGGAACAGTGCTAGGAACAGTGCTAGGAACAGTGCTAGGAACAGTGCTTGGAACAGTGCTAGGAACAGTGCTAGGAACACTGCTAGGAACAGTGCTTGGAACAGTGCTTGGAACAGTGCTAGAATACTGCTAGGAACAGTGCTTGGAACAGTGCTTGGAACAGTGCTAGGAACACTGCTAGGAACAGTGCTTGAACAGTGCTTGGAACAGTGCTTGGAACACTGCTTGGAACAGTTCTAGGAACAGTTCTAGGAACAGCTCTAGGAACAGCTCTAGGAACAGATCTAGGAACAGCTCTAGGGACAGCTCTAGGAACAGCTCTAGGAACAGCTCTAGGAACAGAATACTTTTCGGCCGTCCTACTGCAACCTTCCTTAGGGCGAAATGCGAGGTCACCTTGGCAACTGTGCCTAAAACGCGGCTTATCTCGGCGAGTTGAGATTATGGGTTTTCTTTTATCCAACACGCAAGATTCGCCGCTTCCTACGCTAATCATTGTCTTCGACCAGGAGGTTTTAGTGTTCGAGTTCCGGCTATAACCGATTTTCGATACTAGCTGGATAGCTAGGTCGAACTCGGTCACTCTGTGGCGGAGATTTTTAGCCGGCGGCGGCTATGATACGTAGTTTCATGTTGTTTTGATTATTCGTATATACCATGCGAATGACGTAGCATGTTTTAACGAACGAGCCACGGTCCGCGTGCGATCTTTCGTATCCTTCTCCCTTCCTCTACCCTCACACACATACTTGCATGCACCACACATGCCGCGAGACCAGCGGGGGAGGAACACCACCACCTCCTCCTTGGGTATAATATGCAATACACTTTCGCGACTAACGCGACTCGAACGGTAACGGTCTGACGCGGCCGGTAACAAAATAATCAATCAATAGATCGCAGGGGTAATTCACATGCATATAAATGCAGTGGAGTAAGGACGTGGAGAGTGGATTTTATTTTTCATGATTTGAAGAACCGTTGTGGACAGAAATATTAAATTCTGTAGGTCACCGTTACCTTAAGCCGGGATTTGTGAAGTACGGAGGCCGCGACTCAGCACGATTAAAGGCAGAGTGTGTCCTTGTCTCAACACCATAGAAGGGGGCGATGCATCTTACCGATGACGAAATTAATACGCCACTAACGTCGTCATTTTTTACGGCAAATGATAAGGGTGATCAGAATATTATCAATTGGATAATTCCAGAGTACGCTTGCACAGGGTAAATTTCAATTGATGAAAAGCAGTCTGCCCTTGATTTACTATCTATTAACGTTAGTAGTATTTTCTGGTTTTCATTTGATTAAGATGTTTCTTAAAACGTTTTTACTTCTATAAGATATAGTTACCACATAATATAGTTCAATTCTCGCATCGAAATATAAAAATGCACTACTAATATTGGGAGCATAATGCTTACATTTCGTATAAATACCGTTGGTCATGTGGTATATCACATTTTAAGAATAAATATTTCGAATGTACCTGTATTTACTCATTATCCTTGAAAATTATTACAAGTTTACAATTTTTTCTTTAACTCTGATGAAGTTAAAAGAAATGTATTTGATCTATCTCACAAACTAGGATTGAGCATACCTTTTGGATTAAATCTTGATAATGAATGTATCATTTTAATATATTATTTTTATATACATTTTAATATATTAGTTAACACACGTATGTTATGAAAGTATATTTAAGAAAGTAACTTCTGAGATGCAAACGTCGTAACTCTTTAATGTGAAGGTTTTACTTTAGTATCTTCCTATACTTTTTGATAGGAAAAAATCTGCTATTTCGGTTGATCCCAGGTTTATGGTGCACCTCGGCCTTCGCTGTCACGACATCCTTAATACTAATGTACTAGTGTGTCGTTCACTTCTGATTCTTGTGTCGTGAACGATAGTCAATGAATTATCATTTATACGAAACGTTTAAACTCTAGTTTAAACACTAGTGACCGCGAGGGCGTAGCCCGAGCCTCGCCGTGACTAGGATCCGGGCGGGCGAAGCGAGAAAACTTGCCTTTAGAAGTAATTTGGCATTGAAATGTGGTAGGAACAAAGTGTATGAAGGGAGAACCATGCAATCGCCTATCGGTAAGTTTTATTCATTTCTATCACACCGCGTAGCGTAACTTGAGGCAGGACTTAAGGAGACTCCCCTCCTTTGCCCCCTCTTCCCCCTCGCTTCTCTAACGGTGTATCGTGTTCCCTATTTTAAACGTGATCCGTTTTGTTCACGCGTGCAGAATTGTGACGCTTCGCTACGCATGCCCAAGTTGAGGGCGAGGCTGGGCCTTCGGCCCTCGCGATAACATAATACATCCTTGAGTCTGTCCAACGTATAATTACCAACGCATTTTATGCGGATAATCTTTAAAATTCATTTGGGGTGTACTGCACATATACAAGAATAAATTTATTTTAAATAAACAATTTATTTTAAAGGGAACGCTGACTTTTCAATTAATTTATTTTAAAATGTTTCTCAAAATAATATAAACGATTTCTGTGTGCTGAACGATAACATTCCTGCGCACTGATTGGAAGCGAATCGGATGACGTCAAGGCACAGCAATCCAGGAAGGCTACGCTAAGGTGTACCGTAAACCCGGAATCAGCCGGTATTTCTAACATGATGGATATTTAACTGTGGATGAATTCTTTAAGTGATTATTATGTCATCATTAACTGGTTTATCGGTAGAGAAAGGTAATTATTTTTATTCATTTTAAACGTGTTACAGTGGAATTACCGTCTATATTGTTCAACGCTTTTTCTAAAATTGAATGTTATAAACTTCACAAATGTTCGGGTTGTCTTTAGGTGTTAATACTTCCAACTGACTTTCGTTCGTTCGACCTACAATGCTCACTTCGCCACTGCAACCCATTAAGGTTAGATCAATCTGATATCAGCATGGTAAGGATTGTCATCCTTGGCGCTGTGTCGCGGGTGAGATTTCTAAGAAAGATCAATGTGTTTCACAAAAATAAATTCGATTATAAACATACGAGTAAATGGAAAATTTATTATCATAATTTCGGATACGTTAATTGATGAGGATATGAAATAATTTATTCTCAGAAAATTTGATTCTCTTTCCGATGCGTAATTTTTTGGAAACATAATTATATAACTTGTGGAATAAAATTCAAAACATTATGGTAATAATTTTGAAAACGCCCTTAAAATCCATTTGAAATACAGCGCCAGATTTGTTTTAAATAAATAAATAAATAAATAAACAAAATGTTTACCTGTTTCATTTCTCCAGAATACTCTCGTTGCAGGCACATTTCTTCCACCAAACAGGAACAGGACGTACTTCATCAAACAACACAGCTCTTTGGCAGTAAAATAATGTTCGTAGATTTTGTACCCCATCGGATAAAAAATGTTTGCATGAGAAGAGTTACGTGAATTTTCAAACAATCATTCAAAAGCACAAGTTACACCTTTTGAGACTGACTTTGAACTGGCACTGAATGATCTGGAATATTGGTGCGTGCCATTCCGCGATATAAAGTAGTTCTTGACGAAAGTGATGGTCTTTTTAATGAAAGTTTATTGCATTATGGCTTTTATTTATCATTTATCGATCATTTATATTTATTTTATTATTGAGTATATCATATAAATGAGTATTTACACCTAAATAACTCCAAATAAATGTAATAGCTCTGAGTTAAGAAATTGGTTTCACTACGTAGTACTCTTCTATATATTTCTTAGTATCCTTTGGTGCTAATTACGAATTGTGAATTGTAGAGTAAAATGCTCTTGAACACTGTAAAATAATATACTATTTTTAAATTTTTAAGGTTTATCAAATACAACAATTGGTATTTTAATAAACATTTTCAATACACTTATAACAAAGGAACAGAGATAGAAATGAAAGACCGTGTATTAATGTAAAAATACAAACAACTCTTTATTCATATTTTAAATTAACAGTTACATAGTAACTTGGAAAGTGTAATTCACAGATGAGGCACATTATGTAATGGAGATGAAACTTTCTCGTGCGATCAGCATGTGTTCAGGACAGTGAAATGAAAGTTTTATTTCCTCCAGAGTATTTCACAAACCCTTTTCTCTTCGTGTTTGTAAGTAGTCTCACAAACATTAGGAATGTTATGAACATCATCTCCCCTACTGTTCACACATTCTGTAAAGCTGCAAAATATGAGTTAATTAGTAATGATTAAAACGTATTAGCATACAATTAATATAATTTTTAGAATGTGTGAATAGTTCTTACCTCTGTTTTCATATCACATAATACTGATTCAGAGTACGAAAATACATAGATGAAGTAAAATGGTAGGTAACACATAACACTTAACATTTTCTTTGTAATGCTTCCATCAAAGTTCTCATTCATCAGAACCTATAATATAGACATACATTATTATATCCTCACATGCGTTCCTATAATTTCATTTCCTTTTCTTCTTAATTGTACTTCTTTGTTATTTAATACCTACCTCCCACAAGCCACCGATCACTGGTACAATTTCCTGCACTTGCTTTATGTGAGCTTCGTTCAAGAAATCAACATTCCATTAAAATAACTCATTTTTCTCATTCCTTCGATGATATAGTAAGGGCTTGTGAAGTAATTTTTCTCTGGATACCATGCTGATGTTACATTTTCAGGTAATCTGAAAACAGAGAGAGTCAAAAAGAAAATTCATTTCACATATGAGCATCGTCGTTCGGCTTCGTACGTGCTACTACTAATAAGAAAAAAAAATGTATGATACTTTCTTATTGCCTTAATGTCTTTTTCAAGCAAAAACAATCATTTGTTTTTAAATAGCATTTTGGATTATATGGAATTCTATTTTGACTTTTTCTTTAGAAGAATTTAATGTTGTTTCTTTCTATAATCTTATAGAATATTTACAACAATTCAAAAAATGACTAAATAATTCCAAATAAATGTTCATAATTA
The DNA here is from genome assembly GCA_964035755.1 of Teleogryllus oceanicus. Classification (NCBI taxonomy): domain Eukaryota; kingdom Metazoa; phylum Arthropoda; class Insecta; order Orthoptera; family Gryllidae; genus Teleogryllus; species Teleogryllus oceanicus. Next base: position 84,710,277 of record CAXIVR010000002.1, on the reverse strand, counting down.
TTTCTGAATATAATGAATAGAATCATACAAATAATGGTGCATTTAGATGAACATTTGAAGGTCATTTCAAAACATATCCATTTCAAAAATTAATTACTACACCTATTTACACTACATAATTCGTAGAGCACTTTTGGCAAAATCCAGTATATATTCAGTGGGCTTAAAACGAGTTGTTTATATTATTTTTCATATCAGAGGATAAAATCAAATGAATTTTGATTCAAACTTCTGATTGTCTCTGAACTACGACGGAATAAAAAGGTATTTTTTTAATCAAGAATAAATTACCTTATTTTCTCATCACGAACCAATTTTTTGAAAATAAATGGAAAAGTTAATTCTAGAAATGGTCCCAGCTGGGTCGGCGCCCCGCTGTTGGGAGATACTCGGTTGAGGAAAAACCTAGAAGCTGACGTGTAGGTCGACGCGGGATCTCACCATTCAGCGGATGAAGATCACCGCCACCTTGTTTTGTTGAGCAGCGCTTTTTCCGCTGCACACCACTAGTATTTATTAACCCTTTCACTACCAATGAGACATATACGTCCCACTGAGTAATGTAGCTACTGGTGGGGCAAACAAGTGTTCAAAAATGCTATCCCGATATTCCATTGTTACTGCTGATCAAAGCGATCGAAGTTTTGCTGCATTTTACCTTCGTTTACATATAAGAAGTTGAAAGAATTGACAAATTTTCTATGCACCGCCTCTCACCGGGAGGCCCTAGGTTCGAGTCCTGACGGCGGCAGGATTTAGGACACTAGCTTTTCAGCTAGGTCGAATTCAGTCGCTGTCTGGAGGAGAATTCTAGCGGCCCGCTGATCTGATCGGTAGTTTTCCGTGGTTTCTCCGATCAACACCGGGCGAATGTCAGAGCAGTACCCCACTAAACGGGCCACGGACCGCGCGCGATCTTTCCTTCCTCTTTCTTCTCCTATCTTCTTCCCTTACAAACATCATCACCAGCTCCAGAAAAAAATACACTACACTTACGGGACTAACGACCAAAGCCGTTGACGTGCCCGAAAAAAAGGAAATATCAATTAATCAAAAAACTAATTTTCTACTTTGAATTTTGCGATTTATTTGGTATACAAACAAAATAAAAATTCCAATAAAAAATTAAAATTGGTAGTGAAAGTCTAAAAGGCGGACAGCGCATTCACCTCCCCTGCGTGGGGTGGTCCCGTGCGGCGGCGGCGGCGCCCCTCCCCCGCGCAGCCGGCGCTAGACGGCGCTCTCCTTGTGGCGCAGCGGATGCGGCAGCGGCGTCTGCGTCTCCGCGTGGTGGCGCGAGCCGGGCGCGGGCGGCGGCCCGCCGCCGTGGCCTGGCTGCCGGGCGGGGCGGTGGGCGTCTGCGCGGGCGACGCCTGCGCCAGCGGCGTCAGCGCCCCCAGCAGCGCCGACGGCGCCTGCGCCTGCGTGCCCATGTCGCGCAGCTGCGGCGGCCAGCGCGTCACCGGCGACGGCGCCAGGCTGCCCAGATTTTCCTGCAAGAGAACGTCACGAACACTCTTAGGTCTGTGTCACACGAGCGTTGCGTTGACGCGCGATAAGTAACGCGTGTCGTGGATTAACAATGCATCTTGCGCAGAATGACCAAAGCGCTCGTGTGACGTTTTTCACAAGATATAGTGTTATTCTACGACGCGCGTTACTTAACGTGCGTCAACGCAACGCTCGTATGCAGGGGCTCGTCATGTCATTGCTGACTTAACGTTAATGAATGTAAGAACTCAAATCTGTGGGAGAGGTCCTTTTCTATTAATCCTTTTCTCTCTCGTTTCACTCTCTCATTTGCTGGAAATCCTTTTTCCTAATTCTGTACGTATTTTCTTTGAATAACCTCATTTTTGTTACGTACTATTAATTAAATTTTTGGAAGTAGTTAGGTGAAGGAGTAGGCGGATGATCTGAAATTTACCACTAATAAAGACATGAATTTATTAATTTTCGTATGTATGATGTTGGGACTATGACGTCAGGAATGTTCATTTCATGGTATGGATGCTATGCTATATCTTAGGTCTTCCTTGCATATGCACTTGACAAGCTGTTACTTCATTCACCACAATATGACCCGATTGTTCTGCTTCTAATAAATCTCTAATCTTCCAGGTAATTAAAATGATGCTGTAAAAAGTACGGTATTGCGTTCCGTAATTTTTTAAACAACTGACAAAAGAAAGAAAACGCTTCCAAAATTTCGTGTCTCAAAAAATCTGTTTAGATGAAAGTCGATTTTTTCTTTGCGTCTCTGCAAACGAAAATCTTATACACATTTCTACTTATATTACTTAATTGTCTTCTCGAATGCAATTTCTGTTCAATCTCTTATTTCTACCTTTAATAAAATAAAAAAAAGATTTTGTATATTTAATTTAAAAGTCACTCTTCGAACCGAATTCAGAGAAATTTGACTTTAAATAGCAAGTATAAAAACCATAAAAATAATATTAATTTACTCTTGGTTGAAAATTTGGTAGGCACCATGTTTTAGAAAGTAATGTTACAACGAAAGTAGTGAAAGGAAGTTTCATAAAGTAAACATTAAAAAAATTGTAGATAACTGTATCTCTCAAAAATAATATTTTATTACCAATATTTTCACTTGTAAGAAGAAATTTTGCAAATAATAAAATCAACAGAAATAATGCCCAAAAGAGCTCCTGGAAATTATCGAACTGATTCTAATGGGAGTTTGTTAAGAATAAAAAGGGAATAAGCTTAAGAAATCCGAGAACCGGCCTGCTGATGTTCGAACGCTTGAAGAAGCAAGCATCGACCTACTTCAGTAATTCATTACGTGGTGACATTTTTTTCTGACACAGAGGGCAGCTACGTGTGCAGAGACCGAGACGAGCGATTCGACACAGTAAAACAATTGTATTTATCTGTAATTCTTATTCTCACAAACCTGGACATTACTTTATATTCTCACAACGTAGCCTAAATCGTCTTCTCATATTCCTTCCACAGCGACTTTCAAAAATATTTAGACAGTTCCACTTCATTCTGACTGAATGTCTGCTGCCTTCGCAGAATTCACTTTCCCGAGAGGAAAGTTCAAAACATTCCGCATCTGCCTCGAAAATTATTGGAACAATCTTTAACCATTCTCCCTCTAGCTTTTCATGCTGTACTTTTTACTTTCTCTCCACGTGGAGAGAAAGTTACGTAATGCTGCGCGAAAAAACGGCGACTTTGTGGCAGAAAAACTCTTATTACTGGGCCCTGGAAACTAAAAAGTGGATAAATCCAATTTGATTTTGACCGTCTGTCCGACCGTCTATCTGACCGTCTATCCGACCATCTGTCCGACCGTCTGTCCGACCGTCTGTCCGACTGTCTGTCCGACTGTCTGTCCGACTGTCTGTCCGACTGTCTGTCCGACTGTCTGTCCGACTGTCTGTGCGACTGTGAACAACGCTAGCAGCTAAACTGTTCAGTCGATTTTCTCCAAAATTGATAATCCCCAATCGATATGGCTGATATCGCGGCCCCTTGGATTTGAAATTAATATTTCAATTTTGGGGACTATATTACATGAAGCCCCTGGCACATTTTCTAAATTATCAAAAAAAGTTTCCATCGTTTTTTAATAAATTTTGTTGTTGCATAGAGTGAAGGACGTTTGAGAGAATGGTACAGATCTGATTTTCGTTGAAAACTCTAACTTTTCGAAATTTCCAAAAGTTTAATTTTTTCGGCGTCTTCTTATAGCTACAATTATGAAGATAAATATTTTTCCCTTAATGAAATCCGATCCTTAAAAATACATTTTGAAATCATGTCATGTGCAATGTTTTGAAAACCTGGGTAATTTTGCTGGAAAATACGGGGGAGAAAGTCCGTGCTGTTTTAGCCCCTCTAGCTTCTCTCCAGGCGAGCGGAGGGCACTCACCGCCGTGGGCGCGCGGGAGTAGCTGTGCAGGCTGACGTAGAGCGGCGCCTGCGACGGAGAGTCCAGCGCCAGGGCCCTCCCGCCGGCGCCCGCGGCCGAGGGGTCCAGCGCCTTCAGCAGCGCCCGCGGAAGGTCCATCTCTGCAACGCACGGCAGCGCCTCCCAGGTTGAATCAACAATGTCAAGTCAATGACAGGTTTAACGAACAACGCTTATTCAAGTGGTGCTTGGTATATTTATAATAATACTTATTATTATTATTAATTTATTATCATTGTTAATAATCAATATTATTATTATTATTATTATTATTATTATTATTATTATTATTATGTAGAGTAGAAACCTCACGATGATAAGCTAGGAGTAATGAAAGTATTACACCCACACTACATTTTGGCTTTTCAAAGAATTGACTGCCTCATGCCGGGAATCGAACACGGATATCTTTCTACACGCTCAGTTGTACCATATATCAGAATATCCGGGTTCGAATCTCAGTTGGAACAGTCAATTCATTGAACAATCAGAACATAATTTGTAACAATTACATTGTGACTAGTAGCTATGGGGTTGCAATGGTTGTGAACAATTGCAAAACGGGAAACATATTCCCAGGTAATTGTTAAAGATTCAACTGTAAGCAATGGTGAAATACATAAAAAAATGTATTTTACAAGTAACTAAAGGAGACCATTATGTTCAAGTTTTTTTACTAAAGAGCAATGTTTGGTTTTATCCACGTGAAACGTAGGCGATCCACGTGAATCTTATACGATCGCATTTGGACATTTTCTAGCTGGGTTTGTTGAATGAATGGTATTACGTCAGTATTTTGACTTTTTCAGTTCTCTTGAAGACATCGCATATAATATTGAACCATTTAACTCTTCAGAACTCTTTATTGTATTGGATGTAATTCTGATCCAGAAAATAAACAGCTTATAAAGGCGATCGAACCAGAAAAATATTTTTATCGTTACGTCATTTTTAATATTCCTCACTGACACCTTTGCTAATTATTAACTATCAGTATGAGAAATTGTATTTTTATTGGTGCAAATTGATCTAGAATTTTGTTCACGGAATGTGTATGTCTAAAATATTTTAATATTGTTATGGCGACAACTGTTTTGTTTCATGTTATTCTAAATATTACCTTTCGTCATTATACACGAAAGAGCTAAACCAAACATGAAAAGAATATTCTTTGGATTCTGGAAACAAGATATGCAAAACTTAGGGGTGGAAGTCTAGTTGAAAATATATCTTAAGCTGGATATCAAGTACAATAAACAAAATTCCTGCAATGATGAACGAAGACATTTACATTAATACAATGTTAACGAAAAGTCGGACTCAGTATAAAAGATGAGTTTCTTGACTTTCGAATAAAAAGTATTCCAACAAAGAATTATAAAATTGCAAAGCTTGAGACGCTCATCATGCTTCAAATGGTAAATAACTTTAATTTTCCTGAAACCTATTCTACCTTTGATTCGTTGAATTTCTCCGAAAACATGGTGGTTGCTAAGAAATAAAGTGAAGGATTAAACTGACGTTTGAAATGCTATTAAAACGTAATTTTCGATTGCAGATGTTTTCTGTATCTTCAAGATTACGATTTAATATTTTATGCTATATTGGTTTTGAAACTTTTAAACATTCTTCTAAAAGATTAGAGACTGAATGTCTTCATTATATCAGAAGCTATTCTTTCTCTATTTGGTTGTATTACCTTGTTGAGTAGATTTTCGATATTTAATTTATTCATGCACAAATTCATATACCTCATAGACTCACTCTTTGCTATTTACTTTACACTCTCTCTTTTTCAATGTACAAAAGCCTTTAAAAAATAACAAGAAGTTACAGAGAAAAAAATTCACTCTCGCACTCTCAGAATTCATTCTTAGAAGATTATCGGTTTTACAGGGACTAAACCTACAAAACTTACACTTTTTGTCCTAAGTTGGCAGCCTGGGGTATGAGCAAACCCCGACCGTGTGTTGTGGATGTATGAGAGTATGATACTCGCAGTGATTACTCTAATTATGTGGCCTGAACCATAAATGGCGAATTGGTAACATTCATAGAAATAGATTTGAATTTTACCAATAGAGTGTGGTCATATAATTCGATTATTGTAATACTATGAAATCTCAATAACACGAATTCCATGGGAGTTCATGTTATAAAAATTCGTGTTATGCGAGTATCATGAATGTTCGTATTACCGTATTTCCTTACCGGGGTCTAAGTTTTGTTCGTGGCACGGCGAAATTCGTGCAAACGAGGGTTTACTGTATAAGCAAACACGACGCGAACATGCAAAAGGAAACTATAGGATCAGAAGCGGCCTTACCGTTGGCGAAGGGCACGACGTCGGGGTTGTCCTGCGGGTCGTCCGCGAGCAGCGTGGTGGGCCCCGGGGCGAGCAGCGTGCCGCCCTCGACGCCCGCGGCCGCCGCCGCCACCGCCGCCTCGGCGCCGGCCACGCCCACCGCCGCCGCCGACCCCTTGAGGCCCAGGTGCTTGGGGCCGGGGCTCTTGAGCTCGCGCTGCGCGTGCGGCGACGCGTCGCCCGACAGCGCGTCGTCCTCGTCCGCCGCGCAGCAGCGCGCAGCAGCAGCACGCGCAGCGCCTCCGCCCCCGCCGGCTCGTCGCGCGCCGCGCAGCGCCGCCGCCCCCGCCGCCGCCACCCCCGCCAGCGCCAGCGCCGCCCCCGCGCCCGCCAGCGCCCACAGCAGCGGCGCGCCCGGCAGCAGCGCCCCCGCCACGCCCCGTCACCGCCGCCGCTCGGCGCTGCCAAACAACACACACGCGCATTCCGTTGAGCCGCCGCTTTTACCACCACTTTACAGAGGAGGTCGAACAGTGCGATCGGATTAATTGAGTGATTGTGATTCCGGGCGCGTCAACTACTATGGTCCCGTAAGTGTAGTGAGTGTTTTTGCTCGAGAGGTAGTCTTCCCTCACCGGATGGCCAGATCCGGCGCCAACCTACCGTCAGCTAACGGGGTTTTCCCCACTCAAGAACCTCCCACTAGCGGAGCACCGCCTCAGCAGGGACAAGATCTAAGTACCCGACCGGTCTCCCGGAATGTGTGGTAGTGTAGTGCATGTTAGTGAAGTGTATGTGTAAGGGATGAGGATAGGACAAGGAAGGGGAAGGAAAGATCACGCGTGGTCCGTAGCCCGTTTGTTGGGGTACTTCTCCGGCATTCGCCTGGTATTCGATGTCACTTTTTAAAAGTGTTCGAAATGTTTGTTCGGATGAGATTATCTTAGAGAAGTACTGCTGCCTCTGCAGCGAGTCTGACAGAGAGGTTCTAAGGTTCCAATGCCATTGGTAGCAGATTTTCAACACTAGCTGGATAGCAAATCTATTCTAGGGAGCGGCTACTCTGATCGGCAGTAATTCGTGACTAATGCCATCAACACCAAGCGTATGCCAGATCAGTACTCTAACAAACGGGCTATGGACCGCGCGCAATTTTCCCTTCCTCTATCCGTTTCCCTTACACACACTCTGAATGCATCATCCTACAGAGACTAGTCCAGGGCTTAGAACACTTTCCGGCGGAGATAGTGCCTCGCAGAGGGTGATATCTGGAGATTCTGCGTGTGGGTAGACACCGGATCTTACTATACAGTGGGTGAGGAACATCACCAACACCAGGGATAAATATTAATTCCACTAATGGAACTAATAACCATGGCAGTTGGCGTACGAGGAAACATCAATCGTATCGATCAACCGATCTGTGTGGTATTGTGTTGAGGAGCATCAATCTACCCGATAGCAATATTAGAGAATTTTTGAAGTACTCTAGCATGTACTTAAGTAACCCTCCTTTGAACCTCTAGAGATACGCGTATGTCCACGTTGCGCTAAAGTAATCGTTACTTTTTCAGCATTCAGTATACTACTTTCATGCCCTGGGCTACCGCTGAACTTAGAAATAAACTTTGACTATATAACTATACATAATCTTCAGTTAAGTAGTTTGTCTAGTTTGTGCCACTTTTATTATAAAATATATATATATATATATATATATATATATATATATGAAACGCAATCATTTATATAATTTATCGTTACACGAACGACGATTAAATGGCTTACATAATAAACCCTGTATTCAAAACAATCATTGTCAACAGACAAACTTCTCGAGGTTTGCTGTGACATTTTTTCAAAATTTCTTACCAAATATTTGACAAAAGTTAACTTTGACACTAACACATACCTAATAAGTTGCAATATTAACACTTAAAATACACTTAATATAGTCCATTATGTATTTGTATACTCTCCACCAATCGGGTGTATCGTGCCCAAAAGCACACGTCTAATTTACTCTGTCCGTTTACTGGCAACTGCCTCCGAACCTCCGAACTGCTCCGAGCGTGTCAAGAAATCGCTAGGAAAATCGGCGACCTGAGCCCATGGCTGGCCCTTTCTTACCAGAAGGCGGAGAGAGTGAATCATGTAACGAACACACGCTGTGTGGATGCCGCTGAGTGCCAGCGGTTTCTTCGGCGTTGCCGCCTCTTAGAGGACTTATGCGCTGACTAGCGAGCGATTTAATACACATCCCAGCAGAAGAGATTATATAGAATTTTGAAAAATGTAAGTCGCTGAAAAAGAATGTGGCCTATAATTATTTTTAATAAAATATATCTTGTCAGATTTTTGTTCTCGTATTTTTTCTCGGGCTACCGCCGGTAGCCTCGGTAGCCCCTAGTATACGCCACTGAAAGAATTAGCGAGCCTAATCACATGCTGCATGTTAGACCAAACACGTGATCGCGCTTTAGGGAATTTTGATTTTGTTCCCAACTGTTACTGTAGAGTGTACTTCTAACTATATTTCCATGATGCAACATCATTTAAAAACGTTAATTTATAAAAAATAGAAATTATATTTATTTCACACTGTAATAATTATACAATAATGTAATTAACTATCTGTCAGTGGTTGGTGGGAGGCGAACAATTGTGTATCAAAAGTTGTGGCATTATTGGAGTTTAGGACTCACTCTGCCGCCACAGCTCGGAACTACTTCCATTCAGAGCGAAATGTTATGCAAAACCTCTTTGCACTTCACACGTGGTTGTAACGTGCCTAACAATATTTTATACTAAGCTATGCAAAATCTCTATTAATATATTCGTAAATCTCTATAATAACTTCAGTTATTATCATTTCCCTTCAACATCTGTCTGCTTCCTGCCCGGACTATCCGATGGAAGAATATTAAATGGCCCTGGACATTCACATTACTTATTCTTTGATGCAGAACCTTAACACACTCCAAAGCTCGGACTTCAGTCGCCTTTAGTACGCTAGGCCGAAGATTTCCATCCGATACCACGAGAAACCCCAAGGATTATGTTAATATTATTGTAAAGGCAAAACATTAAATCCAAAACGTAATGAAAAAATTAAATTTTATTATGTTATATTTTTAAATTTTTATAATTTATTATATTTTGTTTTTTTAATTTTATTTTATTAATTTAGAGATTCACATGTTAATTTTGTTTCATAAGTTATTGACTTTTTTAATATTTCTCTGTAACTGTTTTGCGATGAGGTTTTAGTTTTTTGTTATGAACTATTACACAACAAGGAATGTAAATTTTAAGAACAAATCAATTTTGATTTCATTGTTATTTACAATTGTACAAGGGTTTCGGCACTTTACTCTGTTGTAGAGAGAGCTCGCAAAGGAACCGCTTCTCTAGCGAAATACTTCTCAGGCTGCGCCATTGAGAAGTAGGATTAAAATCCGTTAATACTATATATTTTATAAATAATGCCCGAAAAATTACGAACTCGCTAACAGAGATGAATAGTTTTAATTGATTTAATGAGAAAAATACGCACTTCTTCAGAAATTATCAATGTTTTCCTTCTCAATGGAGGTTTCCATAAAGAAGTTTGATTCTTGTAGGAAGGTCAGTATACTGTTTTCGAAAAGAGAGGAATAGCTGACCAAGTACACGGTAAAATAAGTGCTGAAATATAGAACATAAACATATATCTTTGAATATATCAAATATATTTTCGTGAACATTTTTGGTATAAATTATCCTCGGCTAAAACAATCACAAAATAGATAATGGAGATGTTAAATATTATTTTCCAGGGTATAAAAGTATACTAGAGTAGAAAATGTATATTTGCTGTACAGTTCACTTATATAACTATATTTATGTATTAGTACTTTTTAATCAAAATCATTATCAAGTTTTTTACTCATCCCTTATGGTCAAAGGAATAGTGTTCAATGATTAATTTGTACATTATTCTTTTTTCATTTTTATAGTCGCTTTTTAACAACCTGGTCATATAGCGACCACTGTGATTGTATTAAGTGTGCGGGAAACTATAGGAAGAATAATAAGAGTACGTAAGGACATCAAAACCCGACAAACATCAATGCCCGAGGCGAGACTCGAGCCCGCGAAACTTCGATCTGAGGCAGCAACGGCCCTTCAGCCCTAACGACCTCGACTACCCTGGAGGCACGATATTATTATACTACTTCGTAAAATACAAGCAATTCTCATTTTTGAAAACAGCCGACTTCAGAGTTAACAATTTACTTACAAGAACTGTAATTACAGCAATTTTCAATTCACAACCAAAATCTCCATCCACACTGACTTCCGGATACCATTTTGTGTCCCCGTTTTATGCCTCCGAGAGAGGCTCCTCGGTGGGTGAGGGGTTAGCTTACTGGCCTCTGAACCCCCAGTGCGCGGGTTCGATCCCGGCCGAGGAACCCGGATTTTCGAAGGGCGGAAAATCCACAGTAGCCATGTCACTCTTGTGGCATGTAAAAGAACCCTGGCAGGATGCCCGGCAAAATTAAAATCCCTCCGACAACATCCCGCCCTAACGAGATCCCACTTTCTCCTAACCAGATAGTTCGGATATAGTTAACTGAGCCCGACGTCTGGCGGAGAAAGTGAGAGTCAAATCTCAGGTGCAATTACGGGACTGCCCACGGGGTGCGCCTACTTAGATAAAAGTCCCCAGACCCGCGTCGGAGGTAGGCTTTGTAGCCTGGGTTGTAACACGGGTGCGGAATAACTGCCTACGGGCAGTCTCCCCGCAAATAACCCATACGATAAATAATGCCTCCGAGAGCAGACGTCTATTCATGACGCTGTGTTTCTGACCTAATTACAAGGTACTCTCTTATTCCTTTAATAATCAACGATTCTCTTTGAAGAGTCGGATGCTAGAATTTGTTGTGAGAAGAAATACTTTTAAATCACTGACTCTTGCATTACGAAGAGAATGGTCTGACATTTTCCTTGATACTTTGCCCCTATACTAATTCACAAATTAATGTTTTACAATATAAAACACACTTAACTCATTCTGTAGTTCGTTTACACTACTCAAAATCAATCATTATTATTAGTGCATTTTAGTGATTGCATTGTGATGAAGGAGTCATTCCCTCCATTCGCCTCAAGGATATGATAATCCACTTTTGCACGCAGCTCTGTTTATATCCCATTCTCTTGAATATAGAACGCATTTTATAATTTCAGTAATCGAAAAAGCTGATACTTCCATAAAGCCCTTCGAATAACTTCTTCCGGGGTCTTTGCTACAAAGGCCAAATATTAAGAAATCTCATTTTGCACCGTTTGAGATGATTCTTCAGACTACGAAATTTATTCTGGGTGAAGTCTTTCATGTAGCCCTTTTCTTTGCACATACCTGTTTATCTAAGTTATACCGTGTGTCCCACCAACTGTGAGCCACCCTCATATCATAAAAACGGTTCACGATATCGAAATACAGTTTTTGCTTAACAATGAAGAATCATGAAGCAAGTAAAATGCTGTACAGATAGTGTTTGTAATATTTTTAGTTTTCAAAAAATTTAGTTGTATTTAGGTTTTTAAATGGAACTGTATCTTTTTGTCGCTAGCAACGGATGGATCTTAAAAAGAGGAATGCAATCATGTATCATTTGTTACTGTTCTAACAGTAGTTTGACTATAACATAATACTTTCTTACATGTTATTTTAAATTAAATTGACAAAATTTATTTTACTAGCCCTTGCAACTGTCGCCAATAGGAAAAATGGCATTTTCTTCGCAGCGTCGCCACCCCTAATGGCCTCGGCGCCGCGAAAGCAAGACAGTTGCAAGGGCGGCTACAGGAAATATTGACCGTTTAATGTAAAGTCACATGTCACAAGGTCTATTTTATACTCAAATTTATATCAAAATACTAACACATGAAACATTATTGGATTCCTCTTTTTATGATATATTTATTGCTGATCAGAAAAATATATAATTCCATTCAAAAAATAAAAGACAATTTAATTTATTGAAAACTAAAAATATTTCAAATAATATCTCTACGCCATATTACTGACCGAATGATTTCGTGTTGTTGAACGAAAACTGCATTTCGATATCGTAAACCGTTTAAATGTTATGAGGGGGGCCATAGCTAGTGGGACACCTGTATAATTTATAATAGATATAATAAATATAATATTTTTAATGTAAAGCTGTAAGAAATATAATAGTCCCGAGAAAAATGTATACCCACGCGTCAAGAGCACAGAACAAGGAAATTCCTATCAGGGACTTCTTGACATAATCCGTGAAAAAGATGGAAGCACGCAAGTATAGCCTCCTGAATTATCGACAGTTACAACGGACACTGCACTATCAGGTCTCAGACGAACACCAGTAGCTGATATTCCACGCAAACTGATTTTAATTCTATAAGGGATGATCTATATTCTTACGGACATTGTTTGAGGTGCAGTGACGCTTCACTAATAGTGTTTAATTTCACTACGAAGCTCCGACCTTCTGCCTAAGCGATTAAAATATATTGATGAAACTGTCCAAAACATCATTTCCAACGTACTTTATACCTCAAAATGTTTTAATTAACTGAAACGTGCTATTCGTATTCGAACTACGAAACAGAATGACCTGTTTCCCGCGACTCGCTCTTGACTTTCGTTCCATCTTGCGAAGTTGGGGTCTACTCGTTTCGATATGGGATAAGACCTGATGTACATTACCTTTATACTAGACCTGATGTACATGATTCACAAAGTTGATTACAGCGCAGATTACGACAAATTCGTTGATGACGAATTCAATGCATCCGATCTTTCTCTTAAAACCAATTTGTTCAGAAGTTTACACTTTTCTCTGATTTCTAAAAGTATTGATTGCAATTATCTTAAATAAAAATAACATAGTGCAATATTTTCCATTCAATATGATAGGTAATATTTGTAATTTTTATATCACTTTTCAATAGTCAAAGTGATCTGTAAATTCTTGAAATCATACGGTTTATAAGATACTTCAAATTTCCCAGCAAAGAAGTTTCTACTACCATATATTTTGATATATTTCCTTCCACTGTTCAGTGGAAACAATTTAATTTTGCAATGAACTTTGATAATTTGATATCTTTGGCGAGAGATAGTAGTTATAATAATTTTCATTCAGTATTTCTGTCAATTCTTTATTTTTCTTCTAACTCATATTTTCACTAAAAATCAGAAACAATACTTCGATTTTATTTGTGTTTTTAAGAGTTTACTCTAACAAACTGCTTAATTTAGATTCATTTGAACAAACAACTAAACATAAAATTCGCTAATTTATAAATTTTTAATAATAATAATAATAATAATAATAATAATAATAATAATAATAATAATAATATCATAATTTTACGATGTTTGGATGACTCATTTGCCTCTGATACAGTCAGATCCTAGGCATTGTGTGCAAACGAGGCATCGCCTTTCGATAAAGCGCTCGCGTTCACACACGGCGGTTGCCCAGGGGGACTGAGTTCTGAAGAGCTGCTACGTCGTGCAAAAGCACGAATGTTCTTTGCATAGAAGAAAACATAGTCATTCATCAAACAATACAAATCATGTATCTTCGTCAGTGCGGTTTGGACCTCGAGTTCTTGGAACGAGAGGCTGCGAAACTGCAGATAATATGTTTATGACATTTTTAATTCCCACGGTCTTTGAGAACTTATTGATCTTTTAAAGACACCCAATGTGACTGTTTTATTGTTCATATAATAATACATCAACGATTTATGATTGCCACTTTTCCAGATTGGCTTCCAAGACATTCTGTTTCAAAATGGACGATAATAACGTGCCAAAGGCTTATTATTCATAATTAATTACGCTCGTAATTAAAAGGCTTAGAGGGATCACAAATGAGATGGAAATTTTTTAAAGATTTATTGTGTAAGATTTGCTTTTGCTATTTTTTCTGTTTTGTATTTAACAAATGCTAAAATGTTAATAGCTGGGATATTGCATTCAAAATGTCGTCATAAAATGTAACTATAATATTTACATAGTGTCGTGATGCAGCGCCTGTGAATTAAGTTTTTTTTTCTCTCATCAAGAAATTGATATTCAGCACGCACGATGCATTAATTACAGTAGAATCTTGGATCACGAATACCTTGGTTTAGTTAAGTAAACTTGTGTTGCAAGGCGAACAAAAATTTTGAAGTATTTTAACTTGTTATACATGCGATGATTTGCAAAACGCATAGAACTGTTTAGCCCCTCCTTCTCCCGCCCTCCAGCAGAATTGTGCGTAGAGCAATTTTCGCCTAGTTTATTGTTCGATAATCTTTGGACTAAGCATGCGAGAAAAGTGGAGGAGGATAACTTTCTTCTGTTCTTTCCGCATGAGAAATTGATTCTTCTTCAACACTGCCGATAGGAAAGGTAGGGAGAGTTTTGTCTTCCCGACGCTACACTTCTTAAGTTTCCACGGCTTTTAAAGGTTACGGATTTAAGAAGACTGCAGTCACGTTCCTTGAGGACAACTACCTCTCTGCCCAAACTTGTGTGCGGCAACTTTATAACGCCTTCTGTCGCAAGCCTTGCCCTCATGGCCTCTATGAATCTATAGTTTTGTATTGTCGAATGCATTTCAGTTATTTCTTATGCGAAAATTCGCTTCAATACATGAGTGTTTTTGATAAGAAACACGTTTGGATTATGCTCACAATCCAAGATTCTAATGAACTTCACCGTAAGTAACATTTCTTCTGATCTTTCTCTAAGGTACCTAAAGAAGGGTGACATTTAAAAGAATCTTCCAGATGTTTGAACCCAAGAACAAAATGCGAAATAAAGGTTCAAAAAATAATAAAAATACCGTATTGTTTCTGCAATCCTTTCATTTTGGTTACCTACCTCGTTATGGATTAATTCGAAAACCTAGAGTTAATTAAAGTTGTCTCAAAAGTACAGCATCTTCATATTACACTTTACTATTTTCATTTTCACTTAATGGGGCCTTAGTATTTCTAGTATTTCTTAGTATTTTAGTTTGCAGGGTGAGGATCTCATTGCCCCTTAGTGTACTCACCCGCCGCCGCTGTCCTCCGTGGCCCCTACTGAAGACGTGTCTTTGCCTGCTATTAGTGCACTCACCGGCCGCCGCGTCCTCCATAACTCCTACTGAAGCCGTGTCTTTGCCTGATATTTGTGCACTCACCGGCCGCCGCTGTCCTCGTGGGTGTCTTTGCCTGCATTGTTCACTCATCGGCCGCCGCTGTCCTCCGTGGCTCCTACTGAAGCTGTGTCTTTGCCTGCTATTAGTGCACTCACCGGCCGCCGCCGTCCTCCATAACTCCTACTGAAGCCGTGTCTTTGCCTGATATTTGTGCACTCACCGGCCGCCGCTGTCCTGCGTGGCTCCTACTGAAGCCGTGTTTTTCTCCGATTAGTTTACTCACCCGCCGTCGCTGTCCTCCGTGGCCCCTACTGAGCCGTGCCTTTGCCTGCTGTTAGTTCACTCACCTGCCGCCTTGTCCTCCAGACTCGTACTAAGCCGTGTCTTTGCCTGATATTTGTGCACTCACCGGCCGCCGCTGTCCTGCGTGGCTCCTACTGAAGCCGTGTCTTTATCTGCTATTAGTTCACTCACCCGCCGTCGCTGTCCTCCGTGGCCCCTACTGAAGCCGTGTTTCTGCCTGCTATTAGTTCACTCATCGGCCGCCGCTGTCCTCCGTGGCCCCTACTTAAGCCGTGTCATTGCCTGCTATTAGTTCACTCCATCTGCCGCCGCTGTCACGTGGCTCCTACGAGCCTGTCTTATCTGCTATTAGTTCACTCACCCGCCGCGCTGTCCTCCGTGGCCCCTACTGAAGCCGTGTCTTTATCTGCTATTAGTTTACTCACCCGCCGTCGCTGTCCTCCGTGGCCCCTACTGAAGCCGTGTTTCTGCCTGCTATTAGTTCACTCATCGGCCGCCGCTGTCCTCCGTGGCCCTACTGAAGCCGTGTCTTTGCCTGCTATTGTTCACTCACCGCCCGCTGTCCTCCATGCTCCTACTGAAGCCTATCTTTTGCCGATATTTGTGCACTCACCGGCCGCCGCTGTCCTGCGTAGCTCCTAGAACCGTGTCTTTATCTGCTATTAGTTCACTCATCGGCCGCCGTTGTCCTCCGTGGCCCCTACTGAACCGTGTCTTTGCCTGCTATTAGTTCACTCATCGGCCGCCGCTGTCCTCCGTGGCTCCTACTGAAGCTGTGTCTTTGCCTGCTATTAGTGCACTCACCGGCCGCCGCTGTCCTGCGTGGCTCCTACTGAAGCCGTGTCTTTGC
The DNA here is from genome assembly GCA_964035755.1 of Teleogryllus oceanicus. NCBI lineage: Eukaryota > Metazoa > Arthropoda > Insecta > Orthoptera > Gryllidae > Teleogryllus > Teleogryllus oceanicus. The sequence goes on along the minus strand of CAXIVR010000002.1, from coordinate 84,693,688 downwards.
CCGCTCTTAGTTCACTCACCCGCCGCCGCAGTCCGCCGTGGCCCCTGCGCCGGCGCGCAGCGTGGAGCGCGCAGGCTGACGGTTCCTCGCTGCGCCCTTGCCGTTGCTGGCGTACAGCTGCAGCAGTAGGCGCGCCGCTCCACCCGCCACGTGAACTCGGCACCAGGCGCGCCGTCACGTTGGCGACGAGGGCCTGCCTGCGTCTGCGTGAAGCGCGACACCTCGAGCGTGAAGCGCTGCGGCAGGCCGCCGTCGAGCCGCGCGCGCACGCCACCTGCAGCGCGCTCCAGGTGCGGTTGCGCAGCGCGCGCGGCCGCGGGCGCGGGCCGGCCCGCGGGCACCACGTGGAAGACGCACGGCTGCGCCTGGGCGCCCAGCGCGTTGCGCCCCAGCACAGCGGTGCCGTAGTCGCGCTCGGCGCGCGGCGTGTACGGCGGAGGCGGCCGCCGCCCGGCGCCGACGCCACGGCCGTCACCTCGCGCGGCGCCACATAAGGGATGCGTCTGCCAACGATATCAGGATATTGCTGATGACTTATTTCATAACAAAACTTAAAACATTCATTATAACTTTAATAAGGGATCTTCTATACGCAATTTGTTCCCTTTGGTAGAACCAAAAAATCTGACGACATAAAGGATCATTAAATTCGAACAATAAATTCTAAAATTTGAAAACAAATTATTGTTCCAAAATTTCAACTAACGTTGCAAGAGATTATTCATATTCTACATTCAAGACAAGAATCCACTAATTAAAAGAAAAGAAGAATACGAAAATGATTTGAAATTCTGCCCAGATAATAAATCTGAAAGCAGACATGCAGATACCATGTAGGCACTACAGTAAGTTAAGGATTTCAAAAATTGAGGAATATAGGATCAATTCTGGGAAATTTAAATCTTAAACAATGTGTATTGCCTCACTCTGAACAATTCGTTAAATTTTCTCCTCATGATTAAATCTTTTAAATACTGAATGCTTTTTCGACTTAAAAATGACAGATCTGCTGGCAAACTAAGGTCATTCGAAACGTAATGCAGTACGATGACGATTGGTCAATGCAACACCGACACGCAAATAGACATGACGAAGGCAGCCACGCCAGCCGCAACAGTGAACTGGAGGAAGATATAAGTGACTAACATGTGACGTCCAGAACACTAACAGCGACACAAACGTTGCCTATGGGACTCCCTCCTACATACGACGCTGGGATTTTCTGCAAATGACGTCACAAATGTAAGACGGCCCTGAGGAGGAACAAATCCATAATACTGAATAGACATCGGCAGAAATTAATGATTAATCTGACAAAATATCGTTATTTAACGATTACTACATTCCCATCTCACAGAGTTTTTACTTTCTCACTAGTGCTCATGCAGTAGTGAGAAAGTTATATTGCTGCGCGAGAAACCGGCGTATTTTTGGCAGAAAACGTAATGCAGGGCGCTGATGCGAAAAGTGGATAAATCAAGTAGCTATATTTAGAAAATCCTCTATAACGTAGTGTAGCCAGAATCCATATTTTTATAGGTCCTTGATACCGAAAATTGAATGACGCAAAATGTCCGTCTGTTTGTGAACAATGCCAGCGCTAACTGTTCAAATGATTTTCTCAAAATTGAATAGGCTGATGGCCTGTCTCCTTGAATTTGATGCTGATGTTTTATGTTTTGTGATCCTTTACATAAAGCCTCTGGGACATTTTCAAAATAATGCTCCATCATTTTGATTAACTTTTTGTTGGATAGAAAGGACGTTTAAGAGAATGATGCAGGTTATGACTGTTAAAACTTTAATTTTGCGAAAAGTGCAAAATTAATTTTTTCGTCTTTCTGCAACTACAATTATGAATATAGAGACTTTTTCCTTAATGAAACCTCTTCCTTAAAAATAGATTTTGAAATAGGTCATGAACCGTTTTAAAAAACATTTGAGTACTTTTCGCGTGATTTTTCGGGAAAATATGGGCGAGAAAGTACGTGCTGTTTTAGCACCACTAATTAAAAGTGAAATCTATAATAAGTATAAAGAAACTATTGTATAATTTAAAAACGTTAAATTTATTATTTATAACTCGAAATGCAAGACAATCATGTTCGTGTTTTTTTTGCTTTAAACGTATAACTCAATACCAGAAACCTTACTTTTCAGTCAAAAATTGTATAAAAAACATTCAAAAATGTGATTAGGTTTTAGGGGAAGGCTTCCGATCTACACCAGGCAATCCCGAGAAACCCTAACAAAGGGGGCCACGGGGGGGATCGGTCCTTCCTTTTCCCGTCTTATCCCCCCCCCACACACCCCCCCAACATCATACCTCCACATTCCGGGAGCCCGTCGGGAGCTTGAGGCCCCGTGGGCGGTGCCCGCGATGGGAGATCCTTTTGGGGGAAAAACCCCACTAGCCGACGGTAGGTCCCCGGGACCCACCATCGCGGGAAAAAGGCCATCTCCGGAAAAAAATCAGCAACACAAGGGGGTTGCTAAGCAGTTGGGGCCCGGGAAACCCGACTCAATAACTTTGAAGAAACATATCAAAATTTCCTAATTTGAAAGTACATAAATGAGAAAACAAACTGAAACACTAAAACATGCGAATGTAAAATAAATCTTTAATAGGGACACACAATGGTGGTTTTCAAATTTGGACCCCGTTTCTTAGTTTCCCGAAAACGTGTCAATATCGCCCAAAAAGGGGGGAAAAGAATTTTTAAGGGCCCCCGGGATGAATATTTGGAACAAATTTAAATTTAAAAAGAGAGACCCCCCCTAGCCCAAGGGCAAACGGATTTTGATGAAAAAAAAGTTCTTTCTAAGGTAGCAGCTGAACTGGGCGGACTAGGGAAAAGGTACGCCAGGAAGTAATTGCAGCGGACTTAGTTTTGGCTTTTGGGGAAAACTTTCTAGAAGACAGAAGAGGAATTATTCATTATAAATTGTTTTAAAAACATAATTTAGAAGAAAGGTAAAAAGAAATTTAATTTATAATAAAAATTTTGGGAGGGATTTTTAATAGAGGGCTTTTAAGCTTGTTTTTTTTCCCCATTTTTTTTCTCTCACATGCTTTTCTTATATTTAAATACCTTTAAGTTTGCCGTATAAAAGGGGGAACTCTGATTATTTTCCTCTAATATCCAGTTGGTCATTAACCGTAATCGAAAAAAAAGTAAAATTCATATAGAGTTTTCGAAATAAAACTTGAACGAGAAGAAAAAGGGGATTTGGGGAAACCTTCTCACCCGAGGCCACGACCCCAAAGGGAAAGGCTCGGTAAAAAGGGGTGAAGGAAAGCGGACTGCTCTCCCGGGCCGAGAACACGGGAAGGTCGTTCCAAATAAACCTTTTTTAGGGATAGGAGTGATTCAGTTTAATCAAAAAGCATTCTGTATCGTCACGTAAAAAGAAAGGAGGGTAAAGATTTACCATGCTTAAAAGATAAGAAAAGAAAAGAAATTTGTTTCGATTTCAACTGAGAACAGAATCAATTTTTTCTTTAAAAAAGGATTTCAAGTTTTAATATTTAATATAGTGATTAAGAGTTTGGAAGGGTATAATTATAAAAATAGTCATTTCTGGATTTTAGAGGAAAAGAGCCCTTTTTTGTTGTAAAAGAATTTTAAGTAAAAGTTTTAATTTTTGTTTTCAATGTGTTTCTTTCCTTTTTTGTAAAGTAATTTTTTAAATTTTTTTAAATTTTTTAAAAGTGTTTTGTTAAACAATTGGGTTGTAGATAAAAGTAGGAAATTGTGTATTGTGTTATTGTTTGTTTTTTTCATAAGAGTATTCTGTATTTGTTTTTTTCTTGTCCATTGTATTTTTTTGTCTGAGAAATATTTTTAGAATATTTTCTAATTTAGTGAAAGTGATTCTCACCATTTTTTTAAATTTTCACCCAAACCCATAAACGATCTTCACGCCCCTGCCCCTATTTTTTTTTTATTGTGTCCACAGGGGACCCCCATACTGAGCTAGCGACCATCTGGGAATTTTTCGCCCCCCCCCCAAGACGTCTCAGGTCGGGCGGCCCTTTCCGGCTTGTACCGGAGACTGTTAATTGCCCCCAAAAGGGGGGCTCGATTATTGGATGCATTTAGAAAACCGATTTGGGAATAAATGAGACCAAATTTGTAACTAAATTACTAGTACAATTGAATCACAGTTCCTAAAATTTTGACCAGGTTGCAGAGTATAAGTGTTTGAGAAAAAGTGTTTTATTTCAGGGTGTTTTTTAAAAAAGGATATTTATTATATAAAGGTTTTACGTTTCAAATTTTTCTGGTATTTCTGTGTGAAATTTTTTTGGGAGGAGGTTCGGGAAAAGAATTGATTGATTCTGGCAGTTAATAGATTAAAAATGGCAGAAAATATAACGTGGCTGGAAATTTTACACTGGGGAATTTCTGAGGAATCAGATGCTGGGAAACTGGGGACAAGACCGGGCGATGATGGGGGGGAAACGCAGGAGTAGAACTAGGGTGAGGGGAAAAACTAGCGCGACCTCGCCGACAGAATCACGCCAACCCCAAACACAGCGGATGAGGAGGAACGAACTCGAGGGGGCCCAATTAAAGATGAAACGGTTAATGGGTAATTTATGCAACAATTAGATGAGGTTACAGCAGGATGAAAAAGGGGGAAAAAAAAAAAAAAAAATTGGGGTTTTTTGGAAACTAAACTAGGGGAGAACAAAGTTCTTTGGAAACAAAACAGGGGAGAACAAGGCTCTGGAAACCAAATTAGGGGAGAATAACTGAAAAATATTTTGGAAACCAAAAGAGGAAAATAACCGGCAAAAATGCATTGAAAAAAAAATTAGGAATTCGACAAAAATTAGAAAAAAATAGAAAAGAAGAAAATTTGCACATTTACTGAATTGGGACAGGGGAAAATAATTTAAACGAGGTTCCAAAATTAACGGGAACACGAAACTTAGAGAAGAAATTCGGGCGGGGACTTAATTAGAAGAAAGGGATCAAGTAACGAAAGAATTTAAACTAGGATCGAAACAATCGGATCTTATAACCGCGTATCCGACAGGCAGATTGAGGAGAACGGGGTAAAAAATTTCCCAGAAATTTTTTGGGGAAAAGTTCAGGTTCAATAATAAATTAGATAGTGGAAAAAAGGCTCTTTCTGAACAGGAGGGGTTCACAACATCAAATTAATGCATATAAGAATAAGATGAACTAAAAAATCAATTAAAAAATTTTTCCATCGAGTGGAGGAAGTTTCACCCACGATGTTTATTCCTTTCTCCTAATTTCAGTGCAGCGGGAGATGAAAATCCATGTGTTTTATGAAAGAGGTAGATAATTTCTTTTCTTTTTGGTTCCGGACAGTAAAAAAAACTCAATCGTTTATCAGATGTTGGGGAAACACGAATCTGGGCAGATAGTTTGGGATTTCCCAAAACTATGGCCCCAACTCAAAAACAAATTTTATTCGGATATTGGGAAAAACAAATCAAATCAATTTTTAAAATTAACGTAATGTATGGGAAGTAAGAAGGGGAGATGTCCCGCAGGAATATGAAGGAGAAAATTTGCTTGTTTCAAATTATGTACCCCACGATCCAGAAGAAATTGTCTGTTTAAATTCATTTTCCCTTTCCCCGACGCAAAATTTGCAAGAATCTCTTACCAATGTCCACTGAAAATTAAAACGCACAGGCTTGATGTATTTCTTTTAATGAAAGTTTTCAGAAAGAAGGGGCCCAAAAGCTAATGGTCCGTAAATGGGCAAGTAGCAGGGAGCCCAAAATAATGTCAAAACCGAAACAGGAGAAACTTTAAAACCCGAAACTTACAGAAAAAAAACTTTTCAGAAAGACAACTGTTAGGGGTAGAAATAGAAAAAAATTTTATTGAAGAATTTTTAAACCCAAAATGGGGCCAATACATCCGGACATGGTCGGAAAATTAGGGGTTTTTTTGACACGCCACCCCCCGCAAACCAAATGAAAAAACTAGTGAAAAAGAGGTGGGGAAATTTTCAACGAAAAACTAGATGATGAACTGGAACGAAGAAGAAAAATGCAGATCGGGTCCCGGGGGCAGTCAAATTAAAGAAAAGGGGGGTGTTGATCTTTGGTATTAGTAGACACAGGGTTTAACTTCCCTCATAGCTGAAAGTTTTTGCATGAAATTTAAAAAACAAAGGAGGGAACCTACATTGCCGTAAATCTTTCTATGGGGAATCAAAAAAACAAAACCAATAACAAAAAAGTTTTTTAAATAGAGATAGGCAAGAATAAGTATCAATTTGTGTCTTGTGGGCAGAACTTTTATATCCATATCTGGGGGTCGATTTTATGAAACAACACGGAGTTTTATCAACGAGAACAATCTTTAACTTTGAAACCGAAAAATCAGCAGGATCTTGAATTGTTCATTCACGTGGGGAAATTTTTGGGAGGCTAATTGTTTTGGGGGAAGAAGATGGGAACCCAAATTCGTTTGAGGTCGGAAACGTAATCTCAATGCATATCAGAAAAAAAGTTAACGGTATTTCTTAGGGAAACAAAAGGGGTTTTTAAAAACAAATCATAAAAGATTTTCAAATTGAAATAGAATTAACAGATAAAACACCATTCACGGGGTTCCCAAAATTCACAGAAAAAATAAAGGGGAAAAGGTGGGTAAGCTCATTGCTACCATGGTCAAAGATGATATCCATGAAGTCCCAAAACCCCTTATCTAAACCGATAGTGGTGAAAAATAATGGGATAAGGGTTTTGGGGGCAAGGGGTTGAATCAAATTTCTTACCTAAAAACAGACCGTTGCGGGGAGGTTTAATAATTTTCCCGGGATCGGGGTTTAGTTCAACGACTTTTCCCGCATCGTATTGGCAAATAGCGATAGCACCCCCAAAAATAGACAATATACAGGATTTATTCTGGGAATTTTTTGTATGTCTTAAAAAAATGCCATTTGGGCTCAAGAACAGTGCATCTGTTTTGTACAATGTCTAGATAATATCATTGGCAAGAGATGTCCAGCAATTTTTTTTCTATATTATGCTGCTTGGATTCAAGACATTTGAAGAACACATGACTAAGCTAGATATTTTTTTGAAACGTCTGATTGAAAAATTTTAAAAGAATTTGGAGAAAAGTTTTGCATAAACAAGTTAAGTTCCCGGGGTTTTGATGTGACAGTTAACGGAGTCAAAATTAAATGGGAAAAAATGGGAGATAGATAAATTGCACCGCCAAAAAAACAAACGCAAAAATTTGTTAGGTTGCGTCAATTATTACGCCAGATTTATTCCTAATTTCGCATGCCCTTGAAATATTTCTTCCGTTGCGCAAAACCCCAGATGAAAGGGGAAAACAATCAAATACAATTTTGTTTTCGACCATTTAAAGAATGAAATAAATGGCAAAATGATGAAACAAAAGATAAAGTAATAAAGAATCATGAAAAAAAAAATAGAAAAAAAGAGGGGAAAAAGGGGGAAAGAAGAAAAGATGGGGAAGAAGAAAAGGAAAATAAAGAGGGGGAAAAAAACAAGATTTTGACTTCAGAATCAAGAAAAAAAAAAGAGCATAATTTAGGAAAGATTTTACGGCATATGAAATCAAAAACCCCAAAAAACTTTTTTTTCCCAAAGAAGGGGATGACGCCCGTTTTCTTAATTAAAAAGTGTCACATATCGCCCTAAGAAAGAGGGAAAGAAATTTTTAACGCGCCAAAAAAGGGGTGAATATTAATTAATTAAATTTAAAAAAAGAGAGACCCCACCATAGACCAAGGCGGGCCGGGGGTCGGATGAAAAAAAGTTTTTTGAAGGTGGCTGAACTGGGCGGAGTATGGAAAAATACGCCAGGAAGTGACATTGCAGCGGATTGATTTGAACTTTTTGAGGAAAAAATTTCTAGAAAACAGAAGAGGAATTTTTCTATTATAAATTATTTAAACAAATCTTTGAAGAAAGGAAAAAAGAAACTTTGAATTTATAATGGAAGAATTAGGAAGTTTGAATAGATGGCAGTAATTAATAGCTTGATTCATTTCTTTTTTAGTTTTTTCTCCCTGTTTTTTATATTTAAATACTTCTTGAAGTTGGGGCTCGTATGGGGGGATTCTGATTCATTTTTCCCCGAAAATCCAGTTGGTCAAAAGTAATCGAAAAAAAGTAAAATTCATATGAGGTATTCAAGAATATAAAAATTTAACGGAAAAAGAAGGGATTTCTGGGGGCAACTGCTTTAACCGAGGCCACGACCTTAAGGCCACAGCTCGGGGGGGGTAGAAGGAAGCCCCCGGACCTCTACGGGCCCAGAACACAGGTCGTTCCAAATAAACTGTTTTGTAGGGGTAGGAGTGATTCAGTTTAATCAGAAAATTATTCTGATCGTCACGTAGAAAGAAAGGGGGGGTAAAGATTTACCCTGCTTAAAAGATAAGAAAAATAAAAATACATTTGTTTCCCACTTAATGTGAGAACAAATCAATCTTTTTTTTCAAAAAAGGGCGATCTAATATTTAATATATGATTAAAGTTTTTTTAAAGTATAATTATAAATAGTCATTCTCTGGGTTTTAAAAAGAAAAGTTTCCCGTTTTGTTGTAAAAAATAATTTAAGTCAAAAGTAAATTTTTATTTTCAATGTTTTTCTTTTACATTTTTTTTAAATAAATTTTAACGATTTTTTCGAATTTTGAAAGTGTTTTTTAAACAATTGGGTTTGGGGTGAAAATAGGAAATTGTGTATTTTGTTTTTGTGTGTGTTTTTTCAGTCAAGAGTATTCTGTATTTGATTTTTTCTTTGGGAATTATTTTCATAAACAAATATTTTAGAATATATTCAATTTAGTAAAATGTTCTCCCCCAGTTATTTGTAATTTTTTCATCCAATCCATAAAGTCTTACGACCCCCCCCCTATTTTTTTATTTATTGTGTCCACACGGGGCGTCTATAGGCTTCATTACATATACTTTTGAAATGCAGAATTTCATTACATATTGTTATCATAAATGTGAATATTAAATTTTATGTTTTGATTGTGAGACAAGACACGATAAATGAAGATAATTTGTAGTATAGTACGATTTTCATTAGCCGGGCTGGTTTTTACTAGTTGTGGCTATTTTAATAAAAGAAGATCCTCAAAATGAAAAAAAACTCCTTGCATTACAGGAGACCAAGGTGTTCTGAGTTATTAATACAGCTCATGAATTACTGACTGTTTTTTCAGTCCTCAACTTTTACCAAATTCCCTTTCCCAGGGTCTTCAAATAAATATTTCCTGCTTTAATCTAGCTTCATTCCATGTTTACCTTTACAAATATTGAAATTTATAGCATAAAACGAAACAATATTAATAATAGTTAATTTCGTAATTATAATCGCATAATTAATTTTCTATTTTTGTTCATATTAAATTAATTTCTATGGAACAACTGCTTTTTCCTGAAGAAAAGACGAAACGGTGGGAGTCATCTTCAAACACTTCATGTTAAAAAATGTCCTCAATAGCAGACGCTGTCAAGAACTTATCAATTACTTTTTCCACATTTAACAAAACTACCTTAACACAGCTGTTTCAAGAAAATAACAAAGTTGCAGAAAGGTTTTATTTACACAATACGCAATCATGGCCCTGTAAGAGAGCTTAAATGAGGAATGTGGGTTGTTTCTCCGGTGGCCCAATTCTGCGGCCAATTTTGCAGGGACGCATCTCCGTCCTGTATGTGGTGCGTAGTTGCTCAAAAGCTCGCGAAAAGCGTTGCAGTACGAGAGAGGCGAATTGCAGAACATAATTTATGAGTGCGTGGCGCAGTGCGACAGCTGTCGCCTGTCACGCTTCGCTGCCCTCCACTGCCCCGCGCCACCGGCCCCGCCCCCTCGGCCGCCGTCGCCAGCGGTTAGGACACTTTTGCCGCCGCTGCCGAATGAGCTGTCCACTCGCCGGCCCGGCCGCTCGCCTGCTTGCTCGCTTGGAGCCCGTCCGCCCACGCGCTTGCCTATTCCTTCACTCCCTTCGCGCCTGCCTTCCCGTTCGCTAGTCCACCAACTTGCCTCCAGCTAGCCTCATCGCTCACTCAGTCGCCCATCTTACCTCCTCTCTCGCACTCCCTCTCCCCCTCTCTTTCACACACTACACACACACATCATACTCACACACATACGTACACTCGGGTCTTTACAAGCTTTTCCTTGCTCCATGCCTTCCCGTTCTCCTGCTACCAAAATACTCGACTCACGTACATACCTGCTCCAGCCTCTAACAGCTTTCCTTCCGCCTTGCCCACGTGCCTTCTCGTTCTCCTCTCCACCAGTTTACTTGACCATTCGAATGACTCGCTCACCTGATTCCTCACCAGTGGCCCCTCACCCTCCCTTTTATTTATTTCCCACTCATATCACACATGCTCCGGACCTGCTTTCCTTTTTTCCCCCCCCTTCCCTTTTCCCATCCCTCCCTACGCACATGCATACACGATCGCGCCCCACCCGCTTTCCCCTTTCCCCTGCCCTCTGTCTCCCCGGCCCCATTGATCGTCCTGCCCACTCACGTTCTCATTCGCCGCTCCTCGTACATGGAGGCAACTCGCGTTCCTACTCGATCGATCATTAGCTCACTCCTGGGTTCACTTATTTCCCATATGTGCTAGATCATCTAACTTCTCACCCACCCGTTTGAACGTACTTTTGCTGACTTCTAATTTTTTTTTTTGCTCATCCATGTTTCCCTCCACTAATTCATCAGTCATCATCCCACCCGCTAATCCAACTCTTTCTCCATTAGTTCCATCAACCAACCGAGAGTGGTGGCTCAGTGCATCAACTGATGTAACTGCAGTGCCTCTGACCGGGAGGTCCTAGGTTCCAATCCCGACGGCGGCAGGATTTTTGACTCTAGCTTTCGACTAGACTGCTCTGATCGGTAGTTTTCCGGTGGTTTCTCCAATCAACACAAGGCGAATGATGGAGCAGTACCCTAACAAATGGGCCACGGACTGCGCGCGGTCTTTCCTTCCTCTTCCTTGTCCTATCCTCACCCTTACATACACACATGCCGAGAGACCGGTCGGGAACTTAGTTCTTGTCCCGGCTGGGCGCGAGTGTCCCGCTGGTGGGAGATACCGGTTGTGGAAAATCCTGCTAATCGACGGTAGGTCGGTGCCGGATCTCGCCATCTAGTGGATGAAGATCACCACCACCACTTCCCGATGAAAAACATGCACTACACTTACGGAACTAATGACTTCAGTAGTTGACGCGCCCGGAATCACTAACAATCAATCAATCAAATCCATCAACCACTTCATTCAGCCTCCACCAGTTACGTCATGACCGCCACGTACTTTCCGCCCCTTCGCCTCCTTCCCAGTGAACATCATCGCTCACATTTCCGATTCACATGGTATTGTTCTGGGCGCAAACCGCTCACTGCCGCCGCCACCCGAGGCCCCCGCAATCGCACGCGCTCATCTCCCCCGCACCCGTCCAGGTCGTGCCTCTCGCCCGCGTTGCGGCTATCTCGGCTCACATTATTCGCGCTTCAGTACCTCGCCGGGCGCCGTCACAGCCCCGCCCCCACGCTCGCCGCCGCCACGCCAATCGCCTCTGGTTGAGTAGTCACTGATTGCCCCCTTCACCCCTACAAGGCCACCGTCACCAACTGACCTCAAACTCTTACACCCAATTATTCTCTCCATTGAACAATGCCACGCCATTGTACTTATCAAAGTGTCGCACGGCCCTCTTTTATCATTCTCGCTGCTTCCGTCTCTACCACATCCGACACCCAACATTCCACACACCCCTCCCCCACTCACCGACCGACATTGCGCTCGCCCGGCACTGCATCTCCATCACCTCTACCAGGGCTCGCCTCCGCATCCGCTCCGAGCCCAATAGCGACGAAATGCAACCCGCCACCGCCGCCTGCAATACTGACCGTGACGTGCTCCATGTAATATCGCACGCTCGAAATATTTCACGAGCCCCTGCAGTTTTAGCATTTTATGGGCATCTTGATGGCATTTATGAATATTCTAAGCAAAGCCGCTGTTCGTGCTTCGCATAGATATGAATCCCCTCGGCCCGTCAGCCGCGCTCAGGTCTCATTGGCTGCGAGCGACGCAGAGGGAGAGGGTTAGCGACTCTTCCTCAGTCGCCCCCTTTCTCCTCGCCATCGACGAGGGGAGTCCCCGCCGAGCGCTCCTGCTTGCTTTGATCCTCGAGGTCATTTCCCTCCTGTGACTTCCAGCTTCAAGTACACCTTATAATCTTCCCAATACATAATGAGATGTTGTATTTCGAGTTATTGGATCGGTAGTCCGACTTCGTCGGCAAGCTATCGGTATCCTCCATACCTGGGCCCAGTTCAATTCCCATGCTTGGGGGTAAGAGAGACATGAGGCGAACATGACGTATTCTCTCCACCGTAACTGGCTCGATCCGCCTGCTTGAGCTTTTCTTCATCACATAGCTACAGAAACTGGGACGATTGTAAAGGAAAGCTGAAACTCTATTTCTGTCTCATCCGGGAATTAAACTCGGGACCACAGCAAGTGAAGCTAACCCATATGCACAATGTTTGCCTCCGATATATTTACTCTTTTAGGAAACAAGATTATATATATATATATATATATATATATATATATATATATACTAACAATACAACATATTAATAGTGTTTATCTCCTCTTGTTTAAGATTTAAACTCTTGTTCTAGAAAATCATTCTACATCTATGTCATCATTTTACACGATAAGTATTTTTAGAGAAAACTAATATTTGAAATGCAGAATAAACCACACAGAAACAGTAATTCTGTAATGTTTAAATTATTCTTCAGTAAAACTATATGAAAAACTTGATTATTTGTGTATTCATTAGGGTTTCATTCTATGCAGTAATAAATTATTTGCCTTTCTTCTCAACAAACACTCCTCAAAGAGGCAAAATATCAACTGTGATCTAAGACACTTCACTCATTAACTCAAAATTGGATATTCACGTTTAAAATAATTTAGGTAAAGGTAAAATAATTAAAACATTATAAATAGCATGTGTTTATATATATATATATATATATATATATATATATATATATATATTGAAACATAATCCTAACTAGCTACAATTATTGGGCGATTCGTCGTAACCTTTCCAAATTTCTAATAACATGGGCGCAGGAAAAGGTTAGATAATATTTTAACTATTATTACTCTGGTAAAACTGAATATTATCCCGCTAGCTGGGTCGATGGGTCACGCAGAAATAATCGCTATATCTATTAATAGCCGATTACCGATCTGCCATCTATACAGAATGGCGAGGAATCCGAAAACAGAGATTTGATCTAGCTACTTATTAACTTGAAATGGCCAATGAAAATCATTTTATCTTTCTTTCAAGAGAAACTTAATGTTTATTTCTATCAATGTAGCAAATTAAATATGTGTAAAATTTACATTAAGAACTTTCGTAGTCATATCCTGGCTGAACCTTATGGCGATTCTGGTCTTCGCGTGCTCTTGATTGGTGGTTCCTCGAAGAAACGCCTTCCTTCCTTTGGAAGCTCGAAGTCCCGAAGTCCAATTACCACGAATCTACTGCTCATCTTTAAATACGAACACGCCGATTCACCGCTTCGCACCACTCAAATATTTGTTCTAGCTCCACTATTTATGTCTGATGCCCGTTCTCACCGTATAAATATCTAGTGCTTTTATGATTACTCCGCAAAACAAATCTCTCAGTTATATCTTCCGTTTATAGCAAGAAAAAAAGAAAAGTCCGGTATAGTTTGAAACCGCATGCATTTATAAGTTCAAGAATGGTTAGAGTTCACTCACGAAAAACTTCGAGCCTTATTTTTATGCAGCAAAATATTCGGAACTCGACACGTTCCCCAAATCTTAGAAGTATCCCAAGTTCACTTCTGGTTCTGCCACGAAAATATTCAGAGTCCCAATATGTTTCTCAAGTCCGATTCTTACTCCACCACGCAAAAATATTTCAAAGTCCCCACACGTATTGTAGACCTCCGAAATTTTATAAGTCCTAACATGCACAAATTAATCTATTCACGAGCGAACTGCTCACCGTCATGACATGCGACCGACTGAATTTTATCCTCCTTTTCAAACCCACAATGCCTCGCCTTCTTTTATTTTGACAAATGCCCAAACTTCCGTTTTAATAATCAGTCGACGCTTCTTCAACCAATCCACAAATCTCTTATATTTCCTCCTACTCACGCTGCCACCTCCACGGTCAGATGAATGTTTGTTTATCCTGACAACAACCACGACGTCTTTACTAAGGCGCCATATTGCCTATAATTTGCCTAACCATTTCGCCCATTTACGACAAATATACTGCAATAAACCTATCCCAACATTGGTATGTCACAATATATCTATCTATATATCTATATCTATCTATCTATCTATCTATCTATCTATCTATCTATCTATCTATCTATCTATCTATATATATATATATATATATATATATATATATATATATATATATATAATTAAATCACCGTATATTTGATTAAATTACAATACGAATAAAATAATAAAATACAATTCATTTTACCCCCGCAATTCCGTTTACCACTTTGCCACAAAGTTGAAAACTACTCATTAGAGGAAACTTGATTTGAGAACAGGTGGAAATTCAAAATGTTCTGAATTTCTTAGTGTAGCACGCCGGCCAATTTGCCTGTCTGAGCCAGTTAAATAAATGTAATTATAAAACAAAAATTTACGTTCATAAGAAGAATTAACCTCAGACTCAAGTCATTCTCATACTTCAAACTCCAACGTCTTTTCCTTGAGGAAACTATTTGAGATTACATTCGAAATTAAAAACTTTACCTAAGAGATTTATACTATTTCTATAAAATAATTAATTCTGAAAAGATAGGATGGCTTAACTGAACAACCATTTCGTAAGGGACCTTGTATTTCAAAGTGGTCCTCATTTGGACGAAACTGAACTAATTTCTAAAATGTCTCTGCAAATCTGCAGAGCAGGAACCAGTGAATACACACACGCTAGATAAAGCGATGGACGTCAAAAACCGCAATCAAGAACCGCGCCTCCGATGACACCAAGTATTTTAGGTCTGTTCCTCAACCCTGAACGCAAAGACAGGAAAGATATTCGAGTTTTGGAAACATCGCCATCAAATGTGGAGCAGAAACCAAAACGCGCAACCTACCGGGTTAAGGATCCCCTTATTTCTCCTTCGTGGACTATGAATTCCATCCTTTGACTTCCTTTGTATCTCATCATGCAAGCCACGCAACAACATTGGTGCCTAAGGGATAACTTACACTTGACATCCAGATGGAATGGTTCGCTCTCGCCGTCGCCCTCCGCGTTGCTGGCCACGCAGGTGTAGTCCCCCGAGGAATGGTTGCGCACCGACTGCAGCACCAGCGTCTGGTTGCTCAGGATGACGCCCGCGCTCGCGTGCGTGCAGCGCCGCCCTGCGCAACACCCCTGCTCAGCCTCATGGCGACGCACACGAAGTTATAGACTGCGCACAGCGTCTGGTTGCTCAGGACGACGCCCGCGCTCGCGTTGCTGTGCAGCGGCCGCCCTGCGCAACACCCCTGCTCAACCTCATGGCAGATGCACGCAAGTTATAGACTGCAGCACCAGCGTCTGGTTGCTCAGGATGACGCCTGCTCGCGTTGCTGCAGCGGCCGCCCCTGCGCAACACCCCTGCTCAGCCTCATGGCAGACGCACAACGAAGTTATAGACTGCAGCACCAGCGTCTGGTTGCTCAGGATGACGCCCGCGCTCGCGTTGCTGTGCAGCGGCCGCCCCTGCAACACCCCTGCTCAGCCTCATGGCAGACGCACAACTAAGTTATATACTGCAGCACCAGCGCGTGCTGTGCAGCGCCGCCCCTGCAACACCCTGCTCAGCCTCATGGCAGACGCACAACTAAGTTATAGACTGCAGCACCAGCGTCTGGTTGCTCAGGATGACGCCCGCGCTCGCGTTGCTGTGCAGCGGCCGCCCCTGCGCAACACCCCTGCTCAGCCTCATGGCAGATGCAGCAAGTTATGACTGCAGCACCAGCGTCTGGTTGCTCAGGATGACGCCGCTCTCGCGTTGCTGTGAGCGGCCGCCCTGCGCAACACCACTGCTCAGCCTCATGGCAGATGCACAACTAAGGCTGGTTAACGCAGCAGCACAGCGTCGGTTGCTAGGATGACGCCCGCGTTTGCGTTGCTGTGCAGCGGTCGCTCTTGCACAATAAATCTTCGCAGTCTCGTGACAGATGCACAAGAGTCAATGGCAAAGTTTGCTGCACCCGCAGTTGATTACCCAGGGAGATTTCACGACTTGCGTTGCTGTGCAGCAGCAACCGCTGCACACCATCCCTGTATTGCCCCATGGCATACGAAAAAGAACCGAAGAGAAAAGTGTATTTCGGCTGCAGAATTAGGCTCAAGTATAACATTAGTGCGCCCGTTCCTGTGCACAGGGCGACCCTGCGCGTCGCCTCTGCTCAGATTTACAGCAGATGCACAGGAATCGAAAGCATAATCTAAAGTACCGCCGGCTGACAACTTGCCCTAACTGCTCAAAGTGCCGCTCGCGCTCTCGTTGCTGCCAGCGGTGGTCATGCTCCTGGTAGATGCACAAAAATCAAAGGCGTGGTTAAGCAGAGGCTGCAGCAACAGCGCTTGGTGATCCAAGAGTTGGTAATTCAAATAGCACTGCTGCCGTGTTGTGCAGTGGTCAGTCACCTTTGTGCGAGACGTCTTCGCAGCAGATGCAAAATAACAAAATGATAATTTGCACACTTCTGATGTATGTTTTCTTCTTCTTCTTCTCTCTCTCTCTCTCTCTCTCTCTTATGTATGTATATGAGAGAGAGAGAGAGAAGAGAGTTAAACTAGGTCTGTTATTGGTGAAATACACTTCATTACCAGAAGAAATAAGTGTATTAAAATACAATATTGTTCCTAAATTATAATTATTATCTTCATTAGAGCGATATAACTGACATGGTTCATATTCGTAAATTGAGGTTTAAAAACAACTAGGTCTGTTATTGGTGATATGACTGATTGTCGTTCAATATTTTCCTGGACGTGCGTTTAGGAGTACTAGAGATATTTTTCGTAATACACAGGCCATGTACCGCTGAATAATTTGAAAGGGACACCGACTCACGAAATAAAATATTTATTTTCGTAAGTATGTTCAATTCCTTTTTTTCCTCTTTTTAAGTACATAATTTGGAAAATTGATACACATTAACTGGGGAAGAGGTTCACCAAACAATTTGGCAACCCTGTAAATGGTTCAGGTTCAATGGTTAATTAATTGAGTTTAATAATTTTAATCGTTAATGTTATAATTTCATTCTATCTATTGTATGTTTTATTTATTTTCTAGTGAAATGTGACCAATGTAAATAAAATAGATTATGAAATAGAAAAGAAGACAAATGTAAAGAAGGTATGAGGTTCAGAGGCTAAGAAATCACTTACTCTTCCTTATTTTAGACTGACGCGTTCTATGATAATTTCGTTTCCTTAAAAGATAAAAATCATATCAAAGAGAAATACCATTTCATGGAAGAAATGTAATCATAGGCTATCTTTAGCTACAACTTATTTGTTTTGACTGTTCTGAACGGACGAAGGAATGTTAACATCTTTAACGGACGTCGTCTGTTTAGAACAGCATTATTGTTACTCTCTTTATTTGCCTTAAGGGGGAAGATACAGCTTACAGCAGTTAAATTTTTATTATTTTTGCACTTTTTCTCCATTAAAATCATACTCCGCAGTAGTGAAAATGAACTGACACACAGAAATATTTTTCTTTTGAAAGTAAAAATTTGCTTTTTATAAATCTTTTTATTTTTTAAACAAAATTCAACCAGTTTTTCATGCACTGACGTAGTGTTGCCCTGATAACTCAAATATTTTAAAGATTTTTACAAATTTCTTCTTTTAATTTGTTTTCAATACTCACATGTACAAAAATTAAAGGGTATGATTTAGCATGGTTTTGTAGATCATACATGGTTAAATGCATTCTAATACTTTCATAGCGTTGAAATAATTAGTTTTTGAGTTATAAGGGAAATGGATCTCAAAAACGGTAATTCTGGAAACCAAGGGACGAAGTTAGATACATGAGTTTAGCTTACCTTACTACTCTAATAGATGTATGGTGCAGCCACATACTTTTTAAATCATAACTCGACAACTAGTGCAGATATCGAAAAAAAAATTCACCAAAATATTTCTGAATAATTAATGCACAGGAAAAAAATGTTTCCAAAAACAGAATTTTTTAAAGTTTTAAGAAGTATCTTTCCGATATAACAGTACGGTATAACGACGAGTTCGTCTCTCAAGTGTACCTGATGCTTCCAGACGATCTTGTGGATCCAGGGGTGCGCGCGAACGCTGCACTCGAAGTAGACGTCGTCGCCCTCTCGAATGAAGGAGGCGTTGAGGTTAGCGCCGAGCTCCAAGCTCACCTCAGGCACATCTGAAGCAGAGCCATGGAAGGTTCCTTGTCGTTGGCCACTTGGTCACATTTATTGAGAGAAAATGATCTACTATTCCACACGCACAAAATTGCGTTACATCGTGGTAGATTTACGTAAAATTTATAACCAATCAATAATTTAATAATTATTTTAAACACTTCTCTTACCTTGTTATTTGAAAAATATAAAAGGTATGTTTGGTTGTGTATTGATTGTATCAATTATTTTATATTATTTGAAAAATATAATTTTCTTTTTAATGAGGATATCTATAAATATATTTGAGCGGGTTTCTCAGATAAGTGTTCTAGTAACGAACTATATGTATCCTATGAACATTACAAGAACACGGAAACATCGTAGCCGTTACTACGATAGATGTTACTGAGTGATTAAATAAAATTTTGTAGTGATCATATATAAATATATCTCCAAATTCGAATCGTTTTCAAATATACTCAAGGTTTTAGAAGCTCAATGGTTTTGTTGCTTCTGCTAATACTGAACAAGAAATAAGTATTTGTTTGTCTTCTGCTTTTGATTTCGTAGGAAGGGGACTTGCTAATTTTGTAGGTTACTTTACAATTGGTGGTCAATTCTTACACAGCATTGCACAATGTTAACACGTCAAACATTTGGTTTTTATATTTTTGAAGAAACCTAAATCGTGAAAGCAGTCGTGAATAGAAATGTCAATTGTTTTTCGCAATTCCATCAATATAAAATGCATTGAGCTCCTAAGGGCGAATCGTAAAACTGCTCGACATTGCGAATTAACCGTTTCTACTTGCGTCCATTTTCCAGGAACAGAATGAAAGCTTCGTGCTAATTCACATTTACCATTGCAATGGTAGCACTTTATTCCTTTCATATTATCCCTTTGAAAGTTCCATTAATTCGAAGTTGTACTGAGCCATTATCTGCCGCACTAATCAAAGTCAGGCTTTTAACAGCTTTGTCTCTTATTGCAGCATTTCTACATCAATTTCTTGGATAAGTCTATTTCCACTGATCCCTACCATTCCTTAAATTCCGAACCTTTTAGCTCTTAGCGGTACAAATATGTGTATGTATGTGTATAAATGAGTGTGTGTGTGTGTGTGTGTGTGTGTGTGTGTGTGTATATACAAATAACGTAACGTGTGTAATTTCAATATTCCAATTTCTTAGCAACTGTAATTTATTTCAGTTTACTCAATCACTAGGGCGTATATTGGGGCCTCAATCACTAGGGCACAGTTTACTCAATCACTAGGGCCTCTTTAGTTGCAGTCCTAGATGAGTTTCCTTTATAATGTTTTTTAGAATGAATTTTTTCTTTCTATTTTAACTTTTTTTTATTTGTAGTTATGTATGTGATCATTAGTGTTACATTTTGAGAGGAACTTATTGTATTATACACGTGAACATAAGAGTAGTTGGGCTAAAGTGCAGGCCCAATTACGGAAGCCTTGCCCCATACAAAACGCATTCATTTGCTTTGAAGTGTTAGGAAGACGAGTTAAGACAGATATCATAGCGCTCCAGAAACCGTGTGCAAATTTCACTTCTCCCTGTAGTTTGTCACACAGTTTTTAACTCTTCTGTGAGACAAAATAAATAAATAAGTAAATTAAGAAAATATAAAGTATAGGTAAATTAAGATTAAGTAAGATTAAAGTAAAGGTAAATTAAGATTAAAGTAAGATTAAAGTAAAGGTAAATTAAGATTAAAGTAAGATTAAAGTAAGAGTAAATTAAGAGAAAGTAGAGTAAAGTAAGAGTTAAGTGTAAATTAAGAGCAAAGTAAGAGTAAAGTGCAAGATACTCACATCGGACGTCGAGGCGCCAGGCGTCGCGCAGGGCGCTGCCGCCGCCCCGGCGCCGCGGACGGCGCCAGCGGCAGCGTGCTCGTCGTCACGTTGCCGTCGGCGCTCGACTGCAACGCACCCCCACCATCTCGCACACTGCGCATGCGGGCGCTCGCGTCTGAGGAAGCGGGGTGGTCTCGCACGGGGAAAAACACTTGCTTGCGGCCAGCAGGTGCCTGTATGCTGCCTACAGGAAGTGTGGGAAAACAATCCAAAGGCTATTCTTTTTTCCTGAAGGCACGTGGATGTTTATTATGAAAGGCGTACTCGATTCACTTAATCTGAAATTAGTTGAATCTAATGTTTCCCTTTTTCATCAAGTATGTTCATTCCAATAATTATGCCTACATTTTGGGAGTTTTATTATTGAGCTATCTCTTGAAAAGTGACTACATGTAACTGAAATTGATGGAACTGAAAAGTGACCACATGTAAACAAGAAAGTGCTTTCTGAAACTGAACCAGCATATTATTAAATAGGAAATTTCATTGGTAGGATACATTTGAAAGAGCTGGGAAATGTAAGCAGAAAACGAAAAGTTTTCTCAAACTTTTATGTAGCCTAAAGTTTCCAAAGTCAGCTATAGGACTAAATATTAAAGAATAACGCCTATAATCTCATCCGCGTTTATCATGCAGTATTAAATTAAGTTCTCGAATTACGGTTAAATACAAATGGCTAAAAAATAGCCATACGTGTGCGAGAAAATAAATCCAAAATCCAATATTTCCTCTTCTATTACTGCCTATCAAGCAGTCACCGTGCTTAGCAATTAACACTTAACTTTTACTTTGGCATCATATTTAAGAGATATCAAATATAAAATAAAATTTACCTATGTATTCCGATGTGTACGGTCTATATTTTTCACTCAATAATTTATAAGTTACAAACCCTGAAATTGCTGTGGGAAATCATTCAAAGTAAAGGAATTGACTATTCTCCATACATTTTAAAAGATAAATAAGCTTATCACCGATTTAGAGTAGAGTAGGTTACGTTCGCCTTCATTTTGAAAGGGGTTTGAAGATGCAATAGAAATAAAATCGTTTTAATTGAGTTTTAGTACATACATATTTTTTATAAATTCATTACATGTCATTCAACGAACTCAGTTCAACTACTATTAAATCACACATGATTTACAAGTGTGATTATAAAATTATGTAACCTGACAAATTAAGAGACCAGAAAACAGCAACAGTAGTATAATATCGAGAATTGTTGTAATT
This sequence comes from Teleogryllus oceanicus, assembly GCA_964035755.1. Lineage (NCBI taxonomy): Eukaryota > Metazoa > Arthropoda > Insecta > Orthoptera > Gryllidae > Teleogryllus > Teleogryllus oceanicus. The sequence continues at coordinate 84,672,085 of CAXIVR010000002.1, read as the reverse complement.
TCCGTAAATAATGATACATGTGCAGATAATTTAAAGACTAAAGCTATCTCCTTTGAGGTAAAAATCCACATTTAGATAATAACCTGAGGCAGTTACTCTCAATTACCAACCTAATTCGTTTTTCTGACTAGCTATCTTCTCTCATATAACATCGACCTGTCTGGGAGGTACTATGTCTCTGTCACTTTAATTACCAATCCCACCGACAATTACCGACAAAAACATCAAGCGAAATCGATAAAAGTTTGACAGCTCTCCGACAGCCGATACCGTGTCTCATGTGACGCAAAAGCCTACGCAAACATGTTCGTGTTTGCTGCTGTATATCGGGAGCAACCACTTGAATATTCTCCCCGAAAAGATCAATGAGATGGAGTGTCCTTTAGGTGGTAAAGGTGACAGCAAAAAGTCATTGGTAGTCGAGATAGAAAAGGAAGAAATACAGGAAAGCGAGGATACGTCAAGGGAAGAGTTTCTAGTGATCATGAAGAAGGAAAAATGAATCGTGACAATTTTAGAGAAAGACGGATGTACGCAAAAATATGCACTGGTGGTTGAATATTGGGTTAATATATTTTCAAGTAGTGATAGCGCATTTATCACTGAATATAGAGCAACAGTGAGAGTAGTGAGGAAACAATGGAAGTTCTTGGTATAGCATTGCGATGTATACACCAGATGATATGTTTAGGATTACCTTGGGAGTAATGTGCAATGATGAAGACCACGATGGCATGTCTGATCGGAGTAAGAAGAGCGGAATGACAGGTTTGAAGTTGGCGCAGGCGGTTGGTTATGTTGGCCAAAAAAGAGATGGAAACCGACTGACAGTTGGATAGCCACCTACTGCAGACCACAAAGAATAATATACCAACAATTAGAGCTAATGAACCATTCTTTAGACTAATTCTAAATGTATTACACTAGACTTTTCTGAAAAACGTAGCTTCAGACTGAAGTAAGCTAGCGAAATATCAAAACTTTTTAAGAAAATACGAAAAAATTCTTAACAACAAATATTAATTAATAAATTCTCAGTTTTAAGATTATTTTAACATTTGTATACAAAATTAATTAATGTATCTGCAACACGAAACATAAAACAAACATAGCCTTATTTTAACCATTTAAATGTTACTTAGAATGTCAACAAACTCTCCAATTTTCAAAAGTTGTACCGAAAATATGAACTACCACCAAGTGTTTCCAAAATACCACACAAATGAGATATAAACATTCTAGAAATTTCTTAACCGAATGGACAAGAACTAAAGCTTTAGAGAGGTGCAGATGACGATAGCCAATGGCTCTGAGGAAACACAGGCGAGATCAGAAGCGGGTCAGCGGGATATCGGATGGTGGGAAGACGCGGCCGGCGAAACGGTTCGGGCGGCAGAACGGTGGAGATGGCGGAAGAGGATGCTCAGCTGGGTGATGAGGAGGGACTGCGGCCCAGGCAGTGAGGGCCGCAAGGATGGCGAGGACGGCCATGGTAATGAGAGTGGAGGGCGCAATGGCTGGGAGAGGCAATCGGAAACGGCAGCGGCAGAGAGCAGGGCGCGGGGCGCCGGGCAGGGGGGCGTGGCGCACGGGAAGCTCGGACGCTCTGCGGGGCCGCAGGGAGAGCGGGGTGGCGGCGGCGGCGGTGGCAAAGGGCGGGGGGGGGGGGGGGGGGCCGCGAGGCCAACGCGGGAGGCCGGGTCGCGGCGGGCTGAGGCGATCATATCGCGCGTGCGCGGGGCACTGACGGATGGCCGCGCCCGCGCCCGCGCTGCTCCGCTCTGCGCCGCCCTGCGCCGCCCTGCGCCGCACCCGTCCATTTGGAGTTGGCTGGGCGTCGTTAGTTTTCATTAGAGCCGCTCCCGGCGTCCGTCAAGGTGCCTGTTCATCATCCGCCCGCCCCCGCCGCCCCGCCGCCGCCCTCGCCCCCGCCCTGCGGCCCGGCGCGCGCCCGGGCCCGGCCGCCGAGCCTCTCCCTACACCGCCGCCATGCAAAGAGATAGCCGCTGAATGAATCGATCTCTCACAGGTAGCTCCCGACCTGTCCTAGGGACTCCCAATAGAATTTGAAACAATGACTGCTGGATCTTTTGTTTCTCTATAAACCGTGTTAGGGATAAAGATATTTCTTTTCAATGGACCGATTTACACTAAATGCAATTTTTCACGTGCATCGGTCCTGTTTGGAGATGTGATGGCTTTTGACGATAAAGTTATATGGCAGACATAAAAGAAAAATTAATATTGAATTCAAAGGAATGATAAGGCACGGTGGCTGCTTAATTTATTATTATGAGGTGAATAACTTCCATGTGGCTTGCAATGCAATGTAATGGTATTAAATCGAGGTTTGATGCGCTGGAGGTTTTTTAAGTATCTAACAAACTCAAAGAAAGTAAATACCTAATTTAATTTCGCACAAGTCTCTTATTCTAATGTCCTTTAAAATACCTTGAGAACTTGGTCAATATATTTTATTAAAACCCAAACTGTATCAAGAACATTATATATATATATTTTTTCCCTTTTCTTTCATTTTCAATATATTTTGTGTTTTTTTTAAGCCGAGAAACAGACATGCTTTTACAATTGAGTTTAACAGTTTCTCATTATAATTGAAATAATGCTTATTCTATAATTTGGAAAATAAAACTAACACACGACCGTATTTGTGAAATATGGGAAGCGAAAATCAACAGCTTTTTCTCAACTGATATTACTCCTTAAAAAGAAATAAATAAAAGTCAAACTTAATTTCTGTACATTCAGAAGCTCTAATTCACATTATAATTACGAGATGAACTGCTCGCTTACGGATGCAATGTCTAAAAATATACACCTTTTAAACAAAGGTACAAGAATCGGTTCGTAAATTAAATTTTATGTGGTGTGGCAATAAGCAGTTTTCTGGAAGACGCCTAAACAAATATTTGAGAAATATTCTGGGAATCAACTCCTGTTGAAAATTCACACCGGACGGGGACTCAATTCTTTGTCTCCCTTTGTTGAAGCTCGACCAGGGACTGCACCGTTTTGTGGGAATTTCATTAAAAAAGAGATATCAAAAGAGAGATCATAATTGAATATTCAGAAGTTTCCTGATAAACGTATAGAAATAATATAGATTTAACCAACATAATTCAGCTGCCATGCTACTTCTTTGTATTCCATTATTGGAAAAATGGCACCGAATTATTAAATTAAAATTACAACATACAAGTAGAATGAATTCATGAGAATGTTCTATCAAAATTAAATTTCAAGTTATTGAGCTCTTGTTTGTTCTGAAAATCAACATTTTTACAAGAAAATTAGGCTATATTGCTTCATTTAGATTATTTGATAATATCCAATACTACATTGTTTTGACACAAGTGCTTTCTGTTCTACTGTACACATATCTGTGTGGAGCGTTTGCCAAGGTTCCCTACATGTTGCTTTGACGGTGAGGTACCTACTTGGTACAACTAATCGAAATTCAAATCAACTTATTGAGGTCTCCATTATGAAAAATGAGTAATTAAAGTTTTCACAGCAGATCCGAATAAAAGGGCAGATCCGACAATGATTATGTCATCAAAAGTTGCTAAACATTAAATAAAAGCTTTGGTAAAAGAATAACAAAACAATCCCTGTAGCCCAAACATTATTTGAATTTGGTTGGTTTACCTCAGAACCTATACATTGATACTCGTTGCAAAGAGTTTACATTATACCAGGATCGCGCTCGACCGAGAGGGCGCCCGCGTGTCAACGCGGCACACCGGCCGGGTCTGTTTTCATGGCGCTCTCGCTCTACATCGACGCGGCACTTGGTGCATTCTGAGCTCCAGGGCCACGAGTTGACCTATTCAATATCCCTGAGAGCCGGAGGATCGAACCGTTAGGTTGGGCTGTGATGAGTCTATCAGAGCGCAGAAAGTTCTTTTATTGATTGGTGTTTTCGGACACGTCAACTTGTATAGTCATTACTTCCCAAGTGCAGAATATATTTTATCATGAGTAGAGACCGGAAAAGTATGTGGAATGAAACGTCAAAATATGTACATAAATTTGTAATGAAAACAGTAGGAATATGTAATAAATATGTAAATTCGGATATCATACATAATATTAAAATACTGTAATTATAAAACATATTTACATAATAGTAAATTAGATTTAATTACATTGCAATTTATTACAACAAATTTTTAAAATAGTACAAACGTTTTAAAAGCTATTTGGAGAGCAGATGTTGATGCACGCTTGGCACCATATAACTTTCCCGTCTGTAGTAAAAGCGTCATCTATTGTTATCCAGGATCGTAGTTAAGCAAGCAGACCGAGGAGCATTCATGTTAGGTTACCACCTGCACCTTGAGCCAGACTATACGCAATACAAACTGGCGATATCTACGACCAGCAAACAACTACTGCAGCATGCAACATTCTCATCGCAGTGTTACACGTCTGCGATTGCCAAAGTTTTTCGGAAATTAAGGTTAAATTAATTTAGGAAATTAAGGAAATTAAGGTTAAAGATCGTGTAACGTGACGTCAATAATACTTGTCACACATTGATTTCACCAATAATATAGTGGAAAATGCTGATCTTTTAAAACACTTCTTTTCATAAAAAATATAAAATAAATTGAAAAAATCCATAGAATAAAAAATATTTTGTAAAACTAGCCAAATATGTAATATACTACTAAATATGTAAAGAAAAAATTGAATATTGTTTTAAGAGAGCGACGATTTGCCAAGATTACGATTTTGAGAAAGGTAACTAGAAAGACAAAATATATATATTGCATAAAAATCCGGTCTTTAATTGTGATGGGTGGAGGTGTTCCTACCAGTAGATGGTTAGATCCGGCTTTTCTTACAAGTCAACTCGCGAAAGATTTACCCTAGAACTTACCCAGCCAGGGTAAGTTCAAAACACCTTATTGTCCTCCGATGTGTATGGTACTGTAGTGCGTGATATGTGTGGTCTGTGTGCGTATATGTGTAAAAGGAGAAAACAAGAAGGAGGAAGGAATAAATGCAGGTGGCTTGTGACCAGTTTGTCAGACTACCGCTCCAACATTCACATGGAATTGATTGAGGACAACTACGGAAAACTACCGGTCAGAACAAACGGCCACTAAAGCCACCTTCTAACAGCGGCGAGTGAATTCGACCTAAGGCAGCAAAACGAAAATTAGTTTGCGCGCTTCTTTTTAATCTTTCTTCATTGGGACCTAATACCATACGCAACCCCACCTCTCCTGGTCTCGTAAAGGATTGGTCTGCGTGCGGAATACACGGACCTTATCCAAGCAACTAAAAGTCCCCTGGTGCAGCCTGGTTTACACTGCATTTCCCTTGATGTGATCATTTCTGTGATCTCATCTTTTCTGCCACGGTGAACTATTGTATTATTTTTTGACGACAGTTCAATTACTTAACTTGATTATTATCCCAACTATTAAAATATATCACCAACATAGCAATATCTATCGAACTTTAACAAATAATCCACAGAAATATGCATAAATATAACAGATACAATTTATGCTATATAAATTTATAAATATAATCAAATTAATATAATTGAAGTAATAGATTAATTGAGATACATCCACAGTTAATATATTTGGTGATTCTTGACATTTTGAAATTCGGTTTTCTGGTTCTTTGGCGAAGCTTATAATTAAAGAGCCTTATAGATATGGGGATAATCAAACCACAATAATAAAAATAAATAATATACATTTATTTTATGCCCAAAGTAACTTTCCCCATACATATTATAGTAATTATCCCCATATCTATAATGGATTACCACAAGATATCGCATACCACCACAGAATTTAAATAAGAGCATGCAATGCCGATGTATCGAACCTTTTAAGTGCCTTTTATCAGGGCTATAATTAGCATTTGAGATACTGTGTACATAAAGTTGTAGTAGTTTTAAAGGAATGGTCTTCCAATGTTTCCTTGCATCTACCACATCTTCATGTAAATAACATCTACATTGATTGTTGTAGCCCTGGTGAATATGGAACAAAGGAGCCGGAACGTTGAGAAAGTAAAGTTTATTCACTACGTACAACAACCAGAAAAGCGTAAGTGATTGTTATTTTCTATGAACAAAATCTTGTGTCTCCATCTTCAGGTACATTTCTTTTGGAAAAAATATATCAATATTAAAAATGAATTAATAATTATGAATGAAGATGTTATGTAAGTAAAAAAAATATGTAAGAGACACACAGGTCTCTGAAACGTTGTACGAAGTGATATCAAGGTTGTAATAAACAACTTTCATAATTTAATTTAAATATTACTGTCTTTAATATATGGAACGTTTTGTTAATATAAATATGACAGACAATGAAAAGAAACTTAAAAATGTATTGTCATTTTCATTTTCCAGCCCCCGAGGGCGCTGCGGGCACTCACCGTCTGCCGCGCGCCGTGCAAGGGGACGCCCGCCGGCTGCGATGCGCGCGCTCAGCGGCCGGTTGGGGCCCACCAGGCGCACGCCCAGCGCCGGCACTGCGCGCACACACACACACACACCTCACTTGGCGGCAAAGCACAGGGAGACTAGGAGGGGAATAAAGGTGGGAGGCGCGGAAACGCGCCCCGCCGGGCCTGGGCCGCCCGGGTTCGAAAACGTCACGGCGCCTGAGTAAAGTCGGCACCGTGGCGAAAAAAGTGTGTGTAAATAGTGTAGTGATTGTGCAGTGAAGTGCGGTATGAATGTGTTTGTAAATATAGAATAAGCATGAATGAGTGAGTGAATGAATAAAAAAGAGAAGAGAAAAAGAACAATCTACAAAGAACTTATTTCATTATCAATATTATTTATATAAAACAAATAGCCCAAAGAGGCCATGTGTAGTGTTAATTAGGTTAAGATTAGTTTTAATTAGTATTTTTAAGATATGGCCCTCGCGCAGCTCCAAAAACCTAATCGGTTGGAGCATATTTGTATCCAGAATACATGAATAAATTCCCGCCTTGCCAGGGCTATGGCGAGGGGAAAAAGTAAAAAAAATAAAAATAAAGGTCCCCACAGAGTGGTGCGGTAGATCCGCAGCGGGTGCGGCGTGGAAAGTTCGGAGCTAGTCGCGGCCGCGGAATTCGCGGGACCGTTCACACAGAAGAGTCAATTATGAGTCAGCGTTTGGTGACGGTTGGCAAGGTGCTCGATCCAGAGGGGAGGGCTCCCGAACACGGGCGGACTTCCACGAGACTCGAGCTGCAGTGGAAGAAACGCGTTTGACTGCGTTGCAAATTTCGCCGCCGATTAAACGCTGCCAATCCGTTGCCGAGACGCTCGCCTGCCGCTCAGGTCTGAACATGCTCATAAGGCAACACGTGACGCGAAACTGCGGCTGCGGCCAATCCGCATAGGCTGCGGTTCTTCTGCGTCGGTCTGTGGGAGCCTTAACATGCGCTCGTTTTTACTTTCTCGTATACGTACGTATATACGAGTAATATACGTAATATAGAAAAAGGTATGTAACGCTGCTGGAGAAAACGGCGAATGTTCGGCAGAGAATAATTCATTGACAGGCCCTGACAACGAAAAACGTGGATAAATCCAGTTGTGAAATTAAGAAAAAATCCTCTAACATGTCGTGTAGCCTTAATCCCTGTTTGAGTTTCAAATTGATTCATTATTTCGTATTTTCGGAAGCGCCGATATTGCTAGGTCGAATTCAGTCACTGTCTGAAGAAGCATTCTAAAGGCTAGGTGCCTTGATTGGTATGTTTTTGTGGTCTCTCCGTTCAATAACCAGGCGAATGCCGAAACAGTTTTTTAACAAACGGACCACGACCGTTTGCGATCTTTCCTGCCTCTTCCTTCTCCTATCCCCACCCCTTACTTACACACATTTGCACTTACATGCACTACATTACCACACATGCCGAGAACCCGGTCGGGAACTTAGAGCTTGTCCCGGATGGCGGGAGACTGGTTAGGAAACACCCCGCTAGACGGGGGAAGATCGGCGTAGGATCTTATCATCCAGCGGGGGAAGATCACCGTCACCTCCCGATGCAAAAATGCGCTTTACTTACGGGAATAACGGCCTTAGCAGTTGGCGCACTCGAAATCGCTAATCAATCAATCGGGCGCGGCAAGAGCAGTGTACATTGATCTCGTAAGTGTAGTGCATATGTTTTTTTGGAAGGAGGTTTTCTTCCTTAGCTGGTTGGCGAGATCCAATGCCGACATACACGCCGGTTTGCGGAATTTTCCACATGTGGATATCTTCCACTTGCGGGGTACCACCCGAGCCAGGAAAAGCTCTGCGATCCCGACTTCTACATGTGTGTTAGCGTAATTAATGTAACTATGAGTGGAGGTAAGTGATAAGTCTAGAATAAGGAAGAGGAAGGCAAGATCGCGCACGGTCCGTGAACCGTTTGCAACTACTTCAGCATTTACTGTTGATCGGAAAATTACCGACCTGACTAACTGGTCGTTAGAATTCTTTTCCAGACAGCCGCTGAATTAGAGGTAGCCATTTAGCTATTGCCGACAAGAGATCCGAACCCTATAATCTCCTCGTCAGATGCACTGCAGTGACATCAGTTGATGCCTTGAGTCACCATAGCCAGTTTGAGCTTCAGAATCCCTACCTCTCTCCAACACTATATTTAGTCCCATGGTGAATGAAATCACCAACGAAGCATGGTTATGTAAACTAGACTTTTTTGTAAACTTTTGAAACGTCAGAAACGTTTCATGATTTTAAAACTAGAAATGTTTGCTCCCTAATGATAATAAAGTGATTTGCAATAGCAAACAAACTATATATTTTACTTTTATTATTGCTAACAAAATAGTAACCCATAGCTCTACCTCCACTCCTACCAAAATTGGCAAACGGATAGCTCAATAAATCCTGCGTGTTGTGAAACTGTGTTTATGTTTACAAACAAAACAAGGGGTTAGTCAAATATGGCGTCAAAGTATTTGTAAGGGCTCAGTGAAATAAAACTAAAAGTTAACATACTATGAGTTTATTTAAAATATCAAGATTACTACTGATACACATTTTGGGTAATTTCAACGAAGTTACACACGTGATATTTCCTTTAGTTTACTGGTAAATCATCGTACACTGGGCTTGGTTTGGCTCAATGAGACACGTTTTGACATAAGCAAAGGCAATTCGTCCAAGTGCGACATAGTGAAAGATGAGTTCTCTACCAACAGAATCAAATGTCAATCTCAAACTTGTATCTAGACAGTGACCAGAGAGTGTGTGTCATTTGCATTTCTCAGTGACATGACGGCTACTAGGGTGATCAATTATTAATATTGGCGCACAAGTATACAAGACAAGGAAGAGACAACCTATAAGAAAGGATCAGAACGACAATGGTAAAATGCCTTGGAATTACACATAAGGTCGTGACCCCCGGCGTACATGTTACAGTATGTTATGGCAAGGAAAGTCAAAGGGGTACATCAACTCATAAAACCTACAAAAATTGGATATTGTGTTTTATCAATAGGCATCCGGACAAAGAATCTGCAGCTTCACGATTCTTCCTTATAGTAAGTCACCAAGCACCCTTTAGAGCCTGTCCCGGATGGGGCGGTGCCCCGCTAGTGGGAGAGTCCTGGTTAGGGGCAACCTCATTAGGTCGGCGCCGGATCTCGCCATCCAACGGTAAAAGATCTTCGCCATCTCCCGAGAAAAAAACATGCACTGCACTAACGGGGCTAATGACCAAAGCAGTTGACGCGCCCAGAAACACGAAAAAATCAATCAACCATATGAACCAAGCGCCTTACTCCACCAGTTCCAGTTTAAATGAAATGTTTTCTCCATCGTTTCTCTGAGCAAAACTGAGTTGTATACTCTGCGTCCGAATATGATTTGCACGCGATCCAGTTATTCGCCACCTGCACGGAGAGTGCGCGTTCTCCCAGGGGTATTGAAATATCGCATTTGAATTGAGGCATTGCACTATATAGTATCATGTCACGAAAACATATATGAATTAAATATCAATATTTTCGAGGGAGTGTACATCTTTATCAACAAAGGGACGAAAATAATCTAACACATCATTTAATGAGTCACAATATTGTTTACAAGAACAAGATTGGTTATCGTAGAATGATAATAAAATATAGGAAGTATTTTCCCAATGAATATACAGATGTCTCGGAATACACATTACAAATTTCAGGGACATGTAGAGGAGTCGAAAATGATCAGTTCTTGATAAACATGTAATGGGAAACTTCATGAAACTGACTTTTAGACATTTATTCATACGATATTTACCCCTTATTTGTAGGCAACTGCATATGCAAAAATGTTCGACACATCACATTCTTACGCAATTTTGTATTTTCAAGTAATAGTTTTATTATATTAAATTCAGTGAAAGTAATAATACTATTACTGACATTTCATGTAGTTGCCTGTAGTAGAAAATCTGTAAACACGAAGTTTCCAAAATATCACGGACAATTTACACTAATGCTTATAACACAATTATATGCAATTTCCCCACAACATGCTTATTGGCGAAAAGTGACATTTTCAATTCCTCTATATACCCGGGAAGTTTGTAACATTAATTTTGAAACACCTGTATTTATTGGAAAGCAGAATTCCTTTGAAAGCTACAGTCTAGTTTGTTTCCAATTATACAATAGAATGTGTGGGAGCCATTAATTTATAAAACAACACACTATAGCTTCGTATATTATCTACTTTTCGCATTACTATATCAACCGTATACTTCAAACATTGAGTTACATTTATCCAAACCAAACCGGTGTCAGGAAATAACTGCACTCTGACCAATGAACGAACATGTAAAACACTCAAATCATAAAAAATAAATGTTTCATAGATATGTTTTGGAAAACACCTATTGATAGGTTGTACTCGAAGACAGCGAAGTTCATTAAGGAATGTAGCAATATCACATAGGATATAGGACTAACACTAATTGACAGAATTAAAAGTACACTCGCGTTACGAGGACTTAAATGAAACAAAAGACTCAAAAACATATTGGCTAAATTCGACTGTTTATTGAGATATAAAACAAGTTCAACCGGAGTTAAAATACAAATTAATTTCTCATAACACTTTACATTTACTATATTACACGGTAAACTATCTAATTATGTAGAGTTACGTCGTACAAAACGGAGAGTTGACAACATTTTGGCATCCATAACCACAAACTAGACACCGCAGGCTAGCGTGTCCTCTCAGCGATATACGAACATTGTCCAATCTGACCGTTTACGGAACAAAGCACTAACAAGATTCTCGTATGATCCTCCTTCAACATAAAAACATCTGCATAGCATCGCAAGCTGACAGGAGCGGAGCGCATGTTCCAGCGGAGGTCCTCGAATACCATATTGTGAGGATGCGGTGGCCTGACATTCAAGAAGACACACACATAAACATATATACGAGTCCCCGCACGCACTGCATACAGGCGTGGAGGAGTTTCTTGTTAGCGAAGCAACCCACAGACCTGCCATATTACGGCACCGCATCGCACAATCCCCCGCTCTCCCGCAAGCGGGGAGGGGGGGCGGAGGGAGAGGAGGAAAGAAAACCGCAGAGCTGCACGACGCGCCGCCCGTCCGCGCGGGAAGCAGGCACAAGAGGAAACGCAGAAGACGTCGAACCCTCGGGAAGAATGGGGCGGCAGACGTACGGACAGCGTGCGAGACGTATGATAAATTTGCAGTCAGCGACCCCGCGGGGGGAAAAATGCGGGATGGAAATCGGAAAGGGTGGTAATGGAAAATTGAAGGGCGTCGGGGAAATATTTCTCGAGTCGGGAGGGGGCGTCTCAGCCGGCGCCGCATGTGGTGGATGACGGGGGGACAGGGGATGGGTGGGGCGCCGTGGAGAGGGATGTGAGGGAGAGGGCGGTTCGGGAAGAAGTGGAGTGGGGGGAGATGGAGGGAGTGTGGTTGGGGAGCGGGGCCCCCCGGAAGGGACTGTACTGGCAGGGCGGGGCTGGGAAGGGACGGGGTGATGTGGTGGGAGGCGGGATGAGCGCCGTGTCTTTGGGGTGTTGAGTCGGGCAGCGTCTACTAGATTGAGGCGGGAGATGCGGGGAGGGGCGGGGAGAGGCGGGAGTGGGGGCGTGGCGGCTTGCGGGGCGAGTGCGGCTCGGCCGCGGGCGGCGCTTGACTCAATTTCCTTGAGGCCCGGCGCCGGTGGATGGGTGCTTGGGGATGCGCAGCGGGGTGGCGAGGGACGGCCGCGGTGGAAGCAAGGTGGCGGGGGGCTGGGGCGACAGGGGGATGGAGGAGCTGGAAGGAGGCGTCGCGATTGCTGGGTTGGTAGTGGAAAGGGCTCTGTTAGGGGTATGGTATGAACTGAATAGAGATTGCAGGCGAAACCGGGGTGATAAGGGGGAGAGTGATGTGAGTAAAAATGACAAGAAGTTGACATCTGCGGGTGGTTTAAAGTGACGGATACATGTCGTAACCCGCTGAAAAAGATAGAGATGATACGCTGGGAGTAATTCCGTACGCTTGTGAAGGTGAAGCATCTCTATAACGTGGGATCACTAATTTTTATTTTATTTTAGAGTTTCATTACTCCCACACCATATCATAAAATTGTTTATATTCGTATTAGCAATAAATAACAGTAAGAAACAAGTATTCTAAATAAATATTTTTTCTAAAATCAGAGGTGAAAAAATGATTTCCATTACAGAGATTGAGATGACAAAATTATTTTACCGAGAAAATGACAAATACAACGAGACTTCAATATATTGCCAATTAGTGTCAGTAAGTGGGGAAGAAAAGGAGATAGAGAAGATGTGGTAATAGTATAATAGTATGACTAGTAATAGTATGAATAAAAACAAAGCTATGACCGAAGTGTTGCAGAAAAGAGAAAATAATTTAAAGGACGAGAAATATTGGTTGAAAGAAAGAATGTGCTGATAAAGAGAATCTGTACAGAAAAAAATACTCCTTTATAAATAGATGAAAAATCTCCAAAATAGGAATGGACTCTCGACGAGGAAGAAAAGCCTGAGGCAAAAAGGGAGATAAAAACAAGAAGGAAACCATGCAATCACCAACAGTAACCTGGAGATGAATACAAGCGAAGGAAACGAGGTGGCCTGGCCTGGCCTGGCCTGGAGATAAGTGACGGAGGCAGCGGAAGGGGAGCGGGCGAGCGGCAGTTGAGATTCGATCAATCGCACGCCGTCGCCCTGTCGATATCTCGTGTTGGCCCCGCGGTCGCGCCCCTTGTGATGCACGCCACCGCCCCGTCGCAGGGCGCCATCCTCCTGAGCGCATTTGCTGGTTCTTACCCGGCGCCAGCACAATGGGCCGACTTCAAAAGGGAAAGGAGAGCCAATGTCAAAAGAGATAAAACGACTACTTCAAATGTAGTAGTTTGAAGGTAATAAAAATGCAAATTATTAAAAATTCGCATAACAAAACATGTACTTCTAAAATGCTCCGTAATTTAAGCAATGTTTGATTGATTGTCTGATTACTGATTCCGCGCGCGTCAACTACTGAGGTCATTGGTCCTGTAAGTGTAGTGCATGTTTTTTCATCGAGAGGTGGTGGTGATCTTCACTGAATGGCGAGATCCGATGCCGACCTACCGTCAACTACCAGGGTTTTTCTAACCAGGTTTCTCCCACCAGCGGGACACCACCCCAGCCGGGACAGATTCTAAGAACCTGACCGTTCTCCCGGCATGTGTGGTAGTGTAGTGAATGTTAGTGTGTGTGTGTGTGTGTAAGGGGAGAGAATAGGACACGAAAGAGGAAGAAAAGATCGCGCACGGTCCGTGACCCGTTTGTTAGGGTACTGCTCCGGCATTCACCTGGTGTTGATCGGAGAAACCACGGAAAACTACTGATAAGAGCAGCTGGCTGTTAGAACTCTCCTCCAGACAGTGACTGAATTCGATCTAGCTGAAAACCTAGCCACCATCGTCGGGACTCGAAGCTAGGACCTCCCGATCAGTGGCACTGCAGTGACATCAGTTGATGCATGCATGATAAATATGACACACTTTTCCTATAATTAATTACATTAATCTTTGCATTTTCATGCGCTTTAATGTTGAATTAAAATGTTATTTGTGTACAGGAATAATAACAAAATTCTTGGCGTAATCGTTTTGCATGTTTTTATTCATTATCAATTTTCATTTTTACATCTTAAAAAATTTCATTTCTAGCGTATTTTTATTATTCAAAGTTACGCATAATAGGTGTGATTTCGACCCACTGTGGGGCACGTGTGACGTCGGAAGCATACATCCGAGGTGGTTATCGTTCGGGGCTGATCTTCACGCAGGTGCATTCTACGTCGCGGAGAAAAGATCTTTCAAGCGAGGGTGCTCGGGTTACAAATGACTTTGATTCTTTACGTGTTCGTAGTTCCGGATTCGTTTGTCATTTACATGAGTGCTAAACGCCATATTACTGTGTAGAGTGTGTCTCTTATATTAAAAGAGACGAATGTTTCCGAGAAAAACATTCAACACCTCCGAGAAGCCGTTTTGATCTTTTGAATAAAAAGTCTCCTTTTAGAAGAGGATTTAGTAGTGCTACAATGGCATTTAATCCAGGGTATTTGTTTTGTATAGTGATGTTACACACATGGGAAACATTTGTGATAAATTAATGCACAGCGCGCTTCAGGTTTTAGAATTTAAGTTTTATCTACAATTTCATTTATTCTCTTTCTTGTTCATCACAATGCCAACGTTTTCTGCAGTATTAACATTTTACCTTCAAATTTCGCTCTTCGAATATTTCTCTGTTGATAAGAAATTAAACGCTTTCAGGTAATGACTAACAGAATGGAGCACAACTGAAATTTTCTAGAAATACTGAGATATCAGTGTAAATGGTTAAAACTGACGGGACAAAAGTAAAATCTCAGATGATAAATGAATAAATAAAAATATTAAAAAAATATGAAATCCTATGTTAACAAAATAAGTAAAAAATACAATATTAATATATTTTTACTGTCTTTGGAAGTCATAAGAAGTATAAATCATTAAGCGCAGTCGGGGGCCGTTAAAAATGTGTTCACATTTTATTTTTTACTTGTTTATATCCGCCAGGTTTTATTTTTTAAAATTATTTTTAGTACATACGTAGAATTCAGTAATTTTAATTTCAGTATTACCTGTTTTCTACAATGTAAAATCTAAAATATATTTATTGATCTGCAATATTATTCTTATTCTTACACAATTTTTTATCTATTATTTTATGTTTTACTTTGAAAAAGCATACTATTCTCTTCTTCTCTGTGTGAAATTCTACCCTCTCTTTTCGTACAAAATTTCCATCCGCCAAGAGACTTTTAACTCAATTTTTGAACAGCGACTGACTAAATTACATTGTTTATTAACAAAATTTTATCTATTTTTCGTGTCAGTGATATACACGTGCCCGCTGGAAAACAGCTTTTTTAACGGTACCAGCAACCGCGCCATCTGCGGGGGGCGAGGGGAACACTCACCATACTAGCTAACGACAACCGCAGTCACATGTGGAATATGATCTATTCTCAATTACATTGTTTATTAACAAAAAACGTCAATACAACAAAATACAACCAACGTTCGAAAGCCAATTAGTTTGCAATCTTCATGCATAAGCAGTCCACGTCACATGCAGAAATTTGCTCAAGATGGCATCTTGGCAGAGAGAGAGGGAGAAAGAGAGAGAGAGAGAGGGAGAGAGAGACGGAGAGAGAAACGAAGAGAGACAGAGAGAGACGGAGAGAGGGACGGAGAGAGAGGAGAGAGAGGAGAGACGGAGAGAGAGGAAGAGAGAGAGAGGGAGAGAGATACGGTGAGTTAAAGGGAGAGGGAAGGAGAAAGAGAGAGATGAAGGGCAGAACAACGTCTGCAGGGTTCTGCTAGAATGTTATAAAATTACAATTACACTAACATCCATCTGCTCATGTCTGACTGCATATTAAACTTTTCTCCCTAAATTTATCTCTATAACTCAATATATTTCTTCTTGTAGGTTAAAATTCCACTTTGCCTCATAGAAACTGTATATAGAATATCAATTTCTTCAACTTTTAATTTCAAACCTAGTTTTTAGCTACTTTCTGTACAGTGTGCATGTAATATTTTAACGCTTTTTTTCTACATTACTACTTTTTTTAATATTTTTTTTTATTTTACTATTTAACTACTAATGATTAAGTGTTACGAATCGGTACTATGAATTAGTTCATGCATCGACCAAACCATCACAAATATATTTTTCATTAATTTTCATTAAATGTTTACATCTTAAATATTTGTGTTATTTTAATGGCACAATGCATGAACGTTTCCATACATGTAACTGACATGTCTGTATTTCTCGCACCTCCATTTTACATTTACATGATACTTTCTTCAACATCTATCATAGTATAACTCGACATCACATCAAAAGCAAAGGATAAAGTTACTATCACTAGACAATACTATCACGATTTCCTCATAAATTGGCATTTTCAAAGATTTCTTGAAGGACTCTTGGAGATATCTCGTTTCATTTTCCATTACTTCAAATTAAAAGTAAACGCATAGACCGCTTGAAAATGATTTAGCATTAAAATTTTTCACCGGTACACAAGAACTTATTGTTACTCTAATCAGAAACATTTTGATGTTTATTTTACTATAAAAGGAAAATATACAAAGTAAAACGTAAAGTTTTTATCAATAATTAATTCTTGGTTACATTTTAAAAACTCTTGTATGACTATTTTCATACTCATAATTTCAAATTTTTAGTTGAAGAATTTAATATGTTTTACTTCTTTCTTTGGTTTATGCAATTATTGAATATAAAAGTAATCCATTATTTAATTATAATTTTAAATATAAAGGAGTTAAAATCTAATGATAAGAGCTCGAAGTGTTGTGTGTGTGTGTCTGTGTACACCGAGTTAACAGTTAATCAGACGAGTATTTAAAAGTCAGAGAGAAAATACTACATTCAGGTGAGAAACTCGCAATAAAGATGGAATTTTTTCTAAACTAAAATTATTTCCGACATTAGAAAATTAATTAAAACACAGAGTTTAGGTTCCTCCTTATTTATGATGGCAACAATTCTGATTTTACCCGGCCACGGTCTTGAGCTCTGAGAGATGCAAATATGCACGGGCAAAGACAACTACACTACCCTTCTTGCGTTCCCGCTGTCACATTATTTGAGTGCGCACATCAACGTCTGTAACAGAATTAAAAAACCCACTATTCACTAAACACTAGTTTTTTTCATAAAACTGATTTTATGAAACTGTTTTAGAGTTAATGAAGAAAGAAAAGGTCGAAATAAAAAATGGAACCTTTTGCACACTTTCTATGTTGATAAATCACTAATAAATGAACATAAAAAGAAACACATTTATTGTAATTTTTTACCATGAGCTGTCATACAACATGAAGAAAGCTTCCAATCGAAATTAGTTTAAGGACGTCTACCTGGTTTTGCTGTTTTTGTAAACCCCAAACTCACTCCAACTATGAGTCTCCTAACCTCAAAGTTACTCCCACTAACGATTTCCGCGTCGCGAAAACAACCGACTTCTACTGCTAGATGTTCTTTCAATGACACCAATAAAACATGAAATTTCAAAGGAAACGGGTCGCTTTTTAATATTTGATAGCTTATGAGAACGACCTATCCGAAAATCCGTTTTTGTCAGCATATATGTAAACTAGGAGCAATAATGTGCAAAAAAAAGAAAACAACACGTTTTTATCTTACTTCAATTGCTCAAAAGAAATAATGCCGGTGCTGGGACGTTGAAAATTACTATGTTCCAGATTCGAGATTTAATTCATTCTTGGCCTAACTCACTAGCAGCTTTCAGAACAACGAAATAATGAGAGGTAATATTATGCAAATCTTAAAAGTAATAATGGACCCTTTGAAGGCATGCTAGGAAATCGATCCGGGCGTACTTGCAAGTTTTTAACTCCCCTCGCTTCCTCATTTATTCGCCGATTCATAAAAAAGTCGCGTTGCCATTGTATACAACTACGTGCAATTAAGTACTATATCAGGGCTTAGGCAGTAAAACCATAACTGCTGCTCGCTTGCTATGTCTTTCACGCGCCTGCTTGCGGTGATCTTTTATGACTCTACATAGAAACTTTGCCTCCTTATTTCTTAAAATTGTTTTAAAGCACCCTGTTTTAAAAATAAGGGTGGAGAAATTGATGGTCGTTATTGCGCAGTATGAAATATACTACATTTCTGTGCATCATTATTAAGCAGGAGGATTCAATTCCGTCCCCTCTATAAAGTATCATTTACATCATCACCTACCATTCGTTTTAATGCTCTTGGGAGAATACATTTTTATGGATCATTAAAAATCATGATTATTCGTGTTAACAACAGCCAATTTAGGATTTGAAATGAAATTGAAGAGGAACCCACGGTAGTTTCAGAAATATATACTTTTAATTTTTTATCTAATACTGATGACGCAAATTAACTTTTTACCTTCAAAGAAATTACATGTCATAATACTTACTCTCGCAGAAATTGATTTATTTTCATTTAAAATGAAAAATTAAATGGGAATAAAATCTGGAACGTATCGTGTGAATATTTGCTTTATTTTAATCAATATTGGTTTCTTCTTGGAATTTTTTTAATTTTTATGCTTGGAGAAAATATATTTGTTTTTATAATTTCAAATCCATGTGTTGATGTTTTCCTTATATTTCAGGTTGGTCGTTGTACGTTTTCATTGCGGAGGTAGTTTAATGCCCGAAGAATATATCATTTTTTTCTATCACTTACCAGCAACAGTAAGCCTGCGGCAGTAAAATTGTCTCTGCAGCATCGTTAATCGGGAGGTCATAGTAATCAAGTCCCAACAGTGGCCGTTTCTGACCCTTTTCAAAAAACAATATTTTATGTACTATCAACTGCAAAAGATTATTAGAGACATCTACACAATAACATTATTATTTATTTACATGGAATGTTATGATACTTATGGGAACATTCATGCCACATTATTAACAAGTTTATACATTTGTCATTTGTATCACTGTACAAGTTTATGCCCTTCAAAAAATTGAGAAACCGACTGCTTTGTTCTCTGTCCTTCAGTACTTTTGACACATCGTTATTGACATCATGTCTCGTCCGGCCAACCTCAAACCTGGGGCACAGAAATAGATTTTCTGACCTCTGCTACATATCAGGGCGAATGTAACCACTGTTGAAAGGAGAATTCTAGCGCCGCTCGACAAGTCTAATCGGTAGTTTTACGTTATTTCTCCGATCAAAACAAGGAAATGCCGGAGCAAAAACAAAAAACTTCCACCATCTACCTTTCCTCATCCTTGTTCCATATTCTCCTCTTACACATGCACATGCACACGCACGCGCAAACGCACGCACACACAGCTACATGTAGTACACTTCCACAGTCGTCGAAAGACCTCTGTGATCTTGAAACTACCCACGGCTGGGGTGTTGCTCCGTTTGGAAAAGTACCAGGACGGAGGGAAACCGATAAGCCGACAAGAAGGCGACGCGGATCTCAAGTCCCAGTGGAGGGACCATCACCATCTCCTAGGACACACATCCTCTGGGACAAATGACTAACGTCGGGACTAGTCACCTAAATAATTGTGGCCTGCGGAACCAATAGACAGTCACTCTCTTCTGTCACAAATAGAAAATCGTAATCACGTCATACTGAGAGGCAATTAGTAACATGGCCGCGGTTTAGGTCATTGGTCAGGGGTTTCATGACGCGACCCCGGGTTCGATTCCCGGTCGGGCAAGTTTATAATGTGCGTTATCTTTTCAATGTCCCAGTATATGTTGCTGTGTGATGATGGGAAAACTCATTTCTGTGGTTGGGAAGACCAGAATACGGCGTGGGGATGTCTTCGTGCTAACCACACGTACCCCTTTAACCTATGGCCGCGAAGCCGGGATGCTGCTGGTAGGCCACGGGCTGTCGCGCCAAGTACAGACAGACAGTTAGCAACATGAGCCAACCCTAAGGCAGAACCCCTCGCAGTATTCCAGGTGGCTGCATCTCAGGGCGCGGAGGCAGCCTGCCAGTAGAGCTTTGGCGTCGCCGGCAGCGGGGGCGGGACCTCGAGGGTGTGAGCGCCCGGCGGCGGAGATGATGATAACCGCGGGAAGAGCTTCCGCCCCCGCGCCGGCGGCAGGGCGGCGACCGACAACTCATAAAACGAGCGCGCACAAACGCGATTTCCGTAATCGCGTTGGCGGCGCGGCGCGGCGCGGTGCGGTGTGGCGCGTGCCCCAGATGCCAATGCGCCCGAGGGAGGATTGCTTCCCCTCCCCCACCCTCCCTGCCTGCACTGCCCTTCCCTCCCCGCCACGCCCCGCGCCGTCACCGCCCCGTGCTGCCGCCTTTCTTGTGTCCGTGTGCCTCGGTGGCTGATGCCGATGTCGCTGTTTTATCTAGTGCAGGGGTCAGTGCCCTAGTAGTTGCTGTAGCCGTTGATAATGAAGCTGTCGACGTGAAAGATTATGTTACATTCACCAGTCAAAGACGCAACATGACGCCAACTAGGCCACTTTATTTATTATTATTATTATTATCATCATCATCATTGAAATTATCAGTAACTATCAGTAACTCTATGGTATTAAATGAAAGAAATATATGTATACAATTTTGAGGTATTCTTGTTTACATAAAAGACCAGGCTTCTTGCAGATCTAGTGTTAACACAATTAAATTTTATGAAAATGAAGTAAAATTTACCAATAAAATATATTCATAATGAAATTACTATTTTTGAACTATATAGTACAGTACAATAAAGCCATTGATCCCAATGTTGGGCAAGGTCTCCCAATTAAATAATGGGGGGCGCAAAATTGTAACCGCGTTCAGGTAAGCTCGTTCTGGAGGGAGTTAACTGAATAGTACTTACCATAATGGTTGTTTTGAGGTAAATATCAAAATATTTTACTTACGAGTACTTTCTTTTAACTTACATCTACTATCTGTCAAAATATAGTTCGTTTAGATTAATAGACTTTATTATCTGACCTTGTATGTTCTTTTCTTTCTGCTTTCTTATTTATGTTGTTCTTACTCATGGAATTATGAAAACTCTCCTTAAATATTGAAGATATCAGTACTGATATTACACAATGTAAACAATTTTCAAAAATATTTACTACAAAGCTTAATACCCTACTAGTTTTATTTCACTTGCTAAAATTGCCGCTAGCTTGCATACACGGGCACTAGCAATGTTAGGTAAACCCTTTCGCTTTCTATTATTTGTTCTCTCATTTTTAACCTTTTTACCCTTAAACATTTTTACTACTTTTTTCAATAATAAGATAACTCGTAATTACACTCATTATCATATTCAAATTAGCTATATGAAATAATCACAACAATGTTCCTATATGAACTTTCCGAAACCTATCTTGCAATTCTGTTCCGTTGCATATTATCTGTCCCTAAAATTCTACAATCCACTGCTGAAGTACCAATATTCGGGTCATGAATGTATTCATGGAAATACAATAGAAAGATAACAAATCATCATGAATAATCAGCGGTAGTATCACCAGTGCAATTGTTTCCATCGCAATTACTATCGACATTTGCAGCGCCGCTTCGACGGCCTCCAAAGCGAACGGCAACCTCTTCTTCCTCCTCCCCCTCTTTTCTCCTCCCCCTCCTCCTTCGCTGACGCCGAGAGAACGGCGAGTCCCGAGCCTCTCGCCAGGGGCCGACGTTCGATATCCATATTCAATGCGAGCGCTTCCGTCCGCCGTCTGCCGCTCTCCATCCCTCCTTTCCCTTTTCTTTCCTTGTTTCTGATATGTGCACCATCGACGCCGACAATCCTCATTTCCGTAGAATAATGTGTTACATCGACAAACTAGTCACCGTATTTGGCACAATACTTTTTAAACGTTTTATGTAACATTTTATTCCCTAGGTGGCTGCAATCTTTTCGTATGAATGTGAACACCCACCTCGGTTTTTTCTCCCTTCGCGGGTAGCTGCGAAATATCATCCTGTGGTCATCCTGTTTAACGTACGTTTGTCGAGAGAGATCGTTCCATCACTTTTCGAAGTGGCCCGTTTCGTCTAGTTTCTCTGGCTACTACTTCGTTCGGAGATATACTGCAGACCCGTTTTGGTTATCTACATAGCCTGATTGGGGGAGAGCCCAAACTATGACAAGGGAAGGAAAAATATTGAAAGTTGATGTATGGTGAATGGGAGAGCCTCACAACATAGAAGATAACCATGCCCCAGGAGGAATTCGAAGCCGCGACTTTTCGAGCCGAGATAGTTCCAATTCCGTTTCCGTCTTGGCGACCTCAACAACACAAGCCAGCACTTTGGGGAAATCCTTCCCCAATGGAAATAAAATCAATGCAGAGGAAAATATTTTGCCTCAAGTGAAATTAATCAATAATGATGAGATTGCATGACCAAGTAGAAGTTACATTGTTCCAATTTACACTGAGAGCGACATTCCTGCTATTTGCCTGATTTTAACCTATTGAATTAGCAATGTTTTAAAGTAACCCTGTACAAATGATTAGGATGCTATTATATCAAACACTACGTTGATAATCAGTGCTATATGAAATGTAAACTATGCAAAAGCAATGAACACATTATATTATTTCAATTTAAAATACTGCTACGCTCTCTGTATGTAAAAAAAAACATAATATTATTATTTAATTTTTTTTCACTTTAGAAAACCACTTTTTACCAACACTGGTGTGATAGATCACTGCAACTTTAAAAAATTCTTACAACAAATTCTCTTCATCATTTCTAACATTCGGAATTAAATAGTTTTTCATTTTTTTATTTTTTATGCATTATGCACGGTATTTATGGGCAATATTTATACATATTACAACATATTCTACATATTGTATTATAGATATACATTGTGTATATCGTACAAATTTATACATTTAGTATACATATTATCTATTAAAAAATATAATTTACAAAATATAGACTACTTACATTATTTAAAAAAACATTGAAAATTTTAGAGAATTTACAACAGTTTTTTCGTATTTTCTTCACCCTCCGCAGACCCATTCGTTACTCATTGTCCTTCTTCAATAGAGAACAGAATCATTTCTAAAGAACACTATTTCTTCCGGTAGCATTTAACCAAACGAATGTCTCGTTTTGTCGAAACGGGCTCGCGTGAAAGAAAGCTTGAGGGGCCCTCCCGCGCACTTCCTGTTCCCTGCGCTTCATTCTGCGCTCATCTCTTTCACTCCTTGTCTGCGGAAGGAGGCTGCCGTAAAAAGTAATTTCCGGTGCCCTCGAAAAAGAGAGCTCACAAAGCTGTAGCTCCTTATAAATATGGAGCTTGAACTGATGCCGGTCACTGTTCTTTCTGGGCAGAACAAACTGCACGAAACTCCTCTGGCTAGGGAAGAAGTGGAATCAACGAACCCTAGTTTATTCAATTGGTGGTGATTACTAGGGGCTAATTTTAATTCACTTTACAACAATGTCGTTTAATACAGAATAGTTATTTATGTATCAAGGCCGAAAAGTTAATGATTTTGGATTAAATGTTTACCAACCGAGGCGGAACTGAGGTTGGTGAACTAACCGAGTCATCAAAATCATTCAATTTCGGCCGAGGTGCATACAAATATTTTTCGTAATCTCCCAATTTTAGGTTTGAATATTTTAGAGAGATCTTATTTATACCATACGGTTTTGTCCTATAGATGCAAATGTTCTTCTACCATTATCACTTCTGAAGTTGTCAGTACTGTCACAATTGTTAAAGAGTGTAGAATTTGCGGCTGGTTTTGGCTATATGTTTCGTAAGTATGAAGTGCTACATTCCAGAGATTATAATTGAGAAAGCTGAAGCTGCTACTGAGAGTTTACTTCTTCAAAACTCAAAGGATTCATACGAAAGAGAGTATAAACTCTTTAAAATGGAAAAGAGAGACATTTACCTAACGCAAATCAATACACTAGACATTGTTTTAGGGGTCTTCCGCTACGGTATTTGCAGACGCTGGAGCTACTTATTAAAACATAAATACATATTAAAAGGCATGGTGGGTGGAAAAGTTCAAAGGTAGCTGAAGGATATCTGGAAGATTCGGTGGATTATAAAAACAAAGTAGCTGGATGATCTTGCAAAACGAAAATTATCCTTTTGTTAGAGTTGGGGCTACTTCAATTTCTGTTGAAACTCCTAGCACGAGTGCACAATGTCCGGAAGAGTAACAGTTCCAGGTATAATATTTCAGAATATATCAAATTGTGTTTTTAATATAAATGTTAACAATAAATAAGTTTAAAAAATCTGTATTCAAAAAATAATATTCTAGGCCAATGTGGTGACAGTACATTGTCTTGTTAACACGACGCTACCATGGTAATCGTCCTCTAAAATTCATTCTTAGCCTATGCCACCAAAGCTCACCTTTCTGGCGTATAAATGCTCTGCCAAATACGGGTTTTTAAGTGAGGATACGAATAATTAATTTTATGTTATGACAAATGGAAATGACCAATTTTTATAGAACATTTTTTTGCATTTTTCGTCGATTTCGACTAATCATTTTTTACTTTTTCCGATATTTTAGTTGCATTTTCTGTTGGTTTCATCGTTTTTAATAACATTTTAATGGTACTTCATTCAAATAATATTTACATGAAACAAATGTTCTCCATAGAATTTCTGAGAAGCCTATTCTTTGCTCAGATATGGACATGTCAGCCATTGTATGTAATCTAAGGTTCCTATGACGCATATTAGCGCCATATTCAGTTCAGTCAATTTCGCGATAATTAACGACACATTTCCTGATAAAGAACTGTCCAAACCAACAGATTTGCAAACTGTATTACCTTGAACGAATAGAAGAAGTCTCGATTACATCAGTAACGTATCCAACAGCTTTAGTTGTTCATCCAAACTGGTTTTGATCAATTTTGAACGTCGTTTTTCTTTGCTTTTAGGGCATTTTAAAAACATTTGAAGAGCTTTTCATCATTTTTGGCGATGTTTTAGGTCATCAATATCCGCCTCCTAGTGATTATTGATTGCTCTTAAAATTTAGTTAGGCGACTTTGTAAAACGACTTTCTTGTTATATTACTTTGGCTGTGGAAATTAAAGGAAGGTAAAATAATAAAAAAAAGTGATAACGAAAAAGTGATTAGTGGAGGTAAGTGATATACTTAAACGATATAACAAATACTTAAGTTCTAATTTGTGGAAGGTTACTCGTGAGCAAGTATTTATATAGTTCAGAAAAAATGACTATATTTTCAAAATAGTTTACATTCGGTCGAAGATGAGTGTAAATGTCACATTGAAGAGCCAATAGTTTTGTGAGCTCTCAGTTAAAGTTAGATGTCGTTAACGTAAATTTAGGAAAACGTTACATTTAATGGAGAGTAAATTCTGTGTTACAGAGACTGGTGTACATGCTCATTGAACATTTAACGTCTCGACTAAATAAACTACTCGTAAATGGGAAAACAATTTATTTACTTCTAATTAAGCTATTCTCTACTTGGAGAAGCCATCTCTTGCTTTGGAATTATTAATGATTGGATATTGTTGTTAAACTTACAAGTATCCTAACTTTATTGTGAAGCATAAAAGTTTTAGAAGAAATTTTAAACGGAAATGTAAAACCGTCATTCAAAAAGTTATGTATGCTTTTGCATGATAAAATGATGCTCCAGGTTTTACTTACTGAAATAAAACTTGTAAGTTTCTGGATACACAAAACCTGTCTTGGTTTGTAATTAAACTCTCATAATTATGGTTTACTCCCTCAGTGGCGCGTTGGTTAGCGTGCTCGCTTTCCATGGCGCAACCCAGGGTTCGATTTCCGACGGAGGCAAACTGTGCGCTTTCCTTACAAATGTCTCAGTACCTATTGCTGTGTGCCGATGAGAAAGCCCACTGTGAGGTTATGAAGACCAGTATATACGGTGAAGGGATGTATTTGAGCTAACTACACGAAATCCTTATATCATGGCGGAGAGGATGGATCACCGCTGATCGGCCAAGGCCCATAGCGGGCTGTCGAGTCAAAGAACAGGAATTATGGCTTAAGAAAATGCAACAAGTAATATTTCCTTATATTTTATGTATCTAGGAAACAAATTTCGTGTATATATATATATATATATATATATATATATACATACATATATATATATATATATATATATATATATATATATATTTACAGTCAAGTTTTTGATAATAAATAAAAATATATTCGATTCACTTTTCAAAAATAAAAATGTAACTGTGTTGTTCATAAATCAAAACTGTGTACTTTGCTTGTAAATGTAATGAAGTTTCTTTTACATTATAAAGTCGAAGCTTTCAGAAATGAAAATACTGCATTTTTATACCATTAAAACATATTTTACAGCAATGAACTCTAAATAAATCTGAAGCATGTATTTTAATTAAATTTATTGAAATTATTCTATGTCACTGTAAAAACGTGCATTTTTTATAAAAGCATTCTAAAACATTACGTAAAGTTATTATTCAAATATTAGCAAGCGTATAGATCTCACTTGTTGCCAGAAGCTTGATATTGCCAAGTAAGTACAGGGAAACTAAAGCGTGGTTTTCTATTTACATTATTCTATTGTGTTGTTGAAATTCATTACGCTGAGTAAAGATTAACACGCGCTCGCTTGTCACACAAAGCACAGTAAAAAAGACCCGGACTTAATGACAAGCAGATTTCACCAGCACTAACAATAATAATACAGGTCGGTGTGCCGCCGTGTCGCAGGCGGCCGGCTGCCCCGCACCAAAAACCCCGCGGCGAGCGGCGCAACTGCAGCGAGGGGAAGCGGGGTGGGGAGTCGGTCGGGGGCGTGGAGGGGGAAGGGGCTCTCCAACTCGCAAAAAGCCTGGGCGGCCCGGGGACAAAGCGCCAGAAAATAATTAAAAAGTGTCTCTCGTGCTTGGGGTTTCGCTGGACAGATTTGAGTGGGCGTGTGAGTGAAAGAGGAAGAGAAAGAGAGAACGAAACAAGTGTGAGTGTGTGAGAAAGGTACTGAAAGCGAAATAAGAAAATATGTGCGGTGTGAAACTTGTGACAAAGATGAACAGATATACGTCGAGAGGAACAGACGAATTGTAGGTAGAAGCATAGACTAAAGAGGCATCTTTACTCTATGGTAGAAGTGACATAATAGGATTAGCAAAGAGAGGCGGATGAGACGTGATGGATGAAATGTTTTTGATAAGTCGCAAATGTTTGGACAGTTAAATAAACATGAGAAATATACGGGTAGCGACGAACACAAATGCAACACATTACTGCTAGAGCAGACCAAAAATTGGGAGGTCACGGAGTCGATTCCGGCAAAGTGCCAGAAATGAAATGAAATGTTTAACGCCAACGAGTGTGTTGCGTCTGTCAGAATCTAACTCGTTGACCGGCTGCTCTGATCAGAGGTTTTAATGGTTTCCTTTATCATTTCCAAATGAATGTCGGAGCAAGCAAAGATTAGAGTAAAATATAAATGCACAACTGCTGGAATGTTTCTAATGCAATTTCCTTGAGAAACATTTTCTTATTTCTTCTGTAATGACCAAAAGGTTGTGTTTCAAGGGAGTCAAAGCGATGAGAATATTTCTAAATATAGTCAAATAAAAAGTCTTCCTTTTCGGATATGAACGACGAAAAACGAAAATTTGTGAATTGATGGAATTTATGGTCCAAATTGTGACAGCACCGTATCGAGCGCGGCTTGACGATCGCGCCCGACAATAGGCCAAAGAAGCTGAGTCCAACAGCCGGCCGTCAAAATTGCAGTGTACTTGGTGGTTGCAAATGATGTTATCAACCTGTCAAGTCTACAGCAACGCTTCGAGTCTTGGTGCACCAAGTTCCGGCGACATGCAGACTGCGACGAAATTGGAAAATTGCAACAAAACAATTCTACGGAAATCAGTGCATTTCAGGCAAAAACGGTAAAGTATTTATTTATTACCAATGTTACTAGGAATATCTTGGTGTGCTTTCTTTGCCATGCGTATAAAATGACTCACCTATATGTCATGTAGCAATATTTAAGTTCGTGACGATGTCAATGTCATGAAAAGAGAAATATTCGTCGGAAATAATGGATTTTCTGTAAGATCCTGATGACATAATGTCAAAGAGAATATAGCAAATCCTGATTAATAGTTTGAATTTCGTCCACTACGCCTTAATTCTGTTTTATTTTAAAATGACAAATGACGAAAACTTAGGTGTTTATTAAAAAATATCAAAAACGTGGATTTATACTTCAATCCATTCCAAGTTCATCTTCACACGTCCTTTTATGAGAGAGACATTGACTGTTCAAGAAACAAAATATCTATTAATGAAAACTACACTACTCGGTAATTAATTCAGTGTACAATCTCGTCCTGTCTTTCGAATGCACGGATGGAAGCAGTTGAACAAGAAGCTTATATATAAGGTTCGATCTAACGTGGACCAGTGAATGGCAGACGCCCACAAAAGAGCGTGCAACATCCGTATGCAAAGAACTTTCGGTCCTCGCGAACGAAGTTTCAAAATACTCTATGGACTGTTAAACTTGGTGAATACAAAAAATGTAAATGTAAAAATTGTGCTCTTGGGTCAGTAACGCTATTGAATGAACTAACTGTTCGAACATCTCTTTCCACTTCCAACAGATAGATTGGGACTAAAGGTAGGAGTAACTGAAAGATTTAACATTTTATTTTATTCATGTGAATACTGTACCTTCATTTTATGCAGATCTATTCAGCCAGGTAAATAATTTTACGTTGGGATGGTGAACAAAAGAGATGTAAGTTCAGAATATAAAATGCCTTTTCATCTCTTTCTGCATCGTCGAATAAATATGTTATAGCCTACAAAATGCGCAGCGTCAGATCCAGACCATTTCAAAACTTCTATGGCAATACATTGAACTTCATTTTTTCTAAAAATGTTAATAAAAAAGCAAATTTGTGCAATTAAAAACACTGATTTTTAAAGAATATAAGGATATGAATTAAGGATAGTGAAAAAATTGGAATTATAAAATTCATAGTAATATTGCCAGCTAGTTAAAATTACAGATATTTAATTTTGTATCAAATAAATTTACATTTAGAATATACAGATTTCTCATAGAATTAATATCATAGAATTTTGTATCAAATACAGTTTTTTATAATATATTAAATTAGATTATATATAATATAATTAGAAGAATTAATAATTAATTTATAATTAATAATATATAATAAAATTAGATTTTAATAAAAACACTCCCGTGAAAAATATTCTATCCTAAAAAGGTTGATGCACTCTAAAAAAGAAAGAAAACTAATGAAACGTATTGCAACCTCATTGGCAATTCTGTTTAATGCTTCATTTTACAAAATGAAAAAGACATTTCAATAGGCCAACATTAAAATAACTAATGAAAAATATAATCTAAAATAATAAAATATACGTTAATAACCTCAATTAACATGCGAGATTTGATGCATGTTAAATAAGCATGATAATTTTTAGATAATGCAAAACCTCAAATTAAACATTTTTATTTTTAAAATTAAATTTTAAAAAAAATTTTTATTTCAATGATTATATGTTTTAGAAGTTACATATTTTGAACCTTTTCATTAACATGACGAAATATTTTAAGGGCATTTTTCACAGGTTCTGTTTTACTGAATTACTTTAACAACAAAATAAGTCAAAGTTGAAGTAGTTTTGAGGAAGAACGAACTTCTGAAGAAGATATTTGGGAGTATTTTTGGATATAATAGAGGAGTAGTGTTTCCTAAATAACTTAGCAAAAAGTAGCAGGATAGGAGGGTACCATTATTTTAATTACAAGGTATAGTAATCTTGACGCATTCTGAAATAGGAAGGTACTAAAAGTTGTCAGGCAGGCGATAGGCAACCCACTACACATACGCTTTACGTTTAGAAAGTCCATAGCAGCATTGCACCGTAGATAATCTCCAAGTAACCTATTAACAGGAGAATAGAAAGTATCACCTACAACATAGACATGTATCTTAAAATCATTTTTTTTTTTTTCAATTTCATCGAGCTAACTAACGGAAAATCGAAAATGACTAGAGACACGAATATTCTTTTAGGAACTTTATCAAATTAATTGTAACTGAAAATCGCACGTGACTTTCAAAATACGGTGCATATAAGGCAAGATAATCAAGGATAAGTTAATGGATGCATTTTGTCAGTGTTGATGTATATGTCAGTGAAATGTGCGTGCGGAAGAGCTAGTATTGCTGGGCCTGACAAATATCGATGTACTAGTAAACGGTCCGGAACCGTAACCTGAGGAAAGTCATCTCGTATGTCAAAGTTGCCTACATTTTCCAAGGTATCTGTTATAATTATGGAATCGATTTGTTTACTAATATTTGTATTCTAGAAAACAATGAATACATATTGTATTTTTTATAAAAATTACTACAATGCAGTTGAGTACAAACACAGCATATTAAGAAACAAAAGGGAATCTTAATTTTTTTGTCAATATACTTTGAAAGAAATTATCTAGTAAAATTTATAGAAATAATTAATTGAAAGGGAAGCAATTTAACTTAAAAAACATGCAAATATGTGAGCGTTATCTTTGATTTTTGATGATATTTCCTTTACTATGAGTGGAAACTATCTTGTTCCTGTCCTATGGGTCGACAGCCCGCTATGGGCCTTGGCCGACTAGTGGTGACCCAGCCTCTCGGCCATGGGAGAAGTGATTTGTGTGGTTGGCAGGAAGACATTTTTTCACCGCATATACTGGTCTTCATAACCTTAGGGTGAGCTTTCTCGTCGTCACACAGCAATAGATACTGGGACATTTGAAAAGAAAGCGCACAGGTATAATTTGCCTCGTCCGGGAATCGAACCCTGGGTTGCGCCGTGGAAACCGACCACGCTAACCAACGAGCCACCTAGGGAGGCAATACAAAATATGCCGCAGAATAATTTTACAACTGAAGAAAGAATAGGAAAAAAATGTTGAGTAAGATCTCTGTGACGGCTGTGTCTCTGTCATTTTTAAATTCCCATTGGTTTGGAAGTCATTATGCTACTAAGAACAAAAACAACAGTATTTTGATAATACTCTAAAGATCAGATTTGTATTGGTTATAGATTGATGGTAAATGAACAAATATAAATGATAACATATTTATTTTTCCTGAAGAAGCTTTATTCACGTAGATGTTAGTACCCAAACTCAGGCCACCAGTTTGTTTTCGAATTTTTGTAAATCCAATTTTTCGCACAATTTAATCAAAATATTTGCAAAGATTTTGATTTAATTGTGCACAGAGATGTCTGTCTCGCACAGATTCTATATATTGAAGTACGACAAAAGTCAAATATATAAGAACCTTTTGGGTTATCCTTTAAAAAGCTTGTATTATACTCTTCAAAATAATGTAATGTTTAACAATGAAGTAGCTAAATCAGACAGATGTGAATATGCACTTGAGAAAACGTTGCTTTTAACTGTTCGTACTAATGTCTGACTTTCCGGCATCAAGTGAAAATAAGATCACTACCGCTTGATTATATCTCGGGTTTGCAGATAACTTTAAGATAAGATTGTGGTACTTTTCAACGGGTCGTAAAATAAAATGAAGCTATAGCTGATATCAAATAAATTCGTTATTAGCGGAATGAGAGTGAGAGAGTTAGAGTGAGTGAATGAGAGAGTGTGAGAGAGAGAAAGAGAGAGAGAGAGAGAGAACGATATTTTTGTAAAATAATAGAGAACATGGAAAAATTAGTAAATAGTAAAAGTACTACACCAAATACATTAACGATTACAAGCAATTATTTCATACTTATTTAAAGTCCAAATTTTATTTAGCTTTTTTCAATCATGCCATAGATTTTTAAATACTATACTTCAAATGAGATAGACAGCACACCACGTACTGAGACAGTGAGCCATTTTGGTGGCCATTACCCCTTCGTTTCTGTCCTTAATCGCAGGACGGCCATTGTGCGGGTGATCGACAGTTGACTGTCTGTCTCTTTTAAAAGGCGACACCCAACGCGCCGCAGCTCCATACGATGTGGCGTGCACGCTCAGTGCTTTCCGTGGTTCCATATGTATTCTCGTTCGTTTCTGATATGGAAAACGACTGTTTTAACGAACGTGCTTCGTTCTTGCTTTCTGGCGTTCATTTTCGAACTCACTTGTCACTTACCGTATCAAATTGGATGTTTGCTTACGAACCAATGCATTGCTCACACACACCACCGGGTAACTTCATTTGAAAGAATATTCCATACACTTTCAATCGATGTCGTGTATCCCATTTGTCCCTAAATTCACAACTAAAGATGACATGTGTCGGTTAAATATAAAATGTATATTTCAATTTGCAACCAGCTTCTTAAAATAGAACGATCCAGTGTCTTGATGCCTCTAAAACGCGCCGTATAATTTATAATTCTGTTCCAAATATCGCGATGCCTCGAACTTTACATATTTTTGAGAGACCTGGGAGTCTGGACAAGTTTTTAGGTAAATTTTCGGAACAAATTCCTTAGCTCTGATGACTATCAGTACTTGTGTGTTTATATTACAAATCTGGCTAATTTCGATTTTCGAACACATATTTAAGACATTTCTATTCTGCCTTGTTTACGCATGGTACAACTATATGCATATTATTATTATTATTATTATTATTATTATTATTATTATTATTATTATTATTATTATTATTATTATTACAACACCTCAACAATACGATATGAATCTTTCGGTCGTAAAATCTTTTATGATGAACCTTCTCACACACACCAGAATTAAGGTTTATTAATGGTAATACAATGATAGTTAATATTAGTGTACGTGAGGAAGCAATTCACGCAATTTTGTTCTCCAAAGTCGGAATGTCAGTGTATGTATGTTGCAACGCGTTAAGATTCAGTGAATACTTGACACCAAGAAGGCATTTACACACACGGCCTACTTAGAACGAAACGCAGGTTGGAAATGGCTCAGACACTAAGAAGACGGTGGAGGGACAAAAAAGAACAAAAATCAGCAACAACAAGAAAGGTAGGCGTCTTGGAGCACAGACCAAAGTTGGACATCTTGAAGTATAGAAGAATGGTAGACGTCTTGAAGTACAGACACAATGGGGACGTGTTGAAAGGGATTTTGGTATCGGATTTTATAATCACAAATTGTTGCGTAAAGTTTCTGAAGTTGTAAGTAAATTAAAAAAAATGGAAGCGTTTAAATTTAATAAACCAGTAAATTACCATACATCAAACCTTTGGTGTATGCCATCGTCATCAGCTCATAACAATAAAATAAATGAATATTTATATTTTTAACTCCGTGAATTCATTAAATCATATTCATATACATGTAAATGGAAAATAACAACATCACAGTATGTATTGATGAAAGTACTTGACGAGGATAACACTGTCTGATTAGAAGCTTTTTAGCTGAATCTTGGTAAACACATCAAAAGTAAGATCTAGTGCCGTAACGGATATCATTAAAATATTTTAATTTTAAGAGATACTTTACATTACAGTTTGTTTCCTAGCAAACACGTCAGTGTGAGGTTATAGTTAGAGAAGACAAAATAATGAGTTTTCTTAAGTTCGAAGAGTGATTTTAAAGACAAGAACTAGGAGATGTATATAAGCTCAATATCCAGAAATTGTCTGACACGTGTCAAATAATGTTACAAATTCTAGAACAATAAATCACTAATAACTATGAACACAGAACATTTTTTGAAAATGTATGCAGAATTGAATTGTTTTGTATTTATCAAGATCTGCACATGTCATAGGAAACTATGGCAAAGAAATCATTAAGTTTAAACATAATGCACCACAAGGACACACGAGTCAAGCGATTACTGGACGTTGTGTCTGTATATTTTCACTAATCTTTGCATTTAAAAATGTATCTTCCCGAATTTCCGGATTTTACGTCGTAAAATTCGGGATCATATTATTCAGGTGATTTCATTACTGTACTTAAGTATTGGAAAGAAAAGTAATTAGCAGTAATATGCGATATATCGAAATTATTCCTCCTCGTAATGTCACCAGATATGACTGAACAACTACTTACATATTTTTAAAAAAATGCATGATACCATTTACAAAGTAAAATTGGAGGATAAATTCACTGAAGAATAAAATCTCCCGCTTTAATAGATCTACGACAGGTTTCAAAACAAAACTTCGCAATTTTCAAATTTCGCAGTTTTCAACGAAAATCAGAACCAAGCAGTTTCCATAAATGCAATTTCTTCTATTTTAGCAACAAAAATGAGGAAAAAATTTCAGCCATTTCCCCCCAAAAATCATAATGTCACACATACTTAGAGTTATGTATCTCTCCCTCCGCAAAAATGTGAAGGTTCTCCCAAAGGGCAGAACAAGATCTTACTCCTGACGTATTTGCCAAGTTTCCGTTCAAAATCTGCTAATCTGAGAGAGTATGCGTGATACTGTCATCATTCCTTCTACATAGACGTCCCGATTTTCTGGTACAAAATCACGTATATTTCCTCGTTACTTGCATCAATCTTAAGTATCTTTGAAACAGTTGTAGAGCTTAATCAGGATATGTTTGCGAAGATACCGCTGAAAAGGTCGTAAAAATATATCTTTTATCGGAAATTCGAAATGGTATTGTCGAGGTGATTCCTTTGTTTTTCATCTCTATACTACAGTACAGAGAGGAAAAGTAAAAATGTATGAAACCAGATTCAGAATCACCTGTCAATTAGTTACCGCGCCCAAGAAACCCCTCCGAGAAGCAGGCAATTCCGCCACGGGGCTTGCGTTTGATGTCCACCAAACGCTTCTGTGGACATTCATCAGAGGGGCGTGGCCGCGGGCGACCGCGAGGAGCGGGGGCGGCGTCGCGGCCGCGATTGTGCCTTCTCCTGCCCTCGCCGCACCTCTCCACGCCCCCTCCCCCCGGACGAGGGCGTAGGCGCGCCCCATCCAATTCAATTGCTCGTTTACGTGTGAAGACCGATGCACATCGAATGTGTTAACGCCGTCGTTACGAAAGCCAGCCGCTGCGGCGGCGTTCCGGTTCGGCGAGTTGCCGAAACAGGTCCGCAATGGAACACGAAAGGACTGCATGAATAATGAATAACGAGGCTGCGAACGGGGTGGCGGACGCGAGGCGCTCCCACCCGATGCAATTTACAGTCCGCCGGCGCGGCTCTGCGTGGCGGTGAGCCTGGACAGCGGAATTAACACTTTCTCGTTTCGAAGTGGAAAGCGCTCCTGCGGAGAAAAACAAATATTCTCATTTAATGAATACAAATATTTGATGACATAATTGCCAGACTGATTTTTTCAAATTTTCAATAAAGGAGCGTGTTCAAACATGCTGTAGAATGTGAGGGTATTTCTTGCTTTATGGCAGTGAACCAATGCCGCAGCAAAAAGAATGTAATGATATTGAGTCTAGTTTCTCACGAAAAACCGTTTTATGTTTGGAAAATTAATTTGTGTAATTTGATAGACGATAATAGACCAAGTCTAAGTTTGTTAATATTCTTTTACAAAATTTAGGACTTTTAATTTCTTAATATTGATATTCTAACGTACACTTACAACTCCACATTATAGATCACATATCTGGCCACCAACTTTTATCATAACCTATCTCAAACTCCAGCCCTATCACCTTTCAAACTCGCCAAAAACCCCAATTACCAAGCACGAATCAAAATCAAATATCCGTATTACATATTCCTAAAGAAATTGCTGATTTAGATGTAGACTCAGGACCCGAAAAGGGCTTTCCTCCCCCTTGTAATAGCATGTAAGATTATATTTTAGGTTAGCATATACGTCTGTAAATACATATGTATAGTTATAATTACTTCGCTAGGTAAGCTCTTCAAAAATTAATAAATTAAAAAATACAACTCTACATACAGTAGCAAAGGAAAAGAATTGACGTTATTACACATATTATATTGTAAGATTTTAGTATCCAGTAGAGTTTTGTTATTAAATTTTCATGAAGATTTCCATTATTTGTCAGGATTTAAGCCACAACTTATTGAAGAAACACTAATTCTTAAAAAATATAAGCATTTAATCAGCACATATAGAAGAATTCCAGCTCTGTTAAGAAATTATCTAATAATCGATATATTACTTTAACTTTTCAAGTGGTTACTTTTTAAAGCTGGCCTTACTTGGGTAATGACCTCATAGGCGAACTGCTGACCTGACGGCACGAATGCCCACTAAGAATCTTTTTCAGCCCCAAAACGATTCCGCGACGCCTCTCTTCTGTAGCGCGGCCTCGCGGAAGCACCTCCGGCTGTGGGCTTCCTGCATCTAGACGCCTTCCCTTTCCTTTCTTCCTTCTTTAGAAAGTAGAAACCCGTGTCCAGCGGGATAACAGCTTCGTTCCGAAACTTGAAACAAAGGTGGCGCGCGAAGGGCGGGCGGCGATTCGCGGGGGCCGTGACGCGGGGGGGAACGCAGGGCGTCGGTTTCCTTTCAGCGCGGAATATCGCAGGCCGCCACTCGGCCGAGACGGCGAAAGAGCCCCGCACAAAGCCCGAGCCGGCGCGCCGGGGCGGGGGAGGGGGCAAGGCGAAGGGGGAGGAGTGGGGAAAAGAGAGTGGTGGGAGGGGTGAAGATGAAAGGAGAAAAGTGCACAGCGTGGCAGCTGGCAGGATGCTCCGCAAAAAAAGATGGAATATTGGTTACTGCAGCGGTACGGATGCAGAATGTCATGTGGGAACAGCTTGATCAAGAGATGAAAAAGTCAAATGTCAATATGAAACAAAATATCCTACGCTATATATTCAATATAAATGCAAAACATCTAAAGTTCAAAAGCTGATTTATTCATTTGGTAGTTTAGTAGCTTTGAAATGAAGAAATGTGCACAGCTGGATATAATGCAGTTACCATTAGAAAATATAATTGCCCGTGAAAACAGATCACCAGTTTCTCATTACGAATATTATTTCAAAGTGTTCCTTTAAACATTTTAATTTTAGAAAAACAATTACGTTTTATGAAATATTGAAATGCAAATAAAAATGGGTATTTAGGAATATTGAAAATCAAAGAAAAATGTGAACGGTTTTGCAAATTTTCAATCGATTGTAGAGCGTGGTATAACTTTTTTCAGTACATTTAAAAACCTGAATTTTTAAACTGAAATTAATTTAATTTCTATTTAGCAAATTCTGAAGTTTGGGTGCAATTACAGTATTATTTCAATATTTTTAGACAGCGTAGTTTAGACAACATTTGAAATTCTAAGGAAGAGCTAAATAATTTCTCATTCATTCAAAAAAAACAAAATATCATTTTTGAGGGCGGGGTAACTAGATTAAGGGAACGTCCGGTATAGAGCTAGCGGTGTTTGGTCTGCATGAAAATTGACGCGTCATATGAAGCTGAAATAAAGCACTTTTAGGAAAATAGGAAACACGTAATTGAAATTATATACTTTTACACACACACACACATATCTCTCTCTCTCTCTCTCTCTCTCTCTATATATATATATATATATATATATATATATATATATATATACAGTATTAGTTTATATCATTGCATATATTATTTTCTCTCGTGAGTTTATTTTTTAAACGTAAACATTTCTCTTCAATAAGGATGCCTAATATTGTGTATAAGTCTTAAAGATTATCTTAAAATACACGACTTTGCATGTTAAGACCAGCACTTGGGGGGGACTTTCTTTTCAGAAGTGAAAGATACTACCTGGAAATCCCGGTGTTTTCTCGGCGAAATTTTGGCGATTTTCTCTGAGCGCAAGCGAAGCTAAAGCCTCTTTCTCTGCGGCCCATTCGCAGCTCCGCCGCAAAGCACGCGCGCCAGACGAAAGCCCAGTGGGGCGAGCGCGCGCCGGAGGAAGCGAAGGAATTGTTCTCGCTTTCTCTCACGCACCTGCCGCTCACCTAGGCATTCAGCGCCTCAACTATCTATCCGCACTCTTCTAGACATCACTTCTAGCTTAACCCTTCAATGCATTTTTTATTTTACTTGTAATTATTATTTTTCATTTCATTTATTATTTGAATTAAAGGAAAAAACAATTTAAAAAAAATCAGAGGTAAATATTTTTTGAGGAAAACACAAAACCAAATTGTGTTACTCCTCCAAAAAAGGGTTATATTTCATGATTTAAAAAAGTACTTATTTTTCAAATCGTTTATGTGATAAATAAGTATAAAGCAAGTCAATAAAATAAATATCATCCGTATTTTATTCAATTATTTTCCTAAAAACGTTTTGTTTTCTGATATACGGAAACAGTGTGTGTTACCAAGAAGTTCCGATTCACGACGCCACTACATTACTATCACTTCATCTCGTTATCTTATTGCTTTACCGCGTAACAATGCATGAGGTGACATAAACGCATGATGTACATCACGTGTAACATAAAATAGTTCATAAAATTAATCGTTAGAATGTGTTTATGACCTGAAAAACATTATCTTACAGCTGAGTTACACTATATAATAAAGGCTACCGTTCATTGCTGACTTACTGTATACAGTAGGTTTAAAGTTCCAGTTCAAAGCAAAGAGTTGATTGAAGGATTGATCGATCCAAAGCAACTAATTTAGACAAACTGTGGAAAGAAATACAAAAGGCGTAGAATTCAACTCTAGAAGAGGAACATAGGCGTTATGTGAGCTCATTGGGAACGATATCCTGGGCTGTACTAAAAAATAAGGGATATCTTACTCTTACCCTTAGGAGTAATAAATAACTCATTCAAGAGAGTAACATGTTATTTTTTGTCTTTTTTGCTCTTTTTTAAGGTGTTATATCAGATGGCTCTATCGTTTTGACTTTGTAGAGAGATACTACTTTTTGTTCAGTTTTTGATATTTATAAATTAATTTGAGTCTAAATGCCATGTTAAGGTTTATTTATGTTTTCGTATTGAGTAAAAAATAAAGGATGTTATTTATTTATAAATCAACGTTATTTGCAAAACAAATCCTTTGATTTCCTTATCATGGAATGGTTGCTCTGATTTGACTGCCAATGTAAGTTTATTACGAAGTTTGGTACACATTCCACTTCATTTGATATCACTTTGAAAGTCATTTTTCTAACTTTTCCTTCTACATTTCCAGCCATTTATTCCGCGTCGTGACCTTGATTGAAAAACAATCACTGTCAACCGAATTTCTGTCATTCGAGTCTCGTCGCCTCATCCTTCAGAAAATCATGAAAGATGTGAACCACACTTCCATAATGTTCATTTCATTGCCAACACTATTCAATCTGTAGGTTTTACATTCAAAGTTTCAGAAGTGACATTTATGCCTATTAATTAAACACCTACGATGGAAAAATATAATATTCGAACCATGTGGT
The DNA here is from genome assembly GCA_964035755.1 of Teleogryllus oceanicus. Taxonomy (NCBI): domain Eukaryota; kingdom Metazoa; phylum Arthropoda; class Insecta; order Orthoptera; family Gryllidae; genus Teleogryllus; species Teleogryllus oceanicus. Next base: position 84,632,597 of record CAXIVR010000002.1, on the reverse strand, counting down.
TGTACACCTAGCACGCTATAGCATTGCCAGTAATTAGATGGTCGCGATATAAAGAGCCGATTTCAATTGTCATCTTTCAGATTTCATTAAATCCATTGTCGTCATATCACCAACAAATGACCATCGTTACGATATATTGTTTCTCTAATCCCATAGGTATCACTTCAGCGTGCTCGTCATTTTCCACTGCTGACCATTTCTCGAAAATATCAGCCATTACTTACAGTACAAGCGCTCTCACAAGCACCTCTTATTTTAATCACTAATTTTAAGACACTCGAGTTGTTAGTATTAAAAAGGAAATGGCTACAATTTAAAACTAATAAAATAGGAGTAGTTCCGCTAAGATGCCGTGATTTAACGAGCGCAGTAAGATGACTGGAACGGAAACCAGGGTTTGGAGCTGAGTTATCGGCGGAGGAGAAGGAGATGTAGGTAGGGTAGAAGGTAGTGGTGGCGGCAAGGGTGGTATGTCTGGTAGGGAGTGAAAAAGGTGAGCAAGTTATAGTGGAGGATGGTAATTTGTGACGGGTGAGAGGAGACGTTAGAGATTGGTTGGAAATGAAAGAGAAAACAAGATGCAGGATCTGAAAAATGATAACAATGCGTGTCAGCGGGTCTCTGAAAATGGTCGGGGAATGACAAGGAGTGGGAGGAAATAACGAGAGCCAAGGGGAGGAAGGGGGTGGCAGGGTTAAGGGGTAGCATCAGGGGGCAGAGGATAGTAGATAGTGATTGGACGTGAAACGGGGAGCCAGCGGTAGAAGCTATCGGGAGGGTAAGGGGGGGGGGAAGGGCCGGGGGGGGGTTTTGGGGTTGGGGGCGGTAAGGAGAGTAGGCTGTGGCACATGGCGGCAGAGTCAGCGAACGAGCGGGGGCAACGAGGGTGGAGGCAGGGTTGGGGGGTGTTAGGTAATGACATGAGGACGCCAGGGAAGGGTGGGGGTGACCAGGGATAGGAAGGGTTGGAAGGGGGTGGTAGGGATGGTGGGGTGAAAGGAAGAGAAATGAGTGCTAGAGATTGATTGAATGAGTAGTGATTCCGGGCGCGTCAACGGCTAAGGTCATTTGTCCCGTACGTGTAGTGCCTATTTCTCCCGAGAGGTGGTAACAATCTTATCCCGCTAGATGCTGAGATTTAGCGCCGACCGTCGGCTATCGGGATTTTTCCCAATTAGGAATCTCCCACCAGCGGGGCACCGCCCCAGCGGGGACGGTGGGTCACCCGGCATGTGCGGTAGTGTAGCGTAAGTTAGTGTGTGTGTGTGTGTGTGTGGGTGTGTGTAAGAGGTGAAGATATGGCAAGGGAGAGGAAGGAAACATCGCGCGCGAACCGTATCCCGTTTGTTAGGGTACTACTCCGGCATTCGCCTGGTGTTGATCAGAGAAAGCACGGAAAATTGTCGATCCGACCAGCCGGCCGCTAGAATTCTCCTTCAGACAGCGACAGAACTCGACCTAGCTAGTGTCGAAAATCCTACCACCGTCGGTACTCGAACCTCGGACATCCCGGTCAGAGGCTCTGCAGTGATTACAGTTGTTACCCTGAGCCACCTCTCCCGGATGGAGGATGCGGGGAGGGTAAAAGGAAATGAAAGTGGAAGGGAGTGAGAGGAGTGGCGAGCGTGGCTGGGCGGGGCGGGGCGGCGCGTCGCCGTTTGGCCTAGGCGGTGGGGGCTATCGCTGCTCGGCGCAGCGCCTCCCAACTTGTGATACCTCTCGTGGGCTCGCAGCGCCCTCTCGCGGCGGCTCATCCGGATTTCGCGCGTTGCCTCCTCGCGCCTCGCCCGACCTCGCCTCGCCTCGCCTTGCGGCGCCTCGCAGGCGGATTTTTTTTTTTTTTTTGTTGCGCCCATTAAAATGTAGCGCGCCACATGAATCAAAGGAACAAAGAAAGCCTCGCGGTCAGAAAGAGACTGTCACGAAGACAACAGGTCGGAAATATATGGGTGCGCCTGCGTCGTATATTTCGAATCCTTGTGTGTTTATTTAAGAAGAAATGATGAAAAGAACGGCCGTAAAGGCGTGAGTGTCCAGAAGAAACTGTTCGTACCTATATGATTCACTGCAAAACGACCAACGTGCAATGTAAAAGAAAATTGTTTCTAGAAAGTTACTCGCTTTACAAACGGATGAATGAAGGCCATTCTTTGGTAGTTTGAAGGTAATATCGATATCGACCACAGTATTTAAAGAAGTACAAAATATTGTAGAGAAATTAAACGGTTGAAAATTCAAGATATTAAATTTAATTCGACGAAAGAAAATTGTCTTTAATACTTGTAAAGGAAGGAAACGCATATGTCATATTTCACATGGCATAATATAATACAAATATATTCAAATTAATAAATGAAATATACAGGAAACTCAGCATAAAGTTGTCAATAATATTCTTGAAAACATTTCAAACTATTTAAGAAAATCATTCATCCGTGTATAAAAAAACTTCATAGACGTCAAAGAATTTCTTAGAGCGTCTGAGTTTTGTTAATTAAATAAGTTTTGTATAATCGTCGCACCCATAAGCCTTCAAGTTGGATATTTGTTTCTGCTAACGAACTGAAACTAAATAACTAATACAGTAATAAGGCCAGGTGTCTAACGGAATTTCATTATCAGATCCTGAATCTACATTTACTACTAGCTATCTCTATCCCAGGAATACCGTTCATAAATCAATAGTAAAAAAATTACAAGAAAATATTAATAAAACTTATTCTAAGAACATTTCTTTCTGTGTCCATTTGGGAAATTAAGATACGTTTCAGGTACATATTATTTTTCAACTTTAGAGGAAAAATATTTATTTGACTAATGGGAAAAGAGTTTTTGGCTACTCCTGCAATTGAATTCTGTGAGTTCTATGAATTCTATGAGTTCTGTGAGTTCTATGACATAAAAGACATTTTAGCAAGCTTATTTGAATGTATGTTCGAAAAGAAAAGTGCATTTCATTTGGAGTGCCATAATTAATGTTTAAGATGCGGAAGTGTTACGGATAATAAAAGCCAGATTCAACAGACTTGAAATTCAGTTGCTATAAAAAGAGTTATTCCACTACAAAATGGATGCTTGTCAAATAATTATTTACTATAACTTTGAGTTCAAATATTCTCAAAAAAGAGGAAGTGATTTTCTCGATTAGTTTTTCTGCGGCCGCGCTGTTATAATTACAATAACATTCATGAGACTCAATCAATTTTTTTAAATTCAAAGTTCCTACTGATTACAAACTTTATTACAACTTCAAAAACAGAGCATCTTGGTTTTTCTGCATTAGACAATAATTGATCCTTATTGAAATTATGCTCTTATCTATAGGTGCCACTAGACCAGCCGTTAAGGAAATAATGGTAGTCAAGACCTCTAGCTGCTAGCCTCTTTTCATTCAAGTCAAATTATATAACCATGATGTGTTTTAATTCGATTATACACACCTTAAAATTTGCACAAAGCATATTTGATAGGATTATTTAAGCTTTCAAAACAACTACAATTATCCATAAACAACAAAAATGAGTTTCGCATTTATTAACCTGTCCCAAAAGACCATGTCGGAAAATAATAAGTAATATAGGTTACTTATTAATTAACGTTTTAAAAACAAATTTTATTTGTTTTTGTGTGCAATGTTTACTAGTTTACTACTAGGCATTCCTAATCTGATGCAATCATTCAGTTATCAATTAATGTGTTCTTCCCGTTAATTTGTCTATTCAGCGTGTTTGAAGACAAAAATGTTTCGCAGTTCTACCCGAAAAGAATACTCTGCCAGAAAACTAGGTGTAAATTGCAATTTCTTTAATAAGAATAATATTATTTTAATTTCAACACTATTATGGGTTAAAGTGGAGCAGTGTACTTCTTCGTCAATCTTCCAATATTGACGTAACTTTGATTTTAGAAAAACGTCAAGTTTATCGGTGACCAAATACTTATGCACCTTTCCTAAAAAAAACAACAACATTAATGTCAGGATACGTTCAATATTCTACATCTACGTAAAATGGAATCAATGATAGAGAAAATAAATGATGAGAATTGAGTGCTATTCAATTTGTATAACAGTTTCATTAAGATCTCCCACATGATGAATTAATCATCATTCATGTTTGTGCATGATAAACATCAGAAATCATTTCAAAGCATTCGTGTTCCATTGCAACGGAAATCATACAATAAGCTGTGGGCTAAAATTAAAATTGTTCGAAAACTAGTGGCCTACATCAACAAAAATGCAGTTGAACGAAACCAAACACAATTGTTTTTCAAAACGTAGAACGCACATTTGTCAAGAACCAATAAAATACTCTGTAATAACTCAATAATAAATAAATATAACAAAATATATAATAAATATAACAAAAGCAGTCTTCACAAATACTGAAACAACAAAGTATATATATATATATATATATATATATATATATATATATATATATATATATATATATAGAGACGAGATCTCATATGCGCGCCCGAGAGAGCAACAGAACCCCACGCAAAAACGCCGCAAGATAAATCGCGGGTGTTTACCACTTCGAATGTGGCGCGTTGGTACGTCATCATCTAACGTCAGCCGCGGCTGAAGTCGGACGTAACGAGTGGTCGCCAATGATTTCGGGGCGATAAGCGTTGGAAAATTAAATCCTGCGATTGGCCCGTTGACAGAAAAACGAGGAACAGTCTCCGAGGGAGGAAGGGGTTCCGAGAAACCACACAGTCAGAGAAAGACAGTCGGGAAGGACAGTCGGAAAAGGCCGCCGGAGAGTTTTGATAGCAATCGCGACACATGCTGAGAAAAGGCCGAACAGGCTGATAGAGATCGCCGAAGGGTCGAGTGGACTATCATTACGTCGCAACCACGCCGCAGCGCCAAAGCGGAAGGCTGAGGCGACATTCCTGGTGCAACACAGCCAAAGAAGCAAGTTTGTTGGGAACGGAAGACGGGCGTAGAGGCACGGCCGTCCTACGGGACGACTGGAGAAGATTGTACTACTTCACGTGCGAACGGAGGAGCGGGCCAAGGAGCATCGCGGACCGGCGAGCGTGTAGCGCAGCGAGGGCGAGGTCGAGCGTCACCGCGGCGCGAGCAGCCGTTCGCAGCGATAAGCAGCTGAGGTCAGTCACTGCGTTGGCCGAGGTCCAGGTTACGTGTTCCCCAATCGCCGAAGCGTGAGTACCGTGCGACATTCAGACCGCGAGGTCGTAATATTTCAAAGGTGTGATTAAAAGGTATAACTAGGAAGTGTTCTTACCGAACGCATAACACGGAATTCAGTTCAATCCAACATAGTGGAACGAACAGACTGAAAGAACATTTTAGTGCTAAGATCAGTAGGTTTGCATAAACAATTAAATTGCCGAGTATTGTAATTAGCGGGCAAGATATGATTTTGAGTATTTAAGGTAGGGAGGTTATTGTTTATTTGCACAAGATGGAGCAAGAATGTTAATCCAGAATTAGGATTATAATTATCATAAAAATAGGATTGCAATTTGTATATTATAATCTAGTGTGTATGTGTATGTGCCTCTGGAAAAGTTTCAGAATACATGCCTAATTTTACCAGAGCCATCCAAGTGTTTCATTAGAATTCGATCCATCCTGATTCTATCCATTGCAAGCTACCCTTTTTGCCTCTCACAGGCAAGACGAACGAACAACCTGACAGGCCTGGCGTCGGAGCGACAGTAGGCTGCCGCACGGCGCTGGTAACGCCCGAGCGGTGCTTCACACCCTCAGGGCTAACGACCCTGGTCAAAGACAAGGTTGCATTGTGTCGCGCGCCGAGCTGATCCACGGCGTGTGTGTTCCGTCACAATATATATATACACACACACACACACACACACAAGAACGGTCAGAATGAAAATTAGTAGTAAGAAAAAATTAGAAGTAAGTTAAAGTAAGGGACTTTTTTAGATTCCTTACAAGAAAGAAATTGATATACGAAATCTACTGGGGACGTTGTCATGATGATGTGAGTACCTTAGAAACTAATGTTTCGGTGATACCTGATGTGCAAAAACAATTTACACGAGACAAATCGAGGAATATAATGAAGCAAGAAATTAAAAGCTCGAACAAAATAAAAAACGATAAAAAAAAAAAAAGCAAATAATGAAAATGTGGTAAGTACACGAGGAGATGAGAAAGGGTGAATCCGATTTCTGGAAAGAGGACAGAATGGAGAGACAAGGGCGGAATGCACACACCGAAATATTAAGATGAAGTGGCAGGAGGGGAAGGGGAGAGGGGTGCTGGCGCTGAGGCGGCGGCGGCGCCAGCGTCTGCGGGCTGCAGCAAGAGGTTCCCCTCCGCGCCGCTTCCCCTCCGCCGTTCGCGCCGCGCCGCGCCGCCTCGCTCCACCGATAAACAAACGCGCGCGAGGCGGCGCGAAGCAGGAGGAGGGGGCGGAAATCGAGCGTCGCCGACCGACGAGGCGCTCCAAAGGCGGAGGCAGAGGAGAGGGAGGGGTTGGGGTTCCGGGAGACGAGCGAGTGAGAGGTACAGGGCTGGTGACGGCAAAACAGTAGAAACGGAGCTCCGCCCAGCTCCCAAGGCGGCGAGGGGCCCATGCAGAGAAGTGAGTGTGTCAGGATCGGGGAGGGGGATGGCGCAGAGGAAAGGGCGCGGATGGAGACGGTATGGGGGTAGGGGAGATGGTTCTGCAGAGGAGTGACGCGAGGGATAGAAGAGCTGAGACGGTAAAGCAGTGGAGACGAAGCAGCTCAGGCTCTCTACCTAGAATGAGATGTTGCTCGAAGACCCAGAGCTGGCGATGTTCACGAAGCGGGCAATGTAACTTAACAGCATGTTAGAGAGAAAGGAATGTGAGGAGTCAAATGTAAGTCAAAAGTGATTAGGTAGTCCACCCAAACAAAACAATCAAACACAAAATGGGCACAGGCTTGCTCTCAAAATGCGGAGGATTAGTATGAAACATAGAGAGAGGAAACTCATTGCAGTGTCAGAACGTTTTGAAACAAGAAGTAAAAATGATTAAAAATAAAGGAACGGTGTGTACAGATTGATGAAATGGAAAATCTGAAAAATATCAGCAATGAAGGGAAATGGTATGGAATAATAAAGTTAAGAAGAGTGAATAGCCACGCCAGAGTACGCAAAGGACAATGAAAATGAAGAGACGCTGTAGATATTTAGGATGAAGATGGGCGTGGCAATGGGCGTGAAGCGGGCGTGGCGTGGGCATGGGCTGGTGGACATGAAGGCGGTCATGGGGTCGGTCGTGGGGTCGGTCGTGGGGTCGGTCGTGGGGTCGGTCGTGGGTCGATCGTGGGGTCGGTCGTGGGTCGTCGTGGGGCGTCGTGGGTCGGTCGTGGGTCGGTCGTGGGCGGTCGTGGGGCGGTCGTGGGGTCGGTCGTGGGGCGGTCGTGGGGCGGTCGTGGGGGCGGTCGTGGGGGCGGTCGTGGGGTCGGTCGTGGGGGCGGCCGTGGGGCGGTCGTGGGGGCGGTCGTGGGGGCGGTCGTGGGGTCGGTACGTGAGGGGCGGCGTGGGGCGGTCGGGGGGCGGCGTGGGGGTCGTGGGTGCGTGGGGTGGTCGGGTCGGTCGGTCGCGGGGCGGTCGGGCGCGTGGCGGCGGTCGGGGGTGCGGTGGCGAGACGGGGGGGCGTGCGGCGGGACGGGGGCGTGGATGGGCGTGGGGCGTGCGCCCGCGCAACGTCGCCTGCAGCCAAAAGCAACAGCAAATAAACCTTAAAAGCGAACTTCAGCGTCGCCGGCGCCGATGCAAAATGGCTCCCCCGGGGATGCGGAGACGGCCATGGAGACTCAAAGGGGCGGGGATGGGGGATGAGAAAGTAGCGCGAGCGCTCAATCGCGGAGAAAGAAGAAAGGGATTGACCAGCGAGGGCGAGAGCTCTGTTTTTAGGGTAAACCGATATATTGAAAGAGCGTTTGTTTTTTCTTTCTTCAAGTTTTGGAATGGAAGTAAGATTACTTTGATTTACGAAATGGTGAAAGGATGTGTGAATATTTCATTCCAATAATCATTATTTTATGTCTCACCCATTCTACAAACTTATTAATTATGAAAGGAGTGTGTTAACTGATTTTCAATTCACACATTTCTACCCATCATGTTAAAGTCCTTAGTTATTTTTTATTGTAAATATATCTGTTGAAAAGCCTGAAATAGTTTAGTAGCTACCAATGTCTCGTTAAAAGACTATGTGCTTTTAGGAACTTACCTTCCGGTAGATTTTAAAAACTGCCTAAATACCAAAGATTTTCTTGTTTAAATATATATGTAAATTTATTTACGTATTAAATACATAATATTAAATATTATTATGTTAAAGAAGTAATGCAACTACACAGCAAATTCATAACATTCTTATACAAGTGAAAATCGTATTGCAATTAATATCACACGGAATTATCGATGATATATTCCAATTCTTTTAAGGTATAAAAACTGGAGAATATGTCTAAAATCTTTGTTAAAAAGAAATTTCTCATTCTAAAACATAAACACTAATTAGGTAGACTAAGTTATTTTTAGAAAAAGAATAATTAAATGCATATGACAACTTGTAGAAAACAATTATTCTCTAGAAAAATTACATATCCTAGTAATTTAAAAATGTCAAATATATATCTTGCAAGAGTTGAATATTTTCTTTTGTGCTCATTGATTGAAGACAATTATTAAATTTCGGTAATATAACAATTTTGTAGGTTGTCAAAAGTACGACGTTCGTACGAAAGACATAACATAATTGCGAGATTAAGTTAACCTATTTGAAATATTCAAAATACTCATTGGAATCTTTTTTAATAGTGAAAAATCTTTAAAACACAAGTCTTTCAAATTTCATTCCGAAGTTGTGAAGAAACCACATTACTAAAGTAAGCGCATAATTGTTGGTATAGGGTAGGTGATCGGCAGTTTTCAAAAAGCACACAGACTTATTCGCTTAAACCAATTGCATTACTTTCTTACATGAAGTAAAATACTTTGTCAACGCCAAAACTGTGCGACTAATATTTAAAGTTCTAACGACAATTACAAATGATTATTTTCTAAGCATCGCGATCACTGTTCGTTATCCGTATGGTACACACACTCAAAAACGTTTACGTCTACGTATTTCTCAATCTCTGTAACCAGAATTAGTTTGTTTCAAATTTATAGTGTTCATGTTTTATTAAAAAAAATTCTCCATATAAATTACACACATTTCAGCTGGTAAATTCAAAATAGTTACCATTTGACATAATCTCATTGGTGATACAGGTACTTTCCAATCTGCCGCTTACTCTTACTGGTGTTTCATTTATAGTAATTACTCTGGGCGACAATGCTTCTGCGTTATAGCGAACGCAGCTAAAAAACGGAGCAAATGTGATTTAAGGTGTTATTTTTTTTTTTTGCCTTTTTCTGTGAGGTTTGCAATCTTCCGTTAGCAAAGAGTTAATTGAGTGATTGCTTTGGCAGGTGTGTTTGCAGCGCTCCCTTCAGTTTGCACGGCTCCTCCGGCTGAAAGCAGAGGCAGCCGAGGGTGAAGCCGGAGAAGGCACGTGTCCTTGAGGCACTGAAGAGTCTGGAAGGCGGCGTAATGGGCTTAAAAGGACTCGGCGCGGCGCCGGCGTCGTCGGCTTCGTTCACCTGCGTCTCACCTTCCTTCCCTCACGCTCCGCCATCAACCTGCCTTCCACATCGTCCTCATTTGGCGCTCGCGCAATCACCGATGAAGTCGCCACCTGGAACGTGCTCACATCACCAGTTTATTCTGGCTGTTACGTTAGTCTTTCTTTCCTGTTCCATCCTTAACACTTATCTTCTTCTCCATATTCACTGCTTGTGTCACAACTGCCCCTCCTTATATTCGTCTTTGTACAATGTCACTGTCCAACATCATTTAGAATCATTGCTCTCACGCCTCAAAGCGGATTAGTCTCGATCGTCGCTTCCATCTTCACTTTCGCGTTGTCACTGCTTAAATTTCCGTTCTCTTCCTTCCCACTGTCGGTGCCGGTCCAGCCACTTACAGCCTCACATCGGCCTCCGCCGTCACAGTCACCGACTTTCTCATTTTGTTCTCACCGCTATTATCCTTACCCACACCATCACCTTTACCATCTTCTCCACCTCGCAGCTACCAAACGTCACCTCTCCCTTCACCTCTTTTGCCAATCTTCTCTACCGCCCACCACCGCCATCTCTCGCATCCTCCAATTTTCACCTTCAATGCCGCCCACGCACCCTAACGGCGCTTAGGAGCTGCTGTCCCCGCCGTCCCCGCCCCCACCCCCGCCGCCCCCGCCGCCCCCGCCGCCCCGCTACCGCCGCCCCGCCGCCGCGCCCCGCCGCTCCGCGCCGCCACCCGCAGCCCCGCACGCACCCCGCAGCCCCGCACCGCAGCCGCCGCCCCGCCGCCCCGCCCTCTGCCCCGCTGCCCCGCGCCCTCCGACCGCCGCATCACACCACTTCCGCCGCAACCGCTGCTGCCGCCCTCAGCCCGCCACCCCGCCGCCGCCTGCCCGTCGTTCAACTTGGCCGCGCGGGGGCTCAGCGGCGGATTAAGGCGCGTCGGGCGCAGATGCGCCGGGCGCAGGTGGAGAGCGCTGCAGACGCGCGCGCGATCTGCGGGCGCCGCGCGACAACTCCGCCGCGCAGACGAGTGGAAGCGCTCGTTCTTCAGACGGACTTGAGGGTTGATTAAGATGAACGAACTTCTCTTCCGCAGCTCCACACTTTGCCAGGGACAGACTTCCGCGAGTTCACAGACCGAATTATTTAGTGGAGGCGGTAGAATGTCAAACATACTCCTACGAAGTTGTAGATCTTACTTACCTGTGGTGTCAAAGTTACGTGATTATTCTTCGTCAAACCTAAACCTCTAATATCCAAATTTTGATTTGTCGAAGAAAGTTGATATTGTCTACACTATTAGGATACGCGAAGAAAGCATTTGTACTCCAGAAATCATTTGCGTAAAGTAAAATTATGTTATTTAAGTTATCATAAACTACACCGTATTTTCCTTTTAAACATTATTCAGAAATTCAATACAATGTATCTACATATCCATCATTTCAAGGAATGCAGACATTTTTAAACTCGGGTTAAGGTATTCTAAAAATCTGGTATAGCTCTTAATTTTAAAACTCAATATTATTGCAAAAATAAAATGTTGAATTTTGAAGCATAATAGTTTCGTTACCCCCTATAATCCGAACGCAACCCGGAAGGCAATGTCAACAAGAGTACCATATTGTGACATACCAGACTGTCACACAATATTTTGATGGGAATTGGGGACAATAATTTATTAAATTCTTCGTAAAAAGTGTAAATGTTGAAGGCATAGGCATGCAGGCAAGGCGTTCCTTAGCAACCAGGGAAGCGGAAGTAAATAAACATAGCGCGGCAAATAACGGACAGAATATTGCGATATAAGAGCATGTAGGATTGGTGGTAAACTAGTAATGGTGTATGACGTAGAAGGAAACTAGAAATTGATTTGGAAAAACACGAGATAAGAAGGTATGAAAATTATGGAGGGTTGAACCTCGTAATATTTGAGGAGAGGAGCTTTAGACCGTGTACCGTGCACATCGTGCCCCAGAGGTTATTATAAATGATACATGCGGGACTTAGTGGAATTTTGCGGGAAATAATTGAGCAGTGAGGATTTATATTTTGTGTGCATATTTCTATTGGGAACTTTGAATAATTCTGGCACCTGGAGTAGTAAATGAAACAATTAATAAGTTGAGGAGGACATTGACCCGGCAGCGGACCGAGAACAAGATACAAGAGAGAAGATTGGTCGGAGCGGTGGATTCTTCCTGGCCCCATCGTCCAACAGCGCATGGATATCTAAATAGTAAGAATAATAGCGCTATAGATAATTTTTACAATCGGTCATGACCAGGGTGACATTGCATGTTTAAAAGAATTAATCGGGAAATAAACTTATAACGTTCATTCTGAAAAGGAAAAGCTGATTATCATTTCTTTAGCATCTTGTGCAATCCATAGTTTAATAATTTCTTTCCAGAAAAAAATTTCAGATTCCTCCTTCTTCCGTATGGACGGATGCTAGGAAAAAGGATCGTTTGCTAGGAAGAAAGTAAGTACCGGCGACGATTATTTTCTTAAGAACCCAACCGGCAGAGGTAGTAGAATAATTGCTTCCTTTAGATGTGTTTGCCGGAAATTTAAAATCGCAACCCTTTCCTGGCGCCCAAAAATGATATAAATTCGGAAACCGGTTGCATAAATAATTTAACAGAAACTGAGAGTGTTTCAATATGTGTAAAATATGAATAAGATTCGGAGACCGCTTGCGATTTCGGAACACAGTGTGGATAAAGACACTTGTTGATTATACGAAGCTGTAGAATTTGTGTGATCTAACATGGTTTTTCTGAAGTGTCATAGGTATTTAACTTACTACATTTGTAAAAGAAATGATATGTAATAATAGATATTTTTCAAACTATTTTAATGAAGTAACCATTATCTCAGGATTGTAAAATATATTGGTGTGATTCACTTTATAACCTGAAAATCTTTGATAACATTAATTGATTTTTTCCCTTTTCTAATCTATTGTCTATTTTTGTACACAAACATTACAATGTATGACAAAATGGGTTTAGAGGTAATTTATGTGTTCAAATCTCAATTTCTGAGATAAATGCAAAATATTAATTTTTTTAATTTTAAAATTTCAAAATTTCTTTGGTCGTAAATATTCAAAATTCTGGCAGGTTTTTAACATTAATTACTTTTTCAATGATTTGATTTTGCGTCGAATTTTACTCAGAGATTCCTCGAACTTCGTATTGTCCAGAGAGTAAATTATTCTCTTTCTGTGTTTCCTAAGAGTATTTTGTGTCCTTGCTTTATGAGATATTGGAATGTACTAATTCAAAATATACGTGTAATCTCTATTTTCATCTCTTCCCTGATATAAATTTAAACCTTTGTCGTTGTAAATCTGTTATTTGTCAATGTTTAATGCAAACATGACGGTCATTCATATCGATCAGAAGAATTATTTGGTTGGCTGCCTTCATACAGCTGCTACACTCGCATAGAATTAATTACATTCCCCACTTCGGCGTTTCAATAATTCAATAGTAATATACTATTTTTCTTCGCATTCGAACCATACAGGCAATGAGGAATTTCAAATGAAGGCTTTACGTTAGTTATAACTCTAGAAATGTTTCATTACTGAAATCCAATCATAACCAATAACTACTATATATGGCAAAATGTGACGAATTAGAGTATCAATATGTCAAAGTGCCACAACTCTTACTGTGAGGATGTGTAAGAGAAAACAAAACAAAAGACAAACATGGATAATCTAATATTTTAAAGGGAGTATTGGGGTAAGATCGTGAAAATGGTTTCGAGAGTTATTCTTTTTTGTGAATGATAAATCTGATCAAATCAATAAAAAAATGCTTTTCACGTAAGGATTTAACTTAACCCCTACCTTCGACCTGTGAATCGAAAAAAGCGTATTTTTGACCAGTAATTCATTAATATTAATTATTGGTCGAAAAATATTAATATATGTAGGTAATTATATTACTCTTTCAACACTTCAGAATGATTATATGAGTTTTTTAGAATTTTTCCGAAGTTTCTTAATCTCAAAAACTCCATTAAAATGCAAAAGACGTTTAAAAAATTTAAATATAAAAAAATAGTCCTGTCCATTTTAATTCGATTCCCGACAATTATTGTTTTATTATTATTATCATTATTATTATTGTCACCTTTTTACCGAACAAATAAATGTCTCAGAATAACAGAATAATGTTTATAAAGTCTACAACAAAAAAATAGGATATTGAGAAAGTTTAAGTTGTATTATGATGTTTTAAAGAAATATTGAATGGGGTATCTCGGAACTTGGCTGCCATGTTTCGGCGCCTAAGGGATCACCCACAGACTTCCTCGCTCACTGCCCTTTCCCCTCAGAGTTTTTGAAACTACAAAAGCTTGAAAAACACTATAGAGATTCTTTAAAATGTTTAAAGAATAATCGTTACGCCCATCAATTAATATTATCTTTCTATTGCAAAAAAATAAAATACCGATAAAGAACCAAAATATTTATGATAAGAGTGGTAAAAGTATCATTTTAATTTGCGGGTAGAAAAACACGAGGTCGAAAGGCCATGTGGCGCCATCGGACGAGCAATATAAAACGAGCACGCAACCTACGAGCACAATAAAAAATTTTACGTGTCATACACTAGGTTTTAGATAGCCTTCCTACTTTCATTTTATTTTCATTCAAGTATGCAAATCACATACATTAACGTTAGTAGTAGCTGATGCGGTCAGATGAAATTATTTTCTCTCCTTTTGTATTCGCATTTATATTGTTATCTGAAAATTTGAGCATCGTATTACTTTTAGCACTAGAGCTAAACATTGAACTTCTAGCATGCAACGCAACGCAAAGAACCGCTTTTACTATTGGCTGTCTATAATAATGTTTTTGTTCTAGGCCAAATGCAGTGGTAAATTGAAAGCAAAAACTATACCTATAAACTTTTTTTTTGTTTTAAACCGATTAATTAATATATAAAAGCATTTATCATCCGGATCTATTTTCATTATCTTAGCCAGCTTTCCTCTTATAAAGAATTTCTTACTTTATATAAGGGAAAATATTGATTAGCATTTCTTAGATTAAATGACGCTTTGACATTTTTAACTTTCCCATAGGTTTCTCGTTAATTCATTTTCAGTAATTCTTCAATTTGCTAATAAGTGCCTATCGACGTACTTATTGCTTCGGATTCTCAAAAATGTGATTCTCACTAGGGATGTGTCGATCACGATCGAACTAGTTCAATTAAGTTCACAAAGGAACGGTACGATACGGAAAACCTTTAGTAATTAAACCGGTTTTTTCTCTGGTCCGTTCGCCGGTTATCGTTCGTCGTTCATCTTAGTTCAGAGTTCCCTGATCGCTCCCGCAGTTTGCCGGTCACCGCTCCTCGTTCACTTTAGTTCTACTTAACTTGATGGCCATGTTCCTCAATATACTTTATTTTTATTAATTATATGACTCAACAATTCGATAATCCAAAGTATTTAAATAAAAGAATAAAATGAAAATAAACGTTCTTTATTATTTTACGGAATTGTCATTCAGGGGTATTGCACCACATGAAAATGAAATGAAGTTTTTTTATAAACCTCCTACAAAAAAGTTACTTTTATGACAAGTAAAGCGTGCTAAAAGTTCAATTTTTAGTATTAGAAAAGTGAGACAATATTAATTATATTCAGATTAAACTGAGAATGTAACAATGAAAACAAAATACATTATTCTGAACGCAAGAGCTACCACTGACCTTCATACAATATGGATTTGATTAGTATGTTTGAATGAAAATGTAATGAAGGTTAAAAAGACTGACTAAAAAGTAGTGTATGGCACACGTGGTAAAAGTGATTTTATTTTCTTTGTAAGATTGGGCAATTCGTCTTTTCGGCATCGTGTTGCAACATTTTCTACTCGCAAAATAAAATGAAACATTTACCACTCCTCTCATAAATAATTAATTCTACAACTCTATAATAAAGGCAGATTCTGCGCATTGTTAACAGCACGTCAAGTAGACCATGTTTTATATCCTTATAAAAAGACGGTTACCAAGACAACTGTCTTGTTACCATTAAAAAATTACTTCATGGAAATCAAAGTATCCCTTAGTAACCCTCTATAACCTACTGCTATTCCCCCATGTTTCAAACACCTTATTGCAATATAAAATTACGAACTTTTCCATAAATGTATTAATATAATTTTTATACAATTGTAGAAGTAAATTTCATATTTTGTGAGCGAAGTGTGTGTTTTTTCTCATGGTCTCGGTTGATTTTTGGGCCTCGACCTTCGGTCTCGTCAAAAATTTGAATTTCAACGCTGAAACAACGCCTATGTCCAAGGTTGCCATATCAATTCAGGTGAAAATTCACTATCGGAGGGATAAAATTTCGCTCAATTCCGCCAAATAACGTAGTGGAGAAAGAAGATGATCAGTGAAGAAAGTTGACTTTCACACTAGGGCCGATAATTTCAAAATAGCTGAACGTTCACAAGACGTTTAACATTAAATACTCTTGTGCATAAAGCCTACCTATTAAGTCTAGTCTTATGCCTAAACACATCTACAATTTCTACAAAAAGGACAAAAATGCATATCTGAAAATAAAAACATTTCTGACATATTTTCATAATAGTTGCATTACAAGGTGTTCAAACCTAAAACACTTGTGCATAAGCACGGCTGACTCTAGTAAGCCATGTCATAGGTCATTTATTTTAGAAACCGCTATTCAATAATTTGTTGGAAAATGTGAGTATTATTGACGATTTAAGTAAGCAAAGAAAGCATTCAGCCTAAAATTCTCTCAAGAAACAACGGATTCCGCCAAATTGACGGAATCCCGCAAAGTGCATTTTCTTCCCGCAAGTCGACGCTTGTTTTTGGCTCAATTGGCGGTATTCCGCCCAATATGGCATTCCTGTTTATGTCACCAAAAGAAATGAACTATCTCGTTCTTTTGAACTAGTTCAATGAACTACTTCACTAAAAACAATGATCGTATAAAGAACCTTTCACATAAAAGAACGACTCTGCCCATCGCTAATTCTCACCTACTCAGCACGCTGATCAAGAATTCTAAAGGCATTTGACTGAAAAACACGATAAAATATAATATCTATAGTTGAGAATTCAATTGACGAGTACTTCGTGAACAAAACTTAGTTTATTGTTTAACATTTATTCTCTAGATATAATTTGTGATTTAATTAACCTGTTAAGAAATCGACCAGATTGGCTTTCTGTCAAAAGAACAGATTATAAATGAAATTGATATCACAGAAGAGAATAAATCCAGGCGACCGAACACTATCACCACACTTTTTTTTGTAATGTGACCTCAAAAAGTGCCTAAAATGGTACGCCCGTGTTGACAAAACGACAAACATCCATTGTCGAATACGCAATTTATCACGATGGAGTAAAATCATAAAATCACACCTCTCCGATCTGTCATTCAGCGGGAAAAAATTGCGGCACCTTGGTCCCCGCGCCGACTGTAGTGATGAGCGATCCTCGAGTGAATGTGATCGTTGCTTATAGAACGAAATAGATATGAGAACAGGACTAAAACGCAATCTTAACGATAACAAAAACGAAGAGACTCGACATTAACGTCGCAATTGTTTATTATTTATTTTTTATTCTCCTAACTGCAGACGTTTAGAAAAATTGTGTGAATCGATCCTAAGCTCTACTTAATTTAATTTGAAAAAAACAACGAGAATCTATTCAGATAAATACAAAATTTGGAAGAGAAACAAAAAAAATCATAATAACTTTTTAGAAACAATTTGATACTCCGACAAAGAAACGTAATTTAGAATTTACGAATTTTAAGACTACAAAATGAATTACATTTATGTCCAAAGCAAAAACAAAAAGAGCATACTCGCATTGCTCAAACGATCGGAACTGATCGAAAAATTTGGAGTATGTAAGATATTACCTCTAACTGTAGTACAATAGTTGTTACAGGTTGTTTATACTCATTTTACAGTCAAATGGTAAATAATGCATTTTGTATCATTGTTAAAATTAATGTTACTTTTCTTGTGATGCTCAGTATAGTCTCTAATTGTATAGAAAGCAAATGTATAGTTTTGCAAAAGGTTTGGGTTTATGTAAAGATAATTATTTCCATTCTTAAACAGTTTTGTCACGTAAGTGTCTTGCGTGATTAGTAAGATATTAGCTATGTATAAATGGTTTGCTACAAACAACTCTGAACATAAAATATAAGTCAAGTAAGTCTATTAAATGACGCAATTGCTCACGCTGATACAAATATTTTTATTGTATATTTTTATTGTGAATAAAGATTTGAGGTGTGAATACAGATATATCCACTTAAACCTGCACATAAAATTATGTGATTAAACTGTCAAGTTTCATTTGCAACATCCTTGGAAAAATGCGTAACGTAGGGCATCATCATATACCGTCAGTTTAGAAACCTAATCAATTGGTAATGACAACAAATAAGGATTATAATCCTTGCATCAATGCAGAAAAAATTTACAAAAATGTTATCAAAGCAGAGTAAATCTTATAGCAACAACAAAAATTAAGTGAGACAGTAAACGTGTGTCCAAATATTCCTAACAAGAAGGGCTTGTTCATTTGTTAAGTAAACAGGAAGAAATCCAAGACGAATAAGGAAAAAATTGGAAGGATAAGTAATTTGATGTTAATTGTATACCAGGGGGAGTTGGAGTTACTTGGGCAAATTTGATAAAATAACAAATGTTTTACTGTTGTTATTAGGGTCAACGATATCAAAGTCGTTGTGAGAGGACGTAAGAGTTATTGTCAAAAAATGACTAAATTTCAATTAAATAAATGGCTGTAACGACACACAGAAACAAGTATACTATAGTGACAGATAAAAGGAAGGAGGTTGGGTCCAGATAGGCGAGACAAGGTAGCCAAAGAGAAATAGGTTTTCCAAGGGAGTGAGATGTCAGAGTAACAGGTATGAGTTGTGAGGCATGATAAAGGGGATAGGGGACTCGGGTGGCTAAGCTGTCAAAACAACGTGACGCGGGAAAGAAGAATGGATGGCGCGTGAGGTAATAGTCTCAGAGACTCGAGTACATTGCCAACGACGAAGAAACACGATGTAAATGACACAAAAGAAGCATAGAAGATCGATGAAGACTTACACAAATAGCACAAAATCAAAGGCGACGAAGAACATAGGCATTCTAATGGGTGAAACAGGAAGTACTGGACCAACTGATATGGAAAAGGCACAGGTGAAGACCGTGAGGGATGAAAATATTGACGCTAGTGATTATGACGGAAACGTCGAGGATGATGTGACAAGAGCGAAGACGACAGGGTGAATGGGAACAGGTGAAACTGTGATATCATGGATGATGGGGGCCTGGGGATGACTGGGTCGGAGAGGTTGTCGGCAGATTGTTAAATCCGTGTGATGACGTGGACGACCGGGTGATACGAGAAAAATAAGCTACGGGAGAAAGAGAAAGATCTAGAACAGATGAGTGCAAAAAAGACAGTGTTCGCAACGGGAACAAAGAGAAAGAAGGGAGCGTCAAGGCGACGGAACCACGGGGGCAAAGCGGACTGTATAAACAGGAAGACCACGAAACTTGAGTGGGTCGGGCCGCCGGCATGTGAGGGGTGAAGGAACTGCGGGACATAGTGAAAGGGCATGTGGTGTTAGTGGCAAAACGGACTGGATTATCACAAAACCCACGAAACTTGGGTGGGTCGGACCGCCACCACATTAGGGGCGAAGGAACTGCGGGACAATGAAAGAGCATGTGACGACAGTGGCAAAACGGACTGGATAAACAGGAAGCCCACGAAACTTGGGTGGGTCGGACCGCCACCACATTAGGGGCGAAGGAACTGCGGGCAGTGAAAGAGCAACAGTGGAAAGGGGAAAGGGGGTGGGTTGGACCGCCGGCACCTTAGGGAGCGGAGCGAGTGACGGGGCCCCGGGGAAGACGCGACGACAGGCGCGCCGGGGGCCTGGAAGCCGCGTGGCCGCAACAGCGGCGCCACGAGGGGGCGGGGCGGGCGCTGTGGGCGGCGGCGACGGCGCAGGTCGTTAAGGCGTATAACGAGGCCCGCTCTCCATCCGTCGGGATAACGAGCCCTGACACAATGCGGCGGCGGGGAGGGGCGCGGCGGCGAAGACGGCGCGCGGCGGCCCCGCCTCGCCCCCGGCCGCGTCCCCAGGCGACGCGACGCGACGCGCGTCCTCACCGCGTGAGGCCACGGCGGCGGTGACAATGTGTGGGTGGCGATGGCGATGGCGACGGCGGTTGCGGTTGTCGGGAGCGGTGTTGGGGTGCGGTGCTGGGGCGGTGTTGAGGGTGGTGTCAGAGGCGGTGCCGGGGGCGGTGTAGAGGGTGGTAACAGAGGTGGGTCGAGGAGCAGGAGTAGTAGGTGGTGTCCGGGAAAATGGTGGTGGCTGGGTCGTGCGCAGCGGTGGGGAGGGGCGAAGGGAGGAACAGTGACGAGGGCAAGGGCGATGGCGGGGCGATGGCGGGGGCGATGGCGGGGCGATGGCGGGCGATGGCGGGGCGATGGCGGGGCGATGGCGGGGCGATGGCGGGGCCATGGCGGGGCCATGGCGAGGCCATGGCGGGCGATGGCGGGGCGAAGAGGGGCGGGAGCGGGTGACGGGACGCGGTGGGGCAGGGCGGGGTGACGCGGGGCTGGGAGGGGCGGAAGGAGTGCGGGGCGGGGTTGGGGTGGGTAACAGGGACGGGGGAGCACGCCGCGAGGATGCGTTTCGTAACACTTCTGCGCCCCCCTCCCCGGAGACAGCGCTCAGTCGATTTTGAATAATCTGACGCTGAGTGGTATCGTGTAGCTCGCTAACTGCCCTATTTTGTTTTTGATTGTCGACAGATTTCTACTCGAGGAGATGTCGTTAAGATCAAATATTCCATCTTCTCTAATGATGGTTGTTAGAGGTCTGGGAAGTGGGAAGTAAAATGAGCGAAGAAGTTGAACTGAGCTCGTTTTATGTCTTTTATATTTATTTTCTCTCTTCAAACTACCAATTACTGTTGGTTTGTTCACGTTTTACTTCACTTCTATTGTCAAAAAAATGAATAAAAATGCAAATGATGTAACTTACAGTAATCATAGTATAATTGTTAGAATAATAGAGAATGCCCCCACACAACGAAATGAAACAACAAATTAGGATACTGAACAATTACGAAACGTTTTGTGAAAATATTAATTATTAATTTTGGAATATTATTATTTGTATCGCATTTATTTAATCACGATTAATTACACAATATGTAAACCTTTAGAGTGTATGCAAAACGAAAGTAAAATTGTTATAGCAGTACTGAAAAAAAAAACATACGCGTCGCTTTCATAAGATTTTAATTAAATGCATTATTAAAGAAGGCAACTAATTTAAATCAGTGAATTGATGCACTGAGTCATTAAATTAATTGAAAACATAATATTATTTATATTTTGTGAATCTATATCAAAACCTATCCTTGTTTATCCTTACGAATGTATAAAGTAACTTAATTAAATATGAAACAACTTCTGTATTTCTTGTCACACTTGAAGATCAGTATGTCAGGTTTTGTTCATGATTGCTAGTAGCTATAATATATTATTATTATTATTATTATTATTATTATTATTATTATTATTATTATTATTATTATTATTATTGAGAGCGAGGTCGAGGTAACCGGCTTAGAAAATCACGAGTTGATATATTCACAAAGAGAATATTTAAGTTCCGATTAAACATTACGATTTAACGAGTCTTCTCTATCCTATTGCACAAAAATTGATTCTTTAAATATTTTGTTAGTTATTTAAACAATACACAATTAAACCGATTGTATAGAAATAATAACAGTCTCTTTAATAAAGACAGTATTATTTCATTCTATGTCAAATGTTTATTTGTGGGATCTATATAATAATACATTTAACGAAAGAATTACTTTCATGATTTGAGAAGTATATTAATGAAGACAAGATTCAACAGTGTTTGTGTGTGTGTTTGGGTGTTGGGAAGAGAGCATTGATGTGTTTTTAATGAATGACTCGACCTATTCGGAGAACACACTTGATGAGATTCTCCTTATCGTAGTGGGGACATGGCTGCGGGTCGCGGCGTGTACGCGGAGTGGAATAAAGCACGACGCGCGTGCAGTCTCTGAGGGCCTGTAACGCAGACGGCGGCCGCCAGACGGGGGCCGACCGCACGGACGCGTTCCTTTGAGCCCCTCGGGCGTTTCTGCGAGGGAGCGAGCGCTGCCACGCCCCGCCGGCGGAGCGGTTGAGGCCGCTCCACAACCGCCCGCGAACGGGAACGCCCACGCGAAGGCGAGGACGGGAACGGGGACACGATACGGTACATGCGCTTCACAATAAACGCAAACGGGAAGAGGAACAGCGCTACGAACCTCTAGTGGCAAAGAGAGACCTCAATGAATTATTGAGAGTTTGGTTTGGTTTGTTTTTCGTCTTTTCGGGCGCGTCAACTGCTGGTCATTAGTCCCGTAAGTGTAGTGCATGTTTGTTCTCGGAGATGGCGGTGAACTTCACCCGTTGGATGGCGAGATCCGGCGCCGACCTACCGTCGGCTAGTGGAGTGGTACCGTCGGCCCTAACCAGGACTCTCCCACCAGTGGGGCACCGCCCAGCCGGGGCAAGCTCTAAGCTCCTGACCGGTCTCCCGGCATGTGTGGTAGTGTAGTGCATGTTAATGTAAGTGTGAGTAAAGGGCGAGGATAGGAGAAGGAAGAGATAGGAAAAGTCGCGCGCGCTCCGTGGCCCGTTTGTTAATGAATACTCCGGCATTCGCCTGGTGTGGATCTGAGAAATCATGGAAAGCAATCGATCAGAGCAGCGTTTCCGTTCCTCTCAAGCTTCAGGTTCCCGTCATGCTGTGAACGGCTGCCTGAGAAGTCCGTCTCTCAACTTTCTTTACGTACCCGTTCGCTGGCAATTGTGCAGTGGCCTTCAACCTCTGGTCGCCCGCGCCCTTCACAGGTCGTGCTCTCCAATGCAGGAGGCCACCGTGCGCGCAGGAAAGTGAGCACAAACAAATGCTATCGTCTTTTCGTAAGCCCTGCATGCGATATTACTCTTTCAAAAATACTTTTTTCCTAGCGACGCGACGTATGGTGTCTCCGCTGCTTTAAACAACTTTAACCCTTAACTGGCCTTTTTTTAAGAGCACTAGGGTCCTGGGGACCCCACTTAAAATTAAGTTTTAACTGGGCTGAAATAAACAAGAATATCCCTTTTTGTTCTTTACTTTATTGAAATAACTTAGGGGAAATATTTAGAGACTTTGGGATATTTACAAATATCAAAATTAAAATACGCGTCCCGTCGGGACGTAAAGGGTAACCGACTGTTGGCTGGAAAAAATAGCGATCGGATCAGGGTGCTAGATATACAGCAGTTTATTTGAACACAGAAAATTTACGCGAGTGCGGGCGTAGTGATTAGTCGTTGTTAGTATTCAAAAGATAGAACTCAGAAATTGTCTTATACGAAGTGAACAGTGAATGCCAAAAGTGGGACTTATAAATTTTATTAAGCGGACAATGATAATCGAACTTGCAGCGTTTTCCATTCGCCGCAATAGTGCGCACCCAGTGCGCTCTCAGGGCAGCTTTCGTGTTCCATTCGACCGCTAGGGCGCACCAGTGCAAAGAACTGCGTGTTCCATTCGCACATCGACACGGACCCAGGGCGCACTAAACTGCACCGACGATCGCGTCAGTGCAGTCCAGTGCACCGGGCCATTGTGCGGTTAGGTACGAAAGTTATCCATGCTGATTTAGATTCGTGGTGAAATTGTAAAGGCATTTGAGAATCTTCTGTCACGCAGGGATACTTCGAATGATGGAGTATATTATGTTGTGCAAAAAATATCTTAAAATAATGTTTGTGATTTAAGAGTTAGGAAAATCAGATTGTGTTTTCCGAAAATTTAACCTTGAATAACTTCATATGAACAAATCCTGTGCCATTTAGAAACTAAAGTGTTTTAGGTACGTCTCAATTTCGAAACGCTAATAAAGTGAAAATAAAAATAGTGATCCTTACAAAATTATTCAAATATATATGCCAAGAAATGTTTCTCGTACGCCCATACATATACCAGCGGAAATGTTTATGTTAATATTTTTATTGTTTTCAGTAATCAAACAATTCTACAGAAGCCTTTCGGTTCAAAATCTTGTGTACTATATCGATCACTGGCAAATCTCGAAATATGAAATTAAGTCTCATACGCATTTGAAGTTTTCGTTTTTTGAAATAAAGAAATCACTAAGAATTACCAAAAGACTGCATAAAAATTATAACGACGATCATAATTCAAAATTGTTATTTTTCGAGTTCCGTCAGTGTGACTGACCAAAAACAGCTATATAATATTAATTGTATATTAATATACAATTTTAATTTTACAAATTTAAACGCTGTATAATTTCACTGCGTAGCGCACATGCACTGACTCAGTTCCGGAATCCATTTCATTCGTAGCTGCCCTTCACGCGTGTGGGGCAGCACTATTGCGGAGCGATGACGTTTCTGCCCTGCACTAGGGTGGGTTTCAGTGCAACGAATGGAAAACGCTATTAGTTTCCGATGATAGGAACCCGGATCCGAGGGTTATATAATTTTCATGGACGTAATCTATGCTGCAATTAATACTTGCTGAACGTATATGATAATATTTTAACGGCACTTAAACTTTGCTTAGGGAATGAACAATAAGGAGTATTAGAACTTGTAGCAATTCAAGCAGGTGAATGGGGATGGAAAACCAATGGATACACAGTGTACATAATGGTTTATGAGAAGAAACGACAAGATATGGATTTGGTCGGTAGCAAAAAAGAAGATTGGACAAGACATTGCTGAAGTCTACGGGGAGACATCCTTTACCAGGACAGCGCCCAAGATTCTCATGAATAACAGGCTCTATAACGCTAGAGTACAGGCCGTGACCAAAAAGAATGTCATACTTTGTTTATTTTAAAAGAAGTTACTAAAATTTATAAATAAATTTGTTATTTTCTATTGATGAAAGCTGATTATAATTTGCCGTCACGTGCAATCCAGTAGGATATTTAAATTTTGCATTTCAGATTCTACGCTTCTCCGTACGAGTGGCGAATTAAGCAATCGTAAGTATTCACGATTATTTCGGTAAAGAACCCACCGACTGAGTCAGCACCGGTGTTAAATATAATTTGGTGGCTCATTCTCGTAACCATTTCCTGGCGCCCATATATTTATTATAAATACGAAACAGGTTACAGGAATTTCAGGGCAGCAAGACGGGTATATGGATAGGGTATATTTCAACGTGTTGACCTCATTGTACTGGATCTAAATGGCCTTTTAGGATTTTCTACTCCAATTACATAATTATCGTATTAGATGGCTGCAGCTCGTTGTATAATGATAGCCATTATGATACACCTTCATTATAGTATACGAACTTCACCAATCACGTAGAAGTTTACATACTATGCATTGATATGAAATCAATAATGATGGGTCATCGTTCTATTAAATGTTTCGTTGGATTGTGTATTTACAGTGCCAACCCGTGATAGGTGACTGTAAATCACAACTAGTCCTTCTCTCTTCGCAAAACGAAGAAGAAAATGATAATAATGAAGCCCCCTATGGAGAGTTTAGTCTGAACCATTTATTAAACTGAGAAGAAATGAGAACAGATACTGAACTTGCACAATATTTCGTTAATAAATTAATCATATTTTGACTCGTAGACTGGTCGTTGGAAGTTGTTCTATAGGCAATAATGCATAAATCATGCATGCCAACTGCCACATAACCATACAATATAAAAATTTAATATATAATAGTGTTCATTAATCGTAGAATATGTACTGTACTAAATAGAATATAATGGGTATTAATATATTCGTAACATGTTTACGTTACTTGCTCGTATCGTAGTAATTTTTCACGTTCGTACATTAAAACCCAGCATTTGATTCATTAACGGTTTCGATTTTAACTGAAAAATGCAAATATTTGATTGATTTATTGCGCATTTTCATTCTGTTCATTTTTCATTCTGTCAAGAGGACCGCCAAGTAGCATCTCCGCGTACGCGCCTCTTGCTACGCGCTCCTGCGTCACATCCCAGCGGCCAGAATTGGGAAGGAATAAGGATAGGGATGGGGATTAGGACACTTCACAGAGGTTGGACTAGCCCTTGCCAAACTAGTAGCCAAACTCGTTTTGTTGGAACAAATTTCACATGAGATTCGACGGAATCGAATCCGGACTTCAGTAGTGAAAGGTCACGAGCGAGCTATTTCGTAAACCGCTGCCACGTGTTAAGCCTGGAATGCTCGTTCTCGGCCCTAATGTAATGCGGTTGACTGGAGTAATTTATTCGAAACGGAGGTATGATGGACAGGTTAAGAACCTAAGGTTGGATGGAGAAGAAAGTCCTTTAAATCGACGTATTGTGTGAAAACACAAAAATACATAGGGGATTGAAATTAAAACAGCAAAAGTGCAATTAATTTTTTCTATAGGTGTTTCGGAATTTCTAGGCACAGTCCTTGACGTCTCTCCATACTGGTAGTACGAGGCACGTGTCAGTAGATGTGGGTGGATTTGAATGACAGCTTATTCAAGACGTCAGCACCATTAACGCAGATACACCAAGGAGCAACTCCGTGGTGTTATTAGATTTTTATGGAGGGAAGGTGTGATACCGGTTAATATGCATCAGAGAATGAAGGCGAAGTATGGGAACGCCAATCTGTCACAGAGGAGAGTGTGCGAGTAGTATAAAAAATTTAGAGAAGGTACTTTTTTGAGTGATGCTCAACGTCCGTGTCAAGCACATTGTGTTGTGGACTCGTTACTACTTCTACTGGAAAAGTGATGACTTCATTCTTAAATAAGAATGATTGTATTCTGGAATGGTACATGACTCAAGGTACAACAGCGACCAGAGCAAATTATTTCGACCTTCTCAAGAGCCATTTCAAGTCACCAATACGCACAAAATGAAGGCGTTTGGAGAATGCATGTGGTTTTTTTCAACATTATAACGCCTATCCGCATTCAGCTCGTGAAACTATGAAAACAATCGACGATCTACGTTTCACGTCCACCATACTCGTCAGATTTGGCACCGTCAAATTAATGCATAATTAATGCATCTTTGACCCATTAATAAGTAACTTGGAGGGTAGAAATTCAAATCTGATGAAGACGTCCAACCAGGGTTGCACGTGTGTCTACGTCACCCAAACAACGTTTTTTACGCGGTATCGCAGCACTTCCTATCTGTGGACGTATTTTGAATGTGGAAGGGTCTATGTAGAAAAGTAATGTAGTACAAGGAAACACTCTATGTTCAAGAAACTAATGGGAAAAAAATAATGCAGTTTTCATTTGATTCTCCCTCGCATATTAAAAACAAGTCAAAATACTTCAAAACTCAATAATCTCCAATTCTCCGACATGTCACTAAGAGAATATTCTCTTCTAAAAGCTTCCGAAGATGTCTTTCTCTTCGCAAAAAATTCAGTGCCATACGCTGCGGTTAAGCGAACAAGAGAATGTGCCTTAACTTCGCAGGTGAGTCAATATGCAGTCGTTTTGTCAGTAAGTGCTCTTTTGTTCATCGATACTGTCGTCGCGTTGCACACGCAACCCTGTAAATGACATTGTTCTTGCTTGTAAGAGTCACCTTATCACCTCAGCTCGCTTCGATCTGTTGCGAAGCAAACATATCTGCGTCTCGCTGTTTGTACTAAATAACTGTGATTGACAATTCGCTGAAACTATCAGCTCGTGTTGGTTGAATTGCAAATGTTTTACCATTGCAAAGTAATATATCGGTGGATATATCAGTGGATTCAACCAAGCATGAAGGACGTAAAAGGAGTAGGACTACTACTGATGCCATTGTGCAAACCAGAGCCATGACAGAGATGTACCGATGAGTGACTATTGATAAAGTCAGAAACCTTATCCACATTAGTCATCTTCCTATATACGAAACCACTCATGAAATAGTATTAGCATTGAGAAAATCAGTTTGTTGGTTTCAAAACAGACAGTGAAAAACACACGCGGAGCTAGTGTGTATAGTGGCAGTCCGTTAGCACCTATTGAATCGTCAGGTTTAACTAGGCCCAGGCATGGGGGACACCGGTAGCAAGAGGGCGAAGTCGTACCATCGACCCAATATCGCCAAATACGTACATTATTAGGTTTCTGCCCAGAAAGCGGTGTTTTTAAGGCTGGGCCCTGTTTTTATTTATTATCCACGTCTGGGGGTAAGGGAGGCATGTGGTGAGCATGACGTATTCCCTTCATAGCATCTAGGATACTTAGGCGGCCTGAGCTGTTCTTTCGTCATACAGCCAAAAAACTGCTATGATTATAACGGAATGCTACATATCGCGCTACGAAATGCTAACCTGATGTGCATGACCCACCCAGAGGTAACAGTGCTGTCAATGCCACTCCGGGTTCGAGTCCTGACGGCGGCAGGATTTTCGACACTAGCTTTTCCGCTAGGTCGAATTAAGTCGCTCTCTGGAGGAGAGTTCAAGCGGCCGGCTGCTCTGATCGGTAGTTTTCCGTAGTTTCTCCGATCAACACCAGGCAAATGCCGGAGCAGTACCTTACCAAACGGGCCACGGACCGCGCGCAATCTGTCCTTCCTCTTCCTAGTCCTATCCTCTCCCTATACACTTACACTTACCAACATGCACTACACTACCACATATTCCGGGAGACCGGTCGGGAGCTTAGAGCTTGTCCTGGCTGGGGCGGTGTCCCGCTGGTGGGAGTCCTGGTTCGGGGAAAAAACCCACTAGTCGAAGGTAGGTCGGTGCCGGATCTCGCCATCCAGCGGGTGAAGATCACCGCCATCTCCCGAGAAAAAATGCACTACACTTACGGGACTAATGACTAAAGCCGTTGACGCGCCCGGAAACACGATAAAATCAATCATTTAATGAAAGCCACTCCGGGTTTTGTGGACACAACCGGGTATTAGCGGGGCCCGCCGGCGCTGCACTGCGGTGATTTGACGAAAACCGGGGTGTTTTCGCCGCGGTATCGGCGTTGCCTAGAAGAGAATAAATTGACCAATTAAATTTACTGCAAGAGAAAACTTTATTGTGATATCCACAAACTAAATAACCCATCCGTCCATTAATGGAATACGGGGCTGTTTGTTGGGACCCGTATAGAAATTCCCAAAAGGAATACTTGAATAGAGCACAGAGAAGAGCGTATACATTTACTTTCCGAAGGAATAGAAATAATGTGGAATATCTCTAGAAATAAGCAGAGTTAAGGCAAGACTGTGCCCTGTAAAAAGCGTATGCCGGTTATCCAGCTTGGAAAGATATCTACATTCGACTGGGTAGACCTTCGTACTTTAATAGGGGGATCACAAGCACAAAATTCAATTTAGGTCAGAGAGAACAGACGTTGGAAATTTTTCATTTACAAATAGAACAATAACCGACTGGAATAAGTTACCTGCAATAGCGTTGGAACCCTTTCCTCTAGGTGTTCAAAGATTTAAAAATTAATTAACTAATGATTTGTAAACTTCATTAATTTAGTAAGTTAGTTATTATATAGTTATTATTTTTTTATTGCTATTATTATTATTATTATTATTGCTATTTTATTTTATTGTGTTAATTCATATTAAATGCGTTCCTGTATTAAATATATAATTATCTTCAATGTAGTATTGTATTGAAGTGCGTTGACGTGTTGTGCAGTGTAGTGCAGTATAGAAGCAGAAAGAGAAGTGAATTACAAATGTGGAGTGAAGTGAAGTGAAAGTGAAGTGAAGTGTAATTAAAAAGTCGTGTAGTCTTGTGTTTAATAGTTTAAAATAACTGTGCAGGTCAGCCATAAAATGTTGTTAATGCTATTATTGTTAGCATATTATTATTATTATTATTATTATTATTATTATTATTATTATTATTATTATTATTATTATTATTATTATTATTATTATTATGTTTTTAAATAATTTAAAGTTACATTGTTAAGTAATTTAAAATTAATATTCCTAATTGTATGTAAATTGTAGTGTTCTGCCAGCAGGTTGCATATACCTAGCGTGCTTCTGTTGCGTATGGGGTTGAGACTCCACATGTGAAGTTTCATTGACCAGGTGCACCTAAGTTCGACTTCCGACAATGGTAGGTTTCTCGACCAGAGCTACAACTACATCAAAGTTGACTATTCTGTGAATGAGAATTATGGATGTCGGTTGCTCTGATTAGTGGATTCCTCTGATTAGACAGCAGTTTGCCGAATCAGCCCTCTACGCAATACGACAGAGCCGAGATCGATCATTCCTCCCCCATCAAGTTATCCTTCACATATCCCCCATCTTTAGGGGTGAGTAATGGGACAGAACCTAGTTAATAGAGAAAATCTCAGGCAAGGGCAAAATGCAGAAATCATCTGAGAGTGCACATAGCACAACACGTGAACTAGGATGATAAAGAAATCATGAAGAAAAGATAGAAGAGTAGGTTGTTGAACAACTCGGGCAAGAGAAAAATACGATAAATAATTAAGGCTTATCAAAGGACGATTGTCGTAACATATAGATTGAAACTGTTATGAAGTTTAATAATATTGTATTATAATGGGTGCATAAACTGTAAATAGTACGTTAATACTGAAGTGATGTGTGAAAGTAAAAAAATTAAATATACTGTACTTAATAAAGGTTGATGAGCTGGATTCAACTAAAAACATAATCACATACGTAGAGTGTTCGAAAATAGAATGGCTAATTTATTCGTTTAATTGCTTTCGTCTTTAATTAAACTTAAAATTACAGCAACTTATTAAATATCAATTTGTAATGTATTGAATATCATTTATTCCAAAGGTAATCACAAAAAAGTAAATAACAGTATAAATTTGCTAAAAACAGCAATTTACCACAAAATCTGAACGCCCAAGCCCACCCCAATATCTCCGACAAACAACGTCAATTAGCGAGAAAGGGCCCGGGGCGGCCTAAATCGATGTTAGGTAACATGGAATGATCGCCTAAAGGTTGCCCCGCATTACGGGGCGCGGCGCAGGTCGTAATTAATCTAGTGTATGTGTGATGATCACAGTGGCGCGTCGTGTTGGGCGGCGCGGGGTGGCGCGGGACGGCTGTGAGCGGCGCGGGGGGGCGGCTGGGGGTGACGAGGGGTGGCTGGGGGCGGCGTGGGGTAGTGCGGGGTAGTTGGGGACGGCGCGGGGCGGTTGGGGACGGTGCGTAGCGGCTGGGGACGGCGCGGGGCGGCTGGGGACGGCGCGGGGCGGCTGGGGGCGGCGCGTGGTGGCTGGGGACGGCGCGTGGTGGCTGGGGACGGCGCGTGGTGGTGGGGACGGCGCGGGGCCGCTGGGGACGGCGCGGGCGGCTGGGGCGGCGAGGGGCGTCTGGAGGCGGCGCGGGGCGGCGCAGGGCAACGCGGGGCGGCTGAGGGCGGCGCGGGGAGGCGGGGGCGGCTGAGGGCCGCCCGGGGCGGCTGGGGTCGGCGAGGGACGGCGCGGGGAAGCTGGGGGCGGCGCGGGGAGGCTGGGAGCGGCGAGGAGTGAGGTGGGCGGATGGGTGGCTGACGCAGGGCGCTGCAGCCACCGGTATCGTGGGCGCGCGCCCGGCAATTGAAGGCAAATTATCAATTCGATTGCGTACAATTAGCGCGACGGCCGGGGGCCCGCGCCGCCTCCGATGACCCGAGCGCCCGACGTGGACGGCCGGCGCGCGGCGCAGCGATTGCTACGTGCGGCCGCCCATGGAAGCCTTGTTTGCGTGAGATCCGACCGTGAGTACCCATGGCATAGAACAGGTACTACACAGAAATGAAAACTACCTACTCAATACGTGCGCCGATATGATGCGCGTGGTCGCCATATTGAAAGTGTGTAAGCAACTGTACGACCCGGTATTTGGTGTGTGGAGAACGGTGGTGAAGGTGCCTATTATTTCCATTTTATTTGTTGTATTTGGTATTTGTATAACTAGCAAACACATACGTAACTCGAGGGGACATTTGCTTATAGAGATAAAAGGTAAAGAATTATAAACACATAACTAGTGGTGCTATAGCATGGCACAGACCTTCTCGTATTCGTTTTCTGTTTTCTTTGATCTAGTCTAGTTTATCGGAATTGCCACATACTTTTGCCATAGTACATTCCTCCAAAAGTACATTCTTTTGAAATATTCCTAATTCCTTCAGTTTCCAGTATAACCGAACTATATCTTTAATAATATTAAACCTCCAGTAAGACTTAAGAGTAAAACCTCGTTCTAAATGACAAATTTTATTAAACAATTTGGAGCCGTTTTTAAGAATTAAGTATTTCTAAAAATGCGCAATTAAAGCTCTTTTTCATAGAAAATTTTTGAGTTTTCGGAAAACGTTATTTGATGTCATTTAATGCACTTTAACTCACAAATGCAATAGTGATTACAAATCGCTGGAAATGTGTATATTAACGGCATGGAAGAGAATTCCAAAAGAATTACATTTGTGTAATTTTTGAAAAATCTAAATAATACACCAAAATGAATTTTATGTCATAATACACAGTGCAATTATCGCAACCCGAGGGAAAAGTTAGAAGAAAAAATTTGGAGCCATTTTGAGAAAATGGCGTTTGACTCTTGTGGTTCGTTTGAACAGTTTCAAGATGGCGGTCCACACTGTGTGATTGCTCACTGAAGATCAAAGGAGTCGCCCTCTAGTTTTCTTTCTGTGTAGTTTTTATTCTGCGTCTATGGGGCAGAGACAGGGTTTCAGTACCTCCGAGATAGCTTCTATAAATTCAGATGAGATATCAGCGGACAGATGTGGGAAAGTTTCTTCTTGTAACAAACAAAACAATTATGTACTGGAAAAAGTGGCATACAACAGAATTTGTACCCTTTCCTCTATGGAGGAAAATTTAAAAATAAGTTAATTGTTTAATTTAATTAATTCGTAGACTAGGTTTATTGTTAACAGATTTGTTGTAATTTTCGTTATATTTGTTCATTATTATTAATACGGTATTTATCAATACATAATTAATGATTTTAAGAGTTTGTAAAAGAATTTAAGAGCTTTTTTACTTCTGAGATACATTTCTTCTTGTATATTACTTTTGATAATTTATATTTTTATCACCCAAATACTTTTATTTAATAATTGATTAAATCCAACACGACAGGTACAAAAGTAGGAAAATAATTTTGTAATCTTTGTGAAATTCTTGTGATTTTTCCTTAAAAAAAAAAATTTTAAAATTAAAAATATATACTTTCTGAAATTAGTTTATACATTGCATGATATTCTGTGGTTTCTTTGTCTTGCCGCAAATTAAATGCTGTGAAATGCCAGTGTTGTATTGTTGGAAATAAATTAAAATTTACAGAAATAAGTTAATTAATATATTAAATTATATAGTTAGTTGAACAGCAAATCAATGTTAATCAAAATCAATGTAATAAAAAGGCAATTAACCCAAAATTCAGTATCATATTATAAATAACAAACCCGTGTATTGTCAAGTGAAAGTTCTCCGGAGCCCACATCTTATATTTTGATTTAATTACTTTTTTGACAATTTTCATCAATTAATAATTTGATATAACTCATGTGCAATCATGGAAACAAAAACATTATTCAATTTATTGCTCTCTAAATGAAAGAAATATCGGCTCCCTCATTAATATTTGTGTTTAATGACAAAATTGGTTACATTTTGTGTTAAATAAAAACCAATGTATCTTTATAATATAGTCATGTGTGATAATATATTATAATTAAAATTAAACTGTTAACCTTTTTTTAAATAAATCCTCGATGTTAAGTTTTGAGTGAATAGTATGGATTTATTTATCTCAAGCCGCTGTAATAACTCAAATTACAACAAATGAGTGTGATAAATTTAACATATTGTAGTCAAAAAGCACATAATAAATAATATCAATACTTTTCAGCTCCCTAAAAAAAATTAAACCTATAAAAATCAACCATCAGTGGTTCTTTGAGCCTTGTCAACGCTAACGTTATGATGGTTATTGAATTTCACATCTTTTAAAAACCTTCTCCATGTATAATAAGCTCAAGAAATATAACAGTTTTGTACGATTTATAACTCGCCATTCACATTATAATTCACCAGGTACGTTTCTAAGGCAATTAAATCTACAAACTGAGATCGGCTGAGTTTAGCTCAGAGCCAGAATTGATGATGTTTCTACAACAGCTCTGACGTGAAGGTCCTAGGGTTCGACTCTCGACAATGGGAATTTTCGACATTAGCTACGTAGCTATGTCGAAATCAGCCGTTGTGTAGAGGTGAATTGTAGCGACCAGTTGCTTTGATCGGTATTTTTCAGTTATTTCCGATCAATACCAGGCAGATACGGGAGCAGTCCCCCAACATAAGGGTCGCGATCTGTGCACTATTGTTACTTTCTCAACCTTGTCCTGTCCTCATCCACCAACACACACTTACATGCACTACACCCTCTCACTTGTCGGGAGACGACAGATCGTCGTGTCTTGGGGTGCCCCATGGGGGAGATACCTGAAGGAGAAACTCCCGCAATCCAATGTGTACATTGGCGCCGGATCTCTCTATCCGTGTAATGACTACAGCAGTTGTCATGCCAGGAAACATCAATTAAGCAATCAATATACAAAAGTGAGACGTCACTCAGTACCCAGATCAGTAAAGAGCAGAATCATGCAAATGTATGCCAAAGTAAATTTGACAATTTAGTATTTTGTATAATTTAATTACACGCTTCCTGTTTGTTAATAACCACTTGGAAATTCTAGAACGATCACCCACGCAGAGTGTTGTTGCTACCTGATGTTTAGCTCAGTTTATGGAGAATTCAATTCAGTTCAGGGTGTGGACGTTGGTAGTTTGATTTCTGTATGAATCCGTCAAATGCCTACTAATTAGTTGCAAAATGAGCAATGTTCACACGGGTTCAGCTAGCATTTATCATTTAAGAATATTACGCGTAATACAACTTGATCGAGGCATGTGGTGGCAATTCATACCTCGTTCCGGAATAATCCCGAGAGCCTTTCATGGGCATACTTGCAACCGGTGCGCCTCACGCGCAAGGAAGTTTCTTTTCCTTCTTGTTTCGAATTTTCAATCTGAGCTGCCCTCGAATTTGGCTCGTTGACAAACATCGCGCGCCACTGCAGCAATTCGCTCACACCCTGCGAGGGCGCCCTTCAGAAGGGCTTCGCAATCTCGCGCAGAAGCCCTTTGCGCAGCCGCTAGTTCCGACGATGGCAACGCCCCTGACCTCGAGTCCGCCCGCGGCGCAGCGCGGCGTGGCGTTGCGTGGCAGCGCGGTGGGGCTTCTATTATTCAGGCGACCAATCCTGTTCCGGAGACCGTTCCATTTTTCTACACGCCTAAAAAATTAACGTGATAGCGCTTCTTTTATTCACATTCACCAGCGCAACTGTCAATCTCGACGCGCTCGATTCACCGCGCCCAAGGCTCATGCGGAGACAATGCTGCGCTGCCCTGGACATCAGCGAAACACACCGGCAGCCGCTTCACAGATAGATACTACACACAAAGGAAAGTAGATTGATTGATTGATTGATTTTTTCGTGTTTCCGGGCGCGTCAACTACTTTGGTCATTAGTCCTGTTAGTGTAGTGAATGTTTTTTCTAGGGAGATGTTGGTGATCTTTCCCCGCTGGATGGCGAGATCCGGCGCCGACCTACCGTCGGCTAGTGGGGTTTCCCAAACCAGAACTCTCCCACCAGCGGGGCACCGCCCCAGCCGGGACAAGCTCTAAGCTCCCGACCGGTGTCTCGGAATATATGATAGTTTAGTGCATGTTAGTGTAAGAGTGTGTGTAAGGGGAGAGGATAAGACAAGGAAGAGGAAGGACAGATCGCGCGCGGTCCGTGGCCCGTTTGGTAGGGTACTGCTCCGGCATTCGCCTGGTGTTGATCAGAGAAACGACGGAAAACTACCGATCAGAGCAGCCGCCTCGTCCTGCCGCCGTCAGGACTCGAACCTAGGACCTCCCGGTCAGAGGAAAGGAAAGCAGAGGGCGGCTCCTTTGATCTCCAGTCAGCCACCGCGCAGTGCGGACCGCAATCTTGAAACTGTGCAAAGGGACCACCTCAAACGCCTTTTTATCAAAAACGGCTCCAAACGTTTCCTTCTAACTTTTCCAACGGGTAGTTACAATTGCACTGTGTATTATGACTTTAAACTGAGAAGACTCAAAAACTTTGAAAATAAATAGCTTTTTTAATTTTTTAAAATTACATATATGTAATGTTTTTAAAATATCTCTTACGCCGTTAATATACACATTTCCAGCGATTGGTAAACACTATTGCATTTGAGAGTTAAAGTGATTTAAATGACTTTCAATAAAGGTTTCCGAAGACTCAACAAGACTTCTGTGAAAAATACTTTAATTTTGCATTTGAGTGAGGCTTAAACCATATTTTCTTAAAAACGGCTCCAAATTTTTTAATGAAAACTGTCATTTACGACGAGGTTTTACTCTTCTTTACTATTCTTAAAGTAATACTTCAGTTCTGCTATGAGGAACCCAAAAATAGTGAAAACTTCAAAAGAATTTAATTTAGGAGGAATGTACTTTGGATAGAGTATGTGGCAAGTCCGATAAACTAGTCCAGACCAAAGAAAATAGAAAATTAATACCAAAATAATTTAAATTAATAATTGCTTACGCTCGTGTACAAATAGCAGAAGTCGCTAGCCTTTCACCACTGAGGTCGGGTTCGATTCCCGTCAATCTCATGTGAAATTTGTTCCAACAAAACGAGTTCGGCTGCTTCACAAGGGCTAATCCAACCTTGTGAAGTGTCCTAAACCCTGCCCCTATCCTTACTCCTTCCCAATTCTGGCCGCTGGGTAGTGACGCAGGAGCGCGTAGTAGGAGGCGCGTACGCGGAGATGCTACCTGGCGGTCCTCTTGACAACTGACTGCGACGTGACGCGACATGACAGAAAGTGATAATGGAGAATTACTCCAAAAAGCGCGCAAAGTAATGGAGGATTACTCCACAGCGCAAAGCGCTCAACGACCCGTAAGGGTCTTCGAGACGCGTTGCGTAAAAAATGGTAGACGCAACAAATTAAAACGAGAAAGTCTATGCCATTCCATAGTACTACTAGTTATGTATTTATAATTCTTTACCTTTTTATTTCTATTTTGTTATAAATATTTGCATATATGTGATATTAACATTTGCCTATACTAAGCAAATGTCCCCTCGAGTTACGTATGTGTTTGGTAGTTATACAAACAAGAAATTCTACAAATAAAACGGAAATAATAAGCACCTTCACCACCGTTCATCACACAACAAATGCCGGGTCGTACAGCTGTTTACACACTTTCAATATAGCGATCATGCGCATTATATCGGCGCACGGACTGAGAGTAGCGTATGTTTCTGTGTAGTACCTATTATGTGCCTGCGAGTCGCATGAATAAGTAGAAACGCGACAAACGTCTTGTGAACGCCTCAGTTATAATCGTTATTAATAATAATTAATTAGGCATGATGAAACTATAGAGATATTAGAAGTGTTAAAATAAATATTAAGGTTTAAAAAAAGGAAAAAAAATAAACAGAATTTAGATTTAAAAAGTGTTAAAATCCGTAATTATCACTTGATATACAAGTTTTAAATACATTCAACGGAAACATTTTATTCCGCTCGGTTAAATTCATTTAAAATATTCTTTGCAAAATATTTATGCAAACAAAATTTTAAAAATTGTCTGTAAAAAGGTACATTGATGAAACGTATTTCTGAATCAAAATATTTTACATAGTACTTCCTGACAATAATAAATCTTATAATACAAGAGAAAGAAATCCATCCTTTCTCTACATATTTTTTTTATAATGTAAATGCCAATATGTTTTTCACCTATTTTTTCACGATATTTGTAACTACCATGTGGTGATATTCCCTATTTTCCGTGATGACTGTACATAAGTCATGTGTCTATCCATAATATGGATGTACGATTTGTTGAATAGATTACTACGATAACACAATTTTAACTGTAATGGAGCATTCGTTCGGAATTGAGGGTGAAGATATCGAAACAGTCCGTGATCTCGCTCTGTCCACCACGAATTTCACGTGTTTTGACTGGAATTTGAGTCCGAGCCCTAGAGGTGCAAAACAAGCTCGTTCGCCGCTCTCTGAGTGGTTCTAGATGGAAAAAGCCTTTTAGTATTTTCAAAGTATAAAATATACATTTCCGAGAGCTTATTTTCCGGTATTTATCTCTGCACGATCCCCCTGAGGGATCAAAGTAGTGCAAAACAACTTTATGGTACGAGGGAAAATCTCCTGAAAGACGAAAAAGCTGACCTCAAGAGACGAATAGTTTATGACATTAATTCTTCTGTACACTAATTAATAATGTCAGGCGCTGTCGTAGTTTTCGTAGTTCTAGGTACTTTTTCATGTTCTCTCCATAACTTTACATGACGCACAGCACCAGAAATAACGCTACGGTAACTCTTTCGTGAACCTGGACGTACGCTTCTGAACTCTAAATGTATGAATCTCTTTAAATATTAATTAATGCTTATTTAAAATTATACCTATTTAAAAGATTGTTTTAGAGAATAATACATAAGGCTAAGTACAATATAAATACATAGTTTATATATAAATAACCGCACCTTCTGTTTCGTTTGTTTTTCCATTAACGGCCCTTTGTTTAGAAATCTTATTGGTTTTAAAGTTAAAACATTCAAATTTTCGATACGTCATAATTCATAAATATAATACTTCCTAACTAATATTTAGATACTTCATGAAAATGAGTATTTCTGTTTTTATTGTAATTTCTGAGGCATTTACGAGTTTATTTTATTTAAAAGAATTCACTTACATGAACTCATCTCTACGTGACTTAGAAATTTCACTCAGTATGTATTTGACTATTTTCTTTTCCTATTACGTCCCATATTATGCCGTTACCTTTCCGAACAGCCTACGTTTTTCTCTTTCAGCGTGCCCCGCTTTTTAGCCTCGATTGCCACCGACTGATGGCCGAGTAATTAAAACTAGAGCGTCCCTTTGCTCGTGGTCGCGCAGAGTTCCGCTTTGTGTCCCTGTGATATATTAGCGAGTGCAATTTTAATTAATTAGTGTTTTAATGTAAGCCGTTTAAACTTTTGGGGCATAAATCAACACTGATTGCATAATGGGAATATCATCTTCTTTACAAAGGTTTTAGGACTTGGGAATATAATTCATTAAAGCAACTGAAATAGATAATAAAAAGTTAGGAATGTTTTTTTTTGGTATTCTTCTTACCGGATTAGTCTATACTTAGAATACTTTATATTCCTAAAACTAGTGACCGTGGGGTATTAAAGCAACGTTATAGAATCTTTGAATAAAGAATCTGTGTTGTTACTGTAATACGTTTTTCTATATTCATAAGAATGGTTAACTCATTAAACTAAAATATTAAGTTCATCCAATTGCGCACCTGCTAGACGATTTTTTAAATTTTCGAACATTGTTCAACGTGTTAAAATATCAACCCTTCTCGCAATGACTGCTTTTTTAAAAATTTAATGCTTTCTTTCCTGTTCAACATACATACATGTTTTTGAAGGTTGTAAATAGAAACATACATAACGTTTGGTTTATTTCCTAACTGTGGGTGCCCTGAATGGGTGCGTTCAATGTTTTTGGTTTAAGTTGAAAAATTTTAATTATTTTTGAAAGAAAATTGAAATTACAGAGAATGATCGTTGATATGATTATTCGATGGAGGATATATCATGAGGCCAATTTTCTGCTGATTTATGGTGATCGGAATCTGTCTTTAGGAAAGCGTGAATTTATACGTAAGTTCGGTTCTGCTGTGCGTCCAAGGTTGAACATGGAGGCGCTGGGATATGTGGAGAGTGATGAAAAGAAATCTTCGGACAGTTTGGAAATGTGTTCTTATATTGTGGGAATTTGCAGTTCATGGTGGATTTGCTTATTTGAAATAAATCATGGGGCTTTAATGATAATTCTTAGAAATTTATTTTGTATAGTTTGCAGTATTTTTATGTTAGATTTTGCTGCATTTCCCATATCGGGCCAGCGTACGTCATTGTTGGTCTAATTATTGATTTGTAAATTATTATTCCCGTATCTATTTTAAGGTAAGATTTTTTGTTAATTCGAGCGTAAAGTTGGAATATTTTTGCTTGTGTTTTTGTTTCTGTTGTGTGGATGTGTGTTTTCCAGTTTAGTTTTGTGTCATGTTGCATTCCTAGATACTTGACTATTGTTTTACTTGGTACCGAGGGAATATTTTCGTTGTGCATAATTAACTGAGGAGGGGTGATGGGGTATCTTAGGGTGAAAAATTTTGCCTGCGTTTTATCTGGATTTATTTTAATTCTCCAATTTTTTGTCCATTCATTGAATATGTCGAGATCGTCTTGTAAGTTATTCCTAGCTGTTGTAATATCTCCATGCTTTGAAAACAGTACAGGGTCATCAGCGTAAAGCACTATTTGCGAATCTAGAAAGTGTGGATAATCATATATATATATATATATATATATATATATATATATATATATAAATTGAATAATACTGGGGACAATGGGGACCTTGAGGCAGTCCTGCTGAAATCTGACGTAAGGGTGATATGGCATTGTTAATTTTCACTTGGAACTTCCTTCGATTTAAAAAAACTTTTAAGAATATTGTATAAGTAGTCCGGAGTGCCTATTTGTCTTAATTTGTAAAGAAGGTCTTGATGCCATATTTTGTCGAAGGCTTTAATCATGCCCAGAAATCTTGCGATAGTGTGTTGTTTTGTATGGAATCCTTGCGCTATGTATTCGATTAGTCATAATATTTGATGTGTTATGGAGTGGTTAGGTCGGAAATCAAATTGTGTATCTGGGATTACGTGAATGTTTGTTAGAAATTGTGTTAATCGTTTTAATATCAGTTTCTCTAATATTTTTGACAATGAGGGGAGCAGGCTTATTGGTCTAGAGTTTGCTGGATATTTTAGATTTTTTCCTGGCTTGTGGAAGGGCAGCACTGTTGAGTGCTGCATTGAATATTTCTGTAATGCCTGCTATCTGGTTATTATTTAATTCTTTTAGAACTTTATTTGAAATAAAATCGTACCCGGCTGATTTCTTAGTTTTTGATTTTTTAATTTCTCGTTTAACTTCTGATGGGGATATATATTTTATATTAACTAGTGCTGTGTATAGTGGATTCTGATGATTGCTGTTTCTATAATCTGATAACACTGGCCAACGACTTTTCAGTTTTTTTGTTACATAATAAATAAATTCGATTATTTCTGATATGTGTGTACCTTTACAAATTTTTTTTTTGGAAATATTTTTAATTGCCTACAACGTATGTGGATTATATTTTAGACTCTACTTTTAATCATAATTCCTGAGTGTCCAACAGTAGTCGGAAAACTTATGAGACTATTTTCCCTGAGAGCGTGTTTCCATTTCAACTAAGTTCCTGTAGTGTAAGTAAACACTCATTGTTCGTCGCTACCAATGTCGAGGATTTTCAGGGTCGAAATGAAGATGTAGTTCATGTGGATTTTCAAAGACATTTCATCCCGTGAGTTTAGTTCTCAAACATTGTAATGCGAGTCCATTAAAGAATCAACATTATAATAGAAATCTAGGTCATCCTGTTTAGAAAACACATGCCCAAATGTATTTTAATGTTGAAGACCTTTTAGTGATGTCTTTCTCTCTTGTTGCTGTTACTCGCATTGAAACAGGTCGCGAAACAAAATCATTTAGATCCTTCTATGTTATCAAGTGAGTTTCTTCTGTAGCAACTCCTTTAACAAAATATGGGTCAACAGTATCATGAAAGGTTTCAAAACCTTTAGTCACATGGTAACTGGTGGAGGTAATGGGTGAGGTGTAGTCCTTTGACACCGGGCGATTTACTGACTCCAAAGACGGATTTTTAACAGTATGCTTGTATTTTGAATTTATTCCAGATACATTTTCAAGCAGAAATGGTAGGATGTTATATGTTTCTTAGGTTCTCCTAATATCGAAGGAACTGCAAAAGGAATGGAATGTGATCTATTTAACCAGATATTAGTGTCATACATTCGGCATAAGATATTTCCCGGCCTCAACACTTAAACTGATCTAATTTTATATTACGAATAATTAGAGTCCATATTTGATCTGATCTGATCAAATCAGATCTAATTAATTGACAAAATAACATACTTAAACTCTTTTAAGTTGAGAAATCGAATTTCGCCTCTGCGCTTTTCAAGAAAAAAAACCATCAGAAATGTAACAAATAATGTTTATCAATGACACATTTTCAAGACATGTTTCTTCTAGTTCAAGGCACTGCACTACAGTTCAATTTACAACTGAAGAGTACACAAATATAATAATAATAATAATAATAATAATAATAATAATAATAATACATAACAGAAAGCTTCTACTTCACTCACAAACCTACCATAGTTATGAGTTTATTTGTTGAGTTCTCCAATTTCATAGACGACAATCCCCTTAACAAAGTCAACAATTGTAAGTTCATTGAAGTATTTTAATACTTTCATTGAAAAGATACCTTTCTTCTAATCGGTTCTTCGCTAATACAATTCATGAAAACAGTCCTTTAAGTATTACAATAAATGGCGGATAACGGA
Source organism: Teleogryllus oceanicus (assembly GCA_964035755.1). Classification (NCBI taxonomy): domain Eukaryota; kingdom Metazoa; phylum Arthropoda; class Insecta; order Orthoptera; family Gryllidae; genus Teleogryllus; species Teleogryllus oceanicus. The sequence goes on along the minus strand of CAXIVR010000002.1, from coordinate 84,590,184 downwards.
ACATTTCAGATTTCCTGTTTCAGATTTAACAGATAAAAATTAATAAGAGCCAGGGAAAAGTGTCAATTAAACATAATCATTGTTGATCCGAGTAATCAAAGCAATGAGTTCTTTAGGTAAAATGATGAAACATACTGTTGCAAAGTGGAACTCATACTCAGAAACAGATAATTGAAATGTACGAATATTATTTAATTTACAAGCAAACAAAATACAAACAAACCGACAAAGAAAAACTAGGATAAAGACTTCTGATGATACTATAAATAACTAAAGAAGTTAAAGACTAGCATCAATGGATTAAATCACAAAAAACTTAATTAAAAGAATAGATTGGATTCATAATAGTTCTAATAGAAAACAGCGGACATTTCTCAATAATACAATTTACTGAGCCAGAAAGAATGCGGCAACAAAACCAATAGTAGAATTATTCTGTTATTAATTCATTATTTCACAATATAAGCCTCTCGAGTTTCATATACCCTGCTGAAATGGTTGGGAAACTCCTCTAATTTCTCTTTACATTTAAGGAAAGACGAATGACATGTAATTTCTGGGTCGAAGCTGTAATTGTACCCCAGAGTTCCTCGTGATTACCCATTATAAATCTCCGAAAATCAGGAGACGTATCTACGATTGTCCTGCATGCGAGACTGCGACTCATCAAAATGCAGTAACTCATTCTGGTGCTGGAGTACATCGCGTCTTGATAATCTTGCTTCCGCTTTCTGCATGCAAAACACGCACGCGTTGTCGACGACCCCAGAGCCCTCCATTTCGAAAGATTTTCATTACGTCATCAGCATTCCATTGCTTGCCCAAAGCACTGTTTTTTCGTTCTCATCCTAAAGTTTTAATTGCACCGTTACACAATGATTGAGTTTGTAATCCGCTCTAAAATTGCAGAGGAATAGTAAGAAATATTAATTTTTATATCCCAAAATAATTTCAAATTCCAGAAAAATACAGATGAACTTTCAAGTTTTGAAGATCGAAGAGATATTTGGGGATCTGTGTGTAGTATAAACCGATGTACCGTACGTAACAAATTGCTAAATGGCGCTAGAGTGTGACACAGATTTCTCATATTATGTTTATGTAAAATCAGGTATGCCTTCATAAACTGGGGGTGTCAAAAATATGCATAAGCAAAAATTTCATGCATTTAATAAATACAACAATAATCTACCACTATGATTTTCCTCAAATTTGATTTTCACGCATTTACCATTTACGGAGTAATACAAAACTTGAAGAAGAAAAAAGGAAACGTTCTGTAAATAAACCTTTAAACGATATCATGTAGTACATGTTTTCTGATTTATGAGTTGTATATTTTGAAGGAATAAAGCAACGAATACTTAATAATATAGCATAAGTCAATTTTTATTAACGCTTATTAAATTTCGAAAACTACAAAAGTTGAACCTTTTTTTAAGGTTTCTTGAATTTCAAAACATACTAGACATTCTACAATTAAGGTAGAAATGCCTTTATTAATGCAATTTATTTCCTAATATTACATCTTAAAATCATTTTATGCATTATTAGTTTCAAAATGATAGTAGGATTCGATTATAAGACTGAGACATTTTTCTGAGGAGGTGGAACCGTTCGAACATGGGAAATGCATTTTAAGTGACAAACCAGAGTAGTACTGAATCTAGTCTACTGAGTCTAGTCGGCCTGAGATTCACTTAGTTTCAGGTCGATAGGATATCATTGATGGATTGATTGATTAATGTTTCCAAGCACACCAACTGGTAAGATCATTTGTCTCATTAATGAAGTGAATATTATTCGGCCTAGAGTTAGCGGTGTCCCTCGCCAGTGGATGGTGAGATCTGACGCCGACATACACGTAGGCAAGAGGGGAATTACTTCCTTCATGTAGCTTCTCCAGGCGTTCAAGCTTGTAGCGATTGTAAATGTAAGATGTAGGAAAGCCCATGGCCCATTTGTAATGGTACTTCTCCGGCTTTCGCTAGGTACTGATCGAAACAAATAACGAAAAAGTACCTATCAGAGCAACCTGTCGCTAGAATTCTCCTCCAGATACTGGCTTAATTCGACTTAGCCATGTAGTTAGTGTCGAAAATTCGTCATCGTCGGAACTCAAACCCTAGGTCCTTCTAGTCAGAGTTACTGCAGACGCAGTGAAAATGGCTCTGAGCTGAATTTTACCGCTCTGTCGGCAGTATAAGACCTGTCTCATCAAACCTTAAGTTCAGAAGAAAATTACAAGTAAAAAAAAACGATTGTTTTTCGTTTTCCCTAGGATCATGTTTGTTTTTTTTTTTACTTTTGTAGAGAATATTTCTATCTTTACACATTGTTCAGGTCGAAACATATATAGAACCGAAAACTCAAATCCGCCTAACTTGACATTCGGAAAAGGAATTTTATTTTATTTTTTGAGTCAATTATTTTGCATCAAATAATTGTTCAAATAAGATAAAGATGCTTCGTAATTATATAATTGCAACCATTTGCATGAAGAGAATTGGCCCCGTTGCCATTCTCTCAATCACCTCCGGTGATGTCTCTGCCATCTGCGCAGACTTCGGCACCACAGCACGTACTGGCGCGTCCGAATTCACCGCCCCTCCCACTCCCCACGCCGCCGCCCTTCCTCCCACCCTCCTCGCCGCCTTTGTAACCTATACCCGACCGCCGCTTTCGCCGTCACCACAGCGTCCGCCGTCTATGCCTCTTATCTCGCTGCTTCCGCGTCCACCACCTCCGATTCGAACCGCATCCAGTTCGGTCTCCTCCTCCATTCGCGCCCCCCCGTTTGTGCCTTCTAGGCCTCTTGCTATCATCACTGCTCACGCACACATCATAGCCGTTTTCACACACACACACACACACACACAACCTCCAGTGCTCCAACTCCTGCGTCCCCCGCGTGTGCCTTCACCAGCTCCTCCGCTGCCGGCGCCGCCGTCGCTTGTCTGTACCTCGGCCCCTCTCCACCGCAGCCGCCGCGCCACCTGTCGGCGGTCCGTCCCGTCTTCGCGCGCCGGGCGGCCAGCAGCAGGCGGCTGCCCGCGTAGCCGACGGCGTCCGTCAAATGAGCCCCTTTGTCAGCGGCAGGAGGAGCGCTGAGCCCTGCGTCCGCCGCCTTGCCCCCCCCCTCCGCCCACCATCAACCACCCCCACGGCCCCCCCCCCGCCCTTCCCTCCCCGGACCCTTTCCCTGCCCAGATCCCGCCTTCCCCGCCCGTCCATCCAATCCCCCCCCGTCAGGCCTCTGTCCCGGCCCGGCGCCCGACCCAGCCCGTGGCTCATGGACCGCGTCACGGCTCAGCCGAGAGAGGGGCGATGCAACGTCGGCGGTGGCGGTGACGTCAGCGACGGGGCGAAGCACCCGAGAACACCGACGACAAGGCGAAGGAAGTGTCGACAGCCTCATGGTTAAGCAGAGGCTCTGCAGACCCACATTGGAGTGGGCTTACTGAAGTAGTTGGCGTTGCCAAGTTATTAGGCGTTCCTTGGAGAACAAATTATATAAGCTTCAGGGACAGGTTTTTACGCTGAAGAACTAAATTTTTTCATTCAATATTGGACCAAACAAATTTAAACTGAGAACTAACCCAATGAACTTGAAAATAAACACTACGAAATTGAAGCTAAACAAATCAAATCGGGAACAAGCGCAATCGAATCGAGACTTATCACCTTCATATTGAGACCAATCAATAAAAAAATGAAAAACAATCAGGGATTTAATTGACAACTGAAAAAACTAGGTTAGTGGCCGAAGTTATATTTCTCCTGGTTCTTAATATGAATACAAAGAAAAAGAATTACAGAACATAACGAAATTATTTATTACAAAGAAGAAAATCCCAGGTCCACGTTGATTCATTAGTACATCAGAGGTCTATAAATGCGTTATAAACTTCAATTGGGAAATTGAAAACGATTAACGCGCTGGGCCTAAATAGACGAACTTTAAACCACCAAGATCACCAATGTAATGTCGTCCAATATTTAATTGCATTATCAAAAGATTGGTCTTTACATTAATTTGAATGTGCCACCCTTAAATAGGTCATTATCAGGATTGGATAACCGGCTTTGCCACCTCTTATCTGACTCACGCAAAAGGAAATTGCATGGAGAGTAGCAACGTAACTAATATAGTTTTCCTATTTCCAACTCAGTTAACGTCTTTTGGGGGAGCGAGGGTGGAAACAACCGGAACAGTTCGGCTACGAATGGAGGCTTTGGTGGCATTGCTATAAACTTTCGTGGTATTGATCAGTGTCTGCGACAGGGTGAGAGATGAGCTAGCATGGCGACGATGGAGGAGGTGCTGAGAAGGATACGATGTATTATCCCCGTACGTTTCCTTGAGCTCACATTTCCCTAGATGCGATAGGAGTGAGGGTTTGGTCATTATGTCGACATACTACTGTATGGAATTTTTTGACTCATTTTTCGAAACAAAATAGTTTCTATTACATGGGAGCGGTTGGATTTTCTGGCTATTAGATTTTGTCAACAAAGCTTGTTGCTCTTATTCGTTATGAGTTCAAGGAATGTTAGTAAACGAGTGGGAGAAGGTATTCCGGAGCTCAAGAAAACGTGCGCGTTTAATACCACTAAATACATAGTATGTTTCTTAAATGTTGCCAAGGAAATAGTATATCTTTTGCAATTATCCTTTACCTTTATCTTTGCCTTCATCAAATTCAATTAAGAAATTCAGGAAAATGTGTAAGTACTTCGCTGTTGCTCTCGGCGGCTGAGGGTCGCTTCAAACAGCGACTAAATAATACGAATCGAAGTCCGTGGGTTCGTATTCCGTGAGTACTGACACTGGGCGCATCAAGAAAGGCGATTAGAGCATGTTATATCTCGAGAGCTGGCAATGTTCTTCCTCTGTTGAATTGCCAATGGATTGATTGATTGGTGTTGTTCAAATGTGCAGGTCATTAGTCCATTATGTGTAGTGCATATTTTTTATCGTGGGAGGTGGTGGTGAATTTCCTCCGCTGAATGGCGAAATCCGCCGCCGATCTATCCGTCGAGTCGGCTTGCGAGGGTTTCCTCAACCAGGTATCTCCCACCAGTGGGGAACCGCCCCAGACAGTTAAGCTCTAAGCTCCTAACTCCTCTCCCGACATGTGAAGTAGGGTGCTGCATGTAAGTGTGTGTAAGTAAGGGGTGAGGATAGAACGAGGAAGAGGAAGGAAAGATAGTGCGCGGTCCGTGGACCGTTTTGTTAGGGTTCTGCCCCAACAATCGCCTAGTGTTGATGGGAGAACCCACGGAAAACTACCGATCCGACCAGCCGGTCGCTAGGATTCTCCTACGGACAGCGGTTGAATTCCACCCAGCTATGTAGCTTTGACGAAAATCCTATCACCGTCGGGACTCGAAAACTTGAACCTCCGGTCGGAAGCACTGCACTGCAGTGACTGCAGTGTCACCTAAGCCCCTTCGTTGTAAGATCCATCGCCATTCTACTCGTCGAGTCGCACGTATTTTTCTTCTCTCGTGACTGGTCTCCCAATCTGAGAGATGGTGTAGTGCATGCAAGCGTAAGTGCGTGTGCATTGGAGAACACGGATGAATAAGTAGAGATCATGCACGGTCCTTGACCAGTTTGCTGAGGTACTGCTGTTATTTACCTGATGCTCTTCGAAGAAACCATAGAAAATACCTCTCAATCAGCCGGCCAATATCTACGTCCCATGCCAATGGATGTTCATTATGTAGTTGTAACGTGGTTGAATTATCATACTACTCAGCTTAGCATTATAGCAACCTTAATCATTAGTTATTTACCGCACATGATCCCATATGCTCATAAAAGAGTAATAAACGTGTCGTATTGTGTAAATGAAAGTTTTCGTCAAATGTTTGTTTATTTAAGACCTAATATAACTTGCTTAGTATCTTTCTGCAAATATTGTTGTAAAATATGCTATTTATCTGATGATCAGAAGATAGTATGTAATGCGTTTTTAATGATGCATGATTCTGCCCAATGATATTGCTGAAATAATGATCAAATTAAAATATTCTTCTTCTTCCTTTCAGGGATTAGGCATAAATGCCTGTTCCATCTTCATTTGCACTTCATTCAACTTAAGCGAGTCAAGGATAAACGATTCGGTATTACGGGACGATTACGCTTAGTGATGCAATACCGACCGAAGGGTAGGAGAGACATCAAATGAAAATAAATCAATAATATTTTATTCAGTACATTTCAAATACAAGTCAAAATTATGCTTAAATTAGTCGATTGTTTACTTTAGGATGTGTATTGTTACCGTTACTCCAGCACCGATCAACACCGTCTTGATCGAAGGACAGAGACGAGCGATGCGTGTGAAACTGATGTGCCGTCCACAGCGGATACCTGAAAGACGTGTGGGGGTGAGAGGGGAATCGAATGACCGTACGCAGACGACAGTATGACAGTATCGCTCGGACACCAATCGTCCAATAAACAGAGAACAGTCGACGGTGAGCATTGGCGAGAAACGGTGCAAGGACATTCCTAGCGAAGCGAAAGCAGCGGCGGTGACTGAGAGCTGGCCGCTGGAAGCGAGGACAAACCTCCGCTGTGGAGCGGGACAGCCACCGTCGATGCCGCAGGCCGTGACAAGTGGGAGTTGGGGAGGGGAGCGGGCAGAGGCGGAATGGAGAAGCAACTTGCCACTCGCTCGAGGTAAAGCGTGGGTGGCGCGTCTCGGACGCAAGACCATGCGACGACGCTGACGGGGAAATTTGCAGAGGAGACGCTTCACATTCATGGCTGCACTTGCATCTCTCTAGCTGCTGCATCACCCTCTTGGGTGGGTGAATGCCTGATGATATCAGTCCATCACTTGCGAATTCTCCATGTTAATTTAGATGCTTGTACCGAAAATGTTGATTTTTAAGCTCGTGCATGATGTTTTTGACATTGAGACAAGGAACAGTATTGATATTCCAAGAATTCCCTCATTTTTATTTCTTCATTAAGGAGCGTGAGAGAGTTTGAATATTTTGCAGGGGTGGGATGAACCAAACTACGTGTTTGTCGAGAATTGTCTCTCTCTACACGAGAACAGAGACCACCTCTATGCAATAGTTTTGACCTACCTCAATGTAATCAAATGTTTACAATTCAGTTGGCACTTAGCCATTACTAGTGTGAAGTAGATTATCTCTTACCGGACATTCTCTTTCATTTTACCTACCGTAAACATGTTTCATACCTAACAAATCACAATCCATTAATCCCTAACCGGAGTCTCGCTAAATCGATTTGATTTGATTTTTTCGAGTTTCCGGGCACGTCAACTTCTTTGGTCATTGGTCACGTTAGTGTAGTGCATGTTTTTTCTCAGGATATGCGCGGTGATCTTTCCCCGCTGGATGGTGAGATCCGGCGCCGACCTACCGTCGGTTAGTGGGGTTTCCCCCTAACCAGAACTCTCCCACCAGCGGGGCACCGCCCCAGACGGGACAAGCTCTAAGCTCCCGACCGGCCTCCCGGAATATGTGGTAGCATAGTGCATGTCAGTGTAAGAGTGTGTGTGTGTGTGTGTGTGTGTGTAAGGGGAGGTGATAGGACAAGGAAGAGGAAGGACAGATCGCGCGCGGTCCGTGGCCCGTTTGGTAGGGTACTGCTCCGGCATTCTCCTGGTGTTGATCAGAGAAACCACGGAAAACTACCGATCAGAGCAGCTGGCCGCTAGAATTATCCTCCAGACAACGACTGAATTCGACCTAGCTGAAAAGCTAGTGTGGAAAACCCTGCCGCCGTCAGGACTCGAACCTAGGACCTCCCGCTCAGAGGCGCTGCAGTGACATCAGTTGATGCACTGAGATACCGTTCCCGGTCCGCTAAATCGAAACTTGCATACTGCATCGCTGACCCAGAACTTGCTAACTTGAACCACAGCCACTAGAACTTAACTCGAACCACTTGTCTGGCTTAGTGTATGGATGAAGAGAAAGTGGACTGTATAATGAAGTGAAATTACACACACTAACCAGAGTTCTAAGATAGCTCAGTGGAGTCATTTGAATGAAATGTGGATTTCGGAATCCTCGTTCAATATTCACACGCACAAATATTGTTAGAGCAAATTAACATTCATTCACATCAAGTGCAACAACTAGAGAAACACGTACACTTTACACAAATAATGATTCCTGAAAAAATTTTAAATTGTAAATAATGAGTAATCTTGTAAACTTGGCGTGTATTCGTGTTCTTGGCGATTACTGCAATATTAAAAGGCACTTTCAAATGACTTGCTCAATAGTGCTAATGCCAAAACTGCACAAGTCAAAACTTTAATTTGCATAATCTGATCTGAATTTTTGCAGTGATGCGAATGCATTAGACAAATTAAGTACGTGAAAGCAAATTGTCCAATCAAAATGGGATTGAACCATTTGAATGGAATTAATGTTGTTGAAATAATTTAAATGTTTTCCACTAGAAATTATTAAGTAGTGTTTTATTCTATCAACGTTCTACAAAACGTTTATGTCAGATAATAGTTAAGTTCAGTGTTTGTGAGTATTCCGTTTGCTGAGTTTTATAAGAAAGTGTTAGATGAAAACTATCATGAAACATCCCGTTAGATCTTATATTATAAAAAATAACCAATTATTTTTTTAAGTTAACTCAAGTAATAATATTTACATATTTTTCATATTTTTTTTAACCACAATGTGTTAATACCATTAAAAATGAAATTAGTTTCTTCAACACATGACACAAACATTAGCACGTAATTTGTAAACTAGTAAAAACCGATGAATGTGCGCGTAAACGATAACCGTCTATACTCCATTTATTGATATTTGTTTAATATTTATTATTTTATTTTTTAATGTTAAACAAAAAAGTCTCAATCGACATTTTTAATAAGCTTTCAAAAAAATTCCGTTATTCAGATTGCACATATCGCCTTTACAGAACATTACGTTCTAACATTATAATCATGCAGTGAGCCTCGTTCGCAATTTTCGCGGCGGCCGTTTCCCGTTCCATTCCGGCCGACAGGAAAGGGCTCCCCTGGACCGGAAAGCAACTTGTCCTCGTGCCGTTTCACGAAGCATTCTGCAGCAAGGGCTGATTGGTACACAGCGGCCTCGTTTGCCAATTGGAAGTGATGCTCGGAAACGCTACACAATGCCGGAAGTCGAAACTCCATCCGGGCGCGTATGAAAATCAAAACTCCATTTGCTTCTCAGTGCGTTCTAACACCATACACACACACACAATGCAAATTTTAAAACAGCTAACTGGTGAGTAATAATACACGTTTTTAATTAGGTATATTTACACTCAGTTAGCAAAGTTATGTTTTTAATTTGAAGTCATTTTTAGAATTATTTAAACGATCTAATGCAAAATCCATTTGGAAGCTCAAATGAAGTGTTTAATAATTGAACACTTGAAATAAAAATGGATGTAAGTGCCATGTACCAAATCCCATGTGCCAATTTACGTTTATATCAGAATAATAATGAATGAATGAACGCCTATAACATAAATAACAATGGAAGTTCAGACGCACTTTTTGAAAGTATTATGGTATGATTATAAATGGCAGGAGTTCTATGTGCCAATAGCTTTAACGTATGAATAAACTAATTTTTCTCGAAAGTATGAAAATGGCATCCGTTTTTATTTCAAGCCTTCCATTTCCTTCATAAATGTATGCACGTGAATAAAGTAGTGGAAATAAAATATAAATAAATGATTTGAAGTATTAGAGTTAGGTTTTTCTTGTAGTTTTAATATTTGCACGTGAAAATTATTTTCGCCGAAAAATATGTATTCATCGCCGTGTTTTGCATGTTTAAAAATGCATTTTTTGCATGTTTTGCATGTTTAAAAATGATAGTAATAAACTGTGAATGTCATATCTGCAGTGATCGAAATGGAAAATATACAGAAGGCCCTGAAATCTGAAATTTTCATAATGAATTCTACCTACGTGATCAAGGACGTGTGTGGCGTAAATACTAGGGTTTATGCATTCCCCCAATGAGCCGTAGCATCGTGTTCCGATTAAAGTATGTGAAATTTGAGATAGACATAGTAAGTTCTTGATTGTCTGCCTCTCATTACACCATTTATCATTATCACTAACGTCTATTCTTTAGATCATCACTCGTGAACCTCTGAGACGTAGGGACCGTCAGCCCCTACAATTAAATATTTTTCTCTGTAGCAAATTTGTTTTGAATCAATATATTTAATATATTTTGTGCATAAATACAAAACAAATCTGATGTCATAGATCGCATGTAGTAAGTGAAACACGACCACCTTTCGTAAAAATCATATTATTGGTGCAATAATTAATTTTGAATTCTTATTAATGTACTTTCACACATTGGGAATGTGCTTATGGTTTATGCATCGAATTCTGAAGTAATCAATGTCACTTGAAAACACGCAAATAGGTAGGCAATTAAAAGAGCATGAATCTATTGACAATATTTTAAAATGTTGTTTGTAACGTTTGTGAACTTATTTTGGGTTCAAATAAACCTTTTTCCGTTGAATTACAAACATCCTCAAACTCGATTACAGAGTGAAATGGCATTCATAGTTATTATACGCATGTTACATGAATCCATCTCTCTCAATTCATGGGTGAAGCATTATTCTCAATGCACTGCAGTACACACAGCGTGTAAAGCATAAAGTATCGTTTCGCAAAGCTATCCCTCGAGGCTGAGCATAAAATAGTAAATCATATAATACGAAGAAGTGAAAGAAAACGCATCCAAATAGAGCTACTCTCTGAATGTTCCTCTTAACAAACTTTCTCGATACCTATACCTAATTCTCGCTAATAAACATGCAGTTTCCCGTTATAACCACTTCATCTTCAGTAAGTTGAGTGAAAGAGAAAATTAGGTCCGGTGTTGAGAAGGTTTTCTTTGGTGAATCAATAGTACGTGAGATGAACATTTTTCCACTCTTTGAAAGAACGTAAATTAACATATTAAAACCGGGAGCGGTAGCTCAGTGCATTAACTGATGCCACTGCAGCGCCTCTGTCCGGGAGGTCCTAGGTTCGAGTCCCGACGGCGGCAGGATTTTCGACACTAGCTTTTCAGCTAGGTCAAATTCAGTCTCTGCCTGGAGGAGAATTCTAGCGGCCGGCTGCTCTGATCGGTAGTTTTCCGTGGTTTCTCCGGTCATCACCAGGCGAATGCTGGAGCAGTACCCTACTAAACAGGCCACGGACCGCGCGCGATCTGTCCTTCCTCTTCCTTGTCCTATCTCTCTCCCTTACACACACACTAACATGCACCACACTGACACATATTCCGGGAGACCGGTCGGGAGCTTAGAGCTTGTCCCGGCTGGGGCGATACACCGCTGGTGGGAGAGTCTTGGTTAGGGGGAATCCCCACTAGCCGACGGTAGGTCGGCGCTGGATTTCGCCATCCAGCGGGGGAAGATCACCGCCATATCCCGAGAAAAAAACATGCACCACACTAACGGGAATAATGACCAAAGCAGTTTACGCGCCCGAAAACACGAAAAAACCAAACCAAACATTAAAATTGTGAATACGAATTTAACTCATAAATAATAATAAGGAAGGTGTTTTGGAAGAAGAAACGTGTGTGAGGAAATTGTAGAGTTAAAGAGGGCCAAACCAAGTATGAAACCAAACAACGAGAGAGTGCACCGCCCGAAAGGGAAGAGCGTGCTCCAGGGGCACGAACGAAGCGGGGAAGTCAGAGGAGGGCGCCACGGATACTGATCATACAACCCTTAAAACAGGCACAGAGAGTGAGGGAGTGTGCAGTATTGTGACGTATGATGAGAGCCTATCAACTCTCTATTGGAACGGTAGACACAACTAGACGATGTAGCTCAGAACATCAACTGATGTCACTGCAGTGCCTCTGACTCGGAGGTCCTCAGGTCCCGAAAGTGCTAGGATTTTCGATACTAACTACATACCTAGATCGAATTCAGGCGCTGTCTGGAGAATTCTAGCGTTCGGTTGCTCGGAACGATGCAGTCGCTTCTCCTATCAATTCCAGGCGAATGCAGGAGTGTTATCCTTAATAAAAGTGCCATGGAACGCGCGAGATCTTTCCTTCCTCTTCCTTGTCCTATCCTGAGGATACTTATACTCATTTACATAACCTTATTTTCACACTTATTTACACCCTTACTTACCCTTATTTAGATTTATATGCTCTTCTCCGTCATATATGTTGGGAGCTTAGAGCTTGTATATGAGGGTGTGCAAAAAGCACGATATATTGTAACGGATATTGTAAATTCAAATGAATTAAATAATAAACTGTTTGTTGTTACCCATATGAATCCAAATAATGTTAGAATGTTAATTTTCAGATACCTACTAAATCGTTTGCCCTTAGTTACCGAAATGGGTTAAGATATTTAACCGAAACTATTTAACGTTCATTACTACTGGTATTCTGTGACAGTCTAAAGGTTGTACGCCCCACGAGCTGCAGATCAACAATTTTTGAAGTAACTGTTTAAGAAATATCTGTATATAAAATTAATTTTTGTGTTTTTGCAAACACAAACCACATTCCTATCTTCATGACAATTTAAAGTGCCAAAGACGTTATTGTGATTACCATTTTGAAAAACTACCACCACCAAAGGGGGTATTTCAAAAACCTCACGAACCAGATTTGTTTACAAAAAGAAATTCACAGTAATCGATAGAGATATGAACCCTAGTGCCCAGAGGCTAAGACCTCCCGCACTGACCGGTATACTATAATTTGATTTGATTTTATTTTTTCGTGTTGCCGGGCGCGTCAACTGCTTTGGTCATTGGTCACGTTAGTGTCAAGGAAACTGTATGGGAACTGAATATGGCGCTAATATGCGATCAGGAACCTTGATTACATACAATGGCTGACATGTCCATATCTGAGCAAAGAATAGGATTGATTGATTTTCGTGTTTCCGGGCGCTCAACTGCTTCGGTCATTAGTTCCGTTAGTGTAGTGCATGTTTTTTTCTCGGAGATGGCGGTGACCTTCCTCGCTGGATGGCGAGATCCGGCGCCGACCTACCGTTGGCTAGTAGGGTTTCCCCCTAACCAGGACTCTCCCACCAACGGGCACCGCCTCAGTTGGGACAAGCTCTAAGCTCCCGACCGGTCTCCCGGAATATGAGGTAGTGTAGTGCATGTTAGTGTAAGTGTGTGTGTGTAAGGGGAGAGGATAGGACAAGGAAGAGGAAGGACAGATCGCGCGCGGTCCGTGGCCCGTTTGTTAGGGTACTGCTCCGGCATTCGCCTGGTGTTGATCGGAAAACACGGAAAACTACCGACCAGAGCAGCCGGCCGCTAGAATTCTCCTCCAGACAGCGACGGAATTCGACCTAGCTGAAAGCTAGTGTCGAAAATCCTGCTGCCATCAGGATTTGAACCTAGGACCTCCCGGCAGAGGCGTTACAGTGACATCAGTTGATGCACTGAGCTACCGCTCCCGGCGGTATACTATACGTTACCGCATACGAAAGATGGGGACGAAAATAACGCTCCTACATCTGCACGGGTTTTATCATCGTTTCGGTGCATTGCTGTTAGCCGCAACATACTATACCCAGAAATGCGAAACGAGAAATGTGCAACGAGAAAAGTGAAAGACGAAAACAAGAGAGATTTAACAATTTCCACACACGTGAAATAGTTGTTTTTTTTTTCGTTCAGATCGGCCTCAAGTTTCCTTGGACACATTTCTACAGCTTCATTTGTCAATCGGTATTAAGCAGTTCGCTGCCGCGGGTAAACACAAAATAGCTTTACAGAACTTAGTAAGGTTAAAAGAATGACCATTAAAAGATGTGATAACCAAACAGTGCTTTAAATGGAAATGAAGTCCTTTATATAGAAAGAACTTGTTTTGCAAATTATCCATTCTTGTCGGAACCTGTCTACAACGAACAATATAAAAATAAAAAGAAGTTGAAGAAATAATTTCGAAAGAATATTTTGAAAAGTGAATTAATTCATTTTGTTATAATTAATGTTTAATAAAACAAATGGGACTCGCAGCTGATCTCATTACAAACTCGGCAGTCATGAGCCTTGACTTGCCAGGGAGTTATTGTGGCTGATAAATGAATTTTCAAAGGCCTATTTCTAGTGTGTGGACGTAGCCTCTACTACTTTCCATATATCTCTATCTTTCCATATCTCATTTCTCGCAACGCATCTCTCAATGTAGTCTGTTGCCTGCCTAAGTGGCACATTTATATCATTCCTGCTGTTATGCTCTAGTATTCTGTTTATAGGGCATTCTGCATGGATACGGTACTTGCCTGTTAGGCGACGACAGCTATTGTTTGGTTGCTGCGGAAACCAAGAGCTTTGCTCACTGAGGAAGGCAGGGTCGATGGTTAGGCCTCTGGGGAGATGACCATCCTAACAATCGAGTAAATGTGTTTCTATCTGATATAACGGTCGGCATTATTTGCGGTCGTCGATGATGTAACGGTTAGCCTATCGGACTGTTATACCCAAGTCAACGGGTTCAAATCCGTTCGATGTGGATTTTTAAGGGTGAAAAAGTCCTTCATACGCCTTCCGTCGAAGGAGAAGTATAGCCGGCTGTCACATGTTAGTAGATTTACTGCATTTCAAAGATGGTCAAGCCAACATTATGCCTCTGAGCTAATTCAAATTGCCTGTTTCTTCGCCTAAGTAATACCTTCTTTCTCCTCTAGTTGGTGAACGAAGCGTAGCGAAATTTGCATGGTCAGACGGAAGAGGAGGCCTCATAACCTGAGTCTCGCCACGTAAAATAAAGCATCAATTCAATTATAACAGCCGTGAAACGCGTCGTAAGTTTATAGGTTGGAATTAATAAACAAAGAACGCCCTTAGTTATTATAAAAATTAAACAAACCATGAAAGCCACTGCTCTATAATAAATTATGGAATTTAACATACTGACTGTTTATGAATAGAATCATCTTCAGAAAGTTATTTTTCTAATTTTTGGGATTTGATGAAGCTCATCGCAACAGTGACTGGTGATGTACCTTAAGAAATATTTAGGGGTTTTCAATTATTTTGACGAACCTTGAATGTGTCTTGAGGTTTCATGACATTTTGACTTGAGCAAGTATGAATATTGTAAGGATCTTAAAGATAATGTCTCATTCGTAAGTATTTTATAATTTTTTGGAGCTGTTTATATTTTTTGGTTAAATAAGATTCAATGGTTTTTACTACTTGTCAAGTTGTAACTTGAAAGGGTAAACTTCCATGTAGACGCCAACATGCACTATAAAAACAAATGCTGTTGTTGCAACAGACCAATTGTCAAATGTCTATTTTTGTTTCATATAATCTATCAGCGCATTTGGAGAATATTTTGAAGTACAAAATTGCTGCAAGATGCATAAGACTATAAATTACTCCACAAAAACATGATTTGCAAATATTCTGACACAGACCGTTATTCATCCCAGCGGTTCATTTATGAATGTATCACACGCTGTGCACTGATTT
Organism: Teleogryllus oceanicus; assembly: GCA_964035755.1. Classification (NCBI taxonomy): domain Eukaryota; kingdom Metazoa; phylum Arthropoda; class Insecta; order Orthoptera; family Gryllidae; genus Teleogryllus; species Teleogryllus oceanicus. The sequence continues at coordinate 84,574,669 of CAXIVR010000002.1, read as the reverse complement.
GAAACTTTATTTCTGAAAATGGCATCTATGAAAACGTATAGATATAGTGAATAAAACTAATTAAGTATATATTTTTGAAATATATATTTTATGAACGAATTTTCTCTTTATAACTCAGAATCCAATGAAACTACAAATAAACTTTTATTCCAAATCATTGGTCAGTTTGAAAGCCATTGGAGAAATAATGAGATATCCGATCACATGCCGCATACCAGAGAATGACGTTTCCTATTACTGTAATTAATGTTAATTGCCTTCAGTGATGCCAATATCCTTGACCAACACTCACGCCAATCGTATTAAAACCTGCCAATGCCAAATTTGATTTTAGATGTCTCTTTATGGTTCAGTATTACATTACTTTCTAGTGTATGGCAGATACCTATGATGGTTTGTTGAAAGTTGATTCGCATGTTTTTCAATTCGCATTTTTGTAACTTCGATTTGTAACATCCTCCGTTCTCTGCATTACTTCTGGACGTTACTTTTCAAATGATTTAGTAAGTGACTGATATATATATATATATATATATATATATATATATATATATATATATATATATATATATATTTGACGTCACGGGTTATACGAACCCGTAACGCCACCATAAGCCACTAGAGAAGACCAAAGAACTGAGAAATAGGGTACGAGGCGGAGCGATGGTCCGAGAAGGCGACATCTACCCGCAGGTTTTCGCACTCCGATGTCCAAAGTTAGCGGATAATATTTTCTCGAGAGGGCGCGAAGGAGGAGAAAATTCACCCCTCCAGAAATTTTTCCCCAGGCAGAGTTGCATAAATACCGTGACGCACTTCAGTAGAGCTCTCTTAGGACTTCGACAGCGACGGCGACTCAACTAGATTCTTCAGCGGTAGTAATTGGTTAGTGCAGGAGTATAATTTTACTTGCTTTAGTAAAACTGATTTAAGAAACGCGGTGATAAGTGATAGAATTCAGAAGCAAAGTGCATGTACAGCATTTGCACTAACATTACGCGAGTAAGCAAGCGTGGTGACTGCTCGAACTTGAAATAGTTTCATCATCGAAGTAAATTCGCGCAGAAGGACTCTGAACGAAATCTAGTATTTAATTTTGTACGCCACGACCACGCACGCTCAAAGTGTGGTATGTCGGCCGAGTGCTAGAAGTAGTCAATTCAAGCACGTTAGTTATTTAAAACTGGAAGCGCGAGCAACGGGTACGCGGCAGCCGGCAGAAGGACGACTCAACACTCAAGCGTAGGCGAGAAGGACTTGGACCAATTCATGGTGTGTACGAGTCCGAGGACGAGAGAAAGGTTTGGAATTTGGACGTGTGGCGTCATCCTGAGATCGAGCGAAAGAAGAGGTGCGACCGCGGGACATCAAACCAGTCGAGTGACGTGGCGAGGACTGCGAGCGGCCGAACCCCCAAGGTTAACTGACGGCGAGCAGGAAGGAAATGTCGAGGTAAAGAACTGGCAACTTCTATGCGACAATTTGTTGGGAAACTGTGTAGCGTTAAACACCAGGCGTAGCGTCCTAAAATAGGTGAAAGTTACAAATAGTTACTGGGGAAATATTTCGAATGTATGAGCGGCAGTTTTGATTTCATTCGCTGTACGCACCAGTAAATTCGTTGAATGCCATACCTTATACAACTTTTCTAAAGTAAATTATAATTGTTCATGTAATGTAAAAGTAATCTTATTGAAAGTATTGTTTCCATTGTATGATGTCAGGAATAATCAGTTGCTATAATTTTGTAAAGGGTACGATTTAGTAACGTGTGTGTCACGTTTATTCTTGTGCTAGAGTTAACAGCGTTGTAATAAATGCGCAGCTCAAGGCTGACCTCTGTGAAGTCTATAATAGAATAATTATAGAGAATCACTTAAAGGGCCGTGCACGGAGAAAACTTTAGATTAACAAAAGTTAAATGAGGTACACGAAGTAATTGAGAAGGAGGTCAAAGCAAAAGTATTGTAAATAGTGCGTATTGAAGTAATCAGGCAGTCAAGGCGACGCCTATACTATCTCTTATGGTTGTGTTATTTCTGTTCTTTTTGTTTCTGTTTTCTTTGCAGTGACCATCTACGTAAAGTACATACTTATTGTATATTTGTGCCACTGTGTAATTTGTTTTACTGAATATATGCTCATTTTACCAGAATTTTATATAATTCATTGTGTCAAGGGTTCAGACATTTCTCATACCCGAAAGATCCTGCTTCCTGAGAATTCAAAGCTCGCTTCACGAGCATTCATAGTTTCACGCTTCATCGCCACCGGCTGGAAGGTAGTAGGTGGGCGTGTTATTATATATATATATATATATATATATATATATATATATATACCGTACTTACCCGAATATAAGACGACTCGAATATAAGACGACCCCTGTTATTTTAACTTGAAATTGCGAAAAAAAAGTACACCCGAATATAAGACGACCCTTGTTATTATAACTTAAAATTAGTTTCCAACTAGGTAAGGAAATTGAAAAAAATCTATATTTACATGTTTATTAACATTATGCATATCAATACACTGTACATGACCAGTTTACCACATTCACTTTAATTATGTCTCTCAATCATCATCTTCACTTGTCTCCTCATCAGTCAACTCGTGTCCATCATCCTCACTCCATAACACATCATCTTCTGTGCCATCCAGACTGTTGCTTACACAGCACTTCTTAAAACCTTTTATTATTGATTCTGTGGAAATACTATTCCATGCCGTTAGTATCCACTGACCAAGCTGTCCAACGGAAGGTTTTTTTATGTTGCCAGAAGGAGTTAATGGGCAATTCCCTGATAACAGCCACTCTTCATATTGGCGTCTGAGTTGGTGCTTGAATGTTTTGTTCACAGCCACATCAAGGACTTGTAGCTGTGAGGTCATGCCTCCTGGTATCACTACTAAGTCTGTGTTCAGACCAGCAACTTTCTGTTTCACTTTGTCTGTAAGGTGGCCCCTAAAGGCATCAAGAGTTAACAATCCCCTCTGCTGCAATAGAGCTCCGGTCGCTTGTCCCAAACTTCTTGAAGCCAAGAAATCATTAAGCTTTCATTCATCACCCAGATTCATTGCACTTAAATATTATTCCACTTGGTAGCATTTCTTTAGGCAAGTTCTTCCTTTCAGGATAACAAATGGCGGTAGCTTCCTGCCATCTGCCAACACTCCCAGCATAACCGTACACACATTTTTCGTTTCCAGATGTTTTTATTACAACGAATTTACACCCTTTTCTAGCCACTGTATTGTTGGAAGGCATGTCAAAATACACGGGCGTCTCATCGGCATTCCCCATTTGACTCAACAAATGATTGTATTGATGGCGCAATTGTATAATGTACTTTTGGTACTCCAAAAGTTTTTCTTCATAATCTGAAGGCAGCTTTTGCGACAGGGAAGTTCTTCTACGTAGACTGAATCCTTTCCTTCTCATGAAACGTATGCACCAACCGACACTCGCATTGAATTCTTGTCTGGGAATGTTCCTCCTTCTTGCTACGTCTAAAGCTTTCATACGAATACTGTTTACAGACACTCCAAAACCCTTATTTCGATTTTCTATTACGAATGCAACAACCTCATCGTCAATTTCCGGATGGCGCCCCGCTTTTGGTCCACGGAAACATTTCCTCGTGGAATTACAAGATTTCAGGCGTTCCTTCATACCTCTCCAACGTCGTACATTTGCTTCACTTATTCCATAATGTTGTGCAGCTTCACTATTGTTCGTTTGTTCAGCGAGATGTATTACACGCAATTTAAAGTTTGCATCGTAACTATTACGTCGTTCCACATTTCTGTTTAGTTCCACACTTCCTCTTTTCTCCACGTGGTCGGCCATTGTCACACTAATATCAGCAACTAGCACAGAGGACTACACAATACTAAGCACGAACACGACTACCAAAGTACTATAAAGTACTTTGGTCTAGTAGTAGTACTATAAAGTCGCGCAACTCAACGAAGCGGATGAGGAAGGAAAGCACGCGGCCCACGCTTATGTACTCTCAGTCGCGCCAAAGCACTTCTCGTGGCCAAATTTTCGTCATACGCGAATATAAGACGACCCCCGATTTTTAGAGGCCGAAAATGGAAAAAAGTGCTCGTCTTATATTCGTGTAAATACGGTATATATATATATATATATATATATATATATATATATATATATATATATATTCACTATTACTTATTGTACTTTAACATATCATATATGTTACACCAATGATCTCAGATTATAGACTGCTAGAGTAGAACGACGCAACACAGCTTTCCGGAGTTTTTCATGACTAAAGATATAAACTAGTGATGCTACAAACAGCGCAGCCATTTCTTATTATTTGTTACTGCTACGTTAAAGTACAATAAATATATTGCAAATATGAAAATCTAATAATTCAGCTATTACTTGCAACTCTCTCTTCATCAAACTGCTTATAGACGTATCTATTTCCTAGAACCTTTAAACTTCATTTGGTAACTTGATTGAAATGACACATAAAAATCGACATATAGAGTGGGATAGAAGAGCAAAATTACTTATCAAATAATATTTTATGCGACCTAGAGTCTGATAAAACTAAGTTCAATAGTTTTTTTAAATATGACATTTTGATCTCGTTTATATTCGAAAATTTAAAGATTTAGAGAAAATACATTTGTGCCCACAGATACATCAAAACACAAAATTATATATATATATATATATATATATATATATATATATATATATATTGTGTGTGTGTGTGTGTGTGTGTGTGTGTGTGTGTGTGTTGTGTTTATACACACAAGAGTGAGTCACGTAACTTTAGCATCTGTAATTTTTGAACGGTTGATGATAGTGCAATGCCGTTTTCTCGAAAGTGCATGAGGGAATGGGGCTAATTGATGCATGTGTTTGTTTCACTTGTATTTTAATATATCTTGAGGTAACTTTGTGTTTTTCAAATGGGACTATACATATTTTTTAGTCTATCATGACGAGCGTAAAAAGACGAATCCATTGATTAGTATATATTGTCATGTTACATAAGCATTTTTGGAGTATTTTGTAGTATAAACGACTCGTGTTTAATATATATTTTAAATGTAAAATTTCTTCGTCTTTTCCCACAAGAACGTTTTATCCTAATATAAGAAACGATATACTTAATTATACTACAAGTTATTGCATCGGATTTGGTTGTCCATCAACAGTCTTTCCTCGACTTGGTAAAATGTCAGGAGCCGATCCGCTCATTACCGCGTAGCTAGAGAGTGTCACTGTTCTTCCTAAAACCCAAAGCATCAGAACTCTATATCATCCTCTTTTGTCTAACAAAACAATACTATTTCCGCCTCCGCTCGGTCATTTTCCACATCCTCCTCTTCACCTAGCGAAAATGACCTTTAACGCCGGTTGTTTGCGTGTCATATAGCAACCTCTCCACGATAGTCTGTTGACATCCCTATATTCTACTTCATATAAATGACATTTTATAAACAAAATGACTCATTTTGGAATATCACACTAACATATGGCAATATGTATATCATTGCATTCGTCTTTTTATGCTAGTCATAATAGACTAAAATATGTGTAATACCATGTTAAAAAATAAGTTTACCTCAATATCTCGAAAGATACAAATGAAGAATAGAAATGAAAACATGTTTTAATTAGCCTCATTTCCTCATGCATTTCCGTGAAAACTGCATTGCGATTACATCAACCCTTGAAAAGCTGGAAGAGGTACTAAAACACACACACACACACACACACACACACGTTTTCTTGAGCTTTGGAAAAGCTTCCCCCATTAATAGCATTTGTTGAATTCAGAATAAATGATAGTAACGAGCATTGTTAACAAAATCGGATGCCCAGAAATGTTTTCTTGGGTGTAATAGAAACCATTTTGCATTGAAAACCAACTAAAGATTTGATATAATCGCATAATAACTTGCCGTCAAAATAAACAATCCTCCCACTCCTCTCGCATCGAGCGAAGGAAGGGCTAAAGAAAACGTGCGCGGATAATATATACACACCTTCATAGATATACAGTAAACCCTCGTTAGTGCGAACTCGCTTAACACGAATTTTGCCGTAACACGAACAAAACATCGATCGCGGTAAGGGATCAGTGTAATACGGACATTTTGTAATACTCGGATAACTCGAATTTTTATAACACGTACTCTGATTATTTCGGTCCCTTTGGATTTGTATTAATGAGACTTTACTGTATTTATTTCTTACATGATCCTAGATACTGTAAAAAAGTAATTTAGCCAACAGCCTGGCCGCCAGCCGCCCGACCGACCGTTACTCTCGGTTAAACCCCTACCGTTTACGGCACCCGACCACCGTTTACGGGAAGCCAGGTGAAATTCTACATGCTGGTGGGAAACTGGCCAACTTTGAGCATTCTATTTTAATTAATAATTTCCAAATTTCTAAATAAAAATACTTTTGTAAATGTGTAAAGCACCAGAGAAGCCACCCTGATCTAGTGGTTAATACGCTACCTTCATAAAAAGATAAAATGACCTTTCATGTGAATTTGTTCCTACATTTGTGTGTTTTCACTCTGACTGCATTAGACTACATAACAATGCAAGAAAAATGGAAATATGTACGGCTATAATGGTTTTAAATTTAGATATTTGCATATAAATGGAGCTGAAAGAGTTATTATATTGTAATTACATTTAAAATTCAATCTTGTATTTGTATTGTCATTGTTCTGGGAATACGTGCTTCCCGAACTCGGAAATGCAAATTAATCAAAATTATATTTGTCTTTGAGTTAGTGCATTGCATAAAATAAAATTAAGAAAATTGCTTTTTCAAACATAATTTTTGAATAAAAAGTAGATTCAATTTTAAAGAATATTTTATTAATTTGAGTGAGTTGTTGTTGTACATACAAAAGTCAAGGTATTGTTTCTGCTAGAGAAAGTTTAAGTTCTTAAACTACTAAGACTGCTAAGAACTGTAGGTTTTTAAAAATCACATTTTTAACACTTGTAATATGAACTATAGGAAATCCTGTTGTAGGTTTGTAAGTGTTTTCGGATTCATGCAGTCAAGTTTTTGTTTTTCAGCACTAAGAAAAAACATTTTGAATGATAATTTTAATATTTTGCGTTGACGATTGGTGAAAGTGAACGCATTTACTGATCTTGTTGATTGTCAATAATATTTTCACTACTGACCTATAAATAATTTTATTTTTAACTCTTAACGAACGTGTTAGCAACACGACGATTTTCTAGACCGCACGTTGATAACAATTCGTTATTACGTTTAACATCTTGTACCTACTAAAAGTTTTACATAATGACCCGCTTTAGACTGTTTATACATACCTACATTATACAATTTAAAAATAAATTAGCTTTCTAGCTATTTATGACTTCTGCTAAAATAATAGTATTTTCTAGTATGTTGTACAATTGTTATTATTAGTAACAGTTGTAGTAATAGTATTGTTATAATAATAATATTATTATTATTATTTATATTTATGTGCTGGGTTGTGTAATTAAGTGGAGGGAAAGGAATGTGGAAGAAGTGCATCACAGTTGTGTTTTACACTGTAGTAAAGTGAAGTGGAGTAAGTCTTGCGTGGTGAAATTATTTACTATTTATTATTAATTGTTGTTTTTAATTAATAATATTGTGACATACCAATATGTGAGACATAATATAGTACAATATTTATTATAAACAGCGTAAATTATAGGGATAAATATAGGTGAATATGCCAGCATAGCAACGGTAAGCGAGCCGTCGTCAAGATCAACAATCTTCATGCAGTGACAATCGCGGAGACGGCTAGTTCATTTTGTAAGAAATTTAGGGATAGGTTAGGCACGGAAGTACATCAAGTTTTGTCTGTAAAAGAAAACAATCGAAAAGATGAAGTGAGTTTTGAAGGATTGAAAGAATATGATAGGCATTCATTCTGACTGATGCCGTGATGTTGAACGGATCGTGGACAATTAATGTTAGGAGTTTTTTTTTTGAGGGGGGACTTGTAAGCATTTATTGGGGAGTAGTTATTGGTAGAACTTTGAATTTGAATGCTATGTGTGGACAGTAAAACTTAAAATATTTCAAGTGAACGAGTTAGAAGGACATCGAGGGCTTAGGCGAATTTATCAGTAACTGGACTGGAATGCTAACAGCAGATAGTTTGTTGATCGTTGAGTATTAAGCATACGCGTGGGATGAACTTAGAATCCGTAAATTGGCGAACGACTTAGACTTTATTAACTTCGGAAACAGTGATGAACGGTGATTGAAGTGTGCTTCTGCAAGAAAAGAAGAGAGAAGATGGTATCTGGACCCGAGGACAGCGACGTCGGAGAAGAATGAAGATAATACAACGAGGCACCGTCGTCCAAGAGCGCGCGAAGACGAATACTACATTGTAAGGTTGGAACAGGTCATGACCAAGGTCTTTTTCATATTGTACAGAATTATTAAGTACCAAAATTGTTTAATAAATTTCCATGTTTTGTGAAATGAATACATGATTCTCATTGAGTCAATTCTAATAACGACGTAGCAAGATAGAAATATATTTGCTTTTCAGATTCCTCGACCACTCTGTATAGATGGCAGATCAGATAATCATCTATGAAAGATAATCATTTCTATGAAACCCATCGACCCAGGTAGCCGGAAACTAATTTATTTATAATCAGAGTTGAAGGTTGACTTGTATGATAGTATTAACGTAATCTTTTCCTGGCGCCCATCTATACAAATTCGGAACGGATTACGTTGGAATAACATCAAATAAATCATTAATATATTCAGTTTATTTCAATATTTTTTCGTAATCTCTTGTTAGACAATGTGAGCTTAATGCATGTAAAGTTAAGATATTCTGCCACCACGTTACCTCAATTGCAGAATTAATAATAAATCTAATATAGCAGTGACGAACATGATCACATGAAGATTTATATTTTGAGGGTTGTAACTAAAGTTACAGTGAAATATGATTGTAATAATTTTGTGTTTGTTTCTTTTAAAGAAAAAATCAATACCGATTGATGACAAAAACTATATTTTGAAATTGTAGATTTTAAATATGAAGAGAATTTGAAACGGTGTGCCGAAACAAATTTATTTTAAGGAACTATTTGAATAGGATATAAATGATGATTCACATTAGTATTGTGGTTTTGAATACTAGGATATTGGTTGTGGGGATGGGGTCGATTTGCGAAGATAGTTGTTGATGATGGCGCATAATTAAAATTTGGTATTTCATTCTTTTGAGAAATTTCTATCTTTTCTAGTGGAGCAAATTTTATTAAAATAATGACAGTCGCTTGTTTGCGTGTCTTTGTGACTACGAGGTTTGTTAGAGTATTTATGGTTTACACAGAGTAATACCAGACTGCGCTTTACATTCAGCAGTTAGATGATTTTGGGCACATATAGCATAGCTTGTTCTTACTGTAACCAAAGTTCTGGCATTTTGGACACTCTTTCGGTTTATTGTTTTCGTCTCCATTCAAATTTTACAATCTAGTTCCACAATAATTAAAAAAAATTATTGCTATTTTGTAGATTTGAGAATTGCACAATTCTGATATGAGCTTAAAGACTTCAAAAACTATTTCAAAGAACGGGGTTTTGAGCATTTAAGGTTTTTTTGTTTACTCTGAAGGTAGAGGATTTTCAAACAAACTTGAAGAATATCAATATGTAAAATAATTTTGGTTCTTAGAAATTTACACGAGACTAGTAAAATTCCATGAATTCAAAACAGTATTCTTCCACAATGTAGAAAATAATATATTATGTATGGCAGATTAACCGCTTACTAAGCTTAGTTTGGTTTTAAGCAGTAAAAACCTCTGAAGTTAAGGAAATAAACCATGAAACGTTTCTCTTTCATATTTGAAAAGTACATAATTTGCTACATAATAGATTATTTATCGTAACTAACCAACATTTAATTTTTTCGCTACTTTCCGATGAAACGACCTTTATGCTGCTTCCCTTTGCTAGAGATGATCCATCCCCGGGGGGTGGGCCTCGCTCCCACCCTCGTAGCGGCGCCTCTGCGAGCATCTAACGGCGCCGCGACGCCATTGGCTGTTGCTACCGCCGCTTCGCCACTGCCGCCAGCGCCCCACCGCCTCCACCATTCCAATCCCTGCTGTACCCTCCATCGCGGTCCCTGACCTTCTCATAGTCACCACTGCTGCTAACGCCACCTCAGCTCCGCTTTCTGAAGTATACTTCAGGAGTTGGTTTTTCGTCTTGTGATGCCATGCATACTACTCAGATGGATATTTCTCGATAAGTTCGGTTTTGATTTCGCCTTCAGCTATGAATTCCCGCAAGTTCTTGATCACAAGTAATATTTTTTACATTGAGGGTCACAGTGTGATTGATATTGCGGTTTAGATGCTTCTAATGTATATTAAAGTTCTGAAATCTTTTGTTTCTAAATTCACTTTTATAGTGATGGCTTATAGTTCTGAATATAATTTTCCAGTGGCTATTTTTACCTACGAATTCTGGATGATACGTCAATACGGTAGACGTAGAAAGGTGGGATATTTACTGTGTCTGAGGCAACGAGAGCGTTGGCCTAGTCATGGTCGGACAAGACACTAAATCTATTGCTAGTACTTTTAGGGCATTCGTTTGAATCGGGCAGATTGATGGATCTTCTTGATGAGGTACCGAGCTCTTCTTCACTAGCTCAGTTCTGTTTGTAGATTCCCTGCACGGAGAACAGTTGAGCGTTGTTTTGTGTCCTCTCTTTCGACGTCGTCGAGGCCGCGGCTTAGCCGAATTGCCTCGCCAATGATTTGTGCGGTACAGGGTTAGTTGTTTTCGAAGATTTGTTTAGGAGAAAATAAATTATCGTTCCTAAGGCAATGGGCCACCGAAAATAGTAAAATTGGTAATTCGTAACTTATGTATTTGGAATTATGCACAAACTTTAATATCATAATTGTGCTATTACATGCAAAATTTGATTACACTACGTGTCATATTCAATTGATGTTAAGATTTAACAAAATTTTCAATCAATTGATCAAAAAGCTCCATTCAATGAGTCTATGAGCCATTTTTCCTCAAATTTTTTTATTTTTTTCCGTTAACAATCCTATATGCGGTTTTAGTTCCTCGCCCTCACAAATGTAAGAGAAAGTATTGTAATCCTGCGCCGAAAAATGACAAAATGTACTCAGAAAACCCGTATTGTAGGCCCCTGGTAACAAAAATATGAGAAAATAATGTTCCTATGTAAAGTAAATTACTTCTTGGATTGGATCTTGATTTTGAAAGATTGATGGTAAAACGTCTGACTGCCCGTCTGTCCGTCCGCCTGTGGTCAACGCTACCGCCTAAACCAATCAGCCGATTTTCTCCGAAACTGTTATTCCCCAATCGATCTCAACGAACTCGAGGGTTTCGGAGTTTCAAACAGATGTTGAATATTTCGATTTTTGAGGGTACTTTTCAGGAAGCCTCACACACAATTTCAAAATTTTCTGAAAAGTCTCCAAATTTTTTGATTAAACGCTATCCTCGAATACCGGAAAGAATCCTTAAGAAATTGGTGCAGTTCTCATGTTCATTGAAATCCCTGATTTTTTAAAAAATTGAAAAAGTGCAATACGTAATGAAACATATGCTAGATGAACCGAGAAACCTGATGCTGGTCAAACGTTATATTCTTACAAAAGAGAAAAATTACGAACTCGTGAATTAAAGCTAAAGTATTTCGCGTGTTTCAATTTGACAATTCTTCCAGTTTCACGTCTTTGTTCCGCGCATATTAATAAATATATTAAGTCTGTTACATCCGAGATGAAAGGTTCTTACTTGGAATACCTATACTTTTCTGCCTCTGATTGAAAAGCTCCTCCAAACATTCCAGGTCTGTTCAAGCCTTTGAATATTGGATTATCGGAATTTGTATAATAACGGTGACTTCTCTCACTGCCGATTTACATCGTCTCCATTGATCATTTGCCATTGCACTGTGCGGCATTTTGGATTTACATTAGGGCGTTACCACTGCGTGCATTACTATCTTCTCCCATTAAATGCACTTTCTCAGGAAACAATCGAATTTTTACTTCAATTTGCATCTCTAAGAAGCGTAACGAAGTTAAACAATTATTTTTGGACTTTTAAATAAAAACACAAACGATAAGGGGAAGAAAGAAAAAAATAATTTACTTTTGACGCGGATATTCAGTTATTACCCTTACGTTCTGTGTAAATTTACGAGCTTGTTTGCATCATTTATTCCAATTAAGTCTATTTTGCTCTTTTCAATGTCGTATATTGCCACGCACCGGAGTAAGAGTCCGTGAAATGAAAATCGGCGCACACACAGAGTGAATTACCACTAGCTCCAACTTCCTAACAATCGTTTCGTCACGCTCCAGTGCTGGCAATCAGCAGGCAAAGAGATCGAGAGAACAAAAAGCAATCTATGGTGAGCTCGAGGATTGGCAATTCCCCATGGCGACAGTTAGGACACCCGACATTGTCCAATTCAACTTCACGAGGAACGAGGTAAGAAGAGGGAAGAGAAGGACAAAGATGGAGAGGAGGTGGTAAAGGACGAGGAGAAGAAATGACCAGAGAGAAGTGGATGGAACAAAAAATAAAAGAACGTCTCACGAGAAGAAAAGAGGACAACAATAGAAGAGAGAGGAGAGATTGAAGACGCAAGAAATGAGCAAGAAAGTGAAACGAAATGTGATTACAAAAAAAGAAAAGAAGGGAAAAAAAAAAAGAAAACGAAGGAGCTGCATGGGGAAAAGTTGAGGAAAAGAGAAAAGAGAAAACGCAAATCAGATCAATGATGGTGCGTGGGCGCCCATGAAAGGGGATCAAAGGCGTAGCCTGGCGTGGCGTGGCGTGGCGGGGTGCGGCGTGACGCGGAAGTGCCAGGCGCGGGCGGCGTGCGTGCTGCGTGGGTGGGGCGGGGCGGGGCGGGGCGGGGCGGGGCGGGGCCGTCGCGTTGTCATTCAGAGGCGCTCCGCCGCTGATTGCGCCCGCAGGCGGATCAATGGGCGCGCCCGCTGGCGCTGACGTTGCCGGGGTCATCTGCATGCCCCGCGCGCCCGATCAACCGCCCCTCCCCGCCCCTACCCCGCCCGCTGCCCCGCCCACTCGCCCTTCCCCGCCGACGCACCGCGCCGTCTACCTGCGCCTGCCGGAGTCCCACGGGATTTCGACCGCACCGCCATCCCTGAAATCCATGATGTGGAAGTGGCTCCTCAACAGCAAGTGATGCCATTCCACGTTCAATCATCCTCCACTAGCTCAAGAGCTCTACGTAAACTCTTCAGACAAATGTTGTATTCCACGACTAAAAAAGCAACAATTTTGTTGAAATTTAAAAATGTTTTTTTCTGACTTGTTAACGTAATATGTATATCTATCAATTCTAAAATAAGCAGACATTTAAGTTAACGCAATCTCTCAATTTACAGCAGATAAGAAATACCGCCGCCACCTTGGTCATAACATTCAGGACACTCACTGGAAAAATAAATTTAATTATCCGACGCGTCCGGAATCAATCTCACTCACGCGAAAATAATTCAGTGATAGTCCACCTAAATTCATCTAAAATACTTATTTCTTGTTAAAAAAACACCTAACTACTCACTTGGATTCTTCTCACATTTTTATAATTTTACTAATTATTTACGATCCCTAGTATTCGTTTCTTTTCTATTTCTTTATGTATAAACACACCATTTTCGACACTAGCTTGTGAGCTAGGTTGAATTCAGTCGCTGTTCGGAGGAGAATTCTAGCGGCCGGCTGCTCTGATCGGTAGTTTTCCGTGGTTTTCCGACCAACAACAGGCGAATGCCGGAAGTCCTGGCAAACGTGCCATGGACCACGCGCGATCTTCCCTTCTTCTTCCTTGACCTATCCTCGCACCTTACACACACACACACACACACTTACACTAACATGAACTCCACTACCACACATGCCGGGAGACCGGTCGGGGACTTGTCCCGGCTGGGGCGGTGCCCCGCTGGTGGGAGATACTTGGTTGGGGAAAACCCCCTAGTCGACGGTAGGTCGGCGCCGGATCTCGCCATTCAGTGGGGGACCGCCACCTCCAGATGAAAAGCATGCAATACACTTATGGGACTAATGACCTCAGTAGTTGACGCGCCCGGAATCACTAATCAATCAATCAATCAACCTACCGCGGGGATCGAGTGCGCTGAGGCGCAAGCACCGGGCGCGATTGCTAGAAGCGGTGCACGGAGTGGTCCGGGGCGCCCCGCCCCGCCCCGATCTGCCCCGCCCCGCCCCGCCCCGCCCCGCCCCGCCCGGCCCGGCCCCGTCCCGCCCCACCCACACGACGCCCGGCGAGAAAGGAGGGGTTGGACGCGGGCGCCCTCGATACAGCGTCGCTTTAATGGGCTGAAGCGCTTTCACATGTCGCTCTTACATTCGCGCGCAGAGGGGCCGCTTTCAGAAAGATGGTCCGGCGCAAGTGATAGCTTTGTTTACTCGCGAGGACGCTCGCCTTGGATGCGAGCGGCTTCCTGGAATGTGAATAATATTCAAACTGCACGCGATATTATCTTTCGGTGCATTTTACGGTTTTCGCGAAGTGGCGCTGGGAGTAATTACTTTTAGGTAACTTCAGTCTGAGAGGGAATACTCTACACTACTCTACGGAGGTGGGAAAAGTGCCAGAAGGATGATGCAATCTCAAATGTATCGACAATGTTACGTTTAAAATATCGTCAGATATCGTTGTTGGCAGAATCTACGTCCATTGTTGATACGTATTTCTGAATAATGGTATAAGGTCATTCCAGGTGAAAAAAATCTTCTCAACTAGATGCTCTTAGTTTTACTGAGAAACGCTTCTCTTCTACACAGCAGATTCTTCACTATTTAGCTACTTTTGTAACGTCTACAGAAAGTTGTGGTTTGAGAGAGTCGAAACGAGGAAAATGTTTGTAAATATTTTCGAAAAACTTCTTTCTTACACAAACTAAGGAAAACGAAAATATGTGCACTAACGGAATTGGTGTGCATATTACGACAGCTCTTCTTCTTCTTCTTCTTCTTCTTCTTCTTCTTCTTCTTAATAGTTTTTATTATCCTTGTTCGACAATCATAATGACTTTCAAGGGTTTTCACGTTACATAGTATATACTATCATTTTTTAACTACCTTTCATCATACATGTACAATGTTTGAAGACAATAATATTGGAAACTAACAACTAACGATACCCAGGAAGGGTCCTTCAGAAAAATGCATACAATATTTGGATTAAAAACAGAAATATGGAACTTATAATTGTTTAAACCTAACTTACAGCTAATTAAGGAGGATGTACTATGTATTTAGAGTATCTTGATTTGATTCGTGGAAAAGATTGGCTGATTTACCTAGAGTGCGCAAAAGAGTGGCTGGGCAAGATGAAAGAGAAGAGTAGAAATTGGAAGAAAGTTTTAAAATCCAAGTTTTCAGAGGTTTTATAAATAATTCTTTTAAAATTTGATCATTTCTGATATACTATGGAGCTTTTAAAACATTTCTTAGAAGTTTATTTTGCAGTACATCCAGTTTTTGAAGGTTGCAACAGCTCTGAATTGCACGCGGTTCTGCAACGGCAATCAACCTTGACATCGGTCGTCAACATTGCAGTTCACACGCTGCTCTCCAGAGTCCACTCGAGCGCTTCAAATCTTGGAAATCCGTGGTTAGTACCGATGGCATAAACACTGCGATGAAATATCAAAAAAATATAAAGCATGGATATAAGTGTACGTCAGGATTTTATTAAATATGTTTCACTGTTATGAATTTATAGTTATTGTTCGAAGTTCTTTTCGCATAATCAAATCAGCGTTGCCTACAAAGTTTCTGGATTTTCTTCTCGAAATGCAAATGATATTTAATTAAGCTAAATGGCAGCCTCTTCATCAGAAATTTCCTCCCATCAGACTTATCGAAATCAGACTTTTTTTAATTTGGGTTTGGTCATAATTTTAGGATAACGCGATGCATTTGAGGGCGCTGATTGAAGGTTTGCTCTTCTGGGAGTAACTTCCATTAATGTGGCATGCATTTTAGCACAGTCAGACCAGCTCGTGCCTCAGCAGTCAAGGTCACGTCTTATATCCTTCAGACCATAGGCAAAAGATGACCTTAGATGCACTGGATTTTTGCACGAGTACTATAACCTAACGAACAGTGCGAGTCTCAATGCCTTAACTTTGATCTTCAGTTTGAGCGTCGCAGTCAAACGGCTACGTTTTTCAAAATGCCAGCGCCGCTCAAATTAGATTTACACCTTCGTATTGCTTAGCAGAAATCGGCAAATATTGAAAATGAATTTAGTTTGCAGTCAGAAATCGAATGAAGAGCAAGTGCAATGCAGTGTTAAGTGTTATAAGTATAATATAAAATACAACATCTTTACATAATTAACATCTGAAAGGTTTATCATATCATTTGAACCCACGACATAACACACCAAAAATGTAAGTTTAAGATACATTTAATTACATTTTAATGTATAATTTTATAAACCACAATGTTTATTTATTTTAATAAAATTATATTAATATATTATATTATAAAATAAAATACATAGTTGAAAAATAAGAGTATTTAAGAATTAAATATTACCGAATCAATCATTTAGACAAAAATATTATTTTAAATACAAATGTGATAACATATAACAAGTGTAAATGAATAAAACAAATCAATATGATTAAGAAATATCAACCCAATTTTTAACATGCAAAGTGACATTATAACAATTTGAAAACAACCGAAAATGTTTGCTTTTGTGAACTGTGAATTTGACGCATGCAGAAAGTATCTGTAAATAAACTAATTTGTATAACAGTATATTGTATTTTCTTCTAGAGTTCATTGGTATTTCATTTTACTGGTACCATGTCGAAACGCACATATCCAAGCGGTGCATCTAAGAGAAAAAAAAGTGATTGAGGAGAACGAAAGGATTAAAAAATTACCCAAACTGACATCTTCCTTTACAAAATCAGTAAATCTATGTATATCTTCAAATGACACACCGAATGAAATTAATCGATCAGGAAACCAGAAAATGGAGCCAGAATCAGGTACCATTACATGAGAAATATTTTTCATCTGCAAATATAGGTGATGCTCTGATTTCTTCAGATGTATCCAGGTGCACATCAAACGATTCCGGCGAATGGAATAAGATAAGTGAAGAAGATCGATGTTTTTGGATTCAGAAAGGACCTATGTTTTTTCAAAATAAAGATTGTGATTTTTCAAAAACAGCGAGAAAGTACGAAGATGGAAATGGGAAAATTGTAATTAGACATCGTACTAAAACTGTGTTTACACGTAAATTGCAAAACAGTGAAACTGTCTGTAGATCATGGCTTCTATTTTCGCCATCTAAAAATGCGTTATACTGTTTTTCATGCCGTCTTTTTGCATCTTCCGATTCGGCGTTTAATTCTCTGGACGGGTTTCACGACTGGAAAAATTGAAACCGTGCAATTACATGAAAACAGTTTGCGGCATAGATAAGCAACTATGGATTACATCGTTCGAAGTAAGAAAGTGGGTACTGTAAATGAATCAATACTTGTCCAATTCAATGAAGAAGTCCGTTATTGGAAAAGTGTTTTGATGAATTGTTGAAACAATCAAATTTCTTGCTGCCGCGGACTGCCGTTTCGCGGTGATAATGAAATAATTGGTTCTCAGCAGAATGGAAATTATTTGGGTTGTTTAGAACTAATTAGCAAACTTGATCCATTTCTTAAAGAGCATTTGAACAAATATGGTAATCCAGGAAAAGGATTCGTGTCGTATTTATCAGCGAACATTTGCAATGAGTTTATTGAGATTATGAGTAAACAAGTAAAACTAAAAATACTTTCTGAGTTGAAACAGGCCAAGTATTATTCAATTAGCATTGATTCTACTCCAATTGTAGCCATGTTGATCAGTTAACATTTACGATTCTATATGTAAAAGATAACACACCGATTGAACGATTTTTAGAGTTCATACCTATTCAAGAACATGGTTCCGAATATTTAACAAATACGGTTTTAGCTTTTCTCGAAAATAATCAGATATCAATTAATGATTGCCGCGGTCAAACTTACGACAATGCCGCGAATATGTCAGGTGCGTACTCAGGACTACAAGCAAGATTGCGTCAATTATGTGAATACGCTATTTTCATTCGTTGTGCTGGACATTCGCTGAATTTAGTCGGGGCTAAAGCTGCTGATTGCGTGATGACAGCAACGAGTTATTTCCAACTTGTACAAAATTGTACAACTTCTTTTCGGGTTCAACACATCGTTGGGATATATTAAAAAAATTCTTGGGAAAATATCAGGTAGTAAAAAGTTTATCTGATACTAGGTGGTCTGCTAGATACGATGCAGTCTCAGCTTTAAAATGTGGTTATTCCAGATTATATTAGCTTTGAATTTATTGAAAATAAAAAGAAACCCAGCAAAACGCGAAATGAAGCCTACAGTATAGCTAAGAAAATGAAAAAATTAGAGAATATTATTTTAACCGACGTTTGGAGTGCTGTACTTTTAAAAGTCAATGAAACGAACAGAACGTTGCAAAAAGAAAATCCTCATTGGATGTTGCTTCAAAGCTGATATCATCATTGATCAATTGTTTGCATGTCATGAGAAATGAATTTGATAACTTTGAAACAATCGCCAAAGAAAAGTTTCTCGATTCAGAATATCAAAATTCGCGTGTAACAAACAGAAGTTCTCTGTAACTTATTTTGACTCAGAAACAGACGAAGTCATCTTTTCTGCCAAAGAAAAATTTAAATTACAAACTTATATTCCTATTATCGACACATTAATAAGTGAATTGGATAGAAGAGCTGAATCATACAGTATTATAAGTAAACGATTTCAATTTTTATCAGAATTAAAACTTATTGATGAGAAAGAATTGTCTAATAAATGTAAACAATTTGTTGAGTTTTATAACACAGATGTCAATGAACAAGAGCTCATATCGGAGTGTTTTCAATTTCAACATTATCTTCGCATTGAAAATCCAACAAACAGCACCGTATCTTTGGCAGAAATGTATAAATTGTTAAAAAAAGATAATCTTGAAGAGACATTTCCTAACATTGAAATAGCGTTAAGAATTTTCTTAACGTTAATGGTCACTAATTGTACGGGTGAACTCTCATTTTCAAAGCTGAAGTATATAAAAAATGAATTAAAGTAATATGATTCAAGAACGACTTTCTTCGTTAGCTTTATTAAACATTGAGTACGATATTTTGAACGAATTTACTTAGATCTTAATAAATAATGTATTTATTAAAAAAGATTTTTTTTTCGACGATGTAATTGACGACTTCGTGCGTGCGAAACTACGTAAAGTACCATTGACAAATGCTTAGTTTGTTTTTACTTAGATCTTATTATGTAAATATTGCTTGTGTTGTTTTTAATCATATTTTAGAATGTTACTATTGTTAGAGTTATTAGTAAAATATTACTATAGAAAATACAGAGATTAAAGATACTATTTAATTCCGTTTATGTAGTTTTTTTACAAATCCTTCCTTACCTTAAAAAGAGGAATCAAAATGCTTATTAACTGTGTAATATTCAATTTTTAATAACTTATGATCGCCAGAACGTAATTTGTTGAACTAAGAATTAGGGTCCCCAAAATCTCTGAGTGCCTCGGGTACTTTCAAACCCAAAGACGACCCTGACGGGTGGTCAGATATGGGCAGAATCACGAAACCGATGTAAAATTATATTGACTATTTGCTACGCGATTTAATTGCATGGGTTACCGTCGTTCAGTTTATTAATAAACATTTATCCTAATTAGAATGTTTATCCACGGAGAGTACTAACGTTATTTATGTAATAGTTCAAGGCTTTGCTGTTCAAATTTGGGTTCTAATTACATGCAATTTTCTCATTTAACAATATTATTTTCAATGTGCAAAACGTTTGGCAGGATACAGCTAGATAAATTTACTTGCTACATGTATATAATTTTTATATTTGCATTTACTTGTTACAATAATTTAATATTGCTTTATTTTGTTTTTCCCGTTATTGCTTATTGAAAGTAAAAACTTCAGATTTTTTAATAGTATCCCAAATCTATGTTAATGCTCTTTATTTTGCCAAAAAAATGTACTGGATTTTTAATTGAATTTCAACAAATAATTTCATTAAACTGAAAGTCATTAATCAAGTTTTGACCTTAAATGAAATAAATTTTTCAAATTTGTTTCCAGACAAAGAACTTCGTCAATTGCAGAAATTAGTTCCAACAATAATAGACGGTCACATAATTTGGATGACGGAACAAAGGAAATCACGAAAGCACTCGTCAAAATTATCTTCGAGGTTCATCCAAGCCGCTTACACGACAGATTTGAAAATCCGCTATTCATCCTCTTCAAATTAATTACCATTCGTAACTACGCAATGTCACTGAAGTGCATAGAGACATAAAAAGCAGCATTCAACTAAATATGTAAAGCTACATTTTACAGAGGTACGGTGGTTTGATTTTGAACGACTATTCCTTTTTACGATGTAAAATCTTACAGCTTGTATTTGCACTACATCCCGTTCTTTATTTATCCAGCAGAGTAAAGTGCCGAGTAATCACATATTTAATGAGCATGGCGCTCACAATCTGAAGCGGCCTCCGGTGCTGGAAGTTCCAATTCCCCGCAGCCATATCCCATGTGGTAATCGAAAGGCTAATTATGTCGACGGTCCCTCTAACGTTTACTCAGCAAGTTGTTCCCACGAGAATTTCGAAATAATTCCAGATGAGATACTGATTTCCCATTGTCACTGTTTCCACTGGGTGGATCGTGTAATATGGGAATTACAGATCATAACCCTCTATCGGCGCGAGATTAAATTGGAATCGCTACGCGTATTCGCGTACGCTTGTAGTGCTTCTCCTACAACTCTTCCCGCTTCTGCTATCACTCGGAAATACGATTCATGATCGGATTTCCAACGGAAATAAAGAAATATCGGTTTCCCAATGCTCTTCAAATGGGCGTGAGAATACTATTGTAACCACAAAGTTGAAAAAGTCTCTTTATACGTAATAGAGAAAATATCAACGTTTAGAGTAAAAACCTACATAAGGGACAAAATTTAGAAATGTAAGTTGGAACTGTGTATTTAGTGAATAAAGGCTGATCATATTAAATAAATATATCCATGGTGATTAAAACTTTGATTAAACTTTTGAAGTCTTCAAGGTCACCATGTGTCTCATAAGCAACATACAATTGAAAAATGTGACTCAGTGGCAGTCACTAAAGAAGGCGTGTCTCCTACACCAGTAGTACAGCGTGTGGTCGTGCGTTTTTTGTATGCCGAAAAAGACTGACCTCAGAAGTCTTGTGCATCGCGAAATGCACTCCGTGTATAGTGATTTATTATAGAAGTCTTTATCACGGAATGCAAACGACCTTGCCTTCTGAAAAAGAGACTTCTGGACGACTATGCCTGTCGTCACACAGCAACACAAAACGAAAGGTTGTCACCCACATTTCATTGAAAGCGATTCGATTATCTGCCATGCAGTCTCAACTAAGCCCCCCATGAGTTTCAACTTTCGGGCCCCTAAAATCTTATTTGGGTTGCCGAAATTATGAAAATGCCGAACCTGAAGAGGTTACACGTTGGCTGCGTCAGCAACCGAAATAATTCTTTGTTTCCGACTTTCAAGGACTTGCAAAGAGATGGATTAAGTGTCTGAATGTACAGAGTGAATATGTAGAAAAGGGAAATAAATTTCAGAAAGTTACGTTGAATCTTATCGCTTCTATCACGATTTGTGGCTTACTTATTGACTCACCTACGTACCTGAAAGTCTGTTTTTTGCAAAAAAGCAACGCACAAGACTATATATGTTTAGAAGTATTTATTTATTTTAATATTACCTTGTTATTGTCACAACATTTTGTCAACTTGTAGAGAAAGTGTCGGAAATATGAAAAAATGTGATCACATATTTTCGCTTACGTTCATTATTCGATTACAATATATACTTTTTAGTTTACGTAAGATGCATTCTCCCTACAGCAGTAAAAATAAACTATTAATCTCAAATTATTCGACCCTTCTCCTGATATCCGCGAACTCGCAGTGTAACTGGGGTCTTCCCACCTCTAAATCAAGGATCACTTTGGGATTGAGGATAAGGTCTATCGTCATCCCGTAAGGATGAGAAGAGAAAGAAGGACCACGCACGTTTCATGGTTGAGCGGAATTCTCTTGTATTGACTTGGAAGTAATCGAACATAACCCGGAAATTCCTAAAAAGATCAACCACATATTTGAATTCTCAACCAGGCTGTTATCATCTGACCCATTTAATTAGACGGTGTCTAGAATTGTCCATTGCCGAACTTAAATCTTAGATCTCCCGATGTTCCCAAATTTATTTATGAACTAGGCTACTACATATTGTCGCTTTGATGGTAAACGGTCATAATCCACAAAAAAGCATTAACATTGGCTTATATAAATTTTAAAAATTATTTTGGGTGTACTTTTAAACAATATATTTTATGTCAGATTGCTTGCACGACCTTTAGCCAACATAATAGTAAAGTTTTCTAGTAGATTCGTTAGTAATAAACCAAATTTTAAAGTTTGAGTGTTAGGGCCCTTTAACACCACAGAGATAATACACATATGACCCCTATGTTACTTTCAATTTCTATTTGCGATATTACGGAAACTGGGAGATTCATATTGTTTTTCTTTATGCAACCTCAGATAAGAGAAAACATTAATTGGTTTTATATTCCAATACAAACTTATTATTTACTATTAAAGATATTTCATATCTTTTTATATTTATTGTAATCAATACAAAAGTTTAAAATGTATGAAAAAATATTATTAAATATTAATTCAACGTAACCCGCTCCAAATTTATATAAGAATATGGGCGCCAGGAAAAGATTACGTTAATTCCATTATTAAAATTAATCTTCAACTGCTATTTCCAATAAATTAATATCCGGCTAACTGGGTCGATGGGTCTTATAAGAAATAATAGCTATTGACTACTAATAGCCGATTATTTCATCTGCCATCTGTACAGAGTGGTCGAGGAATCTGAAAAGCAAATATACATTTCTAGCTATTCATTTGCTGGAATTGACTAAATGAAAATAATCTTTTCTATTCACAGAAACTTGTAAGTTTATTCAATGTCCAATGAAATGGTAACAATACGAAACGTACTTTCGGTCATGACCAGTTTCAAACCTTATACTGCAATACCCGTCTTCGCGCGCTCTTGGCCGATGTCCCCGCGTAGAACCATTTTCATTTTTTCCCGGTGTCGTTAGTCTAGGTCCTTTTTTCCGTTCTGGCACAAGTGTACCAAGTCAGTGATCCTCACCGCCTCATAAGTTGATAAGTCTTAATTAATTTGCCTTTTAAAATTCCCTTTTTATGCTCAAAATTTAAAGTTCAGAAAACTATTATCTGCTTCAAATTCCCAGTCTTGTTGTCGACAAATTCCCTAATTCACAGTTTAAATTAGCTGCTGCACTCGAAATATTTCCAAGTTCCAATTTCCGCACCTTCCATCAATATTCAAAGTCCGACAACCATACGCTCCCAAGTAGACTTTCACAGTTCCTAAACTCCCAATATCAATTGTCTACACCCGATACGCACAGCACCACGGCATAAGTCGGAATGAATCCATATTCTCCTCTTTCAGCCCTTGAAAACTCGGTTCTTATTTTCTACTGTTTCTTTTCAGAAAAAATTCGACCCACTTCCGTCGAAATACATTGTCATTCTATGCCTCGCTAATCCCTAAATTGCTTACAAATTCAACTAGCCGCGTCCCAGACTGTCATTGCTTTCTCGACAAATTCCCAAACAGTTTACTTTATCAACTAGCCGCTCCCCGTGATTCAAAGCGATGAAGTTTGTTGACCTTGACGACAACTCTTCTACCGTTGCTAGGCCGCCATATTTACATATGTCCATCCTTACAATTCACCTTGTTTACAATAAATGTGACGCAATACAATGTCCCACATATTGGTATGTCACAATGTTTATAATTAATAAGAATACATATCAATGCCAAACAAAAAGAACAAACAAACACATGAAAAACATCACTCTGATAGTTGAAAAAAGCAATGTGATGTAGTAAGAGTACTACTGTTTCACCACCTCTTAAGTGTTATTGACGCAAAATGAGAATCACAATATCGGAAAGGGATACAAACTATTCATATGAATTATTTATAAAGACCCATCAAATCTTAAAAGTCAATATGATTATTATAATACCAGTGCTTCGTTAATAACGAGATTACAAGCCAGACTGATGAAACGTTAAACTTTCCTTTCAACTCTCCGAGTGAGCCTGATTTTACCAAGTCATTGGAGTACCCCATACGACGAACTCGTCCCGCGCGTCGAGGAGGAGTTAAAGAGAATCCTCTTTCCGTTTCGACAGTTCCTAACGAGTCGATCGTCAAGGGCGCAGTGAGCGAACTTCGAAATGAAGTCTTAATTAGACCTCGTCGGCGGCCTGGCGCGCGGGCGCTGGAACTCGTTGTGTTGTGCGTTAGCGAGTTCCCCGCACGCGGCGGAACGTCAGTTAGATTGCGAGCGCGGGGGCAGGGGAGGGCAACCCCGCGCACCTTTGTGGCGGCGGAAAATCCTCGGCGCGCAAGCAAATGTTTCTGATAATTACGCCAGATCCCCGCTCATGCTGCACCCTCTCACAAAGGACCTTTTGTGCTCTGCGGTGAGGGGGGCGGGGGGGCGTGTGTGTGGCGGTGCGGAGGAGCAGGGAAAGAGCATTGGCACGCAGGCAAGCGGCTCCACGGCTCGAGGTGTGAGGGAGTGTGAAAGGATGAGGGTGTGTGAAGTGAGGGAGGGCTGGAGCGTGTGTAGTGGTGGTGAGGGTGGCGGTGCAGAAAATGAGGTGTAGTGACGTTATGCGTGTGGACGTGCGGGACGAGCAACTTGCTGCTACCAGATGAAAGGGCGATAGGAAAGAGATTGTGAGGAAGGTGAGAGAGGGTAAGTGTGGGGGGACAAATAAGCATGTCAAATAGGTGATCACGGGTGGGTAAATGATTATTTGTTGATTCCCGGCGCATCTACTTAAGATATTAGTCCCGAAAAGTTCACGGGATGTTATATCCATAGGTGATGATGTTCATAACCTGCTGGAATTTTAGTTCAACATACACATCGGTTTGCGTTTTTTCTCTCTATAATGTCTTCGCCAGCGAAGGATCGTCAACCCGAGACAAATTCTAAGCTCCCAACAAATTTCCGGATATTCCGAATGTTTATTTCGACCACAACAATGTAGCTATCGTCAAAAATCCGCCGCCCTCGAAAATCAAATCTTGAAATCTCGGTGCTTATGATTCTGCAAAAACAAAGGCGTTACGACGCAGCTATCATAGCAAGTGCACGAGTAGATGCCCGGAAACAGAGGTACTCGGGTCCAGCAGCTTGATGTCACGGGCTGGGAGAGAGTTGAAGGGATGAGTGAGGTCAACAAGGATTGTTTTTGATTGATTAGTGATCCCGGGCGCGTCAACTGATAAGGTCCTTAGTCGCGTATGTGTAGTGAATGTGTTTTCCTCTAGAGGTGGTCGTGATCTTCCCCTGCTGGATGGCGAAATCCGGTGCCGACCTACCGTCGGCTAACACGGTTTCCAACCAGGTTTTTCCCACTAGCGGGGAAGAGCCTTAGCAGGTAACCGCCCCAGCCGGGACAAGCTCTAAGCTCCCGACCGGTCTCCCAGTTTGTGTCATAGTGTAGCACATGTAAGAATAAGTGTGTAATTAGGTGTGAGGATAGAAGTAATGGGAAGGAATGATCGCGCGCGGTCCATGGCGTGGTTAGGGTACTGCTCCGGTATTCGCCTGGTGTTGACTGGAGAAACAACGGAAAACTACCGATCAGAGGAGCCGGTCCTTAGAATTCTCCTCCAGACAGTGACTGAATTCAACCTAGCAATCTATTTTGTCGATAATCCTGCCACCGTGGGGACTCGAAGGACTTCCCGGTCAGAGGCACTGCAGTGACATCAGACGATGCCCTGAGCCACCTCACCCTGTCTGGGGTCCAGAAGGGAGGACCTCCCGGACAGAAGCATTGCAGTGACATCAGTTGATGCCCTGGGCCACCACTCCCGGTCTGGGGTGCACAAGAGAGGCCGACGCTTGTGGAGGCGAGCAGTCGCGACACGCCCGCCACTGTGTTGTGGCGGCACCTCACAGCGACAGGAGGAGGAGTGAACTCGCTTCGGCACCCCGGGGGCGGTAAGGAGCCTTCTTGAAGCGGCGGGGGTGGGGAACGTGGGGAGTAAGCGCAGGCAGAGCGAAGCCACAGAAGGCAAGCGGAGGAACGAGAGAAGGCGAGGGCGCGTAGAGGAAATGCGTCGTGATGGTGCTTGTAATTCTACACAGAAGTAGTTTCATAAGAAAAGGATGTCTCACGTTACACTGTTTCGTCCTACTTTCTTTATCTCTGAATAGTCTTAATTGGAAACCTTTGTAGTTTACATTGTTGTAAAAGCAACCGGTGGAACTCGTATGCTTCTGGAAAAAGTCTTCATTTTGTGCTGCTGTAAAGATTAAAAATTGAAATGCAAGGCGATCTTCAGGATTTTGCATATGTTATTGTATTGAATATGTACAAAGCACAGAAATCGTGAGGATTCTTAACAAAACAAAACATGCTAATTCAATTCAAAATACTTATATAAGTTCTTCTCCAATACATCTGATGGCACCAAAGGACGCCAAAGCAAAAGGTTCACTGTAGCTCGCCTTAAAACGGAGCCAGTTAGTTGCACCATTAAGAAGCGCCAAGCTTATACAGAGCCATCGGCCAGCGCTGGCTGGGCGTGTGAAAATAAGGATTCGTGAGTCAACCAAGAGAACCGTGAGTTAACCGTGGAAGCCGGCGGCGGTCGCGTGAACTTCCATTTACAACTGAGTGCTGCTGGCGGAGGTACGGAAGCACGTCTGCGCAGCTGGTGGCGGTAGTATGCCATTATCTGCTAGAGCAGACCCTCTGCTCCGCTCGTGTAAATATCTCTATATAAACCAATGCGTTGGCAGCAGTAACGTCACTCGGAAGCGTTGTCGAATGGCTCCGTGTGAAGTGGCTCTGAGATGGTAAAATAGAGAATGAAGAGGTAGTAAAATATCAGCAGGATGAATGAAATAGTTTTCTGAAATGAAATAGCCCAAACATATTCGTATTTAATTCGTTGCTTCTCAAAGAAGATAAAATCGAGATGAGAACTCTAAAAGAATAGCTTACAATTCCAAGAAGGAAAATGGAGGTGTGAGAAAATTATAAAGAAAAGAGACACATGAGGTCAAGAGTAAATGACCTACAAAAATAATTCGTTAAGGTCCAAAAAAAAAAAAGAAGAAAGAAACATCAGACATTTTCTGGAAATAGAGGTAACATTACAATTGAAATATGATTGAAGAGAGATTTCGAGTAGTGCCCGAGAAGAACAGAGACCGAGCAATTCTAAACTGAGAAATGAGTAAGAAGAGCTTGATGAGCAGCGTCTAGATACAAAGTGAAGGGTGGATGTGGGAGTAAGGTGTAACAGAGTTTGCAGGAAGCAGGGTTGCAATATTGGGAGGGCACACGACCTGTACAGGCGGAGATCGAGCACAAATGACTCGACAGGTTGGCCATACATATTAATGCTCAGCCCGGAAAGCGGGAACGTTAGCAGGACAACATTGTCATCACGAAGCAGAGGCATGTAAAGTAGACACCCTCCAGCGGCCAATCCCCGTATGCATAGACAGCAGCATCACTACGTACACGATTTCTCGGTGCATCCTTGAATCGTGAGCAGAGGACACATCTACTAGAGTTCGCCCACAAAATCCCCGCACTCGGTGACGTCACAGAGGGAGACGGTTGTTTTGAATGCCGTCTCAAAAACATTCTCTTCTAGATTTTCGAAAGACAGACTCGACCGAAACACACGCATACGCATGTTTAGATATCACATAAAACAGCACACAAGAAATCCAATGAATCATATTACTAACGCATGCACATTTCCGGTCGGGAGTTTGGTGATTAGAATCCTTAGCTCTCATTGCTCTAGAAATGTTTCCTGCACAACAATATTATGCATAGATTGCTTTTCAGAGCAAAGAGAGCACAAACAACATATCAGAACTCCCGAGAGCACAAATATCTTGTGCGCATCTCTTTGGATAGCCAATTTAAAAGGAATATTATAATTAGAGGATGGAAGGAAGTAGATAAGTTGATGGCATGGCAGCCAGAAAAATCGGTAGAGCTCCGTGAGTGCGTAGAGCCGTGCGGCGTTGAGGCTTGGTGGCGTGACCGTGTGGGGACGTTGGAGTAGTAGGGATCGGGCGTGCAGGCGTTAGAACATGGGTGCGTGTACGCATCGGTGATTGCGGAGGGGAGGGGAGGGAAGTGAGAGTTGGAGTAGAAGCGGAAAGGCGAAGCGGTGTAGAGGCAATGTTTACTGAGGGAGTGCGGACGTTAGGACGTGTAAAGGAGATTGCGTGGTGCAACGGAGTTGATGGCGGTCATGGACAGCGATACATGTACTCTGTACAGAGATAATAGGCATAGATTGCTTTTCAGTGTATGTACAATGTTTCTCTCGTGTATCTCACTCATTTTAACAGGCGTCGAGGGCACAAATATCTTGTGCAGCCAATTTAAAAGGAATAAGTATAATTAATGGATGGAAGTAAGTAGATAGGTTGACGGCACGCCGTGTGGAGGACGTGTGGAAAGGATTGCGAGGTGCGGCGGGTTCGATAGCGAAGATGGAAAGTGTGATGGCGTGGAAACTTGACGGGAAGTGGCGGCAGAGTGCGGTAAAGCACGGATCAGTGTCGGCCGATCGTCCGGGCTCTCGCAAGTAAAAGGGCCAGATGATGGGACAGGAAAAAAATAGAAAGAAATTTGAAAAGGAATTAGAACCCGAAAAAGTCGTTGTCATAATTTTATAAGTCGCAGTACAGTATTACGGTATTTCATAAAATTTTCAATTAAAATTTTACCTTAAATAGTTAATTATAGTAGTTACTTTTAAGGGGAAAAAATTAACTTAAAAAATTTTATGACTTTATTACTCACTAAACACAAACATTTTAGCGATGTAATTTCACCGTGGAAATTTTACTATTTGATCACTGAATTACATAAAACTATTATTTAAAATATATTTCCCAAAACTTTTTGTAACTTGCACATTGTAATTTTTATTCGTTGAAATAAAATAACTCACATAGTTTCTTGATACAACATTCATATTCTTATTTTTTCGGGGGATGAAGGGCTACGATTCAGCATTGCCCCGGATCCAAAACTATCTAGCGTCGGCACTGGCCAGGATGTGGGGGAGACGGAAAGGTAGAGAGGCAAAGGCAGGCTATTTGGTATACGTGAAACAGAATTATATTCTTCGCGGAACCAGAGACGCCACTAAAGCATCGGCTACGTGTTCCTCTCCAGAGGGCGCGTCCTCAAACGAACTTCATTTGTCATTTCCAGTCAACCGGTCGACTGCTTTGTGGAGTCGATAACGTTAGCGGGTCTGCGAATTGTGCTGAGTTCATCCCTGGAATTCCGGCAATCAACAACTCTTTCTGTGACAGAAAGCCATAAAGATCTTAGTTTAATGATGCCCTACTACATATTTTATATTCATTGCTGTAGAAACAACTGAGATTTTAAAATAAATAGAAAAGTGACACTAATTTCTTTTAGGCCTTATTCTGAGGATGTTTTATGTAATCTCAGCAAGATCCATTCTTAGTGAAAAAAGAAACTGAGTATTCAAAGTGAAACTGAATATTCGTAATGTTATTCGTGGCAGACAGAAACCACGCATGAACTAACGTAGCTTAAATATCAGAAGAATGATTAGAAGAGTGATTTCCAAAGCTTTTTAGTTCGTAGTGGACATCCTCGTCATGAGAAACAATGTGGCAAACTTTTTCTCCCTGGGAGTAAACTTGTTTGCATTAATACTTCTAACTCAAAATTACAAAACAACTATAATACTTAGTAACATAACATTTTTATTGAGGCAGTCTGTGTAGTTTGTGATTCTAATTCAAT
Source organism: Teleogryllus oceanicus (assembly GCA_964035755.1). Taxonomy (NCBI): domain Eukaryota; kingdom Metazoa; phylum Arthropoda; class Insecta; order Orthoptera; family Gryllidae; genus Teleogryllus; species Teleogryllus oceanicus. The sequence goes on along the minus strand of CAXIVR010000002.1, from coordinate 84,544,440 downwards.
GGTCTAATGAAATTGAACGCTAGTAAGTAAAATTAGAATACTTTTTAATACATTATGTCAGTTTTATTTCTTCCTATTGACGTAACAACTTCCCACTACTAAGCCCCTTATCTACACCAGTAAAAGGGAATTCAACGACGTGTAGACGAATAGATATGAAATTTGTACAAGCTCTTCTTCAGGATTGTCGCAGTGTTCTAGAAAAGTTTAGTAAAGAATAACAAAACCCAAATGCGGAAAATAAATAATTTAAATAATATGTTTGTAGATGCACCGCGACTATTTTTCGCCTCTCACTTAGAGCACGTGGTTCCTAATACATTCCGCTAGAGCCCAGTAGTGCTACAGCAAAACAGGTGCCTAATTTATTCGCTAGAGGCCAATAGTGGTGCATAAGATAAAAAAATGTATCTAATAGCAATGTGTTGTAAAATAAAATGAAAGAAAATAAGATACTTTTATTAAAATTTGAACCAATTACGTTAAAAAATAATAATCTTATACACCGTGGTTTATATAAAATAGACCTTTTCCCTCATTCACAAGGATTAAATATGAAGAAAGCCCGGACAACGCCGGATATTTTGTTGATATAAATCGTTCGGATTCACGCTTTTTGAGGAAGACATGATATTAGATATGGGCGTCATACTAGGCCACCCAGACCTTTAAATGGCCATTTAAACTGTTAAAAACCGATAATCTCTCGGACCAATATGAAGTAGACGTAAAGCATTCAAAAAATGTAAAAAACCCAAAATCAAATTTTTGAACCCATGGTGCCCTAACACCTTTTCTTAACAAATTTTCGCGGAACACTCATATAATAATATCACGACACACTGGAGTGCTTCAGGGCACCTTTAGCGAAGTACTGAATCACTAATTTTCCTCATCAGTAATGAGAACCAATTTCTGAAATTGAAGACTATATAGTCTATGCTTGTTTATACGTAGCTTCGGCGTTAATATATAATTAAATTTTAAATACTTATTAGTGAACTTATTTTCTGAGATTATTTTAAATTTTTATTACTGTTATTAATGTGGCAGCCAGAGTATGATGAATGATGCAGACTAAATTTAATTCAAATGTAAATATATATATATATTATTAAAAATTATCATTCATCAAAAATGTATATAAAAGAAATAACCTCAAAATATTATGTTATAATCGCAAATAAAATAAATATTTATTTAAGAAACTTCGTAAAATGTACACAGTTTTTTAATGAGTTGGTGTAATTAAATAATAACATCCTACGAGCGACAATAATGTGCTAAATCAACATGATGTTCATTGGAAGTTACCGATATCCAATGTGTGACAACGTGAAATGAAAAATTTTTATATCGTGTAACTCTTACTGACAATACTTCTCTTCGCTCTATTGTACTTTTCCATACCTGGTAATCCACATATATGGAACATTAAATTGTCATATCGAGGGGATGAAGATTTTCCCGTTGCAAATCCGGGCATCGAGGAGCGTCGCGCCCGCAATCCCGCGCCCGCAGCGTCGTATTCTCGGGTGGGCGTCGCGGGAAATTGCTTCCTCCAGCGGCCAGCGCGCGGCCGCCGCCTAAAAACAGCCGTCAGCGCCGACGGCGGCCGCGGGCGCCGCTTTGGGATCCTGCGATATTGCAGCGGCGCTTCTCCAGCCCAATCCACCGCCCTTTCCGTCATCCCTGTTACCCCGCGACCGCCGCCGACTATCACGCCAGGGTTGCTATCGCACCCACGTTGTCTCCGTCGCCGCCGCAACCACCACCGTTGCCGCCTGCATCACCACAATTAGGTTGTCAGATCTCCGGATACCCTCCGATTTTCCGGGTTTTGAATCAATTTTACGAGATTATTCTTAAGTGCTGAATCTTAACGAAAACCTTCATTTCATTTAACATTTTATGGGTTAAATACATGATAAATGCTTGACGGGATTTTGTGTTTGGAAAGCAGGCCTGGGGCGGCGGTCGGTGGTTGGGCAACCCCTCCTCACCGTCGCCACCACCGCCAGCGCTGTGCACCCACCACTTCGTCCACCGCCGCGCCGTCACCCGCCCCGGCGAGCAGCGGTGCGGATATGAGCCCTCGCCCACCGCCGCCGTCTCCTTCCACCACCCGCCTGTCGCGCTCCCTCGATCCCGCGCGCGTCGTATTCCTGATCTGGGCTTCAGATACATCCTCTCGTCCAAACACTGTGCGGGCCGGAACCCTCCTCGGACGCCTCGCCTCCACTTGTCCAAATAAATCTCCTGGGATCTAGCAGCGGCGGCGGGGATGTGGGCGGTGGTGGTTGAGCGGGGCGGAGGGCGGGGCGAGGTGGCACTGTGTAAGGCGGAGGTTGCGGCGGTGACGAGGAGGTTTCGGAAATCGCCGGCGCCGGGGGCGGGGGCGGCGGCGCCGCGACGGACAGGCGCCGACAGGCATCGCCTCGGTGTCGCCGCCGTGGGTGCCGGCGCCCAACCGAGCTGTCATCGCCGGCTGAGCGGTGTCTCCGCGCCGGAGTGGCTGGGTCGTTTCGTGAAATCGCAGCGCAGCCGGCGCGCCCTCGAGTGCTGCCGTCCGCCGCTTACCTTCGCGCTGCGAGCCGCCGGGCACGCTCATCCCTCTTCAGCCCCGTGTCGCAGCGCTTTGCTTGCGCGTCGGATGCACGCCGGCCTCTCGCGGTCTCGCGCCATCGATCGCGCACCCGTTGGTTCTATTTTCTAGGTTTCGTCTCATACCCCTTTTCAATGATCGAAAATCCCGGTTTCTTGGCTTCTTTTATATTTTTCTAAATATCACATGCCTTAATACATTTTACAGGGCACTTTACTATACAAATATATGAGTATACATAGAAAGTAATCCCAAAGAATTTTCGATTTCTATGTAAAATTTAAGTATCTAAAAAAGACTTTTATAATATCTTCTGGATTTTCATTCCTTTCATTCATGGAAAAAGTACTTTAATATTTCTAGGATTCTGTTATTATTGCCAACTCACATATAATAAAACTGTAAAGAGAACGATTTTGATGTCCTCCTAATTGGTTCTCAGTTGACGATGAGTGACACAAGTGAGATATGAAAAAACGGTAGTTTTCCTTTATTAATAACGCTAAAAAATTTGCGTTGTTTGAAATGCGTGGAAGGAATGGAAATGGGAAGATTGCGTCTTGCGTAACTTGGCAAGTTTGCGGGAAATGGAAAAGTAGTTGGGTCTTGCTGAGAAATCATGTTGTGAGGTCGTTAAAACAATTGTTTGTGACTATCAATTGTATATATTCAACGTACGTTCTTGTGATATCTACAAACAACATCAAAGAGATGAGGATGTTCTGATTATTATTTGAAAGTTCTAAAACAAACATTTTGTCTATTTTCTAAGGACTATCTGTTTCTCTCGATTATACCACTTAGATGTCTGACACATGTCCCTTGATAAAACAATTTCAGTGATGATATTAAAAATTCGATCAATACATTTAGGTAAGGTTGATAGCAGGATTTGCTGTTATAGATTAAAACAATATCCGTGTATATATGTGTAAATATCTTGGTAAATATAAAACATATGTATTTTGAAGGCTGTGCAGAATTTTCTGTCGTAACGCTTCTACAGCTCTTTCTTTTGTGTAATGTAATCGCACGGGTTCAACTAGTAACTTTTTACTTCTACGCTTTGTAAACTTTCTATTTTTGAGGTACCAAATTACTATAAAAATGTGATTGTATAAATTAAAAAAAAAGGGGTATTACTACTGCTTTATATAAAGCTTTCCATCATAATTTAATTTCGCGCCATTGCTTCAGTTATCTTCTTTTGGCACGGTTGATGAAATTTATAGTATTATAATTTACGATACAATGAGTGAATGTGACAGTACAAACGGTTGGTGGCGCTATTGTGTTGACAGGTCGTGAGAGCCTGACCTCCCCGTTTCAAAAATAAATAAAACAAAGTTACCACAAATACTGAAACTGCAGAACTACGTTTTGTGACACAGCGTTTCTGACATACAATTCCAATGCAAAGCAGTAGAATGTGATGATGTCCGAATAATTTTTAATGTAGGTGTATGGATGTATCGTGAAGGATATTGTAAGTGTTGTGATATCTACACTTTTGGCAATGACCGTTCACTACAGAAAGTCATCAAAAGCTTGCGTAGACTTTGTACGAAGAAGTTCAGATAAAAATCTTCGCAAAATATAATTAGCTTATTTCCACTTTGAACAGAAACAATTCGTTTTAAGTAACAATAAATACTGCGTCTTTTCTCTTCAATCAGATATCGCATATCCCGAGATTGATAACTAAAAAATAGGGATTATATTTAGTCCCCCATCTCTTCCTGTTAAGGTGCCTGGTGATTGACAACACGTAATTTACTTTATACTTTTACATATACTTTTATCTATGGCAGATTATATATCAAAGAAGCTGAATTCTGCTCACTGAACTACGAAATTGGAAGAAGAGTGGCGAGTTTTAAGCTTTCTTTTCTTTCAGAGCACCCACTGTGCATGAAGCGAGTGCGTTCTATTTACTGCACGAGTGTAATATGATTTGCTAACATATTTACTGTGTTTATAATCTCGTTACGTTTTGTTGTTTCTCTTCTTATGAATATACTCAAAATACACATAATCAAATACAATTGAATGTTGGTTAAAATCAACTGCATGATTTTTTGCTTTACCTCCATAATATTTTATCAATTTATACATGAATTTACACGTTGATTATCTTATTTTGTGACGGAGAGGTTGGTGTCAGTATTGCTTTTTTTCCCTCCCTAGGGCTTTTATCCAGCCAACAGCCGGTTACCCTTTACGTCCCGATGGGACGCATATTCGACCATACACTAGACATAAACACACTTGCGGGCTTCTTTGATCTGGGGTCAGCAGAACGCGAGGCCCTCCGCGACAACACATACAAAGTCAAGGGACAAACAACCACGCCCAAGGCGGGACTCGAACCCGCGACCCTTCCGACCGAAGCGCTGAGTCGGTACTCGCCCTTAGCCATATCGTCCATCCAGGTCGGCAGTATTGCTTTTAAAATAAGAAATAAAATCTGTGGGGCCGATGAAGACGCTTTTCAAACTTTGGGAAAGGAGAGTTTACAACATAGAAGACTGCTATATTGAACGATAGTAAAAAGAATTGGCGCACCGCCATATGGTGGCAATTACAACTTGGATGCAACAGCAGCAGGAAGTCAACCGAGAAATGAAGAAACACGACACTTAAGCAAATTTAGCATGTGAAATATTTTGATAAGTTTAATTATAAGCATATTAATATTAATGCATAGTCCATTAATGTGCATAAATATACTATTTGTAAATAAGGAAATATAAATATTTGGAAATAAAAAATTATATTATCAAATGAAGAAGCAAACTATTTTCAGTTCAATATAAGGAAGAAATATTGTGAAAATCGTTCAAAAATGAAAACGTTAATTTCAGTCAGGAAAACAGATAGTTTTGATGGTCCAGTTTTTGAGCTTTTGTTACATATTAATTAATGAGTATGGGGTTTATGAGAGGGGTTTATGTTAAAATGACACTAAAGCAGAGTGAGTAAAAGGGAGAGAGAAAGAAAGAAAGAAAGAAAGAACGAAAGAACGAAAGAAAGAAAGGGAGAGAGAGCTATAACCTTGAAAGGGAGGGGCTGCGGTAGCGGACTCAACAGATCCCTTCTCTGTACAAAGGAATTTTATGTCGCGCCGGGCCGTGAGTTGCCGGAGGGGTGGCGCTGGTTAGAGAAAGAAACGGATTTTGACTAAAGTCACAGTGAAATTATGATTATCATTGCACTTACTATTATTTTACTAAACTATGAATACAAAAGTTACAAATAATTGATTAAGACTGTCAAAGAATTACATGTATATAAGTGTCTGGAGGAAAAGAAATGAAACAGAAACATGAAAATTAACGTAGATGAAAGCGTTTAAAATTGTGTCATATATTCTGGTGAGTTCTGTTCAGTTCCTGGCATGTAAATTCACAGCTCACGCGCCACGAAGGGCGAAAGTGGAGCTTAAACCATTCAGACACAGGTGATGCGAAGTGTAGACCTCTGTATTGCACAGCCTTATGGATGTAGGAATGCAAGATCCCACAGAGTCCAGTGATGGCAGGGCGCAAACGCAGCGCTGATGCTTACAAGCGGCAGCAAATGAAAGGGAGCGGCTCACGAGGCCAGCTTCCAACAGTCGGCCGGGAAGATGAATGCCGAGCAACACGTACAGATGTGGAGTCAGTATGCAAGACTAACAAACTCGAAAGTAAATAACTCTTGAAGCCCAGGCTTAAGCTTACCGAAGGAAATTTTTAGTTTGATGGAGGCTAAAGTAAAACGACAATACGAAGTCTACCGGTCGAAGAGCTGCGGAAGGCAGCAGTACCTCGTCAAGAATAATGTTACAAAGACTTGTAGTGAATGAACGCACGTCTCCTTGTCGAAGAAAGCAGCAGAGTTACTCAAACACTGACAGAAATTACATTAAATTTAATGTACTACTGTATATATATAAAAATGTATTTTTATTAAAGTTATCTTGTACATTAAATTTAATTGTTTAAAAATTGTGACAATTAAATTAATTTACACACAAAAATTACTTTCACTGTACATTAAAAGTCTATGCAGAAATTTCTGACAGTGTACTACAAGAGAAATAGCAAGAAGAATGAGTCGGGTCGAGGGAGGAGCTCATAGGCAGATTTTTGGCCGTCGGTACTGTTTAGGGGACGTGCGAGGAAGTGTTTTGGGCTTAGAGACTACTTCGAAGGCGCCTTCGCGCGAACGCGCCGGCGACCCAGTGGGGGTAGAGGAGGCGGCGCCCTAGTGAAAGGGCGTGGCCATCCGCTGAAGGCGGAGGTGACGTCACCGCACGCGTTTTGTGACGCGGTCGGAGCAACCTACTAACTAAATAATACAAATGAAGTGAATTTTAAATCGATCAAACAATCCAAAATTTCAACTATCTTATCTCATTCACTGGTTCTGATTTCTACTTCAGCGCTTCATATTCAATTCATGGGTTGAAGAATTAATACCTGTACAAGATTTCTCTCTCTAAACGTAAAGAAATTGTCTATATTAATCTTTAAAACTTGCCAGAAAATTTCAGCAGAAAATAGTGCACAAGGATAAAATGTACACTGTATAAAATATTTCTGAATACTAATCCATCTAAACGAGCTAACTCTAATCAGATAAAATGAAAAAAAAATCAGTCAAAACCTTAACAAAACGAAGTAGTTATCTCTTGATCTCTGATGCAGATTCCTCCAGACCAGGGAGGCATTAAACAATTATGAGATAAATGATTTGGCAATGAAAGAAGTAAAAGTAGATCAATACTCATATGGATAATTACCTAATGTTAAAAAACTGATAGGATTCGAACTGAAATGCATGAAACATGTGGGAAGTCCCAGTTTGCAGAAAGGAGAGTAATATTCACACAAATTATGAGAATGTATCGTGTTAACACTTAATTGAATTAATACATATGGCCTTTCATACATTTTTCTTCTCAGGCAATAAAAAATAAATTAAAAATAGTCTTTCGGCAAGGAAGATTTTTTAATATTTATTATTTAGATTCTTTGCGAAATGGTGTTAATTTATTGCAATGAAATTGGTGTACTCCATCATATTAATCTAAAATGAAACAAAGGTCACAGGTAATCTAATTAGACATTCAAGAAGATCTACCGTTTAGAATATTACTGACTGATACTGATTGTTCTGTCTCGTGTAACGACATGTAATGTCACACAACAAGTGCAGTGTTCAAGGAAACACCAGGATAGCGAAACTATAATAAACATTACACAATGTTATAATACGCAATTGCACTTCTCGCCACCTAAAGTACATTTCACGCAACACTTTGCTTGGTGCAGCCTGCTCTGTTGCTCTGTCCCCGACGGGGACATCGCCCCGCCCTGGGCGCTCCGTGGCGACGCGCCACCGCGGAAACTGCCCGCGCAGGGCGGCGCCGCGCGGCCGACGCTTTTACGACGGCGACGGCGCGGCGCCGCTGCCCGACGCCTCGCCCTGCCCTGCCCGGCCACGCCCCCTACACCCGCTGCCCTTCGCTTTTCCCCCCCCCCCAGCACCAGCGCTTCCCTTTCCCTCAACCCTACCCGCTTCAACCCTTCTCCTTTGCCCTTCCCCGTCCCACCGTCCCCGCCCCCTCCCCTGTTCAGTCTCGCTCCACTCCACCCTTCCCGACTTCCACTCCTGTTCCTCTTCTGGCTTCGCCTTTCCGCCCCACACTGCACCACCCCCTCGCGATCTCCTCACCCCCGCCATGCTCCGCAAAACCCAAATCCACCCCGCGCCGCCTCGCACAGCGCGGAGCTCGTTGGCCGGCGAACGGGTAATCTTTGGAATCCTGCGGGGGCCGCGCCGGATTAAGTGCCTCCTATACAGCGCGCTGCGAGGGGGCGTCCCCAGTGAAGTGCTAAGAGCCAGTGTTTGTCGTAAAATCGAAAACTCTTTTTGTTTCAAAGTTTACGTGTAGCGCTGGTTTATTGGCGTTTGACGGTGCATGGCAGAGTATCATTTTGCTTCTAATACTCAGGGTGATGTGAACTTGGCTGATAATGGAATTGCATCGTCCACACAGCGCTCTAACGTTGGAGTGATTACCATTGAAATGGCCAATGGCCATTGAAACGCCGAAGAAAAATTCGTTCTACAGTGTTCTTCTCGTATTATTGTCTAAAACGAGATCAGAAAACTTGCAACTTCCTTTCAAAAATGCAAACAAAATGAATTAACTCGTGTATATTTCGGAATCATTGAAATCACATCAACAATACAATCTCGAATTATCGGTTATTTAATCCATATTTAAGACTATTTTAAGCTGTGACTTCTTACTTCCGTTGAAATTAAGATCTAGTGCAATTCCAAAGACTATGTCACCGATAATCGAAATCTGTATAAATAGATGACTAATATTTGCATCTGATATATAACTCATTTTCAAATTACATAAGTTATAATATTATTCTTACTATTTTTTTCATTATTTTACTTTTCTAATTAATATAAAACAGAGAAACTACGAAACTTAATAAAACAAAACCTACTTCTAAGAAAATAAATCAAAAACATTAAATTACTGTTATATTTATACTGAGCTGTCGGTTGCAAATTATAAGATAAAAGGTTGCAATTTATGGAAACTAAAGAATTCACAGGGCCACAATACTACACATTGTATTTAGCCCTTTTTATGAACAGCGTCAGCACAAAAGATATTCTTAAAAAACGAAGGAATTCTTTTTATTTTCTCCTTCTCTTTGTTGATTGAAAGGGTCAAAATCGGATATAAATGCCTGAAAAAAATTCTCAATGCATCTTTATCATCTAGCAAAAATTGCAGGGATAGTTAAAGTCAATATTCATATGTGTAATATGGTTAATTTGTTTCATTTGTAAGAAGTTGTCAGAGTAAATTGATTTAAATCCGGCGAAAAGCTTGTTTTTACACTTCAATTGCGATTTTCAACATAAAGTTTTATTCCCGGAAGCAGTTTTGCCTATCTTATTCCGTTACCCCCTTTGATAAAAGTCACTCATGTTTAGCTGGTTAAGTTTTGTAAACGTGCAATTAAATGGTAATAAATAGTATATTAGGGCAAATCATGAAATTAAACATACATAATTTGTACGTTTTATCACACACAAATTAAAAATAGTACGTAGTGTCAATAAAAACAATGTTAATAATTCAAGCCAGTATACATGAATAGTAAGCGTAAACCTTTTGCCGATTCTGCGTGCACACTACTCATAAAACCCCAGTGTTTGAGCTATAAAGAAAGGTATTATACAGCTCGCAATTCTGGGCCGCTATCCCACTCCAAATAAAAACGATCCAACACGCGCTTCCCCCGCGACAAGGAGCGAGATCATCAAGGAGCGCATCGCTCCCTCGCAGCAGCGCCTTGTGTAACTGCGCCGGGGGTGGGCGCGGCGTACGCGCGTGGGAGCACAGTTGTCCGCGGCGGGGCGAGCGACACGCCCCCCTCCCTCCGGGCGGGGGCGAGCGATAATTGCGCGGAACTGCCCCATTTCCCAATAAGGGACCTTTTAATGACGCCGTTGATGCGCAGTTCGCGCGTGAAGCGGCCTCGTAATTCGCGGCGAACAGCCCGCGCCCCCGCGCGCTCACGCCCACCCGCCGCCCGCCCGCAGTGCGCGCACGCACTGACCCCACGACGCGTTGGCGCGACGCACTTGGTGCAGCGATCTAAAAGACTCGATCATCCCGCCTCTCACTAGTAACCCGTCGTTTTGTGCGATTCCACCACAGAATAGAAACAACACACAAAGGAAAGTAGAGGGCGGCTCCTTTGATCTTGAGTGAGCCACCGCGCAGCCCAGACCGACATCTTGAAACTGTGCAGAGGTCAAAACACACACCATTTTCTCAAATAGGCACAACATTTTTTTCTTCTAATTTTTCCAACGGGTAGTGCTAATAGCCCTGCTTATTATGACGATATTCATTTTGGTGTAGTGTTTTGTTTTTTCAAAATTATACTAATGTATTTTTTTCTTTTTTTATATCAATGTTCTTTATTACTAATTATACCAATGTAATCTCTCACGCCGTTAATATACACATATCCAGCGATTTGTTAACATTATTGCTTTTGTAATTAATAAGATGTATAGCTTAGAGTGCTTTAAATTACTTTAAATAAAATTTACGAAAAATAAAAAAAACATTCTGTGAAAAAGATCAATTTCCCATTTTTAGTAACGTTTAAACGACATTTTCTTAAAAATGCCTGCAAATGTTTGAATGAAAATTGTCATGTAGGACAAGGTTTTACTCTTCTTTAATATTCTTAAAGTAATATTTCCGTTCTACTATTAGCTAACCGAAGAATTGGGAGAATTTAAAAAAAATATAATTTGGGTGGATATAAATGGAAGCTGACTAGAGTATGTGGCAAGTCCGATAAACTACCCCAGATCAAAGAAAATAGAAAACTAATACGTGAACGTCTATGTCATTCTATAGCACCACCAGTTATATATTTATAATTATTTACCTTTTTATCTCTATTTTTGATTAATATTTGCCTCCTTGCAATGATAATATATGCTTATTCGAAGTAAATTTCCTCTCGAGTTAGATATGTTTTTGTTAGTTCTACAAACACAAATTACCAAAAATAAAACGGAAATAGGCACCTTCCCCACCGTTCATCACACAACAAATGCCGGGTCGTACAGCTGTTTACACACTTCCAATATAGCGACCATGCGCATCATATCAGCGCCCGCTTTGTGAGCGCTGTCCTTTTTCTGTTGATTCCACCTATTCTGTGATTCCACCTTTATCTACTAACCCTACAGATCGAGTGATATCACAATTTTCTGTTGAGTCGACGGTAAGTGATGTCAGTGTGCAATGCTTCTGACCGGGAGGTCTTAGGTTCAAGTCTCGACGGTGGTCAGTGGCAGGTTTTCGACATTAGTTACTTAGCTAGGTCAAGTTCTGTCGCAGTCTGTAGGAGAATTCTGGCAGCTGCCTGCTCTAATTGGTAGTTTTTCGTGGTTTCTCCCATCAATACCAGGCGAATGTCGGAGCAGTACCCAACAAATGGGCCATGAACCGCGGGCAAACTTCCCTTCCTGTTCCTTGTCCTACCCGCTCTCCTTACTTGCACACACTTATTCTTACATGCACTACACTACCACACATACCGAGAGACCGATCGGAAGCTTAGAGTTTGTCCCGGCTTTGCCTTGCTGGTTGGACATACCTCGTGGAGAAAACCCCGTTGGGTGACTGTAGGTCGGCGCCGGATTTCACCATTCAGGAGGGGAAGCCGCCACTTTTTGAGGAAAATGCATGCACTACGTTCACGGGATCAGATGCCTTAGCCATTAACGCGAACGGAATCAGTAATCAATCAATCAATCGATTCTAAGAGATCCCAACGTCCTCTACAAACTAAACGCTAATTAACCCTATGATTCCTAATCAGTCGAAGACTTAACAATCAAACCACCTACTCTTTCCTTCTACTTATCCGACTCTGACAATGACCCCACTACACTCTATTGATCTAAGATTTTTAATAATCGCACCTCACAAACGTTCATTCTTTAACGTTGCATTGTTCAACTTTATTTCTATAACTTTACGCGGCAAACATGTTTTGTTTATTGGTTACTATGTCGAAGAGACTGCTTCGTAGAAGGATTAATTAATAGGTAAATAATTTACCTTAAAACGAATCGCTGGCACCTTGCCCAAATGTTATTTGAAAGAATTTTTAAAACTCCCGACAAATTGTATCACAATTGCACAGGCATTAAAACAAAATTAAAATAAGAAAGACTAACTTCGATGTTGATTTATGAAAAAATGTCTTTTTTAAACGTATTTGATCAATTGTCTTCAAAACTACTCAAATGATAATTCTACGTTTTTTAGGAAGCCAATTAGGAGTAAATACTACGTAATAAATATATGGTAGCAAAATAGGTACAGTACAATATATGATACATAGTTTCATACTTCAGGATTTCGGCATAAAAGTACAAAAACATAATGAAAAAAGTGGACTTTGACTTCAAATTTGCTGTAAATTTAAAAAACCTATTGAAAAAATTTAAATTTGCTTAAATTTACATACAAAATTTCTCCACAGCTGCTTCTAAACTTTTACAGTTTAGTTGAATAATGTCTGATATAATTGGCCAAACGGAGAGCCAAATTAATGGGAGAGATAGGACTTTATTTCTCCCCATAATTTCCTTATTTACTATCTCTGGTTTGTAATAATGAGGTACACATAGGCAATTTTTGAGGTCCTTCATATGGCTAGAACGTCAGTTGCTGAAAAATTGAAATGCTATGCTATTTGCGCCGTCTATGTCAAAATGAGCATAATTTTCCTCTTCGATTTCCTTAACTTCTTCTATTGCATTACTGAGGAACAACACAGCATACTCGTTTCACATCGATTCCCATATTCATGGATCGTACAATCTTTCAACTTGCGCTGACCCTACAACCCTAGCCGAGCCAACCGACATTGCATTGTATTTGCATCGCATGCGCAATCGACTTCGTTTCCTTCCTTCACCCAGCTGGGATGCGCTTCAAATCCTTCCTCTCTGCCTCACTCTTAGATTTGCTGTCGATATTTCTGTTCATATCATGGGTTTGTGGATCAACTGTACCCCGCCTCTAGCCTCCTCTTTCGATCATCCCATTTTAACCGTGGTTTGTTTATAAACCCGCTTTACATGGTACTTTTTTGTCCTTTTCCATACACAGAGCATGTAGAAAAATAGAAATGTTCACGGTGCTGGTTCTGTATAATGATTGAACAGACCGAAAGAGCTGGTGACTTTGGCTGCAGATGACATTATATTAACATCATTTCTTGTGTTAAAATGACAGACGCAAATGTTCTGCTTGCTACAACTTAATTCTGATAAGCGTGTAATGTGTAGTAATTCTGATAACTTTATACGAGTTTATGGGAGTCAACGGGGATGTTGTTTGTACAAAACGGTGACACATATTTCTTTCTTGTGTACCGACTGCAACGATTGTCTCCTTATGTAGTGTGATACACCAAAAATGACGGACATTTATTTAGGCAAATACAGGTCGAAATATTGCAAAAGACGCGGGTTTCTATGGTGCAGATACACAGGAGGCACAATAGCAACGCGAGTTCATTCTGAGATAAGTGCGGGGGCACCTTAGTAACTGTGAGAGCTGGAAGGTAATCACAAAGAAGGCTCCGTAGCAACGCCAAACAATGAGCTCGTTTTAGAAGCAGGTACAGGGTGCACCATAGTGTTCACGATGTGGTGATTTGTTCTAAAATAGGATAATAAGGGTGGTTTCAATACAATAGAGAAAAACACAGCGATCTTTGAAGGGTGGACCAGATTGGGAATTAGGGAATTCCATCTCGAGTCGTGGTGGTGAGCGGATCGCTTGCGCGTTTTATTAAGTTCGAGTGATATTTGTAGAACTTAGAAAATTTCTTGAGGTTAATTATAAATTCGGGACTTGTGATATTTCGTGAGAGTGAACATTGAACTTGAACCTAGAATATTTCCGCATTAGGTGTGCAACTGGAACTTGTAAAATTTACGTGTCGTATCATTGCAAACTCGGACTTGTAATATTTTCATGAGTGAACTGGAAAGTGGACTTAGAATATTTTCGTTATAGAGTTACAAGACTTGACTTAGAAGTTTTACCAGTAAATTGTGAATTGCCAGGTTAGGTGATAGAAAATAATATTAGAGGGATATTATTCCGACTTGTAAAAAAGTAATCAGTCTGAAATATGTGACCACCTGAGGCGCAAGACAAAGAGTATAGGCAGTGCTAGTGAATTGGTTGAAGGCAGTTTAGACTTGGTCGCTGATCATTGTGGACTTCAACAAGAAGGAAGATAGGTCTACTCTTCGTGCCGACATCGAGCGAGGTGCGCGCGAAGAGGCAAGAAAGGATGATAGGTTCTATAACGCTGTTATTGCAATAACGAGAAAATTGTCATGACCTAACGATTATAATTCATAGTTTGAAAGAAAGCTGATTCTCATTTGCCATTACATGCAATACTGGAGTAGACATTTCAGAATTATTTTCAGATTCTTCACCACTCCGTATGGATGGCAGATTGAGTAATTGGTTGCGGAGTATGTAGCAAGAATTATTTCATAAGAACCCGTCGTCCGAGCTAGCGGGATTTACATTTATTAGTAATATATCCGAAAGTCAGTAATAGATAATCAGGAATTCAAGTGTAACCTTTTCCTGGCGCCCAAATTATTTATTAATTCGGAAATTAGTTACGAGTAACATCTTTTAAATCTGATCTCCAGGTCGTAAAAAAAGATAGGCAAAACGCAGTGAAAAATTCCACGCACAGGCCAAGTGAGTGTGTGGGTACGTTTGAGTAGTGACAAAACATTTATGAAAAAAGGACCATGCAAAAGGGCTTACAGACATAACACTCGTTTTGCATCTTGCTTGCCCCTGGTAATTTTTTTCAAACACTTCGGGACTGCCGACAGCAAATAGTCCAACAATATTTCACTTGTCTGACCTACGACAATAGATTATAAACAATGTCTTTCAGTTACCAATTTTGATCGAGTATTGTCAGTAGCTTTGTTGAAAAAGTAATGCGTAATTCGAGAATCATATCAATTCTCCGTACTTGATCAGTTTTGTTGAAGTGCATTTCTTTGTTCCTTCATTATAAAAGTCTATTTCTAACTACCTCCTTTTTGGAAAACGTTTCTTAACCGGTTTAACGCCCAATTCTTGCACACAATGACCCCAATAAACTTTCACGGATTGAGCATTTACAATTCACGATAATTAACGTAACGGTGGTTGAAAATTGTCACTTTCGGCTGGATAAAAACAAGTTAGCGAGAAGGAATAATAAGATTGGTTCGTTACGCCAGTAGATCGATTTGGGTTCATTGAATTTAGTTAGACTTGTCAACGTGCTGGGCAGCTCTGCCTCACTCTCCACCTCTCCCTCGCGTCTGCCCTCACCGTCCCCACCACCACAAAGGCCATCGTACAGCGCGAAAGGGGAACGCAAATTACGAGCCGCTCTATTGAACGAGCTCGTAAACCTGTTGTTTTTCAAAAAAATGCTTCCACCGGGCGACAACGCGTATTTACTACATTGTATGGTAAAGTTATGTGTTGGCCCGAGAAAATCGAAGTAAACGTAAATAAAACGTATGACAGGAAATTAAAAGCGAAGTCGAGCGTTCTCACTTCCATGGTGAAGAGACGTTTAAGAGACCATTGTTCTTGATAATTACCTCAAGATCAACTACTCAATATAATGAGGAAAGTTTTCAAGTAAGTAAAATAAGCCACTTTGGTGGATATTTGTTGCATTATTGAAAAAATGGACTAAGTTTATTATTCATTAGTAGTGATATTGAATGTTTCGTTGCTTGTACACCCAGAAGGCAAAAATGAAGAAGAGGAATGACCTTCAATGCAGTCATTGCGACTATCATACTATGTATATGGCGCTGAGATATTCTCTGTCCATTTCCCTGGCCATCGCTGATACAGCATCCGAAATTATCTCCGGTTTGCTGTGACTGAAATATTTTGTCCATTTTATGCAATACTTTGTTTGACTCGTCTGTGTCATTTATATCTATTCATGGAGATACATTTTTCGTCCTATTTTTATAAAAAATTATTGGGTACTCAAAAACTCATTCTATAATGATATAAAATATAAATTATCAATAAAAAGACTGTCTTAAAACCGGGAGCGGTAGCTCAGTGCATCAACTGATGACACTGCAGCGCCTCTGACCGGGAGGTCCTGGGTTCGACTCCTGACGGCGGCAGGATTTTCAACACTAAATTTTCAGCTAGGTCGAATTCAGTCGCTGTCTGGAGGAGAATTCTAGCGGCCGGCTGCTCTGATCGGTAGTTTTCCGTGGTTTCTCCGATCAACACCAGGCGAATGCCAGAGCAGTACCCTACCAAAGGAGCCACGGACCGCGCGCGATCTGTCCTTCCTCTTCCTTGTCCTATCCTCTTCCCTTACACACTCACTTACACTAACTTGCACTACACTACCACATATTTCGGGAGATCGGTCGGGGGCTTAGAGCTTGTCCCGTCTGGGGCGGTGCCCCGCTGGTGGGAAAGTCCTGGTTAGGGGGGAAACCCCACTAGCCGACGGTAGGTCGGTGCCGGATCTCGCCATTCGGCGGGGGAAGATCACCGCCATCTTCCGAGAAAAAAACATGCACTACACTAACGGGACTAATGACCAGAGCAGTTGACGCGCCCGGAAACACGAAAAAATCAATCAATCAAACTATGCCTTAAACATCTTATTACAAATTTAATAGTTCTATACAGAACAAATCTTCTTACTAGAGATTTGCATTTTGTGAAAAATAGCTGATTGGCGCCATGAGTTCTACATAGGGAGCGCTCGTGAAGGCACTTGCCACGCCCGCTGCAATTGTGATGCTCAAACCCACGCGGCGAGAGTCGACCGGTCGGCAGTGACTATCGGTTGCGAGCAGTCGCGTCGGTAGTGGGCAGCTGCGAGGCGTTTGGCGCTGCGAGATGCCGCTTGCTCGAAGCGCTTTCAATGGATTTTGGAAGTACCGATGCCTTTTGAATCCACTAAACTACCAGTTTAGCGAGCCATTGCGGTCCACTAAACTGCTAATGAACCTATTACACGGAAGAGGAAATTAAACTACATTAAAAAGGTAATGCTTCTGCTTATCCTAGAGGAGCCTAGGAAAGGGAAGGGGGAGAGCCATATCTATTCGAAAAATCGAAAAAGTAACTTATTTTCAATGTTTTCTATTTAATACCTCTGCCAAGACTCTCATTCCGTATTACGTAAATGGCATAATTTGTAACAGAACTCACAGACGCGTTCATTCAGGAAAGGAAAATTTGCCCCAGCAGACACGGAAGTCACCGCGAACGCTCACCGCACCCAATCGGTGGTATGCGCCTTCGCAAAGAGAACCTTTTGCAGAAAATAGGGATGGGACATCTAGGGCGATGTTTCAAACATCCAAAACATCACCGGCGAAGGTGACTCAGGGCATCAACTGATGATACTGCGAGTGTCTCTGGTCAGGGTTGGAATCCCAACGGTAGCAGAATTTCGACACTACTAACATAGCTAGGTCGAATTCATCCATTGTCTGGAGACGAATTCAAGCAGTCAACTGCTCTGATCGGTAGTCTTCCGTGGTTTCTTCGATCAAAACCAGGTGAATGGCGGATCAGTACTCTAACAAACGGGCCACGTACCGCGTGTGATCGAACTTTCATTCCCATACCTTGTCCATTATATATACAAACACTAACATGCATTAACTACCTCACATGCCGGAAGGCCAGTAAGGAGCTTAGAGCTTGTCCTGGCTGGGGCTGTGTCCCGCTGGTAGGACATACGTGGTTGGGGAAAACCATAAGCCGACGGATGGACCAGCCCCCAATCTCGCCATTCAGCGAGGGAACATCACGACCTGCTCTCGTGATAAAATACATGCATCACACTTACTGAACTAATGACCTTAGCAGTTGACGAGCCCGGAACTACTAATCAGGCAATCATTCAATTTTCAAAATATCGAGGTTATATAAAACCATCAATATTTTACATCAATACATTTTGAAACGTTGATGTAATGATGGGTATTAATACACGAGTGTGATATTACGATGCGATCGAGGTACGAGCGAGTAGGATTCAGCCAAGGCCACCTAATCCTACCCTCGCATACTGCCGCAAGTGGCTGTGGTTACCAGTCCGCCTGCGAGAGAGTACTGCGCTAGTCAAGTAGGATCAAAGTGAAATTACGATCTAATTAAATAACATTCCACGCAAAATTACTAATAAAAAAAAATAAAACTGACGAGCATAATATCATATAAAATGCAATTTTAATGTACACAATCGAACAAAATAATTGCTAGAACGTTTCTCAATAATTAATTAAGTGTTAATATTGGATTTGTATGCGTCTCTGTGATAGGTCAAGAACCTGTATCGTAATGAAATCTCTGTCGTAATGGGCATCACTATGCAACTGGCTGCAGCCAACAAATGACAGCATTATACAATGGGAGTTGAAGAAAGCATTAACGGTTTTGGTTCGATGTTTTAATTTTGAGCATTGATGTTCAGAAACAGATTTTTTGTTGGCGATGTCGCATCCCTACCCCAAAGAGCTCGAGCCCTCAATGCTGGGTGGCAGGAGGCCGCTTTCTCGCAGGCAATTGTTTTTCTTCGGAACGCAACACTCTCATTTTTACCGAAAATTTTAAAATGTTATTCGCTTCTAGCCGGAAAAGATGATTGTGCCTCGCTTTACCTTATTGAGTTTTATTGAGACATAAACACAAGAACGAACAAGATTATTCTCATATTTGTTTCCATTAAAAACGAAATTTTGAAGATGTTACGTACATTATAGTGTAGCGTCATTGCCGCAGCAATGAATAACAGACGTGAAACAGTGTGATGTTAATATTTATTACAGATATCCTCCAACACGCGAATCTATTTACAATATCTACAGCCTATTTCTTAGAGGAATTTCACCTGGTCACCACAACCGCTTGCCAGATAAGAATTACTCCCGCGGTGCGATGCACCGTTCTCTCTAAATCACGACGAATTCACGCCGGCTCCAGACCCTTTGCCCCCGTAGCCTACCCGACGTGCCACGCGCCGCGCACCCTCACACGACATCCCACGCAGAGCTCGAGAATCAGAAGAAAGAGTCGTGTGCGAGTGCGCTTTTATACCCTCTGGACCGGCTGACGGAACTGCGTCATCTCGCCGCTTCCGCCAGCCGCGTTTACCCGACAGTCGAACTTCGGGGTTCACAAATCTGGCCCCGTGGCAACGCAACGTCACGGCAGCCCTGGGGTTTTCTGCCTTTCGCCCTATGCGAGAGCCGGGTTTCCCGTCCCGATATAGCCTCCCTTTGTTCAGGGAGGCGTCCCTTGCATGCTGCCCGCTGTCGCAGCTTACTTCCTTGTGTATGAAATGCACGTAGCCAATATTTATTGTATGTGGCGACTGTATGACGCCACAATAGCACGAAAACTTAGATGAAAATCGTAGGTGAGCATGCGCGTGATGTGTTTGGGGAGACGTTACACTTTTTTATGGGTCAACTTCTCTGCGGCCGTCATGAACTATCTCTGCCGCAATTACTGACGGGAAATGAGGTGGTTCATTTGCACTTCTCAGGAGTTATGAGAGCTGCAAAACCTTTTGAATATGCTGCGAAGTCCAAACCGTATTTGAGTGTAACCATTCAAAGAGAAGTGTCTTTCTACGATCCCACTCTCACTTATTTATTTATTTATTTATTTATTTATTTATTTATTTTACGTTTAAAAAACAGTTAAAAACTGCGTATGACGTGCTATGGGGAAAAGTGAATTGTGTGCACATTTTCAAAATAAAAACCCAAAAAAATTTTCAAGATAAAAAGCAATAAATTTTTTTTTCTGTGATCCCTACACTTAGTCATATACTACTTAAATTTTGAATTTTTGAAAGGGAGAAAAAAAAACAAAAACTCCCATGCAATAAAATCTATTTTCAAGGATAAACAAGCAATAAATTTTGAATTTTGAAAGGGAGAAAATAAACAAAAAAACTCCCATGTAATAAAATCTATTTTCAAGGATAAATAAGCAATAAATTTTAAATTTTGAAAGGAGAAAAACTCCCATGTAATAAAATCTATTTTCAAAGATAAATAAGCAATAAATTTTGACTCTTATTAGTTCCTGCCGCGACAACATGGAAACGATAATTTGAATAATTGTATTTCCCACTGAATTCTAGAAGACGTGCACAGAAAATGAAGTTACATTTATGTCCAGAAGCAAAACAAGGGGCCATCTCAGCATTTGCTCAATGGATCAGGGAAACTGAACGAAAACCTGATCGAGATGGGGGTCATTTACCCGGAAGCTGTAGTACAGTAGTTGTTACAGGTTGTTTATATTCATTTATACAGTCCAAATGGTATATAATGCATTATGTATCATTGTTAAAATTAATGTTACTTTTCTTGTTATGCTCAGTATAGTCTCTTAAATTAAATTTGGGATTTAAACTTTTCTATTGAATTTAATCGTTTAATGTCATCTGGCAAAGTATTGTAAAATAATGTACATGTATTGTATGTGAATTTTTTGTAATTTAAATTGATACTGTCCCCTGATGAATATGATTTCTACGTCGAGTGTTATAGTAATAGACTTCTGCATTTTCTGAAAAAATATTCCCGCCCTTGAGCAAGTTATTTTTTACAAAAACCACTGATTCGTAAATAAAAAGACACGGTAATGTTAGAATTCCTAAATTAATGAAGAGAGGCTTACATGAATCACGTGGGTGGAATTTGGTTATTATTCGTAAAATTCGTTTTTGTAATCTAAAAGTCTGGGAGCTATAAGATGTATTTTCCCAGAATATTATGCCATATCTCAGGCGGGAATGAACATTCGCGAAGTATACACAACGAGCAGTATGAAGGCTGACTGAATTTGCAAGAATTCTGAACGCGTAGTATAAAGAACTTAATTTTGTGTTCAATTCTAAGTTTATACGGATATGTAAAAGTCTGATTTGTAAATAAGTACACTGTTCATTTTCAATGGAGCACAGAATTGTTTATTTGAAATGGAAAACTGCATTAAAACCGTTTTCTTTTCGTTTACTATTGATTTGTTATTTCGGAACCAATTTGAAACATCTGATATTGTACTATGTACGGTTTCTTTATTGCAAAGGATGTTCGTATCATCTGCAAAGAGAACCGTTCTTCCGTTTCGAATCGTCGAGGGCATATCGTTTACGTAAAGTAGGAACAGAATAGGCCTAAAATCGATCCTTGAGGAACTCCACATGCAACGGGCAAAGAGTCGGAAAGGTGCGTACGTAATGTTCCATCATTCCAGTAAGGTATTTCAACTCTCTGAGATCGTTGTTTAAGGTACGAACATAACCAATCTAGAGCAATACCACGAATTCCATATGAAGGTAATTTGGAAAGTAAAATGTCATGATCAATGACGTCAAAAGCTTTTGAGAGATCTAAAAATAATCCAATAGGTGCCTCGTTTTGATCTAATGATGAGGCGACATCTTTAAGAAAAGAGAATATAGCTGTTTCCGTTGATTTTGATTTTCTAAATCCATGTTGGCAATCTGAAAGCGCGTCGTGTTTAGTGAGAAAGGTTTCCATTCGTACGTAAAAAAATCTCTCTAATATTTTTGAAAAACTGATAGAAGAGAAATGGGCCGATAATTTTGAATTACATTTTTGTTGCCTTTTTTGAAAAGCGGCTTAATTTTAGCTGTTTTGAAAATATCTGGAAACGTTCCAGTGCATAAAGATGCATTAAATATGTGAGTAAACGGATGTATAATGGCATACGCACAAGTCTTTAACAAAGAATCCGAGAATTCATCTAAACCGGACGAATATTTATTTTTTAGTTTACCGATTATTTTGAGAATATCATAGGAAGAAGTTTCGGAAACGAACATTGTGTCTAAAATTTTGGGTGAACTGTCTGTTTCTGAATTTTGTGCCTGAAGACCCTTAGTGAGATCGGCAGCAATTCTCGAAAAGTATTGGTTAAAGAGATTAGCCACTGTTGCCGGATCGTTCACATTTATATCGTTATATTTTAAAACAACATTCTTTACGGGTTTTCTAGTTGATTTGGTAGTATTTTTTATTATATTCCACATTGCTTTAGTTTTATTATTTGAGTTCAAAATATCCTGATAGTTTTTCATGATTTTAGCCTGTCTTATGACTTTTCGTAACAATGTTTTGTATTTTTAAAGTAGATAAGGAAATCTTGAGATACGTCATGACGTTTAGAAATAAAATAGAGAGTACGTTTATTTTTACAGATGTTCTAATTCCTTTTGTGATAAAAATTATGTTAACTGTAGTAAAAGAAATGAAAGCTTTGAGAAAAATAAATTATATTTTTCATTCGTGTCAATAGCGTTATAAACTGCCTCCCATGATTCTTTCAGCAAGTAGTTCGTAAATAACTTTATGTTAACTGTAGTAAATGCTCTGCACATGCGTGTTTTATTTATTGTGTCAGTATTCATGTTATTAGTAATTGTAAGAATTTGTGCATCATGGTCACTGTAACCTAGATTATTCGTTATTATTTCATATCTAGTTGTGGTTTTGTTAATTATAATTTGATCTATTGTGTTTGTGATTTAAGGTATTCCGTGTAGGTTTGTAATATCTAAATTAAAAGAATGGATTAAATTGAGAAACTGCTCTTTTTCGTGGTTAAAAAATTAAATTCCACATACAACAATGGATTTAAAAGAGAGATTACTAATTTTGTTCAGAGTTATCTCTAGATTTTCTACGAAATTGAAATAATCTAAAGCTTGCTTTATTGGAGGTCTGTAGATGCAAAGTAAGATAATTTTGAGCGTAGTAAGATGTACAACTGTTATTTCAAAAACTTTGTCAACTGCATATAAATTGAATTCTGACAAGAAGGTAGAATCAATATTATTTCTTACATAAATACACGAACCTCCGTAAGCAGGGCCTTTATTTGATTCCCTTGCTCTACAATAAGATGCTGCAAGGTAAAAACTAGGAATTTGGAGTGTGTTTAGATCATTATGAGATAACCAATGTTCTGTAAAGCAAAGAACATCTATTTGACTGAGATCACACTCTAATGCTGCCTCGATAAATTCAATTTTATTTGAAAGAGATTGTACATTATGCATTATGTATACTTAACTACAATAGTTCCTCGACACTCTAAACAGCGTACTATTTACTAATAAGTATATTTTTGCTACGTTATTAAAAAAATTATTAATATAAATATATAGTAAGATATATTTACACACATGAAATACGTATATATTGATATAAATGAATGTAAAATAGGAGATAGATGCAAAGGAACACATAAGAGATTAAGTTTGTCATCACAGTCTACTAATAAAAGATTTAGAAATTGCTAATTAGCAGAAAATTAGCAAATAGATATCAATTGATTATACATCTATTCAGTGCCCTTTGCCATTGTATCATTTCAGAATTCTGTCTCGAATTTTGTCGGGCACCTTACAAGAACATACCTTCCAAATGACATGGCACCTAGTAATTAAAACCCCAATTCTTCCTTGTTAGAAGAGGATATATATTACACTTTTCCCATCCTAAGTGGTGTTACAATCGTGTTCATAAATGCCATTGCTTTATCACTATCGAGAATGGCAAAATTCTCCCTGAAACTAGTTTAGACATAACATTTAATCATAGATTAATTAAACAGAATCTTTATCATATTATGGATAAAACTATTTCCACAAATTCATCTTTAATTTGAAATAATAATTATCTACAATTGTCCAATTAAGGCCATAATAAATTTTAACAAATGAATTTACGGGCATAACAACGAGAGAAATCATGATTCAATCTCAACGTCAAGAGTGATTGTTTCCAATTGCACGATTTTTCCACGAACGCAGAGTCGCGTGACCGGGAGCAATTTCTGTGCAGTCGGAGGGATCGCACACTTCATTGGTTTTCTTCCTTCTAGGCTCTCCTTCGCTCGACCAGGAGCGGAGCAGAATGTGTGGCGAGGTATTCAGCATTAAGGTCGGTGCGCCAGTGTTGGTGATACAGGAAGTGGGAAATGTAGAGAGAATGAAGGACGTCGGAGATGGCTAGGAGACGATTGCTATGGAGGGCTTGAGTAACGTCTCACACGAGTTACTGAAGCAGGAGATAGTCGGAGACGATGACTTGGGGTTGATTGTCAGAAGAAGTTGTCACGAATTAGTGTCAGGAAATTGTTGGATTATCGGTGATTGCTAGAGGAGGTTATTTGAGGAGTTGTTTGAGGCGCATGTTGGAACGGTTATTGAAGATTTTATTCAGAAGGTTGTTGGTTCTTCACAACTGTATGGTATATGACCAGTCTGTTATAAATACTGATTTATAGTAGTAGTTTCTTTTTTAATATTTAAGATGAATTTCAACCAAAGAGCTGGCTTAATTTTAACGTTCGTAGTCCAATGCTTTTTATTCTTGACGATATTTTTGCATATTTTCTGATAATTTAGAGCGATAATTATGGCCGGTTTCTGGAAGTGACGGTTGTCGTGGGCGGTTGTCACAGTCGATTATCGGGAGCCGGCGTTGGCGATAGACTGTGGAGCGGCTCACGGCACGTTGTGGACGGCGCTATCGTTAGTGGCGGGGATGGGGCTAGAGCGAGGCGAGGGCGAGGCAAGGGCTGGGATGTAGACTGGGTGGGAGGGCTGGGATGTAGCGGGGTGGGGAGGGGAGGACGAGGGCGAGGAGAGGGTGGGACGAGGACGGGGCGAGGACGGGACGAGGCGGGATGAGGGCGAAGCGAGGGCGGGGTTAGACGAGGCGGGGCGTGGTAAGGGTGGTGTGAGGGCGGGAACGGGAGAGGGTGAGGCTGGGCGAGGGTGGAGGCAGGGAGAAGGTGGGGCGGGGGGGGGGGGGGGGGGGGAGGGCGGGGAGGGCGGGGGCGGGGAAGGTGGGGCGAGGGCAGGGCCGCGGCGGGGCGAGGGCGGAGGTAATGCGTTGCAGACGCCGCGGGCGGCGCGCCCAATGAGCCGCGCGGGCGCCCGTCCGCGCCGTTGCGGATCTCGCGCAGAGGGCGATGGCGCGTGCACGCGGCGCCGCGAAGCACTCCCCTCCCTCCCCCCTCCGCCACAGCTCCTGGCCGCGCACGGCTGGCGCCGGCAAGCGAAACGCCTGGCCGGACACCAATACACGGTGGGATAGGAGTGATGCGGCGGAGAGTTGAGAACAAGGGAGATAAGACGGATAATAATAGACGAGGAGGAAATTGGAAACAAGCAACGAAATACAAGAAGAAATGAAAAATTGTTTGGCTTAGAAACCTGGGGGTATGAGAACCTATGAACTAACGATGTAGTAATATCGTTGAAATCTTACAAACAAAGTGTGTGAAAAAAGTAGATAAGTGTCAGAACGTAGTTGGTCCTACTTACTTCCTAAATTATTACTAATAGAACGGCACAAATATAAAGTATAAAAATCATGGAAGAAGAATAGGAGATGTATCCTTTGTTATGATATAATATTAATTTTGAGAAAATATTTTTCTAAGACGTGCTGTGACATTAAACAGTGGATTGTACGGACAACATTTCCCTTTAGATATCCTTTGCAGCAATCGCCTGCACGGGACGACTGGCCTTCGCGGCGACCAGACCTTCAGACTGAGGAAAGAGGAAGGGAGAGGATGGGGCGATGGTTTCTTCACCGCTAATTTATTTCATAATTAGTTTATCAATGTAATAAAAATATAGAACAGATGACGAAAATCAGAATACTCTTGAAGGAAAATAACTTCGACATGAATGTTAATTTACAAAAATTGAAGAGTAATATCTTCTCGGTCTCACATTGTCGTGCCTTCTTAGAAAGTTCAACTGATTGTAGTGTTTAGTGCTTTATAGAACCTGTCACATAAAGTCATGAGCACTCTCTCACCTCAGCGTTTTAACTCCTTTTAAAAAAATGTTAAGAGATCTGGAAAATATGCAAGCCTAATAATATATCACTGTGCCTGATAAAACCATTAGGATGTTTTTTGAACTAAACTGCTCTACAGAATTCCTGCTTGACGTAGTGGTAAAACCTGCAAGACAAAACTCGTGCTGAATATAATCTGAGGAGAAGAGAACAATACACACTTTCTTTTAGGTTTTAAACTTTTTAAACCAATTACTCAGAAGGAAGTAGATTAACAATGAAAAATAATAGAAAATTACTACCAATGTATTTCTGATTGAGAGATATAATTCTGAAAAATATTCAATTATAATTGAAGACAAATAATTATTTATCGCCTTCTTTTATATCTGAAAGGTTTATATAGTCATTGCAATTGTACTCGTTTTTTGTTAAATTTCAAAATGTTTTAAACAGTTTGGAATTTCAATTAATACAAGAAACTTTGCATTCAGTTGAATTAATGGAAGAAAAACATATTTAATATATCCTTTAATTTCATCATTGTTTATATTTCCCTCCTGGCTGGAACATACATTGTTGAAGTTACGCCTCCCCCCCCCCTGTCTCCTCTCTCACACTCAGTCTGAAGGTCTCGGCACCACAAAAGCCATCAATAATTCTTCAGTAGTTGCTGCAAGGAAGACTAAAAGTAAACCTTGTTCGTACCAACTATCGCGTATAATTTCAAAACACGTGTCAACAATATATCATTTCCTTAAAATTCATTTTACGTTATTAACAAATGATATCATCATGGTTATATTCATTTCCCTGCCCCTATATATTCAGGGTAGTTCTATTTACAAATCAAAAGTGATTGAAATTCTCCGCAACTAAAAATATTTTGAACAATATCTCTTCGACATTACTGGCCCCATAATTCAGAATCGTTGAACGAAAAGTGCATTTCCATATCGTGAAACCTTAAGAAGTTATGAGAGTGGTCCATAGTTTATGAGGCTCCCGGTATAGGTACAAGAAAGTTCTCTACTAGTTACGCACTATGTGTAGACTCCACCAAAAAGTAAAAATAGTCGCACATCGCATAATTGGTCAATTAGTAATACAGTTTAAGAGCAGGAATGTGTCGTTGATATGGAGGAGCAGGAACGTGTTTGTAGAAGGAAACGAGAAATGCCAGAGGTGATGTGGAATGAAAAGTAGGGACAGGCATGTGTATGTTGGAAATCGATGGGAAACCCGAAAGAGGAGAAATGAAAGGACAGCATGGAGGGAACGCTCACGGAGTGGTAAACTTGTTACAGTCCGTTATTAGCAGTGAGTGGCAGGGAGGGGAGTCGCGTGGGGGCGCGAAGGCAGAGCGAGTGTGTTGCCCGACGAGATAGCGCACTGTGTGGAGAGTCTGGTCGCAAAGGGAGGAGAGTTAACAGAATTTGAATTCGGACATTCCAGGCTGTGCGTGCGTGTCAATGGAACTCAGTGCAAATGCTTCAAGTTAGAATGAGTGACGGATGGAGAAAAACGCGAGTTCACTGTTAAATGTATGGTGAAAATATTCTCAAAACTCTAGAAGTACTGATGACTTTAACGTGAGTGATAATGTAGGGCTACGGTACTTTAATCGAATTTACCGAAGTTCAAGTCTGATATATTCGAGTAGAAGCTTATTAAGGGAAGAGTGTATCGAATGAAAATATTTCTATTGCAATTGCTTCTGACTCAAATCTGACAGAAGTCTATAACAATTAATTAATTTCAGAGAATCGCATCTGTTTCGATAATAAGATGCCGATCTAGAAGATGGTGTATTAAGGGATCGAAGTATCGAAGAATAAGTGGAGGAAACAAAGAAAGAAAGAAAGAAGGAGGTAGAGAAGATAATATTGCAAAATTTAAAAATAGAAGAAAAAAATCCATTATGGAAAGTTAAGGTCGTTTATCATGATTTCAAGAAAAGATATAAGAACGAGTCTACCGTTATCAATGAGAGCAGCGAATGTCATTAGAACACAACCTTCAGATTAAGGGTTGAAAATTGCTGTGGAAATGGTGCCAGTGGAAACGCGATTTAAGTACAAACCTACCTCTTATAGTGAGAAGGAATGTGATGCAAAATGGAGGTTTCGTTGAGTTGAAGGTACCGAAATCAGTCGTGGAAATTGCAGTTCCATGGCGCTGGAGGTGGTGGCGGAGGGGTGAGTGCTAGGGCTGAACAGAACAGCGGGTGAGCAAGGATGATAGAGGAGCTGAGATAGACGGACTCCCGCTGGCGCGAGCTCATGCGAGGTCGTGCGCACGGAGAGCAGCAGAAGAAGCGTGGGAGGTGAAGGCGTGGGCGGTGGGGACGTGGGGCGGGGGGGTGGGGGGGGGGGGGGGGGGGGCCGGGGGGGGGGCAGCAGGCACGGAGGGCTAACGGAAAGCAGGGTGAAGGGGGCGGGGCGGCAGTGTCAGCAGAGGTGGCGGGGGGAAGGGGGGCGTGGGCGGCGGGGCGGGCGGCGTGAGCAGCGTGGGCGGTATGGTCGGCGGAGGCGGCGGCGACGTGGGATGTGGAGGTGGCGTGGGCGGCATGGGCGGTGGAGGCGGCGGCGGCGTGGGAGGCGGAGACAGCGTGGGCGGCGCCGGGATGCACAGAAGCAGACTCAGACCGTGAATACATGCATGATGGGCGTTTCGGGACTTGTAATGGGGCCGCGATTATGCACATATTTCCCAGCACCGACCAAAGAGAAGATGAAATTACGTGGAATTCTAAATGACTGTAGTTACGTCTACTAATGAGTAAACCTGCTCGGGAAAATGTCCAAGATTAGTTTTAGAGTTTACAGCCTATTAAACAATAATTAATGTTTAAGTTCATAAAATAAATTTCAACTAAAACATATGAACTTATGAATTTTTCATCTTATTCGCTGGTTGATTGGTTGTTTAATGATTCCGAGCGGATCAACAGCTTAGGTCATTAATCCCGTAAGAGTATTGCATGTTTTGCCCTCGAGAGATGGCAGTGATCTTCCTCCACTAGATGGCGAGATCCGGCGCCGACCTACCGTCGGCTAGCGGAGTTTCCCCCTAATCAGGACTCTCCCACCAGCGAGGCACCGCCCCAGCCGGGACAAGCTCTAAGCTCCCGACCGGTCTCCCGGAATATGTGGTAGTGTAGTGCATGCTATTGTAAGTGTATGTGTGTAAGGGGAGAGGATAAGACAACGAAGAGAAAGGAAAGATCGCGCGCAGTCCGTGGCCCGTTTATTAGGGTACTGCTCCGGCATTTACCTGGTGTTGGTCGGAGAAACCACGGAAAACTACCGATCAGAACAGCCGGCCGCTAGAATTCTCCTCCAGACAGCGAATGGAGGCTTTCAACACTAGCTGAAAAGCTAGCTGAAAAGCTGTCTAAAATCCTGTCTCCGCCAGAACTCGAACCTAGAACCTCCAAATCAGAGGCGTTGCAGTGACATCAGTTGATGCACTGAACTACCGCTCCCGGTCAATTTACTGGCGTTGGCAGAGAAACTTTTCAAAATACATGAGTATAGATATACTTGAGAGAAAAAAATCACACGCAAATTTATTTAAAATGAGAAGAATTTTGCATAGAAAATAATCACATAAAAACATTTCACCATTAAAATCACTTGTATAAATTCTAGAAACGCTATGATAAGTAAAAATGACTGTAAAGAAAATGAGAGATTAATTGTTTGAAGAATTATTTCTCCGTAGATCAACTAATAGGGAAAAAATTTCGGATTTCACAAGGCTAATTCGTCTCCAATATTCTTCCTCAAAATTGTATCGCGACGTTTGGGAGATTGCGGATGAAATATACGAAATCATCGGAAAGCATTTTCGCCATTACTCCGCTAAAAACGCTGTCCTCACGAAATGAGCTTACCGATTACTCACGGGTCAATATCGTAACATTGGTACTTTAATTAACATATACGAAATAGAAATGCAGTTGGTATAGTTAAACTGCCAGGTAATGTAGTAATAGGCCTTTCTTACAAAATATATTAATATTAACAAAAAGTTCAATTTATTATGGACAATCATATTTTTTGAATTTTGTGCCTGAAGACCCTTAGTGAGATCGGCAGCAATTCTCGAAAAGTATTGGTTAAAGAGATTAGCCACTGTTGCCGGATCGTTCACCGTATATTTAAATGAAAATTATGAAAGTTGGTTTTATTACACCATTAAGTCTTGATATAATCTCGTAAAACGTTTCAGAGATCTGTGCGTCTCCATCTTCCAGTACATTTCTTTCATAGATATATTACAAATTTATTAACACCGATATAAACAAATATCTCTTTGGAAAAACTCCAAGATTGATAGGTCAATGACATATCAATATAATAATTAAATTGTTTTAGACAATAACATACTAAAATGTCAGAAGTTTTCATTCCATAGTTCTTTGTGGAGTGCTCTTGACGTTTATATTACCAAGTTTACTTCTGTCAGTGAACGTAATAAAAAGAAACTTTATTACATTTTTTGATGTGGATATCTCACGTAACTTTAATTGCCACCATTCATATCACTGACCTTTTGAGAACTGATCAAGAAATTTTAACACTTCAATGTGATATGTTAATTTGAAAAATTGTGAAAATTATCGTTTTCTAATTATACTTTTGCTTTGTATCACATTCTTTGTAGCTTCATATTCCGATTATGAGAAATTCAACCACCACCAATTTTACAAAATAAGTATTACTGACAGAGATGTCAAAATAACCTACATGGCCTTTCTTGTTGTCTATGTTTACACTTCTTTCTCGATGTGAAATTCAGTTTAAGTTTAGATATTTCTTACTCTAGTTTTGAAATAATCAGTGAATCCATTACAAGTGCATTAGTGACATTTAGTTTATTTATCTATGATGCTTTCAAAATAAATTAAAACTAACGCACTTCGCAATAAAGTATACAACTTTGTGTATCAAACATTTGTAGTATAAACTGTAGATCTAAAAAGAACACTATACAGAAGAATCAACGTGATCTGCGAACACTCCATGTAGCCTTTCCCCTTTTGCACATTTTCTTATCACTGACATTCCTACAACTTGGAACATTGTTTTCGAAATCGCTGGGATTTTCTGTCCCTCACAGTGCGATTAAAAACAGTGCAATGGATTAATACTCTTATACGGAAATTTTTTTATCTCGCTTGAAAACTTTTCGCGCTGGCGTGTTTTGCACAAAAAGTATAAATTTTTCATGTGAAAGTTATGTGAATGATATGTAAAATTTATGTTCTATCACAGAATAGTTATTGAACTTTTCTTAGATAATGGAATTACGAATGCCGGCCACGTCAATTCTTGTTTTATGTCTGATTTTATTCATCATGGAACAACAACTAATGCCTCTTGCTCCACCGCGAAGGGCGTACTTCAAACGTTAGCATCATTTTTTTTTATTTTCCGAGCTTAATAAACTTCAAACTATTTGGCTGGAGAAGCGTGTAATTTGTCATTCAATTGTGGGAAAAAATTCCCCTTGCAAGTGACCTTTGATATTGTCGATACTTGATGAGCTTTGATAAAAATTGTACATTTAACCATAGTATACTAATTGAGAGGGAAATTCGAAATTAGGTGATAACCCACTCAATTAATAGGATATTTATATTTTCCTGAATTCTGTTTATAATTCGCTCAGTGCTTTGTTTTAAAGAGGAATAACCAGAGATGAATGCGTAGAACCTGCACCTCGAGCCTCAGAAGTGAGCAACAAATGCATTCCTCGGTTGTTTATAGATCCCAACTATTGCCTGAGGGACGCCTAGCAACTCCGATGGCTAGGACGAAATCCGAACAATCCAACTGTCAACTTAATAGCAATCAAATTGTCGATGCGTTGTTGCTAGGCATGTGGTTCGTTCCTGGATAATGTTTCTTTTGCAACATTACAAAGGCTAGTGTTCTAAAGTCATGCTAATTATCTAACTTCTGAAAAGAAAATATTGATGAATAAATTAAAAACGTATGAATGATTGGCTATGAAAGTATGAAATACAAAGGAAAAGCACTGGACGATGTGTACGTCAATTCGTAAGTCTACTACTATTACTACTAAACAAGTAACAACTTGTTGGAAAGGCATGCGAATAGAGGTAAGAAATACTAATTTGCTGAACAGAAGCGATTTCTATCTTATTGTCCATTTCAAAAGAATGGCCGTGCGGCTGGTACAGGGGCAAAATGACTATTCTGGTAGACGTTGAATACGTTGTTAAGAGAGTAACCTGAAATATTGTTATCGTGTTGTGTATTTGAACTACATATGTGTACGAAATGAATATATTATTGGATTTTCTTACTTTAGTATAGCAAGTAAGGACCAAATATCTTAATTTTCAGTTTAGAAGATAATACGTTTCAGGTTTTAAAAACTGCATCATGGTAGACAATATATTCGGCAGTCATCTAACAAAGAAAGGACAACAGTGGTTTCAATCGGCGAATTTGTAGTGCTCAGCACTGTGGATCCACAAACATCCGTAAGGTTGACTAACGCATCATTATGAACTTCAAGAAACTGACTCCGAATAGTTGTAGAGAATCGATTGATTTCATTATAAAGAAGTTGTGTATTCGGATCAACATAGATGAAAGTTGAACTATTTTTTTCACAAATGAACACATAGCCTTCTGTGTCCCCACGAAAAGGATCGCAAAAGCAAAACAAAGTGTTACAGAAAAGCACAGACTTTCTCGTATAAACGTTTCCTAATTTCCTTGGTGTGGACTTGCTTTACGGTCTAGCCCCATCCTCTTCCCAGCTGCCATCTATGGCCACCCAAAGTACGTTTTTAATAACATTTTCTGTATTTTTCGGCTTCCTAATAGTAGAACCAAAATATTACTGTAATAATATTATAGAAGAGTAAAACCTCTTCATAAATGGTATCGGTATAAATTTTTGGTATCAAGGATCCACAAAACGGATTATGGCTACACCATGTGTTAGAGGATATTTTTCTATATTAACAACAGGATGTATCCATTCTTTCGTTACCAAGACCCAGCAATAAGTGTTTTTCTGCCGAAAATTCACCGTTTTTCTGCGCACCTTATCTTATAAAGTAAGGATAAAGTAAAGTAAAAGTTAAGTATAACCTTCGTAAGGGCGATATGCTCCATCCTTCCTATACCTGCACATATCCTTCCTATACCTCAACCACATGTACAGTCCAGTCACATTAATGTGTCCACCATCTATGTTCGACGTAAAAGTGCAATAACCCCTCCCTGATGTCAGATGGTAGCTCTAACATTGAAGGGTACATAAAGCGTGTCGGTGGAAGTGGAAAACAGTGCAGTAGTTATCGCAATGCAGAAACAGCGATTTATCTCACGTCCAAAAGAGCGTAATCACTTGGCTTTGGGCCAAGGGCGGAGGCATTTCCGAAACGGCTAAGTTTGTCAAGTGTTCGGATGCCGCCATGGATTCCCGAATGGCAATATCCAAAACCGGGGCGAAGACAACTGTGGCGCACTACGAGCTACAGATGACAGGGGAAAACGACGGCTGCGGAGATGCATACGGACCTGCAACTGTAGAGCAACTGCCCGCCCGGATGAACCATGGAGCTAGCAAAAGGATATTCTCAACAACCTTCCAAAGAACGTTGCTGTATATTAGCCTCCGAAGGAGGCGACTGGTTCATGCACTCACGCTGACTGCTGTTTATCGATGACGTAAGCTGGAATTTGCACGCCAAATACCGCAATTGAACATCCACTGAGTGGCGGCAGGTGACTTTTTCAGATGTATCACGTTTTCTGCTCCATCGAACAGATAGTCATTGGTATATACGACATGAAACACTCTGAACGCAGCCTCCAACAATTGCCGGACGGGTCCAGATCCGAGGAGGGAGCGTGATGATGTGGGAAATGTTTTCGTGGCGTTTCCTGGGTGATCTCGTCATGCTGATAGGCACAATGTATCAACGGAACTATGTAGTCATCCTAGGGGACTATGTTTACTCTTATAGGCAGAGCGTTTCTCCTCAGCGAGGCAGCATCTACCAGCCGAGCAAAGCAATGTGTCATACAGCTCGCAGTGTACGTGCGTGGTTCCAAGAGCACCTGGATGAGTTTACGGTACTCCCCTATCCAACGAACTCACCCGATTTAAACGGATTCTGAGGGACCATCTCGATCGGGTTGTTCGCGCGGAGGATCTGCAGAGAGGAACCTAGCGCAGCTGACTTGATTTTATCGCGTTCACACATTAATGTGACTGGACTGTTAAAAAAATTTAATTACAAAAACGCACATTCTTTTCGCATATTGATAAATGTAATTAGTTCTTAAATATAATTAGTTCTAAAATATAGCGCGCCAGGAAAGTCTCTCCGTACCTTGCTAGTAAGTGCGCTAACAACAGAAATTTTATTGATAGCACGACCCACGTAACAAAAGAAAACGTAAATACCACAATCATAACAGATGCTGGAAGTGTTGCCCTCTTCACTTGTTTCTCAATGATCTTGTTGCTACCAACTTGAAAGCATTTTTAATAGGAGGCCCTGACTCGGCTCAGTGCGGAGAGTCTTTCCTCTTGCACTATATATTATACAGTTTTCCTTCAACTGTATTGTAATGTATTCTTTGCCCGGCTGTTGACCCCCTTTCATCCCCAGTGGTGTTCTCTTGGTACCGAAATGGCCTTGGTATTCGACTGTTTCCGCCCGCTCGGCGTCGTGCGCCCCACTGTGCTCGGCCTCCCGCAGCGCCCCCCTCTCCAGCACCATTTCCTCCGGCGCAGCGTCTCAGGCGATTTCCGGCGCTCGATGGCGGCGGCGCAGGGCACAGGGCGCTGGCGGCGCTTGCTCGGCCGCGATGAGACCTGCGCGTCGCCACCGCCGCCTTGCACCACCCCGCGCCGCCCCGCGTCGCCCCGCGCCGCCCCGCGCCGCCCGCGCCGCCCCGCGCCGCCCCGCGCCGCCCGCGCCGCCCGCGCAGCCCGGTCCCCGCCCGTCGCCCTGCCGCCTTGCCACACTCCGCCCCGTCCGGCCCCGCCCCGCCCCATCCCTCACCTCCCACACCTCCCCGCGGTACCCCGCCTCGCGCTGCCCCGCGCCGCCCCCCGCCTCCCCACCTACCCTACCCCGCCCCCCCCGCCCGCCCCCTATCCGGTGCCCACGGAGCGGCCGGGTACGACTCGCCCCGCCGCCGCCAGGCCTCTCGCGTCAAAGCCCGCTCAAGCCGACCGGAAGCGCCCGCGAACAAAGTGAAGATTTGTCATCCTACACAAAACCATAGTCTGCCCAATTTCGACTTATGCTTCTTCAGTATTCGTCCACAGTACACAACTGCCATCACATTCAAACATTTCAAAATAAATTCTTCATGAGAATGACCAATTCAACTAATGGTTTGTGCGCATCTCAACAATCGACAGAGACCTCGATAACCCCACAACAGATTCACAACATTCACAATCACATCATTCACTACATCTTTACTTAAAGGCCTTCGCGGTTTCCCCCGGTTGGAACACCCTTCCCAGTAATCCACAGAAACTTCACCCAGAGACCACATGACTTGAAAGAAGCTCTCTTCTTTAAATCTTCACTTCCAACAGCAACTCTATTGTTTAGAAATCACCATCATCTATCCACCTATAAAATAATTAAATCTTACTCTTTAAAGCCGCACTTACGTACTTATACAGAATCACAATTGTATCACTGTTAAATGTTGTTGTAAACCTCCATAACTAATCAATGGAAATTAAAGATGTAAATTTAAAGGTTAGTGAACTAAAACAGTGCAAATTTCTGGCAGGTTTTGTCGCAGTTCTCTCGATTGGTCTCTATTTTTTTATGTCACCATAGGTTATCGTCTTTACAATTCCCTCACAACTATTTTTCACCTTCAATTTATATCATTGGAATACTAGTATTCAAATTTATTATTAATTATGATTTTAATTCCAATAATTGTTCAAAAACACCCTGGCATTAAAACGCAATCATAGGTTTAACTTACAAGTAGAATAAAAAGTAGGCTTTCTTTATTTCATAAAATGAAAGCTTTTTGTCGATCTCAAAATCATGTTACTCATAATTTTAGTGTTCTGTTTACATTATTGTACAATTGTCTCGTTGGTGAGGGCATTAAATAACAAATCCTACTAATTTTCTCTTTATCAGTAAACCAGAAAGTCTCTCAGAAAGCTTTGTCGGATATTTATTTTTCTAAAGCTAGCTAATTCTTCTCCCTCATGCAAAGAGAGAAGAATATTGCAGCTTCACATTTACAATTTAAACAACCCTCTCAGAGAATACCTCTGCTAATCCATATAAATAAACTTCTTCGTTGTTTTCATAAAAATTAAACCACTTCCTTCATAAAATATGCACGATAAATCTGTTATTTAGAAATCTACACAATTTTAGTAAAATAATCTGAAACGAGAGAATAGTACACCTTTTTCTGTTCAAAAACAATGTTAATTTTCTACTAGTTAGCCATGAAAAAATGGAATTTAAATGAGCATCAAATTACTTATATTACAAAGTTGATGTATTTTAAACGGAAAGTATTTTCTAAAATAACAACCTACTTAAACATATTTCAAGATTCATATTTAAAGATCACAAGATTTCATATTTAAATATTTTTATTCATCGTTAATTTTTATACTAATTCTAACTCGTTCGTATAAAAGTTGGAGAATTTCCTGTCGAGAATTCGCATCTTAACACGTGACCACCCGGAGCTGCGGCCGGGGCGGCTCTCGCCGAGTGGGTCGAACGAGAAATGCGATTAATGTGACCGCAGCGTCCGACAGAGAGGCGCGACCGCCGAGTGGAAAAGCTGCCCATCCATTTGCCGTGCCCGCGTCTCTGGGCTCTCGGCACAGCTCCCTCGCGCTCACACTGGGTCTTCCGCCTCACGGCGCACCCACCGAGACTCAGGCCTTGCTTACTCCTTGCCAATTTTACCTTCTTTCACACCGCCCGCTCCGTTCCATCTCGCTCTGCTTTTCTTTCAGTGTCACCTGCTCTCTTCCTTCTCCTGACTTTCTTGCCAGTCTTCTTCTCTAAAGCGATTTCTGATTCTCCGCCACCACATTCGCTGCTAGTACCACCCTGCCTGATCTAATCGGTTGCCGGGTTTGAGGTCTTAACGTTTTTTTTTCTCTATTTTCCTTCTTCTTCATTCTCTACAGCAGTCCTCCCTCTTACGCACCAATCCACTCTGTGCTTCGCCTCCATTACTTCTTTTGGCCAGCCAAGGCAGTCTGAAATATAGCATTGCACCTAACTTAGTGATGCACGTGTAATTTCAATCCTCAGGTCGAGTCGGATTACATATTAGG
Organism: Teleogryllus oceanicus; assembly: GCA_964035755.1. Lineage (NCBI taxonomy): Eukaryota > Metazoa > Arthropoda > Insecta > Orthoptera > Gryllidae > Teleogryllus > Teleogryllus oceanicus. Next base: position 84,506,939 of record CAXIVR010000002.1, on the reverse strand, counting down.
TGGTGTTTAATTGCAAGCAAACGTTTTATGGTTTGTTTTTCGATTTTTCTGAAGGTTTATGTTCTATAACGTGTGTGACCAATTTATCAGTGCATAGTTTCGTTAACTGTTTAGGCATTAAGACTGAGGGTGTCTGCAATTCCTAGAAGCGACTTTATAATCATATAAAATTTAAATGTGTGAAAAATCATGTTTCAAAGAAGCATGCCACATCTGAAAGCAATGTGAAGTGTGATGATGGATCTTTGCTAATTGAGCCCTTTGATTGACGATGCATTCCCAACTATTTTACCACATGATCCATCTTATGTAACGTACATACTTCCCCTCAAGGAAAATCTGATGAATGAAAAGCTGAGAAAGAAGTTGAGAAGAACTCAACTTAAGAACACTCAGTGAAAAAATACTGATTCTCTTTGAGATATGATTTTATTGAAAATTTGAAAACCAAAGTAAGTGAACCAAAAGTAAGTGAAAACCAAAGTAAGATTTAATGTAAACATTGTTGAAATGTGTTCAACAATTTAATGCGCCCTTAAAATTTTTAAACATCTATCAATATAAGAATTTCAGAACAAAAAACATGTTCTAACGAAAAGTGTAAATTGAAAATATTCTGAAATACACTAAATGAAGAATATTTTGTTTTTCATTCAGCAGAAAAGTTAAATTTATATTAAGTAGGAAATCTAAATACAGCAGAAAGAAATCTTGATGGAATCAAATAAATTTCCCACGATGTAAATGGAATTATTTCTATTAAGATATTTTGTAATCAGAAATAATATCAATCATTATTATAAAAATACAGATTTTAAACGAGTAACTTAAACTCATCTCAATGACAAAACTCAAACAGGTTTATTTTATCTGTTCAATCATTTACAAAGGGTATAGACGAATTAGGCACTGAAAAGTGCACCCAAACCAAATCGATAATCGCGATGCTCACATGAAAGAGAATACAAAATGACGTAGATACACAAAAAATCAGCCACCTAGGGCAATCTGTTGCAGAGATACAACGAGAAACGTGTTTTTGCATATTTTCTTTTTTTCTCAGAATCTATTGCGTATATCAAGCTGAAACAAATTGCAGAGATGGGGAAACATAGTTCAATTTGAAAGTATTTTTGTCAACAAATTTTGACGCCAAATTAAAAGAAGAAATTTGAATAAAAACAACCAGCACTTGGGAGACCAAACATAATAAAACATGTTTTCCTATAGTTGTACTATTTTACAATAGACTAATACGAGATGGATGTTGCTTACGTCGGAGTGAGAGAAAATGTGAACATTTTTTACCACTTCGGAGTCTCTTCGTCGCGGCTCCGACCAGGATTCGAGGTGCATTGCTCCCATCTGTAGACTGCCTCGCGCCAGCTCGATACCTCGATCTTCCTCTATTGTGCCCCGCCCCACAACGCTCGCCCTCTGCCTCGGCACGCGGGCAATTACCGGCGTGGCGTCGCTTAGCGCGCTGCTTGTTTTCATTCCATTGCGGCGCGGCCAGTGTTTGGCGAGGCCGCGGGCGCGGGGGCGGGGCGGGGGCGGGGGCCGGGCGCAGGCGGTCGCTGATAGGGCGCGCGCCGGCGCTGGGATATGCCCGGCCGCGACTCCTCGCCAGCGCACATGCCATTGTTTTCGCAATGCCCCCTTGTTGGTCTAATGTCAAGTGAGCGGTCGTCAGGGCTGTTCTTTTTTGTTGTGCTCTTGGTGATGGAATTCAACAATGTTTTTGATGGTACTCTTCCACATAACAGCGTCGATTAAATTGTATTGCCAAAAAGCCAAAAATCTGAACTTGTTTTGTTTTTGAGAGGAAGTAAGCTATTGGTATATTTTCAAAACTTCATTGGTTTCTTTCCAATGTTAATATTCCTGCTAAATGTGTTTATATAATACAATCTGAGTGTAAATGATTGTACAGTCTAGCCCCCAAAAAATTGAGGAAGTAGCTGTAATGCTAAGTAAAGTGGCTATAATGCTAATATAAAGTAGCTAAAAATGTAAATTATGTATGAATTTTAACATTTACATTCGGTTTTGGAAAAATATATACAAAAGCCAAAGTTTAATATATGACTTTACAAAATGTAAACTACTGGAGTATTTTTCTCTGAATAGGTACTTGATGTGTTTGTTGAACCTACCGGTATAAATATTTTTAAAAAATGTCATGACAATTCCAAGAGTGAAACAACCTAGTATGTGAAGGAAAGTATCAAAGTACGTTTGTAGATTCATTAGTCATGTTTATATGGAGCATTTCTCCAACATGTAGCATTTTAGTACATTCTAGATAGAGATAATCACGAAATCTTACGACATATGCATTAGTATTCCACCTGCAGATAACGGCCTGACAACGTCGTACAAAGCGAAAGTAATTCTTGGCCTGTTGAAAAAGGGTAAATGAAAGTAAAGATGAATAATTATCGTCTTAGAGCATATTTCCTATTCGTGCGATTTCACAACTTGCGACGTGAAGTTCATATGAAAACTGAGAACTCATTCATCCACTTTCTATTGAAGCATGTTATCACTGCAGTTCATTGGCGCGAGGCATTACAGAAACATAGCCGATAATATTTACAACTGTCTGCATTCACATACAAAGAGGAAATGTGGAAGATATTAATTTTTTTTTTGAAAATTAATAGCAATTTTTAATGTAACGTTTGCCCTTGTTTTGATGTTACTATACTTATTTCTATTTAAACAAATTTCTACTGCTTAGCCTATAATTAGAACCAATTGAAAGAAACATACCACATTTCAGTGTGCTTCAAAACAAGTTATTATTGCAGATAGATTGCAACGTACTGTCTTTTATACTTATTAAACAACTTTAATATCGTTTAGAATGCTAAATATTATGTTAAAAGTCTCATCTTTTCACATAATATGAATGATTATTGCAATGCAGTGAATGGAATTTGAATTAATTTATATTATGCTTAATGAAAATTTAAGAACCATGACAGCACGAAAGCCCTGTGCAAGTTAAATTTAGTAGGAACTTCACGGAAAGTGGAAAATTGATTGAGAAAAACATTGTACATCCTCTGAAAGAGAAACAATTTGGCGGAAATATCATCAGCATTCTACAAAAGTTTTGAATCGCATATATAAATTATTAACTCTGTATTTTTTCAGTCGGTTCTCCACATGGTCACTATTCATTGTCGAATATTAAAACGAAATAATAGTAAGTGTGACACATTTTCAATACGTGTGTTTGAGGTCTAAAATAAAAACCATAAAAATGCATTCGATAGGATGTTCATAACAAAGATAAACGAAGGTTTAAATGAAAACAAAATTTATGTTCCATAATTCTTTTTAGCCCCTGGCGTTTTAAATCATTCGAACTTTATGGCGCAAAACTCTTCATTTATAGTAAAACAGAATAATCGTGCCAAAGACTGCTGAAGTTTTTTAGAACGTCGCGTTCACTAGGGAGAGAAAAAAATATAGGGGCGAATCCAACCTTACCTATGTGGATGACGTCTACTTGGAATGAAGTACGATTAAAACATGCGGTCTTAATTTATATCCACCGGTTTCAGAATATATGGGTGTAAGCGTCATCATCACATTTTTCATGCACCTTTGTTCTAAATATGAATGTTTTTTTGAAACAGTTAGTTTAAAATCATTTAAATGAACAGCAAACAGATGAGAGAAAAGGATTCATTTTAAATTCAAGAGGTGTGAATTATAGCAACTATATCCGCTATTTACTGATGAAAATGTAAGGATCCAAATCTCTATAAAAGTTTAAATACATTGTAACTATTATTTGAAATATTAAACTAGAGGTGCTACAGAACGGCACAGACTTTCCCGTAAAGTTTTCTAATTTCCTTGGTGTAGTCTGGCTTTAAGGTCTTGCTCCATTCTCTGGCCAGCTGCCATCTATCATCGCCCAAAGTACATTTTTTTCATATTTTCACAAATGTTTTGTTTTCCTAATAATATAACCGAAATATTACTTCTTTGCTTGTAGTGGACTGTATGATTGGTTGTTGAACGTAGATAGGCAATCCACTCAGTCCCTTTCGACGCTCGTTAGGAATTTTGTAATAATGTGGGTTATCATGGAAACACACTTCTCACCTTGCAGAATGATGTTTAATTACCTTTGAGTTGTCACAATTGTTCTTTACAATAAAAATACACTAAGTTATTGTTCTCAGTGTGAGAATACAGGAATCTTCCATCTTGAATCACGAAGCGCGAGAACATGTACTCGCCTGGCAACTTACTTGCAACTTCGTGTGAAATACATTGATTAGTTCAATACATACACAATGCTGAACTATAACAAATTGAAACAATGTGGCTTTCACTTGGTCACAACATAAGCACAGAATATTACTTTCTGCATAAGAATTTTCGTGATGTTTTTAACACGGAGCCCGAGATATACATCTCGCACTGGCTGCTTCTCAGCGACTGATTTATACACAATGCTGAACTACAACAAATTGAAATAATGTGGCTTTCACTTGGCCACAACATAAGCACAGAATATTACTTTCTGCATAAGAATTTCCGTGATCTTTTAACACGGAGCCGAGACGTACTTCTCGCAAGGCTGCATCTGAGCGACTGATTTATACACAATGCTGAACTACAACAAATTGAAATAATGTGGCTTTCACTTGGCCACAACATAAGCACAGAATATTACTTTCTGCATAAGAATTTCCGTGATCTTTTAACACGGAGCCCGAGACGTACTTCTCGCAAGGCTGCATCTGAGCGACTGATTTATACACAATGCTGAACTACAACAAATTGAAACAATGTGCTTTCACTTGGCCACAACATAAGCACAGAATATTACTTTCTGCATAAGAATTTCCGTGATCTTTTAACACGGAGCCCGAGACGTACTTCTCGCAAGGCTGCATCTGAGCGACTGATTTCTTTTCGGTTTGCGAGTTCTATCGGGCACGCGAAGAGGGGATTTGAACTGATTTGAACTGGCCAATTAGCGACTGCTTTTCCAGCGGTTGCAGTATGGCGAGGAGGGGTGAATTTGAACAGTCCAATAGGCAACTGCTAGAATTTGAAAATATTCTAGAACGGTTTAGAAGATTCGGGTGGCGAAGGCGAACTATCACGCGGCGCAGTGGTGCCGCTCGGCTTATGGAACTTTCTATCCCGCGCCTCCGGTGTTGCCGCCTAGGGCGTAGGAAGCGTTTTATATTTATACGTCCCTTTCTGCTTTTGCGTGTGGGCCCGAACAGAGCGTTTCTGAAAATGCAGAATTTTGAACTCATTTTCACAGAAAACTGTAATATTTTTGAGAACCTTTATTTGACATTATTTAAACACATGTACTCATAAATATAATAGCGTAAAGAAATCGCATCTAATATAAATATTAGCGACGTAAGAGACAAGTCAAAAAGTTACATTTTTGTTATTTCTGAGAAGACGAAATTATGGACTTATATGGCGTTTGTGTCATCGTATAAGGTTCGTTCGGCGCTTACCCTCCAAACTTTTAAAGAAAAAAATTGGTGCCGTTTTTAAGAAACTTTTTTGGAAATAAATATTTTTAAAATTATGGCAACAAATTTCAAAAAAACCATTTTATAGTTGTAAGACGCCGAAAAATTCAAACTTTTGCAATTTTCGAAAATTCAGAGTTAACCGTGAAAATCGGACCTATGCCACCTTTATAAGTTTATTTTACTCTATTCTTACAAGAAATTTAAAGAAAAAAATTGGAGCCGTGTTTGAGAAAATTAAGAAAATGTCCGAGGATCTTCATGTAAAGTACCCCCATATTTTAAGGAAAGTTTTTCAAAATTTCAAAGTGTCAACTAGAGCCAGATGCATAGGGGTTTCTTCAATTTGTAAAAGATCGTTCGAATGGTTTAGGCGCTAGCAGTGTTAACAGACGGTCGGGCGGACCGACGGACAGACTCAGACAGGATCAGACAGACTCAGACAGACTCAGACAGACTCTCACAGACTCACAGACTCTCACAGACTCTCACAGACTCTCACAGACTCTGACAGACTCTGACAGGCTCTGACAGACTCAGGCATACAGATCGACGGACGGACGTTTTAAAAAAACGACAACAGGTTTTCGGTATCAGGGGACCCCAAAACGTGTATTTCCGTTGAAATCTCAAAATCGATTTTCCACAGCATTACATAACTTTCTCTATACTACGTATATAAGTTTATGTTATGTTTACGAGGAAGTAAAAATGCATTATGTGGTGGTCAATGTTTAAATGTGAAAATCAATATTAAAAAAGCGAGAAGAAATGGATTTATAAATTTATAACCTCAGTTTCATAGAGTACTAAAATTTCAACGTAGTCGGAATTATATAAACTGGGAATACTGATAAGCTCTTACAGAACAAATAATTCACTTCAAGAGTAAAGTAAAAGTAGTAAAGATGTATTTTAATGTCTCTAAAATTCTTCGAACGAACAATTTACGTAACGTAACATTTCGAAACCCAATTCGTAACATCAACATTTAAAAATACAACAATCCTGATTTAATACTTATTCATAATGTACACAACTTGTCAATTACTTTTTGTCTAATGATGCTGGCTAACGTTATGAGTTATTTTAAAACATTAAAATATCTGATAGACAATGTCAAACTAGAGAAAATGGATTTAAAAACGCATTTAAGAACTCAAACGATATATCAAATGACGCTGAAGATGCAATTATTAAATTAATCGCATAAGATAAATAATATGAAAGGCATTTTTCAAGGAAAATGACCATGCAGTAAGTGTAAAATATGCTGGAATTTTAGAAAATTAAAGTTAACTAGCGGCTTGCTCCGACAAAAATGCTGCTTTCGAGTGAGTGAAAATGGTCTGCTCTGGCGAATGTAGGCAGTTCAAAAACGGCACACGTGTATTGAAGCTTCTTTTTTCTCGTCGCTAGACGTCAGGGAGAAGTGGTGTTGGTGACGGTGATTTGTATGTCTGTGCGAGAGAGAGAGAGAGAGAGAGAGAGAGAGAGAGAGAGAGAGAGAGAGAGAGAGAGAGGGAGGGGAGAAAGAAAGGAGGAAGAGAAGGAGGAGAGAGGAGAGAGAGTGGAAAGAGAAATGTCAGAGAAAATTTAGCATTACTCCAAGAAGTCCTAAAACAGCTTTCAGGAGTGATCATCGGCACACAGGTTACTTCTCTTGACAGAAAGTGTGTTTCTGACTGTATTGAAGTGGTTAGATATAAATAAAAATAAGGAAGTATTTGTATATTAATGAGAAAAGGGCTTACTGAACAAAACTTTAATTTTAATATGTTGTTTTTATGAAATATTTGATTCAAGTTAATGTGCACGCATGTTTACTAAACGAGCAGTCTGTAATAGATGCAGAATAAAAGAGTGTTTAGAAACTTGAAATAGATCGCGATGAAGTAGTTAGTATGCAAATTATAGATCGTAATGCTTTATTGGAAACAACGGAAAGTATGCAAATATGAGTGAAATTGTTTGGAAAATGAATAGCAACGTAAGTGGTAAAATCGCGTTACTGATGTCCTATAGAGACTGATTAATTTATTTCACTATAAAATGTGCTCGTAAATAACTATTTTTTTGACAGGTCCCACCAATAGCGTTACGGAATTTTAGGTTCACTAATTTTGAATTTGTGTGCTAATGCTTGACATTAAATATTTGACCAACAGTATTTCACTGTTCCCAACATAGTTAACTTCACTTTGAGAATTTGTGGGGAAGCCTATTAGTTTATTGAATCTAATCTATTATTTGAACACATCAATATTTAACGATCTTATTTACTATTAAATTCTGAGTGTAATGTTATTTTTAAAACAATTACGTTATTTTCATAATACGTAAAATATATGGTAATTCTCCACAGAAGGGGTCTTAACAATGGCGTAGAAAACTGATGATATTTATTTGAAAGAAATATACAATAGTACATCAATAATTCCGCAATGATGTGATTTTCAGAGAAAACACCAACCTCACGGGAGACTTCTTTGGTCAACGATATTTTTTGTAAGCTATCTAGTAATGGAATTTGTAGCATTGATGTGATATATTACTTTCCAGGAGGATACATTTCCTTTCCAGGACGTTACATTTCCTACGTTCACTGTAGCCGGGATTCATGTTCACTATAACCGAGTCTTCGTATGCTGATTTGTAATGTAAGTGAAACAGGACCAGTGACTTAACTTCACTATAACCGAGGTTTCCCTATATCCAAATTCACTAAAACCGGAATCGACTGTATTTCGTATTGAAAAAGTAATTGATACCCCAAGCCATATTTTCTGTATTGCCTTTTGTCAAGGACTGGGGCAACCGCAGCTCCGCAAAGGAGTTCCCAAAATCAGTATTCCCGAATAAACAGTCCCGATGACCCCCTAGAAAGGAGCTATTCCTGTTCAAAACTATTTTAAATATAGTTCTGTTACTGAATGAAAATTTAAAGCTTAAAAAGAAAAGTAACATAGAACAAGTCAACCGAATATTTCACTAAGGTTATTCCTTAATATTTCATGCATTTGATGTGAGAATTTTCATCTGTTCAACTTGTCTGAACCTAAAGAAGTCCATCCAGGGCATATATTATTAAAAGGATTAAAACCTTCAATTTTCGCAAGTCAAATACGTAAATACACATTGTAAAATGGCAAGGTTTTGAGGACATTGTTTGTATGTCTACTGTTACATTCCTGTGGTGTTGAGAGTTCTTTAAAACGTGGTTTACGAACGAACATTTTATGAATTCATTTTCAAAATAGAGGTTGAGTGATAGAATCATAATGGCATAAAGTGGAGAAATATTTTATCTCTGCAATGGTACAAGCGGGATGGTGACGTTACGAGATATTTCCACTTTATGCCTCCCAAAATAGAACTACACTGTGACCTTTTGTTACAACAGAAAGAGAATCAGCCAGACGTCCCCCGACTTCTACTGGGAGAGGTGGGTCAGGGCGTAAACTGATGTAACTGCAGTGCCTCTGAAAGGAAGGTCCTAGGTTCCAGTCTCGACGTTTCCAATCTTTCTCACAAGTTTCCTTTTCTTGGTATGTTTGGCTTTTCTTTGATGGGAGATTTTTCCCTTTCTGAGCCTGAACTTGAATGTGAAAGTAGCTTTATGATATTCTCTTCAACATTACAAATAGATTCAAAAATCTCAGGATCATCATCACTATTTTGAAAATTGCAGCATCACTAATTAATATAAAAAGTGAATTAATGGATAGTTGGAGTATACATAGATCCTAATTTAAAAAAATTTCCATGTAATACTTAATATAAAATAAAAATCATTGAATGGAATTAACTACACATTTAACATCCCAATAGAAATACAATTATGTAACACGGGTTATAATTTGGATTTATAGGCCACCACTGATACATTATATCAGCATGTGAAATAGAGTACAAGTTGTTAATGTCGTGTAACCCATGGAGTATTACATCTGATTCAAAGTAAATATCAAGAAATTTCTAACCTAAATTGCATAATGTATTGCATTATCATGGTTTTTGTCTTCTCTGCGCGAGAATCGTGTAATGACGATAGTCAACAAGACGTAGTTCACGAACATGTAAACACCATTGGTAAGCGCGATGAAGCAGATATAACATTTTTCACTAACTTGAACATATCTTTTGCAGATAATACCTTTATCTTTCTCAGAAACTAAGTAACGTAAATCAATGTAATTTAGACATTACGTAAATTTCATTGCTACCATTATAAACACTGCAAAAAGTAATTTTTTGAAAAAATTATGTTATATTAGGGTTAGATAGAACCTTTTTACTTTAAGGTCACGAAGTATTAACTTCTTGTTACATTTTTATTTCATCAAAGAATGCATTCTAGTTACTTATTCACTGGCGTCATATTTGTGAAATAGTTTGAAAAAGGTATTAGGTTCATATTACAACTAAAACTTTTTATTTAATATTATAGAATGAATTTCATGAATTATAAGTTAAAAATGTTTATTTTAATTTACACAATAGTTGTTACGTAATGTATAGGAATTATTTGAGAGGATTATTTCCTGATTCTTTTCTTTCTTTTTTATGTTGTGCAAATTCGTACACAAGGGTATATGTGTATGTTCATTATTTTCTAATAGTGTTTTTCTTTGTTATTGTGCTTAGAGTATAATAAATTGTAAGTGTTTATGTCTCATGTGCTAGTGTGTGATGTAATTCAATGCAACGATTACGACAATTATTTTCAATTTTTTATAATTCTAAGAAATGATATACTCTCCTTGTTAATTTTTCAGAAGAACCTGATTTTTCTTTTCAATTGTATCGAAAGATGAACCCATACCTTGCATTACGGGGGGAACATTTCAACTGTAATAAAACTAGAGCCATCCATTGTTAATGCAGATGCCACTCATCACCTAATATTTTGCGCGAGTCATTCGTCCAAAAACCTCGCATCAAAGGGAGGAGTAAGAAAGGGGAATATTGTTTCAGGATTCAAAGCCCGTAATTTGCGTCAAGGTTTTGTAATTTAAGAAAAAAGCTGAACTCTGGAAATTAAACTGAAAGCTTTATGCATGCGTAAAATAAATCTCATTTATATATATTTATAACTTCTTAACATGGTGCCTTTGATTTTGCACAACAGAATCATGCTTTTGAAGCAATCATTTTAGATATTTAATTTTTCGACGTGATACAATGTTACTGGACTGTGGGAAGCAAAAAGGAGGGTTTTGTTTCTCATGATTGTGTATTTGGGTTACTTATGTGACGTATGCAGCAGACATTTAATATGAAAATGTGGGCAGCGCAGGCTATATACATTGTCTAAAATTCAATATGGGGGCCATTGGGCATCAATTTGTCATTTTTGTCTGAGAGAATTGACAATTTTTCTTACCTGGGGGATGTATTAATTCCTCTTGATATACTTTATGTCATGTTTAATAGTAAATATAGCTTAAATAGCTATATAAGGGGACCTACGACTGAATTTTGCAACTTTTAAAGTAGCAGTATGTCATGAAATTTCTACCACACAACTAATATCTTATTACTAAGTATTACAAATTAAAAACTATTGGACTAAATATTGTAAACTTTTTTTATGGACAATATTGTAAAATGTTGTCCATTCGTTTTTGAGGTTTTAATAATTATTGATATTTTTTACATTTATTAAAAATGTCCCTTCTAAAACAATTTTCACTTCTCGAATGTGTTTTTTTAATTAGGTTTTTCATAGAGCGAGTAATCAAAGTTATTCTGATTTTTAATGGCATGCACATGGTTCACAAACTATTGCTTTTCAACTTATGCATCATAATTTCTTTTTAGAATTTAAAAAAGTGTGAGTCTTAGCATATCCGTCACCAAACATGAGCGTGTAACTTTCTCTCTTATAGATCTGCTCCACAAAATGAAAACAGCATCTTTGTCTATGGCATTTGCACAGGCAAAATAATTTTGATGTCACTCACTTGTTTTGTTGTAGTCTGCATGCCATGTGTCAAATTCAACACTATTTTTACCTAGAGTAGCCTTTGAAGTTACACAACCAGGAAAGTATGTAGACATTACCTGAAAATCCAGTACAATGCCAGTCAAAACATCAATTACAATGCCAATTTCGTGATCGTGTATGTGGTCACTCCTGTTCCAAATCCCATCATATGATACATAGATGTCAAGTATATCATTTTCTTCTAAAACGGGATCTAGTTTCTTATGGACAGCACGTGCCCTTTCTGTTGCTAATTGAAGCACTTAGTCTTCAATATTTTTCTCTCTTCTACCAATTTATTAACAAGTTTCAAAAATAAGTATTCCCGCAGTGTGCATGCGCATCAATGTATAATATTTTTTCATTGCTTCATGGCCTGTCCCATCCACAAAAGCTTTGACTACTCAATTCACATAAAAGGGTGCTCGTTCAAAGGGCCTTGTAACTCCCATATAAGTGGTGGAGATTATTACAGTGGCACACTCTACAGTATCACCCTCTTACACGAACTAAAATACGAACTGCTGCCAACGTTATTTAAAACACGAGTGGAAACTAATTATTAAACAAAAAATTGCTTACTGAAAATCGGGAATCGAACCATCTGGTGAAAATTGTAACTCCAGATAAAACTTTAAACTAATATCAGGCGCAACTTTATAAAGAACTTAAAGAAAACTCGTAGATACTTTTTATTTGAACCAGCTTTCTCACGGCACACAGACGTAATACTCACTGACACCTTTCGTGATATTTGGCGGCAAAACGTCACGCCGGTCACGATCGAATTACATACCTCCCGCGTTTTCGTATATCTCACAAATTAGCCAATTTTAGGTGCGAAAGGTGGCGAGCTTCTATCTGGCGACGCTAGTGTCTCCTATAGTAGCACCATCTAGCTTTGTCGCCAATTTTGAAGGAGAGTTACAAGACCCTGGTCATTCAGATGATTTGTCTTCAACTTGTGAGGAACTTCACACATTCACAGATTCATCTGAACATGTAGTACATCTTATCACTAGCTTGAAAGAGAATCCTAACTTTTCGTCTTTAAGAATTTGCTATGAATTTTATTTCCTTAAAGCATACTTCAGTAGTTTCTTCAACATATTATTATGAACTAACATATATTAATTGGCACTAAGAATGTTAGTTGAATCAGTCGCTTTTTTTTGGAAAGACTCAATTTTTCTTCCACTGGTTGTTGGATATTTCAGTAGACTGATGGGCTACCAAGCGCACTAGATTATTTACTGTTTGGCTGTAAATCGCGATTTTTTAGTTTTCGAGCAATATTTCTTGCAATTGCAGCTTTAGTTTTTTTAGAAGACTGTTTCTTCGTAACTCTCCTTGAACTTCGTGAAGATTTTTCTCTCCTTATCACAATTCACCAATTTGTAAGTAACGCGATAGTAGCATGTAACACACGTAACTTATAGTCAAGAAAACACTGCCACAGAATGGAAAACTGGAATCGAAAAACACAGGGCAGAACTGACACACTGTCATGTAGGCATTGTTAACTCTGAGTGAACTAACTGAGCTCAACACAGCATTTACTAAACAACATCAAAACATCATGTTCTACTTACTATATATAAATGTTTATTACCACATTCCAGGAGACTTCGGAGATGATTTCTTTGACGATGCCCCTTTAAAGTACCTGTTGAAGTATCTGTCGAAAATTTGTAGAAAAACAGCTTGATCACAATCACACACAAAAATGTTCGTTGAAGCCTCAACAAGGCAGGTTTTGAAAAAGGTATAGAAAAGGCATAGCATAAAAAACTGAATGTGTGAATGACCACATTTATGTACGTTTCGAATTAGGTCAGTTGCTTGCGGAAAAAACATGTAAACGTCAGAGCCAGTTGTAAATCACATATGTTTGGAAAGTACTTGATATTTTAAATATGAAAACAAGTTAGTGACGGAAGAATTGTAGGTCTTTGAAGACACTCTCGCTTTTGTCATTCCTCAAGCCATTGAATCTCCATAAGTCTCCTAGAAACAATAGAGGCAATGCGTGAGGCGTAACATTTGTTTTGAGTAGATAGATCAAGGTTTAGGCAGTGCACTGAAGGTTATGTTGTGCGTATGTTAAAAACTTCACTGTCTTGATGTGCAAGACAAATAAATATTTCTGATGCTTAGAAATTTAGGAAAAGAGGCAAGCAAGAAGAATTCATGGTATAGTCTTTCTCAGAGAGTAAAACAAACTGAGTGATAGGCGCAGATAGTTTAATGCTGAGGAGGGATAATTTTTATATACAGGTTGACAGTGAACGAGTTAAACAGTGAAAATGGAAAAAGAGATCCTCAAAGGTGACTATCATGAATTAGTGAAGTTGATTCAGGATGCGCTAGTAGGACTGGCTTCTGAAATTGGGAAAACGTGAGTTCGCTTGGGAATTCAATGAGGATAGAGTAATAGACTACGATAAGATATGATTTCATTTTGTTAATAATTTTTGTTAAAATGTTAACGGTAAAATACACCGCAATAGTTTAACAATTAAACCTTCAAGTAATAAATGCACGTTTGACAGTAGTAAGAGTAGAAGGTGGTTTGATGTTTTACCTTGGTGTTGGTGGAAGTTTTGACTATTTAAAGAAAGTTCAGCAAAATTTAAATTCTCAATTTCTAAAAATTTAGTTCTTATTTAAAAACTTCACCGCTAGATTCACTGGTGCTATGCTCGGAGCAACATAAGGGTTTTTTATGGCTGCAACCCGTTGCATAATGATACTCATTACGATACATATTTCATTATGATACAAATTCTTGACCCATCACAGAGAAGTTTACAAACCAAGTATTGCCAATTAATCATTGATAATCGTTCTAGTAAATGTTTCGTTTGATTCTGTACATTAAAATTGCATTACCGGGAGAGGTGGCTCAGAGCATCAACTGATGCTCTGAGTGCCTGACTGGGAGGTCCTAGATTCGAGTCCCGACAGTGGCAGAATTTTCGACACTAGCTTGTCTTTAAGTCGAATTCAGTTAAACTCTGGAGGTGAAATCTAGCGACCGGCAGCTCTAATCGGGGTCCTAGATTCGAGTCCCGACAGTGGCAGAATTTTCGACACTAGCTTGTCTGTTAGGTCGAATTCAGTTAAACTCTGGAGGTGAAATCTAGCGACCGGCAGCTCTAATCGGTAGTTTTCTGTACCTCGTATCAACATCATGCTCGCCTCTTACTTACTCACACCTATACTAACATGTAGTACACTACCACACATGCCAGGAGACTGCTCGGGAGCTTAGAGCTTGTCCCGATTGGGCCGATGCCCCGCTGTTAAGAGGTACCTGGTTGAAGAAAACAATGCTAGCCGACAATAGGTCTGGTGAGGGAAAACCACAGCCCCTTCCCGATCAAAAAACATGCACTACACTTACGAGAATAATGACCTTAGCCGTTGAAGCGCTCGGAATAAGAATAAATCATGGTTTATGAAACCAAAGCGTACTACGTAAAACAGGCGTAGAGGTATGTCATTAAGATATACACTGCATGTAAGTGACCTACTATTTTAATGTACGATTTCAATGGGTGAGGTCGAGGTTAGCTGGTGCGGAACTAAGAGAGCATGCAGACCGCCATGCAGCCGCAGCTCTAGCTACACAATCTCACATGTGGATTGTTTAGGGAACGATGACTTGGATATTCTGTGACTCGAGGATATCGCGGCCAACCAAGCCAGGTGACAGTATCTGCATATCGTGGTAGTGGCTCTCCCTCTGTAGACACGCCGCTTGTTCGTCCTGTGCGGTCGAACCGCGCATTCCGAGTGCCTCTTAGAGGTCTCGCGTGGAGACAGCGACAAAGGGGATGGATATGTCCGTTGCCGGGCAGTGAAGCGAAGGGGTGAGTAGTAGTGGAGTTGGCCGCAGCTGAGATAGGAGTCGAAGGTGAGGCAGTGCATGAAGGTTATGTTATCCGAGTCAGAGGAGGAAGCAGTGGCGACTGGCGTGGACCTGTGATGTGCAAAGGACAAGAGGAGTGACACGTAGTTTCTGATGCCTTGCGAAATTGGGGAGAACGGAGGGGAAGGGGAAGAGTAAAGATCCTGGTAAAATGCGATAAGGAAGAGCAAGTTGGGAGGTAAGAGAGAAGGGAACTGGTGACAGGGCGGCAGAGATGAGTTTAGAGATGCTGAAGGAGGAGAAGAACTCTTGTGGAAAAGATGCAGTAGGACAGGTTGACAGGTGAACGAGTTAAGGAGGTGATAAATGGAAGAGAAAGAGATACTGCAAGAGGGTCAGGCGGGGTGATAGACATGGAATAGTGAAGGTTGACAGGGATGGCGCTAGTGGACGGGCTTGCGGAAAACGGTGAGGAGAAAAACGTGGTAGTCGTGACAGCTACATAGAGGGAGAGGATTTCGCAATGAGGAGGTAAGGACTGGCGATGGAAGAGAGTGACGTGTGGATTGTCGAAGTGTTGAAGGCAAGGTGTTCGACATGAATTCTTGGGTGTGAGCATAGTAAAAGACCGGATAGTAGAAGTTGATAGAGAATTTCGTAGAGGTGACTGGTGTTGGGGGGGGAAAAAGTGGTGGTGGAAGTTGTCAAGGATGAGGAAAGTTGTAATAAGCGAAGTCTGGAGAATAAAGAAGGATAGGACGTAGAGGACGTGAAATATGGGATCGGAGCGGGAAGTGGTGATGATGGCGAGTGACTAGGGACTATGGAAGTGACAGATACTAGTATACTGAAGGCGTGGAGTTTCTGTGTGCGGTTTGTGTGTGGGCGTCGAAAAGGCCGTACAGGAGAAGTTGGAAGAGAGAACTATTGTTGGCGTGGCAGGAAAGGGGAGATAGGCAGAATGCGAGGATGATGGAATCACCGCGACCGGGACGTGGCGGGAGCGGAATTCGGGATCAGGTAGTTGGAGAGTGTGGAGTTAGAAGCGGACATGGAAGTGACGGAGACATCGAGAGCGAGTTATTCGGCACGTGCGGCTAGCGGCAGGCCTGGCAGTAGGAGCGGCAGCCGGCGGCCCGATGTGGCCGACAGGGACAAGTTCAGTCGAGTGGCAGGGGGTGTGGCGGCGGGGGCGGCAGCCGGAGACGTCGGCGCTTGCCGGTCAATAACGAACGCAATTTTCGCATTAGCAGATGCTCCGCATTCCCGGCGTGGCAACGCCGCGTGTCGTGCGGGAGCCCAGGGCACCGACGACCTGTGTCGCTTCGGGCGGTCGCCGCCCCTCGCAAACAACCGCAGGTATTACCTGCGCACGTTTTCTTGAGCCGTCGCACCGGTAGCGGTAGCTCAGTGCATCAACTGATGCCACTGCAGCGCTTCTGACCGGGAGGTCCTAGGTTCGAGTCCTGACGGCAGTAGGATTTTCGACGCTAGCTTTTCAGCTAGGTCGAATCCTGTCGCTGTCTGGAGGAGAATTCTAGCGGCCCGCTGCTCTGATCGGTAGTTTTCCGTGGTTTCTCCAATCAACACCAGGCGAATGCCGGAGCAGTACCCTAACAAACGGGCCACGGACCGCGCGTGATCTGTCTTTCCTCTTCCTTGTCCTATCCTCTCCCTTTACACACACACACACACACACACACATATATATATATATATATATATATATATATATATGCACTACACTACCACATATTCCGGGAGACCGGTCGGGAGTCGGTTGGGGCGGTGCCCCGTTGGTGGGAGAGTCCTCGTTAGGGGGAAACCCCACTAGCGAACAGTAGGTCGGTGCCGGATCTCGCCATCCAGCAGGGGGAAAATCAACGCCATCTCCCGAGAGAAAAACATGCAGTACACTAACGGGACTAATGACCGAAGCAGTTGAAGCGCCCGGAAACACGAAAAAATCAATCAATCAATCAATTGAGCCGTCGCTTCGCTTGTTGAGCGAGAAGTGGGGAGTTTGGTTATTTTGACAAGGAATTTTATATCAAATGTGTAGTTCGTTTCTGGATGAAAAATAGTTTTTATTATATGGGATTGGTCATTTTTGGTTATCAGATTTTGTCCACAATGCTCGTTGCTATCATTTATTCTTGATTCAACTAATGTTGGCAAAGGAGTGGAGGTAGGTATTCCGAGGCTCAAGAAAACGTGCGCGCATTGCCCGGCGTGGCCCGCATCCGGGAAGACAAGCGGACAGCAACACATGCTGCACCGTTGTCTAATTTCTATGCTGCGAGTCTCCTTCCTCCGAGGTTCATTAACCCTTCAGGCGTGACTTTCGCCGACCTCCATCAGCTGTGATTTTTAGCGTGATTTTTAAATTTGCTTGCCACAATTCCGGTTCCATCTTGATTAAAATTATATATCTTCTAAACTATTGAAGGAAAATGTCTAAAAAGATTAGGATATCTAGATGAAGGTATGTTCTTTAATTTAGTTTATTGAATATGACAACAAATAATACTCACATTAACCTAAAAAATAAACAAAAATATCTTTCCGAGAGCGATGTACTTCAAAGAACAGTACAAAAAGATGGGTTTCCATGGCAAATTTTGGAACAATATAATGTTTCTTTTTTGTTATAGCACACTACTCACTTCCTTAGACAAACTTCTAGTTTTAGTACCTGAATTTACGTCTGGATAATTTATTTTGTAAATCTCGCCATTGTAGTACTACCACAAAAAATTCTACGTCAGCAACCACACTATCATACATAAAAAAAAGTAAGAGCTGATTTGAGAAACGTAAATATCAGAATACAAGAAGCTAAGATACATTGAACTTCTAGCTAGTGATCACTTTGCGAATTTTTTCTAGTAACCCTGGCGACGCATTCAAAAGCATGAACGACATATGCAGTCGTACACGCTAGTGATCACGTGAAAGACGGCGTACGCCATCACACACGCCTGAGGAGTTAACCCCCCCAATAACAAGTAAATTTTAAAGGTAAAATTTAACAGGCACTAAACAACTAAGCTTTCGGGAGCGCGGAGATTCGTCGGGCTGGGGCTGTGTCCTTCTGGGGGAGATGTATAAAAAGGAAATCCCGCAAGCTGGGACTGGGGAAATCGTCTCCTCCAGACTATGAAACGCAATACACTTACAGTAATGCGAAAAGAAGTTGACACTCCCTAAACAATTATTCACAAAACACACGACCCAACAATGTGTGATGATGATGTTACCAATACTAAGAACACAGTACATGCGAAAGGCAAGTAAAAGCCAAACAATGTATTCAAATTCATAGAAGCAAAGGTAACAAAAACTTTAGGACTACTTGCTTACCCATTAAACACACTACACTACACATTTCACTTTTTACACAATGCCATTTCCATTATATTTCTCTCAAAATTTATATGATCATTAAATATTACATGCTAGTGTTAACGATTTCCAATTATACAAACATTTCTGCATAATATTTTATAAATGTAGATTACATTTCTATCCTGATCCTGATTATGTATAATTGTGTAAAAAGTTATAATTCATAAAAAATAATGAAGACCTCCGATTCTTAACTTTCAAAATAGTTTGGTTGAGATCACAAAGTGCCCCACCCCATATAATGTGGTTTATTTGCTCGTTTCGTGATGTAATCGAAAACTGAAATGACTATTGGAAAACAGCCAATGCAGCAGAGGTCGAAAGATATGAATGACGGAAACAATTGCCTGACAAAGTTTAATGAATTGATTACAAAATACTTAATTTCAGACGCAACAATTTTGTATGCTTACCAAATAAGTGAACTTGCACTATTTTTTCGTTTTGGAAATAATACCACCATCTGTAAACACTGCAGAGTCGAAAAATGTAATGTTCACTTGAATACTTAAATCACCAAGTGTTTGCAAACTTCGTGCATTCATTACTCTCCCCTGAATGTATAACTTGTCGTATAATCCTGAATGTATAACCATTTTGTTTGGGTATTCTCGAATAAACATTTATGTTTCATATGAAAAGAGTTCTGTGTGAACAAATAAGATACTCCCTAACAATTATTGTAAGCTTAAGGAAATAATGAACGTGTTATGTTGCGATGTAATTAATGTTCTTCTTAAGAGTTAGAAAGAGAAATATTTGTGTCAGAGTTCAACCCACATGATCTCTTGAATAAGTGACACATAGTATGTTACTTTCTTCCAACACCCCCGGCCACAATAACTATGATATCTTTCAATTCAATGACATTACTGTAGCACAATATTTTCCAACAATTAACGTAATTTGTAATTACTTTATTCCTGTAGTAGTAGAATTATTTCAATTATGTGAAGCTAATGTTCCCGGAATCACATCGCAATTGAAAACATTTAATCAAAGCCTTTAATGAATTCTAAAATCGGCGAATACTCAGCGTATGCTTGTTTCTTAGTGCTGCTATACAAACGACCGCTCTCCAACAGCCAATACCCGTGCCACCACAAGCCCCTTTCCTTCTGCAAAAGAATTCGCAGAATGTGAAGACCTTTCCAAGCAGGTGGACGGCGCGCCCGCTCTGCTTGGGAGTGGCAAGGGGGAGGGACTTTGCTAAGGGGAACAACAACCCACAGAACTGTGGAATTTAAATAGAAACTTCCTTACTTGAATTCTACAATGCCAGGTCTGTCAGTGGTATAAAGTACAATACATCTTTGTACCATGGAATGCTAACAAGCCATGATATGACAAATCCAGTATTGTCTTTTTTTAAAAAAAGCTGTCGATGTTTGCTTTGGAATTCGATTTTTACATTAGGGGATATTATAATTTGGAATTATAGGAATTTTATTAAACAATTCTATGTGGAAAGGAAATGTGGGTGGGGCCTTTTGGAGAAATTTTGCCAGAGAAAATTAATAGCTGCGAGACAACGAAAGGTTTCTGATGATGACTATTATATTTGTAGAGTTGAAATGTGAGGGTGGGGGTGACGGCGCTAAGGTTGGTAGCAACGAAATGTGCGGTGTGTTATGTCCGCAAGACATGACAAGGCATTCAACAAACATGTCAAAAGGCTAGCAATCGACTTATTTCCTGGCAGAGAGTCATCCAGGGATACGTTTTATTACGAGATCAGTCAAAATCAAAATCGCGATGATAAGGTGATGATTGATTTTTTCGTGTTTCCGGGCGCGTCAATTGCTTCGGTCATTAGTCCCGTTAGTGTAGTGCATTTTTTTCTCGGGAGATGACGGTGATCTTCCCCCGTTGGATGGCGAGATCCGGCACCGACCTACCGTCGGCTAGTGGGGTGTCCCTCTAACCAGGACTCTCCCACCAGCGGGGCACCGCCCCAGGCGGGACAAGCTCTAAGATCCCGACCGGTCTCCCGGAATATGTGATAGTGTGGTGCATGTTAGTGTAAGTGTGTGTAAGAGGGAGAGGATAGGACAAGGAAGAGGAAGGGCAGATCGCGCGCGGTCCGCGGCCCGTTTGGTAGGGTACTGCTCCGGCATTCGCCTGGTGTTGATCGGAGAAACCACGGAAAACTACCGATCAGAGCAGCCGGCCGCTAGAATTCTCCTCCAGACAGCGACTGAATTCGACCTAGCTCAAAAGCTAGTGTCGAAAATCCTACCGTCGTCAGGACTCGAACCTAGGACCTCCCGGTTAGAGGCGCTGCAGTGACATCTGTTGATGCACTGAGCTACCGCTACCGGTGATAGTGTGATGAAGATGATCGAATGTCATATAGAAGAAATGTGATAAAAAAAGAAGCAATATTAATTCTTGTTATTTTTATAGTTGTTGTTATTATTATTATTAATATTATTATTATTGTTGTTGTTGTTATTAGTTAAAATGCCCGCGTTGCTGAGATATTTATCATAATTTATTAGACAGGAATATCAATTTCCTCTATTCTCACCTTGCGGTGGAGCTTTCCTGAGTCAAATCTACTGTAGTATCCCACTCCGCTCTGCCTTCCTCATTCATCTGGAAATACCCGACATTCCTCACTCACTTTCTCACTAAAAATATTTATATTTCTTCTTATTGGTGATTTCTCCCCAATCTTCACTCACTTTATAAATAAAAATAATAAACGAATCAAAACTAAAAAATAAGATAAATGTACTAATGTATATCCTTTTTCGAAAATTGTATACATTATACCAATACTTTCAATCAACTGGCACAATAGTAAAATTTCTTTTTCACATTTTTTCTTGAAACGTATTTATAAAGAAAAGATTGAAAAAGCAGCAGACGGAAAGATGTCGTTAACCACTTAGTCAATAATAATATCTCAAATATTCAGAAATCACTATTGCTCCCGGCTTGACAAAAGTTTTTCTATTAATTAAAATAACCTCTTTTGTTTTATTAGAAACAAACTTGAAAAACACACGTTCAGTTCCGCTAAATACTGATTTCCCATTACTATTTCATTTTAATTATACTTATTCTTGTCCAACTTAAATTTCATGAATTCAAATAATCATTATTTCACATCTTAAAGTACGCTTACGCTCTCCACTATAATAAAGCACTTCCCAACAAAAATGCATTCATCTGTCACAGTTTCATCATAACGCAAAAATAATTCATCATATGCTTCACTTTCACTTGTGAACTCACAAATACTTAATAATAATTCTTAATTTACTACAACTAAACTATTAATTACTTTGTGCAAAAAATATTCACCTTTACAACAAAATAAAGTACGTACATCAGCAAAATGACTTTTACGCACTACTTTCATATGTCGTGTATACTTAATATATTCACGCCTAGACGCAATTTTCTATTTCCATTTTACTTTTATAAATAGACTGAATAAAAACTGTCAGAATCAATTCTAAATGTGAACGTTTCGGATTCCGAATGTAAAATAAACAAACAGACCTCTCCCATCCCATAGACGCGCAATTCTGTGCAATGATGAACTCAATCGTTGATCTCAGACTGTCACCTGATGATGCTCAGCACAATGCACTATTGCACAATGATGCACTCTTGAATCTGTGATGTAATGCTAGGCGAAGAAAGTCCACGAAAGAAATTATTTTGTAAATATATTAAGGTTATAAATCATAGGCTATAATCCTCCTGACCTTCAATGGAATCTAGCAACAAAGTTTCATCGATACACAAAAGTTTCAGTATATTCAGGGAATATCGTGCTATAACTCAACCCACTTGTCTCTTTATATATTAGCATAGATTTATTATTATTATTATTATTATTATTATTATTATTATTATTATAATAATAATAACTTATTAATAACTATAACTATAACTATTAATAATTGCACTTCTTTTGCACTTCTAGAATTATACATTGTCTCTACGTCATTTGTCCATCCGTTTCTACCCGATATTTGTTCTTGTTTATGGGGTAAAACAAGTACGTTCTACATAACCACATTCACATATTCCTTATTCATATTCCTCCCCAAACCGTGTGACCTTACGTAATTATGTCTACTACAATTTGGGGTGCGGCACTAAAGAAGCCATTATTCATGCAAACAGTGAGAGTCACAATAAAGCATATCACCACTTTGACAACATAAACCGTATCTTCATGCAGTGTCGCACTCAAAAGGATGACGGCCCATGGGTCTCCACTGCCCGGAGATCTCTCGGTCAACGCTGCGGAGAACTCGACGTTGTCGCTGATCTGCCGCCGCCGGTCGCCTAATTCGGGCGCGTGGGCCAGGCCGCCGGGGCGGAATCGCCACTGGCCGCCGAGGGCGAGAGGCGGCCGAGGGCGAAGGGCTCGACGTCGCGACGGCCCTAAGCACAGGGCTGCGAGGGCGGGCAGATGCAGCCGCGCCCCTAAACGGCTCCGAAGGGCGGGCGCTGCTGAATATTCACACTACGCGGCCCGGGCGGTCGGGCGGCCGCCACCGCTGTCGCCCGCACAGCGGCATGTCGCCCGCCGCACGTACCCCGTCGCACACGCCCGCGCGCATCTCCAGGCGTACAGTGCGCGAAAAAATTAGTGCAATGGTCAAAAATCCATACCATTGTGAGGATTTTGTTTTGATTTTGTGAATTTCAAGAACATCGGCGATTCTTTCACCGATAATAGTTAGATTTTGCAGAACAGTAAGTTGCAAGATCTATGTTGACCTTACTGCGGAAATTTGAATTAAATTCCCAAATTGTATAAATCAGCATTACAACAAATATGTTTTCCCTTTATAATTTCTCAACAATGGCTATAAGCATAAACTCGGCACACCATTGTAACTGGACAATCAGTTTCTGATCACCATGTGTTACCACAGATACGCTAGATTCTTCTTTATTCTTGAAAATAAGTGTGCTTTGCAGGAATCTTTGTGACATATTTTAGATTGGCTCAACATTTTAAATTGCTGTACCACCAAAACATGAAGAGGAAAATGGATCGAAGTGGGCCTGCTATTACTTCCGACATAAAAATGTAATGATTGCCTAGAACACATTAAGAGGAGGGAAACGGTAATTAGTGTCTGGGAAAATAATACTGATGATAAGTACGCAGAAAGAAACCTAGACTGATTAGAAAATAAAAAATACTAAATATTATTACATTATTATGTTAATCGTTTTTGGTAACAAGCAAATAAAATATTAAGTAATAAGTAAGTAATAAGTAAATTAATTATTTCATAACGAAGCCGGAACAGGGAATTTCCCTAATCCGTGAAGTGAAGAAGAAGAATTATTTCATACGTTTTGGGGGAAATGAGACCGGGTATATAAGCAGTATGCGGAGAGTTTTTAGGGAGGTTGCGGATGTTTTTCTGTGGTGCTGTTTTATTTCGAGAGTGGGGATGGCAATGACGAAAGGCAGAATACGTGACTTCCATTCCGGCAAATAAATATTTGGAAAAAATGTGTTCATCTTCTGCTGGCATGTTTTTTGCAATACCAAATTGTCTTTTCTGCGGTATTGAAATATCAGGCTTCTGCGGGATGAATATTATAAAAGATTTTAAAACTAAATATGATAAAAATCTTATTTTTATACGTAATTCTAAATGCCATAAATGAAAAATTTTTCCTTTTTAATAAATAATAATAAAATAATAATAATAATAATAATAATAATAATAATAATAATAATAGTTGAAAGTTCTGATTGTTCAAAAATTACTGAGCAAATGAATCAATACATTCTTTCAAATATGCCTATATCAATGCAAATTTTCAGAAATTTCGTTAGCGTTCGATAGGAGAGGGACTTCTCTCACCATTCTCCTGACAATCACGCACGTGTATGTGGTCTAACTTCCAATTTCGGGTTCGCAACTGTCAATTTGGAATTTAGGTTGACCCAACTGGTATATGCAGTGGAATTGTCATCGCGTCCACAGCGCTAATGAAAGAGCACACCGGAACAGGTCGATAGAAACCACCGCTATTTCGCCATTCGTATTTGAAGAAATAACAGTAAATAATTATACTACTTCATTGACCTTCAGGTACGAAAAACAGTTATTTGTACATGCTGTTTTCGTTTAAGAACATGTTACTAGGATTTTAGTGCATGACCATCAATACATTTAACTTGTTTCTGCCGTTGAAGGAAAATAACTTTTTAATACGAAATCACTTTTTAAAATGTTTGTTTTATAGTCGTACTTTCTTTAATTCGCTAATTTATATCATAGGCATAAATTAAAAGTGGCATGGTATTATATGCATAATCTCAACGTTGCAGGGGATATTTTCTCAGGGTTGTGAATAATAATGTCGTTGTGGCTTGGCGATTAATTCCACGATCTGTTATTTAATCTAGGGTGGGATCTGATACAGACGAGAAAGATGAAAAGCGAGGCAGATGGAAAACAGTTTACGGCTCTGAACATATTGCTTTCTAGGACGCAATGAGCGTAGTTACTGAAAACATATTAGCGACGTACAAAATTCTACGCGGCCAAGTTTAAAATCTAAGACCTTCGTAATTTTAGCTGTAGACATATCAGCCAACCTAGTTGCTTAGAAGGATAGTACAGTAGCATTCAATACCTGAGTTTGTGGGTTCAATAATGGAAGTAGGCGGTGTAATTTCTAAAGCAAAAATCTTCACTGTGCAATGACACGTTTGTGTAAGTAGAATAACCTTATATGCCTGGAATTTTTTGTTCTTAACATTTCACTTTTGTATAGTCAGAAGACGATTCAAAATAACGGTTAAAATAGTCCGTTGGTCTATTGGTTCTTGACGGCAAGTATGTGAGTAAAAATATTTGGTAGTTTATTTGAGCAGAAAGTAGTAAAGTTTGGTAATGATACTTGTAGCGGTAGCTCAGTGCATCAACTGATGTCACTGCAGCGTTTCTGACCGGGAGGTCCTAGGTTCGAGTCCTGACGGCGCACGGTGGTGCATTTTCCCGAAATCCTGGCCAAAACCTCAAAAACGAAATCGCGTTTACTGAACTTTTGCAAATACTACGACACACTGTATACTTGGGGGCATTTGTTTCTGCCCACTTCGTGTCTCTGGGTCAATTCCCCTGGCACCAGTAGTCACCCGAACTTACCCTTCGTGGCGTTCGGTTGTCCTGCAGTGCGAGAGTAACATAGAGAGACCGTCTTTATTTGTAAGTGGTGGCCATACAAAGTTGTGCAGAGAGAACTGGCAGTATGGATTCTCTTCCTGAAGGTTTGTAGAGTATTTTCATGTTTGCTTTATAATGCAATAATGCATAATACCGAAGTGGGATGAATTATTAAAATGCATGAAATTAATACAATAATTTTAATTACTCATAAGTTCACGTAGGCTGAAAGTTACCAATTTCGCGGAATTCCGCTATGTTTCTAATTTCATTTACTAGCTGAATCTATCCTCTTTCGAATCCAGTTATAAAATCATGCCCCAACTTGCCCCATTAGTAAATATAAAGAATTAACTTTTCGTGAAGAACGCGTGACCGCCGAATATGACTCGTCGAGATCCGTCCTGAGAACGGAAACTGCTTTTACAATGTTTCTAGCGAAAAATGTTGATCCCTTTTACTGAAATAACAAATTTATTTAATATTATAAACAAAAAAATTAATATTTTTAATTTTTGTAACAGATTATGACTATTCACTAATATTACATGAACATAATATTTATGTACATATTACATCTTCTTGGGTTTTTTAATTGTACATAAAGTAATATTTACATAATATGTGTCATCAAAACTCGTCTTAAGGAAGGGTGTGCGCTCGATGAAAGGTAAAATACGTACGTGAAATCAAAGAAACTCATCATACCACCTTTAAAAAATAAATCAAAAATATAATTGATCGTAAAGTAATATTTGTTTACTTAACTCCTAAGATACATACCAACACTTATTCATAGTAGATTGTTATTGTTATAAAATTAGTATTATATTATTTTTTATGAAATAATACTGCAACTGCAGTTTGAATATGGTCAAGAAACTTATTCAAATGCAATTCAAAGAAAAATGGTCTGATTGTAGAGGTTCCAAACAAGATTATGGTTATAGCAACGACAGTAATTTAGCATCACGCTCTTTTGAGAAATTAAATATTCCTCAGAAATAAACGAATATTCATGATAATGCATGCATAGAATCTATTCACAAAGATATAAGGCGGTATGGAGAAGAATTTCCGCGAACATGTTCACGACTGCGCCCAATCCAGGAGATGTTTAATCGCCTGTTGAGATTTTCTGTTTCTTCACTTCCAACTTGAGGGATGTTTCCAAAATAAAGTTAAAATTCTTGAACAAATATGCTTTGTCTCATTTGCCTGACCCAAATATCACTGTAGAGAGAAATGTACCCTAGTGAAAATGTGATCTTCCTTTCCGGTTCTTCGGATACTGTATATGCATTTTCTCTGACAGAGGGCATGAGATGCATTAATACCTATGCTTCTTTATGTCAAATGTTATCAATTAATATGTAAGTAATCCTACGTTTTCTAAAATCAATTTTGTGAATTGATAAAATTTAACCTAAGTTTATATAGAAAATATATATTTATATTCACAGATTTAAGAAGTGCATTATTCTGGTATTATGTTACCAGCTCCTTACATTATAAAGATAATCCAAAATAAATTTGGTCGTCGTAGAAAACATACTATAGCTCTCAGAGGTTTTGGCCAGGAAATCGCCAAAATGCACCACTGTGCGGCGGCAGGATTTTCGACTCTAGCTTTTCAGCTTGGTCGAATTCAGTCGCTGTCTGGAGGAGAATTCTAGCGGCCGGCTGCTCTGATAGATAGTTTTCCGTGGTTTCTCCGACCAACACCAGGCGTATGCCGGAGCAGTACCCTACCAAACGGGCCACGGACCGCGCGCGATCTGTCCTTCCTCTTCCTTGTCCTATCCTCTCCCCTTACACACCCACACTTACACTAACATGCACTACATTACCGCATATTCCGGGAGACCGGTAGGGAGCTTAGAGCTTGTCCCGCCTGGGGCGGTGCCCCGCTGGTGGGTGAGTCCTGGTTAGGGGGAAACCCCACTAACCGACGGTAGGTCGGTGCCGGATCTCGCCATCCAGCGAGGGGAAAATCACCGCCATCTCCCAAGAAAAACATGCACCACACTAACGGGACTAATGACCGAAGCAGTTGAGGCGTCCGGAAACACGAATAAATCAATCAATCAATTGGTAATGGTCAACAACACAATCGGTATCGGAGAAGGGATAATGAAAAGCTTTCCAAACATTGGATAATGAACCGAAATATTTCTTCGTATGAAGAGAAAGCCTCACACTTGTATATAAACTCAAGGACTTGTGCGTTACAACTTTTATCCTCCGGGAATTTAATTTGCAGCACTGTGAACCAGTTCACTGCCACTGGGGCCGGCGTCGCCCGCAATGTCGAGGATGTCGCTGCTCGCGCCATCTCCATGGGATTACCCCCGTCCTCCACAGCGGTCTGTAATCTCTTGCGCCGCACCGCGAACCTGCCAGTTCGCGCCGGCGAGGAGGTAAATTTGCAGGTAAAGCCTCTTGTGAGGAATCGAACTCCACCATTTGAGCCTCGGAATGGAGATCCGAGGCAATATATTGTGATAAACGGGTGTTTAAACGCGTTGAATTAGGAGTTTGACAATAATGTCAGAAAGTATGAAATGGACTGTAGGATTTCGAACATTATTGGAATGGAAAAGTGAGATTTACTCACAGAGATGATGTTGAATACTACATCGACATTTTTAATAGAAATTCATAACCTTAAGTATATTAAACTCTAATGAAGAAAAATTGTTCATATGTCTTGCATTCTATACTATACATGCCGTCTTCACACAGATTGCTAATATTTTAAGTATTTAGATAATTCACTACCTGTCGAGTAAAATATGACTCAGTAATTAAAAGAAATTTTTAAGTTCATTATAACCAATAATGCTTTTTGATTGGTGTAGATTATCTTGCACATATTTTTGAAAACAAAGTATTAATGCAACGGTACCATATATCATTTGAAATAAATTGTTGTTGAAATCATGTTGGGCTATCATACATCATCGAATTAATACCAGAAAGCATTGTTATGCATGATATAAAGTACGCATGAAAAACAGTTTTGAATCACCGAAAATTAATATTATCGAAGTGTGGTAATATCAGTTTATTTCCTCCTAAGCAAAACGTTCAGCTAAATTGGAAATTAAAGATTGGAATAAATAAAACAATAAACAATTAACCAGCGTTATGTTTGTCAAAATCAATGTAAAATCAAAATATTTCCACACGCCTTTTATAATGACGATAACTTATTAGACAGGAAAAAGGACTGGTTTTACCTAAAATGTATTTACATGTACTGAGTCCCGCCGCACTCCACCTCGTTCGACTCCGCCACGCTCCATGGGGTTCCACTTTCATTGTCCCGCTCTATTCCACTCCACTGACCATCTTCACCGCGCTCTACCCTCCTTGGTTCGCGTAACGACAAAAGTGGCAAAAGCAATTGAATACATTTTTATTTCGTATAAATATCTGCGTGAGATAATAAAAAGGCCGATATTTTGAAATAACAGTAAGAAACTTCACTTTTATTAATATATGAGCCTTTAATGCACATTGAGAGAAACCAGGCTAAATCACAGGATTTACCTTGAATGTCGTTATCAAAGAGGCATGGACTAAACAATTTGTTTCACTGCTTCAACTTTAATAATTTAGTACATAACCCGAGTACTTGGTATTTGAAACTGGTAAGAACGCCGAGGAATGAAGATACAGTATATAAACGTATTCCGTATTAATGGATATACTACAATATAACTAAAGTTAGTTTGATATATCAGGAAAATAGTTCTGATATTTTTTACTATGTTACACATTTTACAATGGCATATATACGTTTACAAACAAATTCGTCGTTGGTGGTTTACGTAGATAAATAGGATTACATGTATATAAACCAAACATCAGCACGATTTCCTGTACGTAATTCAAGACCTAAGAAGACAAGGCACAAATATAATTCATTGGTAGAAAACGCGAAGTAATCAACAATTCCCCACGAGTCATCAGTTAACATGGAATTATGCGTTCCCTGTACGCAAACGAAGCAGGCGTCCTATAGAGCGCAGCACGACTCGTAAATTACAGAAACGAAGGCGCGCGTTGGCAGCGTTGTGTGCTTGTCTTCTGCATAATGAAAGTACTGTGGTGCATAAATAACCTATGTCGCCTCCGCCGCCACCGCCGTCTTGTGGAGGAGTACATTTGGCGACCGAGGGTGGCGGGACGGGGGGAGGGTGAAAAGGGGGGTAGTGTCTGCTCTTCATGTCGCGACGCGGAGGCTGCAGCCTTTCCCCCGCCGTCCCCACCGTCCCCGCCGTCTCCCAACTCTCCTTCCCACCGCCGCACCGTCCCACGCCTCTGCCAGCACCCTCAACCCCTGCCACCCCGCCAGGCCCGCCGCCCCCGCCTCTCCCACCAGTCACTACCCCGCCGCCCCCCCTTCTCGCAACCTCGCCCCCGCCGCCCCCGTCAGCACCATGTCTCCCGCCGCCCTCACCTCCTCCGCTTTCCCTGCCGCCGCCGCCAGCAGGCCCCCCCCGCCAAGCAACGGAAGCGGGCGTGTCGGCGGCGCCGACACAGGTCCGCCATTAGCGCTGCTGTCGCGCGCTAATCATCGGCGCTGCGGCCGCGGAGGCGACGGTGGCGCCGCGGCGCGGGAGGAAGACGAGCGCGTGGCGGAGAGGGTGATCTTGGCGCCAGAAAGACAGGGGAGGTGGCAGGCGAAATGAAAGCGGCGAAGGTGGTAGCAGCGGAAGAGTCAATTCAGCGCTCAGCCTGTGTGTTTTAGGCGAATCCGAAGTCACATCCAGTGACACGACGGGGAAGACGGGAGAGGAAGTGAAGACCGCCAAGAACGTGACAATGGACGAGAAAAGTCGTTCAGTATGCTAATCGCAGTGGTGATAGCTGGATGAAGGTGTAAATGGTGATCACTGAGTCAACAAAAACTTGTGCTCGACGGATTTTACAATAATCATGACGGATGTTTAAAGGGCGTAATGGCAATATCTGTCATCGAAACAACAAATAATGAGGAATGATACATGAAATTGCAAAAATATACATGAAATACTGGCCAAAAAATTTTGTCATTATTAGTAACTTATATTTCGCAGCATTATTGTAGTATTAGCATAAGACAAGTGGACAAAAATCAAGATCATGCATATGTATTCCTATCCAATTCGCGTACACAGTAGTGGTCACGATTACAGCGAATTTCTTCGCATTCCATCGAAGAGCTCCGGCTTCGTTTTGTTCCGTTTGCCCTTAGCGCCGGCTGGTGTGTACAGGGCAGAGGAAGTCACGCTTGCACTCTCGTTTGCGGACAACGCGAGCAAATGTCCGGCGACCCAGTGGCCAGTGCTCTGCTCGCCTCGTTCTCGGCGTGTTCCGGGTGCGGATTCGCTCCGGCCGACCGACTTTCCTCTTCCATTGCCGCGTCTCGCGGCGCGTCGGTCGACGCGTTCTGCCGCTTCACGCCGAACATCGCCTCCGCGCGGCCGGCCGTGTTAATCCGCGCAAACACATGCTGCGAACGCGATCGCAGGCGCACTCGGCGGCAAAACCGGAAAGCGCGTAGTCCCAAGTTTGTAACGACGGCGTTATAACTTCAAATTATCTGCTCTTCTTACTGCTCGTGAAAAGTCATTACGACTCCCTGAACAGTCGCAGCTAATGGGAATGGACTAATCACAGAGTAGAAATGAGCACGTGGTCAACCTCTGCTCTGTGGATGGTGTTCCGTTACCTGCAAAACTAAGGAGAGGAAATTGGTTCTCCAGTTTTATGTAGCAAGAAGTGCGAATTAAAGGTTGCAAATTACATGAATTATAAAGCTGTTTTAATATGCACTTTATTACACGAGTTATTCTAATTGTGATAATTAGAATTAATGTGAATGAAAAGAGAACACAATAATGCTGATACTAGAACGCGTCACAATTCTACACAGTATTAAAATGCTTGGCGCTAAGACAGTATTTTCCTGCATAATGTTTTTACTTATACACTTATAATGTTATTTCTTAATTTCATAATTTTTCTCAAATCAGAATGATCTCTTCCTATTTTCGTCATTCATAATGTAAGCGTGATATTATAATTTTTGAAAATTGATCACTAATCTCAATTCGCAATTCCAACATGTGGATTATATATATATATATATATATATATATATATATATATATATATAAATAGAACATTTTCCATTAAAAAAACTGACGTTCTGTTTTTATCAGCACGAGAACGATACAGCTTATTTTTTTCAATGAACACATTAATTCAGAATCCAACAGAGCAATCTCCAGCCCGTGTAAAATTTTCGATATTCACCCAAGCAAACTTTATTTCTGCAAACCCAAAGTATTGCGCGCTATTAAAATGCCATATACCTTCTCTATTCGCTCAGCAGTCGTATAACAAAAGCGCGTAAGTGGCCGCGTTCATTCGCTCCATAAATTTCGCGAGCAGTTGCGCTTGAGTGTTATGAGCGCGCAGATCAGAAGTACTCAGCAAATCTCCCCGCGCCGCAAAGATCTCCTCGCGGAGCTCTGTGGAGGGGGGGCGAGCGGGGCCGAGGGGCTGGGAACCTGACCCGTCGGAGCTCTTCGGGAGATTGATGCGTGTGCGAATGGCGGCGTGCGCCCGGAGGAAATGGCGAGAGAAGGCAAATGTGGCGCGGCCCCCGCAGAACGAAGGGCAAATATCTCAAGTGGAGGGAGGGCGAATAGACGGCGGGCGGCGAACCCGCTCAGAAGCAATCAAAACGAAAAGAGACGCCCCGGTCACCCGCCCGTCTCGCCTCTCTCCGGGTCTTTTTCCCCTCCTTTTAAACGCATATTTCCAGAAAGAAAGAAAAAAACGGATCATGACGCGGAAAACAAACTTAAGGTCCTACAGAGCGCGTTAGATCGGGCGTGGACCCGTTCTTCAGGAGCAGATTGCGGCGGCGGAGCAAGGGAAACGCATTTCGCGCGATATTGCGGCGGCCGCCGCGGCGATGAATCCGGCGGCGGTCCCATTAGGCACACTCCGACGCCGCTGCATCCCGCCCCGCCACGCCCCCTCTAAACCACTCCGCCCTCTCGCGGCCCCCGCCCGCCCCCGCGCAGCCCTTCGCCGCTTAGGGCCCGCGTCTTGCGGCCTTCGCGGGGCTTAGCCACGCACTGTCCTCTTCCGCGCCATCACGCGCACGCGCTGGCCTGTCCTCGTCCTGTTCTCTCCTCGTCCTGTCCTCGTCCTGTCCTCGTCCTAGTACTCATCTCGTCCTCGTCCTCCCCCCCCTTCATGTCCTCGCCATGTCCTCCGCCTTTCCTCGGCCTATCCTCGACACATCCCGCTTCGACACCGTCCTTGAGTTACCCTATCTCGCACAATACCTTAACCCTTCTGTCCCCGTTCGACCTCGTCTTGCCTGTCTTTCCGCACCATCCTGTACGCGCTAAACCATACCACGAACCGGTGTCTCAAGGCATGGTTGTTCCGGCTTCGCCAAGAGATAATCCATGGGGGTACCGTCACTGCCTGTCTGCATCCTTTTCTCGACATCCTTGCTCCTCTCCGCTCTGTCCTGCCAGTTTCTTATCTTCAAATCGCCCTGCCTCTCTGTCCGCACTGTTCTCTCGTCTATCATACACTATCCTACTTCCGTGCCATCCCAAGTCATGTCTTCGCCCTCCTCCCACTTTTACATTATCCTACCCCACAAGACATTACTGTCTCAGATCCCTTCCATTCATGCACACCCATATGCATGGTGTCATTCCGATCCATGGTGTCATTCAGAGTTCTGGCCATGGTGCCATTCCGAATGTACCCCTGTTCTCGTACCTTCCTGCCGCTTACCCTGCCGTTTTGTGTTGCCCTTTCCCTCATGTGCATTCGCCGCATTCTATCTCTGCTCCGCCAACGTTTTCCCCTCGCGAGCGTCCGCCGTGCAACGCCCTCTGCCGCAAGGCCATTTCCCCGTGGCAACCCGTCCGCCCCCTTATCTTTTGTCATACAATCCCTTCTCTTCCCT
Source organism: Teleogryllus oceanicus (assembly GCA_964035755.1). Lineage (NCBI taxonomy): Eukaryota > Metazoa > Arthropoda > Insecta > Orthoptera > Gryllidae > Teleogryllus > Teleogryllus oceanicus. The sequence goes on along the minus strand of CAXIVR010000002.1, from coordinate 84,472,972 downwards.
TGCCCTGCCTCCGCACGGGTTTATTTTTGGAATGCCCATCCTTTTTCCTGCATCGCCTTAAGCCCACAACCGCCTACCACACACCGTCCACACACCGCCGAACCGTCCCGCCTCCAAACCAATCTGCCTTCGTCAACCTCTCAACTTCTCCTGCTTTGCATAAACTCACATCTCTCAAACCTTTCTCAAATCCATACCATCCTCACACTCTTCCTTCTTCGAATAATTCTTGTTTAACCTTTGCCTGTATAGTTCCAGCTCTTACTCCTCACTTATTTTCGTTTAATCTAGATTCTCCAACCTCCCCACATCATGTCGTGTTATCGGCGCCTCTCACTCCAATTTTGTCCCGACGCAGCTATACTTCCTCTACCACCCCACCTTATTTCCGCATGCCGGTTCCGCTTATTTTCGAATCTTCTTTCGCGTAATCTCTCGCATTACTTCCAACGCATTGCTCCCTTCCTCCCTAACATCTTCACTTCTTTACTGTATCTTCTTTTCATTTTCACCACCATTGAGGCACCCGTTTCTGCTTTCTCATTGCCACTTCAACCTTCCTCCGCGGCAAGCATTGCCTCTGTCGTCTCCTGAGAACCACTGGTATCAGGATCTCCACGCTGCTGCAGCATCTTCAGTGTCTGGGCTGCGTATCCTCCAAGGCCATATCCATCGTTTTCAACTGCCCCATCATCGTGGTTTTCGGCGCCATTGTCCCATCTTCTCACACCTCTAAAGAAGCAGCTTTCTCTTCCTTTTTGGGTTCGTACACGACACAATCTCCACGTTTTTATTTATACGTAACTTTACAGAACTATGTTTCAGTGTTTTTGTATGCAGACATAGTCAAACGTCAAGGAATTATACAGAAATTCCATCCGGGAGACAGAAACGATAGTTTTATTGCGTTATAATTTAAATTACCTAAAGGAGAAAACCTAAATGATAAATGTAAAGTAGTTAAGGGTGTAAATGCAGTAATTGCTAGAGAGGATAGGCGAGGCTAATTAAAAAGTGGAGCCGTGAAAAGTTATTTATATGGCGCGCGTGGTCGATACTGTCAATTTCAAAGGAAAAGTGAAAGGTTATTTCAAAGGAAGGAAAACGTGAAAAGAAAGATATCTCGGTTACCGGTGAATTATTGTTTCCTTTGGCACGTTTGCACGTTTGCCCCACTACAATACGAAGCCATTGTTCGCACGTGCACATTAGGAGAACCGCTTCGCTCCTCCCTCCAAACTGAAGCTATGCCAGAAAGTAGATAAATTAATGAATTACAATATCGCAACCGTTTTTATGTTCTTCAGAATCTCCATTTCAGATTTTGAAGTCATATCCAATAATTTACAATATCATTTAGTAGTATCGCCAATTTGGCAATTTATTCCTATTTCTGGCCAAATGATTCGCCAGCAGTCATATCCAATAATTTACAATATCATTTAGTAGTATCGCCAATTTAGCAATTTATTCCTATTTCTGGCCAAATGATTCGCGAGCTTAAATATTTCTTCAGTTATATGGAATTTCGTTCTACTAAAATTGTTTCCTATAGCTGTGAAAACCATTATTTTCTCAACATCAATTGAACTTTCAATCTAATATAAATTAAATACTTTATGCCATTTCATCTCTCTTCAGAATATAATTAATAAATGCGAGATTGTAAAATGGCAATTATTATACTGCGACGTAACGGCCTGCTGACATTTCCATGCTTTTACCATTTGAGCTTTACAGTTTCTTAGACTTTATCTCTGAGAACTTCAAACTTCTCTTTGATGTTACTTTCGTCATTCATTCATTTGTCACTTCCCTTTACACACATTTTCTCTCTTTACATCCTTCCTTACAGTCGACAATGCCTCCCATGCGTGAGGTTTCAAATAATAAATCTACGTATGTGATGACAATAATCATTATTTTTTCCGTTATCATCGTTGTATCTTCTTTCGAGAGTATCACACAATTGATCGCATTTATATTTAGCCACTCCGTAAAGGGCAATTATCTTTGGTGCAGTTTTTTATTATTATTTCCCGGGGCTCCTAGTCGGTCATCCAACTAGGAACCCGCGATGTCTAGAAACGTCTCTTCACATTGGTGACTTCACGTAGTTAACGAATTCCCCAGCAACGCGAGTTTTACAGTATGCCCTTTCAGTAGAACTACCCGAGCACTTATCTGAAGAACCCACGGAAACCACGAATTCCCGGTCAGTATGGCCGGCAAGGTGATTGAACACGGGCCTCCCGAATGCGAAGTCAACGCGCTACGCCCTGAGCCACTTCGCTCGGTACAGTTGATCGTAGTACACACCAAAAGCAACATCATTCGTCATTGCGACAACTTATTCCTTCTTCTGAACCAATCTCCCAAATCGTTTTCAAATACCCCTGTTCTTCGCTCTCGCCGCCCAAGCTGCACCTTTCCATCGCCACGGCCGCAGCCACCACCTGCAGGCTGCCTTCGCCGTCGTTTTCGTCGCTTCTCCCTCCCCAGCAGGGCTCCTTTCGTTGGGTTCTGAATCACGACCCGATTTGTGTTTGTCTTCCGCGCGTCGCCTTCGCCCCGCTGATTCACTGAGGGAGAAATTGCCGCCCTGATTCCATTATCTTCTGCCCTCCCAGCCCTATTTTACTAATCCGTCGTCACCCGTTCTATTTTGCATGCTTTGAGGGATTCAATGGTATTTGGAATGTGTAAAGGTAAAGGACAGTTCAAAGGTGTCTTCTTCAACGTATATTTTAACTCAAAGACAAAAGAAAAAAGTAAAATAGTCTTGCTTGCATAGCATACAATTGCCTGTTTAAAGATTCTCTAATGTAGACAATGTAGTATACGTAGAGGATAAACTGATCTTTTCTGACATCTGTATCGATTCAAACTATAATCGAATATCTACGACTCTTAACCTGTCTTTCTTGGGAAGAATAATTCATCAACACAAAATTTATTTTATAACAAATATATTACACAAATTTGATGAAAAATAATGCACTTTTCCTAATCGATGTGATTGAGGAGAGCACGGCACGAGAATAAAGACCAGCTCAATGCTTCACACTTTCGTTAGGAATGTTCGTAGTAATATTGACGTTGTGACTGTAGGATTAGAGAGCTGTATTTATACTAGTTTATTTGACAAATTAAAATGTTTCTTGATTGATTTTAGTAGTAGTGCTCAAACTTTATATCTTTTATTATTTCCATCAGTAAATTGCCTTTACAGTAAATTTTCGCGATAGGTTATTAATTAAAAACAATATAACATCACTCATGGAAATGTTAGTTCCTTCAGAGTTCTCAATTTGCTTCTTAATGTAAATCGCATTTGACTAAGAGAAAACGCTATTTGAACAAGTGGATTACATCGCGTTTGATCTCAGATTATTTAGTATGCCTCGAATGAAGAACGCAAGATTCACAGCGTTATCAAGTGGCGACGAATCCATCTTGAAGATCAATATAACATGAGTGGTTGGATTAGGGTTTGTAAACCACAATGGCTAAAATAATAAATACTTTCAATGTATTTATTATTTTTCTCGCAATTTTACTTACAAGTTACTAACAAATAGAAAGAAAATTTTTGCATCCTTGTATTCGCTTTGGTTCTCTCAGAATAATAACATTACAGGAATGACATGTATATTAAATGAACCCGCACAAATTGTCCACACTCAGTAAATAATTGTTTTAAAAGTAAAAAAAAACTGAATACGAAACCATCCAGCTTTAAAGCGGCAGCTTTTAAACTCTATGTCTTTGCGTTGTAGATCCAGTATTTGTTCGCAGGCTAACATTTTAATATTGTTCAATGTTCCTTAACTAACAGAAATACTTATATACTCGCGATAAATTTGTTCCGAATATCAAATGATCAATTGTTGTTACCTAGATTTTAAGATTATAATCGGTTTCTGCCCGCCCATGCTTTTGGTTTCATTGTTAAGTAAATTGTTTCATTGTCAACGGCGTGCTTCAAGAGAGGTGTATTTTTAGGTAAATTTGCAATTTTATCGTAGTATTCGTGGGCATTTTGCTGTTCGTATCATAATAAAACGGGTGTATTTTGAGATAATTTTTCGTGGTGTTTGTGTTATGAGCTAATTAGAATAACCACAATGAAAAGTTAAATTACGTGCGGTGAGTACTCCATGAGGGGATAAGTTCAAACGCTGCATGCAATTTCATTACAAACAAAAAATACCACACACTTCAGAATAGATTTTAAATATTAAAATACGGGATATTGTCAATAATTGGTATATAAATATTAAATTGATATCTTGTGCTGTTCTATTGACGCATTACTTATGTTATTTGGAAACCTACTTATCCCACTTATCACCCAAATTCACCATGTATCACAGTTAATTACACAATGGAAAGCCATGAAAAATAGAGCACTATATAAAAAAATAGAGCGCTTGGACGATTTTAGGGTCGGTAACGATGAACATGATATGATGGTATCCGTATTGATTTGCTATTTCCTTCCTCGCCGCATTCAAACGAATGAAAACTCTTCTTGAGCGACATTTTAACCGGCATGGCGGCGCGGTGGGCCATTCAGGGCCCGCTCAACAGGAGCACCCAACTAAAATCTTGAATGGACTTATATGCAAGTGTAAGTCCGTTTAAAAGTTTAAAAGTAGACTAAGTTACATTATGAAAGTTCTAGTAAGACACTCGACATGTCAGAAATAGTTCAATGTGGGATAATTCTTGTTCTACAGAGCCTTTCAATGATGCACACAATGGAAAGCCATTTTATTATATATTATTGTAATAAAAAAAATGTGTAAGTGTTCAGGTGAAAGAGCCGGCAAAATGGTCTGAGCTTCGCCACCAATACAGACGTTTATTTATGTGGAGTAATTATCAAATCAAAAATATAGAGCACTTGAGATCAGAGACGTTAATGACGAACATGATATGGTGAGATTCGTGCTCATTTGGCATTTCCTTCATCGCCGCAATCACACGAATGAAAACTCTCCTTGCGCGAGGTTCGGACCGGCGGTGGGCCATCCAGGGTCCGCCCACCGGGAGCACCCAACTAAAACAACCGCTGCGAAACCCGCGCCGTCCGCCGGCGCGGCGGCCGGCTCCCCCCCGGCGCGCGCGAACGCCTGCTGCGCCGGCTGCGCCTGCAGCTCGTCCTCCTCGGCGGCGAGCGGCCACCACGACACCTGCGGCAGCGGCCGACCTGCCACACGCCACACGCGCGCGCGCGGTCAGGCGACGCTGCAAGCAACCTTGATATTCAGTCAGGTTGGGAGGCCTATCAACGCTTTTATCAAGAAAGGCTTTATTCAAAAACATTTATTGTGAATTTTATTATTTTATTTATTTACCCTTTGACCATCAGGAATACCTCCTTAGGGCTACAGGAGGTTAGGACTCCTGTCCATTATTATGTAATAAATGGTGTACAGAAACAGAAAAGTTTCAGATATCCTATGCCGATTTATGGTAAACACTTCATGGAATCCAGATTGGATCTTATTAAGATGTCATTAAATAATTACTAGCACCTTAAATATTTTTGTTTCATTTAAAATATTGGAATGGGTTTTTGGTATTTGATAGCTGATGCAGAAGTGTACAATGAAGTACGCGTTATATTATAGGTAGCACACAATATACGATGGCCAAACACCTTATGGGCGAGTGGCTACAAGAACACGTGCTTTATTCCAAGATGTGTTATCGTCTGCCGCTAGCAGTACATTCAGGCAAGTTATGAGAATCGGAGAACAGACCAACCACCCCAAAGGAAATTGTCTCACGATTGATAATACAACAGATGGACATCAGTGTGCCATTTTGAAAGTAATTTAGAAGTTGAAAAAAAGAAAGTCTCTAAAACAACTGGAAGGGTAGTGGTAGAAACCAATCATGTAGTTGCCGCGTGCACACTTTGGGTTGGAATCACACCGAGCCTCCAAAACATTAGAATTTTCTTAAAACCTACAAACTATATTTAGGGTGTTAGTAATTATTTAATCACATATAAATGATGACATATGTTATAGGGATGCTCCAATTAGTAGGAATTGACATCGTATACCTGAAAAGTTGATATTTACACAATGCATTATATGTCTTCTCAAACCTCCCGTACGGCATTGTCATTGTGAGTTCATTGAGGCTTACAAGTGATGATGAATTTTACAAATTAGGAGATGATTTATATTGAAAAAGGGACTACAAGAATTAGAGCAAATAAAATAAACACGAGGAAAGATGCCGTGAATTTGCTTTGCCTCCTCACAAATTTTATACGGATTCGCTGAGGAAAGCACCCGAGCGGTCAAATGTTTAAGCTCAAGACATTACGCTACAAGTACCCAAAATCAAACTTGGAAAGCGAAGCATGTCTCTCAAGGAGTAGGTGCACCGCACACCAACTCTTTCCCAATCTTTCAGGTCTTCTATGTTCCTGATAGTGTCATCGCTTTGTTCTTGCCTTGCGTTGTGAACATCTGCAATATAATCCGAGATAAAATCTACGGAAAAATGTCGTTTGTGCCGAGAATCGTTGCTAAGATACAGCCCAGTAATAGTTCTACCGGGGGAACCTACGGAAACGACCCGCATGGTAATACGATTCTACCATTCTCACTCAGCTCACCAGAGGGTGGATTCTTAAGTATGCAGCTGGTAACGTTGCAACCTGATTGGCGTCAGAAGCAGTGAATCACCTCTTACAGTAGCAAAGGGTTTAGATCAAATCAGTTAAATTGAGTCGGTTTCTTCAGAGTCTATCTGCATCATTTGAAATGCCTTAAAAGGATGTGCAAAAGTAGTCCAATCGTTTCTTGAATAAATGTAAGTGACAATTGGAGATACCAAGGAGCATTTGTATTTTGTGCATGAATCGTTGACCGTGTTTAACTTGTGTTTTAACATTTACTTGATTTTCTTATTTTCTAGTTTGTGTTAAATTGGTCTTTCATTGTTTCAGAAATATTTCATCTGATATGTGTATATCTTTCATGCCTTCTATATTACTGATGGTATCATCACTTTGTTTGTTCTTGTCTTGCGTTGTAAACATCTGCAATATAATCCGAGCCGTTTGTGCCAATTCTCGAATCGTTGCGGAGATACAGTCCACCCATACTTCTATCAGAAGAAACTACGAAAACGACCTACTAGGTCAAACGACGTCTACCATTCTCACCCAGCCCAAGTTTCTTTTCGGGCGAACTATGTGCGTCATGTTGAATAACTACTATCCTCGTCAAAATTTAATTGGTATTTGTCGCCCCTGGCCCTTGAAGTATAAGTTGTGGAGAATACAAGCACTCGACTGCTAGTAATAATTAATATTTGCATAGAATAATGCAACATTTTGAAAAGTGGTTATAACAATCAATCTGATTTTAAATGATTTATTCTCAGAGTGACAATAAACATTTTTATTGGATATTATTTACAAAGTAGTATTTTATGAAAGACATCTAAATCAAAACGAGAGCGTATTCCTATTTCTAATTTTTACTGTCCCCTCGCCGGCTCGGGATACATGGTAATTTCATTACACTATACAGCAATTTGGACTGAACACTTTTCACTATTTATTACGTTTGTTTATTACAATATTATTATTATTATTATTATTATTATTGTTGTTGTTGTTGTTGTTGTTAATGATATTTTAAAATTACGAAAACGTAAATCGTAAATACAGCAGCATATTTACAAAGCGGCAAAGGCATATATTTTTGTTTAAGGAAAATGCGTGGCTTGTTAAAGTTAATCGATTTTTAAAATGTTTAAATATACAAGTTAAAATAAAACAAGCATTGCAAAGTGCCAAAATTATCATCGTTGAGTTATCGTTGGTTGTGAAAGGTTTTGTGAGGGTATACTCTATGCCTTTTTTAAATAACTATACGTTTCATTCCTTATATAGTAGTATTAATATTTTACAAATAAACAATATTCAATAATTTCTAAACCATGAGTCATTTTTAAGCAACAGGTAATCCATTTTCATCTCACAAAAATACTTTCGGGATTTACTGCATTTTTGTTAGCCAATTGGTCTGTAAATGCAATTCCTAACACTTCTCTACCTGGCAAAATCTTTTTGAGCTTCTTAATTGAATATCATCCTGCAACTTTGGAATACTTTTATTAAAATGTTAATCAAACTGAATAATATAAGCAATTCTCTGAAACTTCTTTCGAAAATTGTAATAGAGGAACATTTGAGGTTGCTATAGAAATATTTTAAATTGTTGATATGTATTCTAGTAATGTCAGAAATTAAAATTGTAAGTCGACACGTCATTTAGATAAACAAATGTTATAAAGCAATACAAAAAATTAATAGAAGCAATACAAAAAAGCAAATAATAAATTACTTGCTGTCTCATCTCCGTGATTATTAACAAAACATTTGAGATTCGAGGAACTATATATTAACCCTACTTAATATTAATTCAAATTATTTAATTTTATTAATTGAAAAATGAACGGAAACCAATATTACCATTCTGGAACTGGAAAGCAAATAATCTTTCTCTTTCTCATGGAACGCAACGTACTTGCAATACACGCGTGTGCAGGTTGCAGCAATATTATAGCTTCACGTATGTGAGCAAATATGTAGTGCAAAATATTTCAAAACGTGAAGGAAAACTACATTGGGCAACGAAACATATAATTATTTATAAGTTGTTAAATTTCATTCTCATATTGATAATATTTTATTTATATTAAAATATGAACGAAACCGACTTCATTGGAGATTTTATCATTCGTCATTACATTCTAATAGTACGAGACTTGTAATGTGATTTACATGTTCACTAATCCCTTCCCCCTCGCCCCCTCCCTCCACCACTGTCCTCCCGCCCCACCCTTCCCCCCCCCCCCTTTCCCCCCGCTTCGCCTCTCTCCGCTCCAACACTGTCCTCCCGCTCTCCCCCGCTACGCTCACAACGCGTTCGTTTCACACTTTTCCCATCCGCTCCGCCCTTCCCTAACCCGTTGGAACTAAGATCCAATTCTCCTCCCTCCCAAGTTTCTACTATCGAAACCAATCAATGTTCATTTAGTGAGAATTTTAACGGATTTCAAACAAAAATTGACATTCATCTGGATGCAATTTCTCAGTTTTCTAGATGATTGAGGAAAACTGAAGGATAACACACTGATATTTTTGCTTAGAGGTATAAAAGGGGGAGATAGGTATGTATTTATGAAAAAAAATATCAAGTGAATTATTTGAAAATTATTTCATTTCTTTAATCATATTAATTTAATGATTAATTAATATACTCAAATTTCACAATAAGTATATTAATTTCATAAATATAATATGAATACATTGTGGTTTCGCTACTACAATTTCTGCAATCAGTATTGAAATCTCTTATGAAATCCTTCATATCAATTGCTGAAATCATTATATGCTATAATAACAATAATTATTATTGTTCGTGGAAACACAATTAACATTCGTTTGAAATGAAGGAAAAATATTTTAATGGTAGGATTTAGGTAAGTAGGAAATATGATTAATAACACAGCCTATAATACAGGTATTTGTGATTATTTGAAATGTATGAAAATAAATAGAGTGGGCCTTCAAATGAAATGAATTACATAAGTAGATTACATAATATCGATCACTAAAATACATGGCAAGTAAAATTGTATTATGTCTTCGAATTAATTAAAATTTTACCTAATGTTACAAATTACATGAGAACGTTTTCAAGCACATGTATAAAAATGTGCCATTATGTAGTTTATGATGGTAAACTAAACGAATGTTCATATTTAACAGTACAATTATTTTAAGAAAAAAGCCATAATTATGTAGGGTTGTGCTATACGTTTCAAAGATATAAATTACACTTCTTAATAAAATTACTCAGTACAATTTAGATATTTGCTGACGACTCATACGTAGCGTACTTGAAACGCCAGCAATGTATAGTAAATTGAAGAGTGAATTACGAATAGTGTTACATAAATTGGGCGATTACGATTGTAGTGGATTTTGTACTGAGAATTAACAATGCTACAATAACTGCGGAAGTAGACTTCAGAAATATCAAACGTAAGATGATGTTCTAGCAGAAAATTTGAATGATTTTGTGTGCACACACATATTAGTATTTTACCAGTTTGATGGCGCTCATTTTGCTGGAAAATGAAAAGGAGAACGTGATTATTTCCCTGACGGGAGTATTGTAAGAAATCTGTATTTTTTCTCTATGCAAATAATTTCAATTCCGTAACAGCAAAAATGTCTCGTCAAATTATTTCAACAACGATTAGAAAAGAAGTGGGAATGGGAAAACTACGAGCTCAAAATAACGTGAGCGGGTTATAACAATTTAGTTAATTGCGAAACAAACGTAGTTAGTGTTGAAGAAATATGTATACATTATTGTAAATAAATAATTAAATAATTCCTCATTAAACTACGTATGTTGAAAAGGTGGAAAGAAGTTTATGGATTTTAAGAAGACGTGTGACATACATAACTTTAATTAAAATGAAACAAGTATTTAACTCAGCCGGGTGTTAGTACGTTCTACTGAATGTTAAAAAAAGGTTACAAACTTTAAAGTATTTAGGCATATGCTACATTTATGCAGGCATAGGGAAGCTGCCGAGACATCTCGTGGTGTCAGCTGCACTATGCTAGCCAATATTAGGTGGTATGTTAGTCTGGAGGAAAAGGATAAATGTTTATACATGCGAGAAATGAGTATCGTGACCACCTAGTGCGTACACGTTTCACAATGATTCTCCTATGTCACCCAGACAGAAAATTAATACAGATATAATTGGAAACGTGATTCATGGCAAATATGAGAGCCAAGCACTCCACAACAGAGGAATACAACCACGCCCAAATGAGTTTCGAACTGCAGCCCCACGTACCGCGCTTGGTTCCACATTACCCCTTAGCGAGTACAACCATTTGGGTCGGCGATAGAAGAACCAAGGCGCTGCGCTGAAGCCCAGCCGTTACTCACCTCCGCTTGGTTCTACACTACCCGCGACTACCCTTTGCGTATAGAAAACCATGGCGCTGCGCTGAAAAGCCAGCCGTTACGCACCTCCACTTAGTTGTGCACCACCCCATAGCGACTACAACCATTTTGGTCGGCATAAAGAAGAACCACGGCGCTGCGCTGAAAAGCCAGCAGTTACTCACCTCCCTCCGCAATGCAGCGCACGACGGTAGAGGCGCCCTCTGCGAAGGGGCCCAGCGAGGCCCCCTGGATCTCCCGCCCCTCCTCGTTGAGCAGCGTGAGGTTCTGCGGGGGCACTGCAACACACGGCGCGCGCTTCGTCAGGTCTCACTGCCTCATCACTATTAAACTTCAACAATATGCTATAGTGAGCAAGCTAAATGGCGGATCAATTAGTCAGGGATGTAACGGAAATGGTCATGTGGAATCATGGCCACAAAAGTGAATGGTTATTGTCACAAGATCCACTGATAATACGTTTTACAACTTTCTTGTCCGGCATAACATTTATTGAAATGCATTCGCCGAACGAGCTTGCAAAAATAAATGTGTTATTTTAAAATTAAAAATATAATACTCAGTTTGTCGATTTATATTGAACATCGAATCATTTGTGAAGATTTTTGAATTAAGATCTTAATGTTTTACTGTATGTCGGTCAACATTTCAATTATTTAAAAATTAAAGATGTAAACGGGAAAACGTGACACATCGATAGGTACACAGAAATAGTTTTCGATAATAAGTTACTCTATTTTACAAAATTGCATTAATATCTTATATGCAAACGTGTTTTGATGACATTTCTTCATTTATAAGTGCTCTCTATCAGAATATTGAAATGAAACAGAATAAATAACACTTACAGAAATAATAAATATGTATTCATAAAAACCAACAGCGAAGTAACGTGATAAACATGACTGTTATGCAAGGACCGGTGCCATTTTGTTTTCTGGGAAAGACACAAGATGGGGGAGACGGCAGTTAGATGGTCAACATTCACTATATTGCTTTGCACAACTGTTCTTTACATCGACATATACTAATATGAAGCAAGAACGTGTGTATGGGCAGGTCTGAATGTAAGATAATGTCTCGAAGCGATTACCATAGCGACGCTTTCGGAATTTTGTTTGTAAATATTCAATAAGAGTTTACAGATGAAACTATCATTAAAGATCCAGAACGGATCTAATAATAAACCTTAATGATGAAACTATTCCCTGGCCTAAATAAAGGGAAAACTTTCTCTGAAGTCTATCATTGGCATCCACCTCATTTGTTCACGATTGTTAAGAATGGGGGTGAAAGACTATTTGTTATTTTAAAAATTAAAATTGTGTCAAACGTTTCAAGTGCTATGAACAAGAAAGGCTATTTCTCCATCCTACAAATAATTTTGACCGAATTTGCATCACTGTACATGAAACCATTCCAAAAATATTTACTGTAGGCATCTTTGGTGCCTCACTGAATATTTTGTACTTGTAATAGTGACCTTAATCTCCTGATACTTTAATGAATATTTCCTTAGAGATTTTATTGTTAAATTTAAAAATAATTAAAATATTCTATAACGAAACAGCTTTAATCAGATGAAATTTCTAATGAAATATTGTATCACTTAGCAATTACATCATGATATCAGAATTTGCTTGCAACTGACTGTTTCCAAAACTTACCTTCAAATCAAGATATTTGACAACAATAACATGGCAAATAATTCAATTCACAAAGGTCTTGTGGTTCAGAGTTGAACAAAGGAATTCTTTCGTTTGTCTCTAAAGAATCGATCTTCTTTAAATACAATTCAAATGGAAGATATAATGAAAAAAAATTGACTTTGTTCTCACTCTTTCTTAATGCATTCGACTTCAACTGCATTTTCCTTCAGAGTAAAGGGATTAATTCATCACAAGAATAAATACAATTGGATTAATTATTATATATTCTTTTGTTATTTAAGGTCGCATTAATATCTAGGTCATTAGCGACCACTATTGGAATTAATGTTACGGTAACTAAGAAGACGAAACGAAATGGTGATGATAAGGGGTGAAAGGACGAACACAAATACAACCATGCGCGAGGCAGGACACGAATCCGTAACCCTTCGGTTCGAGATCCCTACGACACTACTGCCTCAGCGATCTCGGCCACCGGAGTGGCCATTATTATAGTTAATGATTAAATTATGTTAAATTAAGGAAATGCAAGCCTAATGGTTTTGCAAACATGTTTTTTTAAAAAGCGATCATTTGAGAGAAACGGTTAAAGAGAAGAGTGCTTTGTCTACTCAATAAAACATAATTTATTCATTCATAACTCTTGCGTTCATTGTATTTCTCCCAATTTATTTCTTTGATCAAGTTCAAGAGATCGACAATTCAATCACGTTCACGTATGAAGAGCATCAGGTTCATGAAAAAACAATACATAATCTGACGTCCAGCTTTCTTATTTTCGAGACCTACTCCAACCCACTGAGAGGCTGCGGGAGCTTCATTACGACGTGTAAACAGCTGGCAGTAATCTCGCTCAACAAATGCTGTAAACATCGTCCGTCTTCATTGCGGCACGGCGGCCGCAGACGCGGCTGTCCGGCCGACACGTAAAGTGTTTCTCTTTATTCCCCCTGACGCCGCCCACGGCCTCCGCGCAAGGCCATCCCCGCAGGCGCATGGGGCCGCAGATGTCAGTCCCAACGCCCCTACTCCGCTGCGCCCCTACTCCGCAGCGCCCCTACTCCGCAGCGCCCCTACTCCGCAGCGCCCCTACTCCGCAGTGACCGTAAAGGCTTCTCTTATCCCGACGCCGCCCGTCTCCGCGCGCCCCGCAGCGCAGCCGCTTCATCCCAACGCCCCTACTCCGCTGCGCCCCTACTCCGCAGCGCCCCTACTCCGCAGCGCCTCTACTCCGCAGCGCCCCTACTACACAGAGCCCCTACTCCGCAGAGCCCCTACTCCGCAGCGCCCTACTCCGCAGGCCCCTACTCCGCAGCGCCCTCTCCCAGCGCCCCCTACTCCGCAGCGCCCCTCATCACTGATGATCTATCCGTCCGACCGTTACTAACGCCATTACCACTTCGCTCTCTCGACGCTGCCTCGCCGGGCCCCCCCCCCCCCTCAATTGCCTAGTTATCAGCGCCATCGTCACGCACCTCCCTCACTACTTATTCCGCAGCCCCACCTCAAGCACCCCGTCATTAGCGCTTTATCTCATGGCTTCCCAGGTACTATCACGCCACACCACACAACCTCTTGTCATCCTCTTTTCAGTGTTGCGGTTGGTTTCTTCCACACGCGCCTTGCCACGGACTCCACTCCTACAGCTTCCCCTCCATCCCAACACAGAGACGCCTCCCGCTCATGTCGTCGTCTCGCAACACCGTTGTCACCCCCCCCTGCAGCATCTCCCCGCAACAGTGACGTCGCTGTCTCCCCACCGTTGTGCTGGGAGAGGTGGCCCAGAGGCATCAACTGATGTCACTGTGTCTTGATCGGGAGGTCCTAGATTCGAGTGCCGAAGGTCTCAGGGTTTTCGACACGACACGAATTATAGCGGCCAGTTGCTTTGATTGGTAGTTTTCCGTGGTTTCTCCAATCAAAACCAGGCAAATGCCGTGGTATTACCCCAACAAACGTGCCACAGACCACGCACGATCTTTCTTTCTTCTTTCTTGTCTTATCCTCACCCGTTACTGACACTCTCACTTAAGATGCACCACACCACCAGACGTGCCGGAAAACCGGTCGAGAGCTTAGAGCTTGTCCCGGCTGCAACTATGCCGTGCTGGTGGAGATACATGGTCGAGGAATGCCCTACTAGCTGACGCTAGGTCGGTGCCGGATCTAGCCATCCAGCGGGGGAAGATAACAACCTTCTTCCGAGAAAAAACACGCACTATCCTTACGGGATTAATGACATTGTTATTTGTTGGACTCGAAAACACTAGCAATCAAACAATCAATCATTCCACAGCGCCACCTCCCCGTCATAGCATCGTCCCCAAATCGAGATTCGTTGCCTCACAAGTGTCATTGCACCGCACGCGCGTGATCACATCACAAGGTCATCACCCCCCCCACACACACACACATCGTCTTATTCCCCAAAGATCGTCGCCCAGCCACAGCGTCGTCAACCGTAGCCCAGGGTTGTCCCACCCTCCCTGTAACAGCGTCGTCTTCACCAATCACCCAAAAGCGTCGTCTCCTTGCAAAAACGTCGCCTCCCCGCAACATCGTGAATTTTCCGCAACAGTCATCTCCCCGCAAGTATCGTCACTCAGCAACAGTGTCGCCTCGCAGCAACACAGTCATCTCTCCGTAACAGATTTGTCTTCCCACATTAGTGTCATCTCGGTAAAAGAACCGTGTTCTAGCAACTGAGCGGGCAACAGAGTGGTTTCCCCGTAACAGCATCGCCTCACAACAACAGCGGCGTCTTAACTGTAGCGCCGTTCCACCCAACAGCGTCGTCTCCTTGCAGCATCATCATCGTCCCTCAATAGCGTGGATTCTCTTCAACAGCGTCGTCTCTCCGCGAATGCGTGGTCCCCCCAGTCGTCCCCCGCAACCCCCCGCTTCCCGCTAATTATCTCGAAACAGTGTCGATTACCCGTCACAGTGTCCTCTTTTTACCACAGCGTGGTCTCCGCTCAACGGCATCGCTTCCTCCGTCACTTCCTTGTCACCGTGCCACAGAGTCGTCGTTTCTTGACAGCGTCATCCCCCTCAACTGTAATTCCCTTCCAATGCCTCTCATCCGCGCCGTGGTCTACGCGCTCTTTCCCTTCCCTCCAGCCCCTCCACAACTGGTCTTTCATTGATCGCTATTCCTTCTTCGTTCCGCTCACAGCCCACGTCACGTCACTCACAGCCCACCTCATCCACTACCCACCTACCGCCCCTTCTGCTCCTCGTTGAGCCCGCTCTCCTATACCTTGTACTGGGAGCGGTGTCTCAGTACATCAACTGATGTCACTGCAGTACCCTTTCAACGGGAGGTTCTAGGTTCGAGTCCCGATGGCGGCAGGATTTTCGACATCAACTTCTCAGCTAGGTCAGAGTGCGTCGCTGTTGAGGAGAATTCTAGCGGTCGGCTGCTCTGATCGGTAGTTTTCCGTGATTTCTCCGATCAACACCAATCGAATGCCGGAGCAGTACCCTAACAAGCGAGCCACGGACCGCGCGCGATCTTTCCTTCTTCCTTGTCCTATCCTCACCCCTTACACAGTCACTTAAACGCCAAATAAACATAAACTACACTACCACACATGCCGAGAGACCGGACGGGGACTTGGAATGTGTCCCGGCTGGAGTGATGCTCCGCTGGTAGGAATATTTGGTTCGGAGAAATACCGCTAGTCGACGGTAGGTCGGCGCCGAATCTCGCCATCCAGTCAAGGAAGATCACCGCCACCTTCCGATGAAAAATCATGCACTAACACTTACGGAACTCATGACCTCAGTAATTGAAGTGCCCGGAATCACTAATAATCAAATGAATCAAACCAAACCTTATAGAAGATTATCCCGCCCTCTCGGCATCCGCATCGTACACTCCCCCAACCTTCTCCCGATCTCCCTCGTTGCACGGGTTCCTCACAACTTCCGCCTCCATCTTTCCCCCGCCCTCTGCTATCGCCGTCTCCGGTGAGGCTGTGGGCTCCCTCCCATCGCGCAGAGTGGCGCCGGCCGGCGATGGGCCTCCGGGCGAGTGGCCGGGAGAGCTGAGCACGTGGCGGCGCGCACAGCCCCCGCTTCCGGCAGAGCCACTCGTGGTCATGGCTACAGGAAGGCAGCTACAAGCCTGGACATTGTAGTGCTACTAGGGACGTAATAGTCATGAATTGGAAATGGTGTTTCACAACTGTTCAACAATGTTTTCATATGATTGAATATTTTTTGTGCGTTGATTACTATTAAAATGCAGTAATATATCGTTTTTCATTTTCAAATGAAGCAATTAATTGCTAGAAAAACAGTTTTAATGTATTTTTAAGGTTTCTTTCTTACTGTTATTAGTTGTATCTACCGTTCTATTCTAACATTGGTATAACAACTGGTGACGTCTCTACCTATATTTCATTCATCATATAGTAATGATAATATTGTAAAAAACGTGTTTTTACAGGGAAAAACTGAAAATACTTTCTAAAATGAAGTGATTATATTATCTGCGCAAAGACCTGGAATTAATAGTATGAGGGTATAGTAGATTTCCGAATTGTAGCTACGAATTGCACAAGACGCTCAAATCACTTATAGGGTTGCAATTTGTTGTGATAAAATGAGATTAAAACATTTTTTAATAAAATGCTCAGTAATGGAGAATGTCTATTATAGAAGATTATCGCCAAGCTGAATATGGATCATATATTAATATTAAGAATCATATTTCCTAAATGTGATGGAAGAACTGTGGGTTATGTAAAAAGTGCAGTAAGGCTATGACTCCAGCGAGGAGATTGCGGGGTCTAGAGAATATGCATGGACTAAGTTGTCCCAGAACAAGTACTGTTGTCACTGCATCGTTGACCTGGACGACCTTAAGTTAGAGACTCAACGCCAGCGGATTCTCAACACTACTACTTAACTAGCATGAATTTAGCTGCTGTGTGGAGGAGAAACGGCCGGTTGTTCTGTTGAGTAATTTTCTCTACTTTTTATATCTAATATCTTGTGATTGCCAAAGCAAGATCAAATAGGACATGCATCGTGCTTGACCGTTCCTTCTTCTTCCTTGTCCTGCCCTCTTGTATATGTCAATACATGCATACGCACACACATACACACACGAGCATATTCACTTAAATACACAATACTAACACGTTTGTCGGAAAACCAGCCAAAGCTTCGAGCTTATCGTGGTTGCAGCGGAGCCTTTAGATAAAAAATACCTTAAGGGGACAATCCTGCAAGCTGACGTGTAGGTTGGTGACAAATTTAGCGTTACAGCAGGAGAGGAACACCGCCACCTTCCGAGATAAAACATGCATTACACTTGAATGTGTAACGTCTCGTAAACGCTACTAATGATGACAGCAAATGAGGCTCCGGAAACTAATAAAATAATCAACGAGAAGAACATGTGGAGATGTAGTAGAAGGTGAGGAATGAGGACAAGGGACGAGTGCGCTGGGGCGGGGCGCCCCCTCCAGCAGCGTTGTCGAGGGTTCCAAGCGCTCCGCTGAGCAGCCTGCGTGGGTGCGGGCGCGAGCGCTGGGGGGGCGCGGACAGAGATGGAAATGCGGGCGCTGGGGGACCAGCTGGCTTCCCACAGACAATGGCTGCCTCGACGGACCTTCCCTCCGCTCAGCGTGACCGATCTAATAGAGCATTAATTCAAAATTCCTGTAAGGGAAATGGAGATAAACGAATATAAAAATGTTTAGTATTCGCAAGTACTCGAGTACTCGGAAGTAGTACTTTATTAGCTACAAGAAACACTTCGTTATCATATTTTTCTGGTTTATTCTTGTTCCATCATGCGTTAATTTTCTGAAAATATTGCTGCTAGTGAATGATTAAACAGGAAAATATATAGATGTCGCTTCAGTGTAGATAAGCCTGTTAAAAAACTTGCGTGACTGGGTATATATGCAGTTTTAGGAAATAGTGTATCATTGAGTGTCTACATAATGCATACTTACTAAATATTCACTGACAAACCATTTAATAGTTAGGAGGCATTACTAAGCTGAGCACAATATTATTGATTTTGCTACATGATTAATTTATTATTTTCAAATGACTTTGCTGTTTCATATCTGTATTTATAACATGAATTTGTGGGAAATGTTTTCGAACAATTACATTTTTTTGTTGTCCTACTGAGCTACTTTTGCTGCGATGGCATGATTACGTAACATTTTACGCAAGTAAAAATATCTCTAAGGAACACTAGCTCTTCATGTAAATGCTTTTTGAGTACTTAATTTCATATGGAAATTTAGGATAGTCATCACAAGTAGTTGATATAATAATGCGCTTTCTTTGGTCCCAAAATATTTCCATTGCGCAGTGACCCTAAAAGAGGTTTTACAATATTCTATTACTGTTGTTGATCCTGACAAAAGTACTATCAGCATGCAATGATGCATCAACCTATTTTTGTACTGTATTTTATGTACTACATTAATGCAACTCATAATTAAATGAATCCTCGACTTATTTTCAGAAACTTACTAATGTACTGAGAGTTCATATTTATTCTGTAGATTTATCACGGACGAAATGCTACGAAACTTGACATTTAATATAACATTAAGAGAAAAGGTATTGTTTTTAATTGTATGTTAATGTATATAATAAAATATAAACTCAACGGCAAACAGAAAAAGCTGTAGTCACAAAGTTTTGAATATTGAGACTTTAATTATTAGCTGTGATAACTGAAAGAAAATACAAAAATTCTGGATTCTGGGACTAAAAAAGGAGTCAAAGTAACAAATTTTAATAAAGAATGAATATAATAAATAACCAAAGACACGTCATTGAATTGGCATTATAATGGTTCGCAGTTACACATAGCGCTTCATATTTTATATATCAAATAATTCAATTTCTCATCTTATAACAGGAGTGTTAGTATTTTAATGGAGTGTTTTTAAGTATTAAATTTTGGTTAGAACTTTGAAAGCCTGAAAATGTAAAGTTTATTCAAAATAGAAATTTTGGAAATTAAGTGATGAAAATAGCATAAATTCGTAAAATATTTATTGTACTTTAGTGTGTAATGTTAAATGATTCATTTTGATAGATCAAATGAAAGAAACCATTCAAATTTAAACATTAGTTTGTGTTTATGGTAAGAATTCATTAAGTTAAAAAGACTATATATCTTGTAGCAAGAAAAGTCAATTGAAATTCTCTTTTCAGAAATCTCATCACAAAAGTTCACCTCAAACAGACGCAAAAGCTGCAATTTCCTGAGTCCTAGAAGCCCAAAAAGTAGGTTGTTTTGCACGGACCACCTTATCACACACAACTTCCATGAACGTTTTAACGGAAAAACAGTTTGAAATGTTTGCGAAGCCCGCAATTATGAGAGCTTTCTACCGCGAGCTTCGCGTCGACGGAGTCTTTCGACCACAGCGGCAGCCGCGAACGCCGTCGGCGGCGGCGAGAAGGGTTGCCAACCGTCCACTATTTGGGAGGACAGCCCTTCATTGACGTCAATTGTCCTCTGGACCTCCTTTGTATTTAAAATATCCTCCCTTTAGTAACTTATTAACATCTGTTTTCATCTATTTTATCACATCACTAACATTTGCTACGTTGCATCGTTTATTGTTTAATTTCGGATAGAAAACTTTAATATCCTTCTTCTGAACGCTGACACACTCATGCATGATTGTGTCTAGCAACTAAAATAAAAGAATGTTTCTGAAGCCAACTTTATATGTATTTTGTAAACGAATATTTTCACTTGAATCTGAAATGGAGATAAGAAAGAAATAGAGCTGATGTTAGTCTGAATTAAATATTTATAGAAAGAAATGCTTTGTTGCGGTGCACGTCGAGTGTTCTCTTTTTCATGAACCTTGTTGGCAACCCTAGTGGCGTGGTAGGCGGGATCAGCGCGAGGGAAAGAGCGGGCTAAGTGCCTGCGGACGCCGCTCGATCGACCTCGCTCAGTCGCCCACGCCGCTGCCCCCCCTCCCCCGCGCCGTGAAGAGGATTGGCGGATATCTTCGGCGATTGAAGCGGTCGCCAAAGACGAGTGGCTCCGGCGACGGCTGCGAGGCAGGCGGGCGAGCTGCGAGGTGGTGACGGACATACGAGAGTCCAGTAAACATCGATATTTTCGACCAAAAGTATTGATATTATAACATACATGTTTTGAATTCGATGTTTTCTTCAAAACTATCGATGTTAAAACTCATGATATAAACAAAACGTCCAGTATCTATTTTATTTGTGGATTGCTCGCAACCAACAGCTATTGACAACTGTATCTGTTGTTAATCCGCAAGTGGCACGAAACCGTTAGCTATTTGCAACCTTTACCCTGTGTTGTTTCCTGTTTTGATTATTTTGTAAGTGGTAATATCGTTAAACGACTAATTGGTACTTGACTACATAGAACATTGATTAAAAATTAAGATAATAAACAAAATTGACAGAATATTGACGTTTAGATTTCACATTAAAACCAGGACATTTCATTTCGAAATATTTAAAACATTTTGTTTCGTCATATTTAAAACATCAATATTTTAAACATTGATATTTCTGTACACGTTTTCACCGATATCGAAAACCTGTTGGTGATGTAACGAAGTATCGATGTTTTGCTAAACTTTGTCATCACTAGACCGAGAAGACGGTATGAACATCAAAGAGGAGTCAAGTGGTGGAGCCCTGAAACAGCGAGTAGGACCATGAGTTGGCATAGGGGTGAGATTGTGTGGAGATGTCGAGGAGCTGTGATGGCCAAGTGACATGGCGGTGGTGGAGCGGAATGCTGGTATTTTGGGAACGGTGAGGCGCTGGGATGGAAGCTCAGAGGTGTGGGAGTAGCCTTCAGAGCTACTGAAGAGGGGTTGCGTCGAACCACAATAATTATCTTCGATCAAGTGGGAAGACGTAAAATGGCAAAGGAAGAGATGTCAATAATCACCGACTACGGTCACCGACGATGAACGTAACACTGAGGTACATGAAATTTCCAGGCAACTAAGAAACTTGAAATAACGGCAGTCTCTGCAGGAGGCTGCCGTATTTCAGGCGGTGTTAGTCACCAAAGTGGGCTGTCAAAGTCGGCGGCTGCCGTGACGCAACGATGCCGACAGAGCTGGTTCACAGGCAGGATGGGCCAATGGCAATGGCGGTGGTTGGGAGTGGCGTCTTCTTTGTAGCAGTCGACACTCCACGGAGCCCCGAAGCCGTTTGGCTGGATTAATCTTATCTCAGCCAAGAGCCCTTTTCTCGGGGAATCGGCGAAGAGAGTGATGCAAACTCTCTAACCACAGACGCCGTATCAGATCCGATTAACTCTTTCTCAAAAGTTTACGAGTGCTGTAAACGACGACTGGAATGAGAACGAAAACGTCGCAAAGAGATTATATAAGATTAAAAAACTCAATGGGCAATTCAATTCTCAAATCCACTGTATAGCTTTACTTTTTGTCAAAATCCATTATGTATAATTAACTTTACACGTAATGTAGAATAGAAACCTTAAGTAAACGAAACTTATTGAACAATAACAAATCGAAAATAAAAAGTATCAATCTAACTGTCTCAGCTCATAAAAACGTAACCAAATTATGTTAAAATATAAATGACTATCGTTGATTTGTTTCGTTGCATTGCCCAACAAACGTTACGAGAACAGAAAGACAAATTTAGTCCATTAATCTTCTCACGCTATTGCATTTGATGCCGATATTCCGATCTTACATGAAGGCGGCACATAGAACTGGACACAAAAAAGATGAAGCAGAATGATCTGTTTAAACGGAAACAGGAAATGTGCAGTGAAATTGGGAGAGTGTTGAGACAGGTAATACAATTAAGCTTCTCGAGAGTTGTGTGGTCAGACTGAAACAAAACTCTATCCAATAAGCGAAATTCGCCGTCGGTTTCCGCAGGAAAAAACAAACACAGAAAATCGAGACATGAAAAAAAATTGGTTCGTCTGAATGATGGACAGGAATTCGGTTCCATACAAACAACTTCTCCTTCCCCCAAAAAAGAATATGTTCTCAATGATGTGTTACATGCATTTAATTAGAAAACCTGATACATTTTTGTGATATAATCTCTCAAAATATTTACTTTAAGCATTGTTGCTAATTAAGTCCATAACTGAAAATTGGGCTACTTATATTATTTTACACGATCAGAAAATGAAATATTTTCGCATTGAAAAATTTGTTAGTTTCTTTATAAAAAGGTTAACATACTAAAAATATTAACATAATTTAGAAAAAAAGGCTTCATAAAATTATTTTATGTTTTCGGCTAAGATGATATTACATAATTATTTACAATAACCCAACCCAGCGCTACAATGCCGTGAATGTTTTTTTCGGTGCATACTAATTTTTATTACATTTTAGTATTTAATATTCGCTCCCAAGAAAGCCTTATCATTTAATTACTCCATATTGTATGGTCAGTAATTCATACTTTATTTTTCAATTATGTAAACATTTAGCATAATTATGTAGATATTAATGCTAATCATAAACATGAATGATATCAAATTACGTTTCATACAATGACGTACAATACGTTGTCAAATGACAACAACAAAATATAAGCCAAAAATCACGATTAAGGTAAAAATACATGAGTTATTTAATTTGTGATATACTTTTGTTTCACAACAATGTTATTTCTAAACAAAAGGTAATCTTCCGTTCGGTTTGCAGCGGAAAATTGGCATTTTTATATGTTAATTTAGTTGTAAATTTGAAACATAACTAACGCATCTTGACACGAAATTCAAGTACAAATATTTATTTTGGTTAATGAAGTATTGCTACGATTTATTTGAATTGCAAATACTGTTACCTATGTCATAAGTAAAAATAATATTCTTACCTGAAGAAGTACGCCTAAATTGTAAATAAAATTATTTTCATCATCTATACAAAACAGAGATTCAATCTAGAAGTCTCTTCTGCCCTGATACTGGTCTTAATGAAGTGTGATAGCTTCCAATCAAAACCACCGAGAATATTGTTTTAAAAATGTTGGGACTTTGACGGTATCAGTCTGTTAAGTGTTCAGGGCTTAATGCCATAATCGTTCCCTAGCAACGAGCTAGTCTTTGTCGGGTGTTACTCTAGTAACAGTGCTATAGATGAAGCTCTGACCTAAATGCATCATATATATATATATATATATATATATATATATATATATATATATTATATATAGGCAGGCGTATAGGCAGAAGACTCATCATTCTGTCAACTGCAGTATGTCATCAAGTGACGTGCGTAGCAAGCGACGTTTACAGAAAGAGGTAAAGATAACGAGTGTATAATGTGTATTGAGAAATCATGTGCGGAATAGAAGAGACGAGGTGGTGCAAATCTATTGAAAGATTTTGTTTTCGAAGTATCGGCATTTTCATCATTCTTCATTTGAATATCATGATCAATCCGTTGCAGCTAAATTCTGCTTGAATGACGCTACTTGAGAAATATCTGCATCAAGAATCTTTTAGTTATCGACTGCAATCAAAATGGCTCCACAAGTTTACCGCACATCATTGATCCAGACTTTCGCAAGTAACTCGCCTTGAAGCAGACCGACTCACGTTTCCCTGGGACGCGTCGAAATAAAGAAAGGGGTATGCTGTGTGGCGCGACCGGAAAAAGACATGCTAGATGGCGACGATTGCGTTGAAACGCTTGTAAAGACTGGCGAAACGAAGAAAGGCGAAGGATTCTTGGTACATTTAAACATATTCGATAATGATTAAATTTGTTCAAAGCATTGGTCAACCCGATCGGGATTCGACCTGGGTCCCCTGGTTTACGCCCCCATTGCACTATCCCCATTGCTCATTGCCCTCTATCGAAGGGACGAATTATCTGATCACACACACACACACACACACACAC
This sequence comes from Teleogryllus oceanicus, assembly GCA_964035755.1. NCBI lineage: Eukaryota > Metazoa > Arthropoda > Insecta > Orthoptera > Gryllidae > Teleogryllus > Teleogryllus oceanicus. The sequence goes on along the minus strand of CAXIVR010000002.1, from coordinate 84,448,360 downwards.
ACACAATTCTTTGAACACCTGTAATCATTAAAATACACTTATTACTCAATAACATGGTTACAGCTTGGGTGTCTTTACTGTTGCATTACATATTTCCGAGCGTAATTGCGCCCGAAAGAATTACAGGGGATGATAATTATAAATCATATTCGATAGTATTAGTACGAGTTGGGAGTACTTGACACGGAAGGAATTTGTCAGTTAGGATGACAAAAGTACTAGTTTGATAGATACTGCAGAATAACAGATCAGAGAGAATCCTGAACTGTTAGAGGTTGCATCTCTGTAACTACGTGGATAACAGGAATGTTGAAAGCATCTCAAAATTGGTTCGGCGTCCTCAAAGAGATAATCCCGAGCTCATATTAAAATAATACTACCATACACACAGTGTTTCAGAAAACGTGCGCAGGCACTGAGGACAGGTATAGGTGATCAAAGGAAGTAGTTTTTTATCAAAGAATTATGAATCTAAGAGGCCGATGCTCTGAGCTGTGTCAAAAAATAACCATTCTGATCCCATTTATGGTCCAATACCCCATACAGTTTAGTGAGAGAGATTTCCTCTATTTCGGGTGGAGAAAGGGAAAGTAGAACTTGAGACACCACTTAAGATCTCTAAATTGCAATAGGAGTGAACAAAGAGTCATATTTGAGAAGAAAATGGGTAAAAGAGTAATGTAAAATGAGTTGTTACTTCTTATTTTATTTCTTATGTTAGTAAAAAAATTAATTATTCTTGTGAAGAGTGAATAGAGTAATGCTGAAATGATATATCATTTTTTAGTCTATTTAAGCTCTTTTTCCTAAACGTGACACATTTTGTGATCTCCGACTACAATTATTATCGTTATAAGTTCTGCTTTAATGCTGAAAAAGTAGCAACCAATACGACTGAGGTGCATATTGATACCAACTTGGAAAGAAAATAGTTTTTTGACATAGCTCAGAGCCGTGCTATTACATCTAAGGTTCATCGGCAAAAATTGCTTCCGTTGACTTCGTGTACCTTTTCTTTGCATTTTTTCACATTTTTCTGAACCAAATTACATAATTTGCAAAGCGGAGTGATGTAATAATGGTAATGACGAATGGTGAAACGAGCGGCGGATTGAGATAATGAGGTCGATAGGGTTATTGAAAATTCAGGGACAAAAAATTTCGGGTCTCACAGTTGGTAGAGCTGTTATATTGCGAATGACAGCATGAAGTTAAATGAACAATGGAAGTTAGCAAAGGTAATGAAAGGCTACGAGTCGCGTCGGAACGCATGTTTAGAAACAACCGGAACGAGGTGGCTTCGGGTGAGAGTGGAGTTACCAGACGAGAGAGCGGTTTCATCAATGCGGGCCGGTGCGCTTCAGCATGAGGCGAAATGAAGAGGAACCGGGGAATGTTGAGAGCGGCGGCTGCAGCGCGGGACAAGCGGAGTGAGGAGTGGCGAGAGGAACTAGATGGAATATCAAGAGTGAAGTGGTGCGCGAATTGCGGCGGGGACGACCAGTGGGTGGTGATAGATCGAGGGAAGACGATATGGGCAAGCAGGGCAGGATAAGCCAGGAGGCGGGGATGGGGGAGGAGGAAGGGAGGATATGCAAAGGAGGGATAAGGGGTGTATGGAGGGGAGTGATATGGAGAGGAGCAATATGGAGAGGAGCTGCATGAAGGGGAGCGGCATGAAGCGGAGCGGCATGGAATGTAGTGAAGTGTCGTGAAGGAGTGATATGAAGGAGAGACCATGGAGAGGAAGCCATGAAGGGGAGAGGTAGGAGGGAAGAGAGGCAACATGCAGAGGAGTGATATGGAGGGAATTACATGTAAGGGGTTAGATGGAGGGGAGAGCAGTGACCAGCAGGTAGCATGACAGATAGTGATGGGTGGAGGGGTAATGACGCTGAGAACCTGAAGGTACGGCGGAGGGGAGGGTCAAAATTAAAAGAGAGGGGAAGGACCGGCGGGGCAGATGATTCTGGATGTGGGGGGTCGAGCCCGTGGAAGGCAGGGCGGGCCAGAGGATGTGCAGAGGGCATGCGGCGGGGTCGGGGGCGGCGCCCACGGCGGAGTCCGAGGCGGCGGAGGGCCTCGAGGGACCGCGAAATTGGCCGGCGCCCGCGGCCCGGCAAACACGGGCGCCGCTACGAAGCCCCTACAGTGTTTTGACGCCCGAAAACGCTGTGTACATAACGCGTGACCCCGGCGGCGGTGAAGCCGGAGCGGCGGCGGAGGTCGCGGAGGTCGGCGCGGAGCGAGCTTGCGCGCCGCGGAGGCGATGAGAACGAGACGACTCCGTCGACTGGAGGGAGGGCGCGAGGCCTCGGGCGCCAGAAGCAGAAATAGCGCCCGTCGCCACGCCGACGCTTCTGAAGGATGAGGTAGGTTGGCACCCGCAAGTATTGAACGATGCGCTATGAGTGGGAGTGGCTGCAGGACAGGCGAGACAGCTCGCCGAAAGACACTGAGATGTAGTGTGGCGGTATGAGCGAGTTCATTGAGAATATAATGTAATTCGTTGGAATAATATTTTCGGTAGTAATAATATTTTCGGCGGTTAGCGTACCCAGCTGTTGTACCCAAATTTGCGGGTTCAAACCCGATCTAAGCCGCGGATTGTTAAGGGTGAAAAATATGTCGTACGCCTTCCTTCGGGCGGGAGTAAAGCCGACTGACCCATGTAGTAGATTTACTACCTGTAAAGGATCGTCAAGTCTGAAAGAAGGTTCTGAGCAAAATTCGAATCGCCTGTTTCGTCGTCCAGGATAATACCTTCTTTCTTCGATGGACGGTGAAAGGAGCATGGTCAAATTTGCATGGTGGACGGAAAAGTGGGAAATAAATAAATAAATAAATAAATAAAGTGGGCCCGGTGGCCCGAGTCTCGCCACGTAAGATAAGGCATTAACTAACAAGCTTATATTTTGGAATTGAGAGTGAAAGAAAACAAGCCGAAAATAGCAAGAGGAAGATTCCCTTTTTTAAAAATTTTGTGATCTGATACAATTAAAAGGAACTACTTTATACGTGCAGACAAAAGATAACTTGGTGCAGCAAAATACAGAAAATTGCGGGTAACCACTAGACAAGATTGGTAGACTAAACACTGCGGAGGAGCGAATACGAAAAGTTTGGTGACCACTATCAAGAATGAAAAAGTGCATAACAAGAAATGTATGAAAGCATGTATAAAAGAGCATAACTCTCCCAAAGTGAAAACAATAAGACGAAAGTGTACCTTAATTTGTGTTAGCCGACCATATTATTTTGAAAAGTATAAGACGTATTACATGTGAAAAGTATATGTGAAAACTATTATTTGTATAATGGCTGTACAAGCAGCAAAATCAGACAATAGTAGAGATAGTAATATCAGAATTAGCTCAGCTGATGTGTACCTAGAACTACTCTGGAGATGGAGAGTAAGGAAGATGAAGATGAAGGGAATGGAAATGGAGAGGTATTTAAAGCAATCATATACATCCACTTTGAAGATACTATACCCAAATCGTTCCGAATTATCAGCTGTCAATATCACTGAAATTTTAACTAAATTTTACCTTTTTGATTTATTTTATTTCAGATCAATTGATTCGAAACGCGTGTACTCAAAACTCAATTGTATGCGAAGACTAAACCCAACAATATTTCTGGCAGCGATACCAAGAGCTAGTGTAAACTATGTGTGGTTGGTTCCATGAATTTCGTTTTCTCGATATGTGTTTAATTGATTGCTCTTCACTTCTATTTTCATTATTTGGTACATACTCAAGTTTTATTATAACTCTCTTCCAGAGATTTCTTAATCTGCAATAAAACATAATAATAAGGGGCTCAAGGGGTGCGATGTGTCAGACAAAAACCTCTTGCACCCAACTCCACTCTCACCCTTCTCGCGGGGAGCCCTGTTAAGGCGGATACTCACTCCAAGGTTTTGGCAACCAGCCCCTTCGGCGGAGTAGCCTGCCGAACTGATGAGAGATGGAGGTTCCGATGGGGCTACTAGAAGGTAATTTCAGAAAAGGCCTATCAGGATGGTACTGATCACTCAACTGGATCTGGACCTAGGAAGGCGGTGGAAGAACCACTCTGAGGCTCAACAGCGGCTTCCAAAGCCTGAGTAAGCAAGGCTACAGCCCTCCCTACGGGGTAGTACATAGGAAAGCAAGGTTGGAGGCTTAGAGGTGGCAGCCCCATCACCAACCAAACCCATAGAAAATGGAGATGCAAAATTCTAGTCATAGAGCCTCGGAAAATGAGTCGCTGCCTGGGGATCGTCAGGGCGCGGTTGGAGTCAGTGCTGACCGTGACAGCATGCAAGCCAATTGTGGTGTGTTACTGAATAGGCGGGTACACACCGGGTTACCCGAAAGCACTACAGCCAATGAACGCAGCAATCAAGAACAATTAGCTGCACCTGCCGACAGTGCTTCCCGGACAATACTCGGGGCCACTCAAGCAGGCCTGCCACGACGGAAGATACAATGGACAGCTGACATGAATGAAACAATAGTCAGAATTTATCTCCGTGTTACCCGTTGCGGAACAAATTGTGTAGGTTACCGGCAGGAACTTTAGAGAAACGTTTTGCAACAATTCTCACATCTCTCCCATCTTACGGAACAAAACATAACCGACCGAAAAGCATTAATCTATAGGTCAGAAAAATATGTCTCGCACAGTCGAATACGGGAAATTGAGGCTGAAGTTCAGTCAGAAATACAACAGCATGAGATTTCAGAAACTCCAGAATCAGCTAGAGCAACCTCTGAACTACCAATACAAGATCTGGAACCCAACTTAGTGACACAGAAATCAGATAGGTCTATAACCAACTTAGTTAACCAACTTAAACAACAATATGATCATGAAAAAGCCAGATACTGGAGATTTGCTCCTCATTTTAGATCTAAAATACCTAGGCAACACAATTAAAAAAACTGGCAACCTTAACTAAGTTAGCAAATGAAGAAATACTTGTCAATGAAGTCAGACAAATTACGACCTACGAGCAACTAGACTCAATTATCTACTGCACATCGCTAGCAATTGGGAAGGTAAGTGGGGGAAAATCCTAGAATCCCAACAGCCATATAGCCATCGAAAAGACTACACACCACCTTGGAAGAGACGGCTGGAGGGAAGAATAAAACAACTCAGATCTGACATTGCCATTATCGAAGCCTTTCAGAAAGGAAGCAAAAAGACGCGCATCAGAAGGAAAGTATCGAGAATCAGGAGGAAATACTGCAAACTTGCGCAATACAACGAAAACCAAAATACATTTGAAGTAATAGATACTCTCAAACAACAACTCAGTGTCTATTCGCAAAGAATACGACGCTACACCAGAAGCTTGAAAAGGAAAAAAGACAATCAGGATTTTATTAAAAACCAGAAGAGGTTCTATGAGAATCTGAAAAGAGAAGTCCATTCAGGAAAGTTACCGGAGAAATCAACTGTGGAAGATGGGAGGTCGTGGTATCCTGAAAAAAGTAATCTCCATTTCACACAGATTACCAGTATGAGAGAATACTTCTGGAAGAAAGCGTTATCTTCTCATCTACACAAAGTGGTACTTGAAGCGGGCTACAATTATACACCTCTGAGTCTCAATCAAGCTAATATAGAACTTCAACAGCCCTCTTTCCAACAAGAGATAGATCTCTGGAAGAACAAAGCAATCCATGGGAGATACCCAGCTGAAATAGCCAATCCAAATGTAGACGTTGACATGTCGTACAAATGGCTCAGCATTGGATATCTCTACCCAGAGACTGAGGGGTTCATGGTTGTCATTCAAGATCAAGTCATTGCAACCAGCAACTATCTCAAATATGTCATCAAAGATCCAGAGATGACCTCTGATAACTGCCAGGCCTGTGGCCAACGCGGCTAGACAATTCAACATATTACAGCAGGATGCAGTGTACTCGCCCCAACGGAGTATAAGAAGAGGCATGATACGGTGGGTCCAATTATCCACGCGCAACTCGTCTAGATCTGTGGTTTAGCACCATGCCATGATACACCATACTACAAGTATATCCCAAAGAATGTACTAGAAAACAATAACTATAAATTGTACTGGGATCATAGTATTTTGACGGACCGTACAGTACACCATAACAGACCTGATATAACTCTGGAATAAAAATGAGAAGAAAGTATGGTTTGTAGACATGCCAGTTGTGGACACCAGCAATCTCGCTACAGCATATCATACGAAGATCCAGAAGTACAAAGAATTGTAACATGTCGTGAAAGAGCAATGGAACATCTCGGAAATCAAAACCGTCCCCGTGGTTCTTTCAGCAACGGGCGTCATCCCGAAGACTTTAAAGAATTCACTAGAAACGCTGAAAAGAAATAAAAATGCCATAATCAATATCCAGAAATGTGCCATACGTTGTACATGCCCATTGGACCGAAAATTCTTGGGAAGTAATGAGAGTGTTTAGTTGCTACTTTAATTACATTAGTATTTATGAATATTATAAATGTTAAATTTTGTATTAGTCTATAATTTCTAGATTTACATACTGTTGATTTTTATTGTTGTCATGCTTTGATGTATTGTATATGTATGACTACAATCTATGTACCAGTGAACTGTGAATGAATAAATAATAATAATAATAAATGTAAATATTGATTCAAAGAAGAATACAGATTACCTCGAATGAGCTGAAAAGAGAAACATGAAAAACAATATTAAAAGGCATCCTCTTGCGATATACATTTTTGAAACTTGTATGCTCCGACGGAATTTCTGATTTTGTCGCTTCATGAGAGAAAATAATTTTTAATTATACCTCAGGCAGTTTGACATTCTAGTCAGCCAACCGTAACAAAATACATTATTCCATGGGGTAAAACTAGTTTTTTGTTTCGAGAACTGATAATTACTTCGCCTCTTCATTCATTTAACATTTCGTATCAACTCTCTTCTACTCCATTTTTTCTGCTTTTCCGAATAACATGAGTCGGTTCTAAACACTTTCCGCAGAACATGGAACAGTTCCCTAGAAAGTTTCGTGGTCGTGTAAATGATCCCTGATCTGTCGAGAGATATTCGTCGGAACGTGGGCTGCTCAAAGCGCGTTCTATAGCCGGCGAGGGAGAGAGAGGCATAGATGCAGTGCTGCGGAGGCTGCGTACAATTTCATTTTGATATAGGATTACATTTCGAAAGCGGGACTTAGACAAGGCAATAAAAGGACTCATTTTAATGTAAGAGGTCAGCGATATTCAATCGTGTGAATAGTAAAGGTAATTTGTTGATAATTTAGAAATTTAATGCACTGCTTGCTGTGAACGTTTGCAATCAATGCCCTTTATTTTCAGTGTGTTGTGCTAAAAATATTGCAATGGGTTTATAGCTGACATGAAACGTTTAAGACTCCAAGACAGTCTAGAAATAAAGGTACTGTACCTCAAATTGTTACGTCGGAGTTGCGACAAAGAACGTTGTGCAGGGCACAACGTTCACACTTTCTTTTGGTATTATAACTTAAGCAATTGCCAAACGTACATTCATATTTTGTCAAATGGCACAAATGGAGAAAAATAAAAGAAATCATTACGGATGATTAATATCACTACTTAAATTTGAAATATTTAGATCTCTAAGGTGCTAATAACCTCCTGAAAATTTTGGAAAATATTGAGGCAGATAAAATAAACATGTGTGTTGAATATTTGAATATTTATATTTATTAAGAAAGGTTCAGTTGTCCCTTTAAAAACTGTGATTTGTTATTAGTGATTGATTTACTGTTTCTTAACGTCAGCATACTGGCACAAATGTCATCAATATTCTCAGTAAGTTATTACTTCGATTCAAAATACTTTCTTTGAATTTCTATTTTCTTCTGAAAATGTGTGTGTGTGTGTGTGTATATATATATATATATATATATATATATATATATATTGTGACGTACCGGGTAGGCCGGCTTGTTCTCAGTAAATTTATTTGTAAGGGACAGGTGTTCTTTCTCGTGAATGGGCTCGGGGTTATTAATCAAACACCACTGTTCCGTGAACAAAATAAACTGAACTATTTATTAATTCTATACAAATCATTAATGATACAATATCTATGGTGGTCTCTACCCTTTTCTTTCATATAACCCAGAATCACTGTTAGTCTCTCGATCTTATCGATCGAAGAAATATTTACCGTTACTTCTTCCCATACGAGCGTCGGCGGCTTCGGGGACTCTCGGGTTGCCTCGCGCTCCTTCGCTGCCTGCCGGGGTCGTTTCGCTTGGGGCCAGCCGAGGTGAGGCGCTGCGCTTCCGAAGTACGTTCTCCTTTCCAATTCTCCGATCCACTCAACGTCACCTTCTGTGTTACTCCAAATAGCAGCTATCACTTTGGCAATATGTCCGATCGACTATTGATTGTTAACACGCACAAATTGTCCGTCAATTAATCTTTCTGCACTCGTTCGTTCGCGATACTAGTTTGCTTTTCGCTCGCGGAGCAGCCCCAGATACGTCCTTCCTCGCCGGCGGCCAGCCAGACACTGACTCCTCGCGGCCTCGTTCCCACGGTCGGCCAACCGACGACACCTCGCCGCCCGTAACCGTTTTTCGTGGCTAGCGAGCGCCCTCTTGCAACCGTTCTGCCGTGTTCGTGCTTGATGTCTCGCCGTTTCTTTGGGTGGAAACGCGGTGCGTTTCAATATATATATATATATATATATATATATATATATATATATATATATATATATATGTGTGTGTGTGTGTGTGTGTGTGGAGGGGTGCGTGCGCATGTGTGTGTGTGTGGTGTATCAAAAAATCAAATACGATTCATTTAGTGCATATCAGATTGTTACTAATAATCCCTTAACGTTTTATTTGAATCAATGTTATTAAAACCTGTATTGAAAGAACTTTAAAAATGTTTAAGCATGTTGGCGTATTTCATCTGGACTAATTTACAAACAATAGACTTTTTCAATAGAATAGAAAACTTTTTCTAAATTTTCGGTGTTCAAATGTTCAATAAAAACCTCAAAATTGTATCTTTCCCAGTCCATGCTCTAATCTTGAGCATTTCTCGGTAATCCATCTCAATCCTTCGTTGGGCAGAATGTCATCATCAGCCAATAAAGGTCTTGGCACAGCTAGGCAAGATCCATCATCTCGTTTCACGAAATTTTCAATGATGACATGCTCATTTACAAATTTTTTATGATCACAGCTAAATTTTGTGTTATTTTAAAGCCACTCCATTGAATCACTGTTACACACACGTTTGCGGGTTCAAACCTTATCAAAGCCGTGGATTTTTAAGGGGAAGAATCCTTTGTACGCCTTCCTTCGGAAAAGAAGTAAAGCCGGCTGTCCCATGTTAGTAGCTGTACTGCATGTAAAATATCTTCAAGCCTAAATAATGCCTCTGAGCTAAATTCAAATTGCCTGTTTCGTCGCTCAAGTAATACCTTATTTCTCCCCTACTAGGTGATAGGAGCGTAGCAATATTTGCGTGATCAGACGGAAGAGCAGGCTTCATGGCCTGAGTCTCGCCACGTACTATAAGACATTTCATTCACTCATTCATTCATTCATTCATTGTCGCCAAAAGTTTTCTTTTCTCGTTATCTTTTGCAAAACCAAACATATTGACCTTGCTACTGCCATAATAATTTCTTTTTGAACAAAACACTACTATTTTGAAACAAAGAAGGATAGTTAAACACACTTTAATAGATGGCGTATATACTGTTAACGATAATGAACTATGATTAGTTAATCCACGGTCTTCTTTAGTACAGGCCGCAGCGTGAAGTAACTTGTAAATGAATACGAATTTATAATCTACATTCAGCTGGAAAACAAACCAATTTCACCACGCAAGATTTACAGCATTCAGAATTTCAGTATCTTAAAAGTCTGTTATGTAAGAGTCCTTAGTGAACACTAGTATGTTCGGGGCCTGGGATCCCGAACTTCCATGACCTCGTCGCGTGCCCCCAACGAGCACCCTAGCGCCCGAGCTCACACCTAAGCGTAGCACAAACGCACCGTAACGACGCCAAATTCCAACGTGGGAAGACCGTTGGCGCAGCAACCCCGTCGACCGTCCCACCTCCAGGCGCCATAACTACCACACCTGCTTCCCAAAAAGCTCGCTGTCTCCGCATCCGCTCACTGTTCCACAACCCCCCTCTCTCTCTCTCTCTGTCTGTCTGGCGTCTCACCGATTTCTCTCCTGTCCGCTCGCCTCCCTGCCCCTCCGCGCGCTTCACCATAGGTCAGCATAAGGGCGACACACCCCTTCTACAGCTGAGGTGCCGGGCAGGGCCCGGCAGTAAATGAACGAGGCGCGTCGTTCGGTTAATATATATATATATATAGTAACGTCATGGGATTAGACCTCATAACGCCACCATCAGCTACGAGAAGAAGCCCACGAACAGAGAGGAGTAGTGTACGCGGCGGAGCGATGGCTGGTAAACGCGCCATCTGCCCACAGCTTTTCGAACTATGACGCCCGAACTAGTGAATAATGTTTTTCCGGGAGGTCACAAAAAGAGGAGAATATTCATCCCTCCAAAAATTTCCCCAGGTTCGAGTACCATAAGTATCGCAGCGCGCCTCGGAGGAACCCTCTTTGATTGCAGCAGCGACGGTGACTAGACTGAGTTCTGAAGGCGATTGTAACTTGATAGCATAGGAGATTATTATAACTTGATAGTTAAAAGTTAGCTTGTGAAGCGTATCTTCGAAAGCGAGGTAATTAAGAAGTGGAGTGCACACACATTCTTCGCATTAACATTGACAATATTTGAGAGAGAAAGCCAAGTGACTGACTCCAAAATAATTTCAAATTTGTAAAATTCGCGCAGAAGGACATTAACTAAATCCAGCATATCATATTGCACGCTGAGACCACACATGCCCAAAGTGTGGTAGGTAGGCCGAGCATTTAAAGCATAACTTCAGCAACATTAATTATTCGAGGCTGGAAGCGCGAACAAACTTGTCCGAGGCACGGCAGAAGAAGGACGACCCCAGGAAGAGCGAAGCATAGGTGAGAAAGATTTGGACTTGAACGAGAATCGTACGAGTTCAGAGAACGGGAGAAGGGTGTGGAAATTGTAGGCGTAGCGGAGTCCAGTGTGCGAGGGAATGAAACTGAAACCGTCGTGGGACATCAATCGAAGACGTTGGCAGCGCGGTGTGAGCGGCAGAAAATCCCCAAGGTTACCTACAGGCGAGCGATGCGGAGCTGTTGAGGTAAAAGAACTGGCAACTTTTATGCGGCGATCAGTTGGGGAAAGAGAATAGCGGTAAACACATTTCGTGTTAAAAGTGGGTGAAAAGTTCAGAATAGGTGGGAGAAGTATCACGAACGATGTAAGTGGCAGTTTGAAGTTCATTTACTGCACGTGTCATTAAATTCATTCAAAGAAGCCCTACCTTGTACAATTTTACTTAAATAATTCATGATTTTCACATGTTGTACCGTTGATATTATCTGGAAAAGTCAGTTTATTGTATTGTGTTCAAAGTAATTGCTTTCTGTGATATGTAAAGGGGTCAGATTTAAGTAACGTGTATATTACGTTTTATTGTTTTTTCTTTTTAAGGTTCAGTATTATAGTAAGTGCGAAGCCCAAGGCTAGCACCTGTGAACGAGATTCCCTAAAACAAGTGTAAAATTCATTTTAAAAGCCGTATACGGAAAAACGAGAGGCTAAAAAGAGTACAATAATTTGGTAGATGAAAATTCAGAAAAAGGAATGAGCAAATTGTAAATTGTAATTGGTGAAAGTGTGATCAGGCAGTCGAGGACGTCTATTTTTTTTTTTTGCTTTGTTTTTTTTTAGTGACCAACTACTTAAAGTGCATTATCCTGTAATAAAATTGCGTCACTGTAATTTGTTTTTCTTTGAATATATGCTCATTTTATTCGTATTTTATCTGATTCATTGTGTCAAGGGTTCAGACCTTTCTCATACCCAAAAGATCCTGCTTCCTGAGAATTTTAAGCTCCTTTCACGAGCATTCATTCTATTACGCCCACACCACGTGTGGAAGGTAGTAGGTGGGTGTGTTAGAATATATAATACACAAGAAAGAAGTGACCTCGGAACGGCTAGGTGGCTGCCATCTTGTAGGATGATGGAAAGTGAAAACCCACCAATGGGCGGGGTGGGGGGGGGAGGACCGGAAAGAGGCTAGTTATAAAAATATTTAAAAATGACTTATTTTTATTAATGAACAATTAATTAGGGAAAAAGTAGTATTTTCCAACTTATAATTTTTTAATTACAAAAAGTTCATATTTTAAACTTAGTTGATAAAGTGAAGAACTTTAATGTTAAAAACAAAAGAATGGTTTAGAGCTATTCCATTCAATAAAAATATTTAGATGGTATTGCTTTATATTAAGGAATGTTCACATCAGGATAGGCAATTAGAAACTGAAAAGTTCTAAAATTTTCTAAATTTTCAAAATGTTCATATTTCTTGCCTACCAAGTGAAGAATTTTGAAGTTATAATGAAGGTCAAAACAATAGGCGGGGGCTAGTCAATAAACAGATTTAAAATGTGGCCACTTTTAATTACGAAATGTTCGTTCACGATAGAAAAATTAAGAATTTTGAAAATTTTAAAATTTACTAATTTTCCAAAATGTTAATTTTTTGCCTTGTTGACAAAGTGAAGGATTTTAAACTTATAATTAGAGTCAATAGAATGTTTAACTTCAATCAAATGACTCGAAAATGTAGAAGTATCTACATTTTGTTTGAAATATCTAATATGTTCATTAATTCTAACTGAAAATGTTCTGCCTGTTCGGTCTACATAGACAGAATCACAGTTATTATATGTGAAGTAATAAATTCTACTAATTTGAACGGGGGAGGCAGGTGGTTTGGAATTGGAGAACAAAGATTGGCGGTTGTTCAAAGGTTCGTAAGATACTGAAATATTCACCCAAATTAACATTCTCCATGGAAATTGATCAAAACCGTTCTTTGAATTTCCTTGACTTACCTATGACTAAATTTCTCCTATTATATTATTAAAATCATACCAGTTGGGAATATCACCAGACGACAGAGTTATGGAATGTAAGTAGTTGGGCAGCGAGGTAGTAGTCCGGCTGTGTGGTGAGGTGGAAAGGAGCCGTGGTGGTGCGGGGCTTCGTTCGCGGAAGGTGGTTGGTGTGGCGCGGCGCAGCGGAGCGGAGCGCACAGCAGCGCAGCGAGCAGCCGAAGCGTGGTGGAGCCGCGCGCAAGTTGGCAGAGCGAATGGCGACCAGCGCCCGCCGCAACAAAGCAACGCCGAACAAAACGAAGCAAGACCCAGCAAGGCGGAGTGGGAAGAGGCGTTGTCGAGGGTATGACGAATTCTGTGCACGTCTGTATTTGAAAGTTTTCCTTGCCCAAGCATTGGAGGGCGTCGGTTATTATTATTTCCGCAGAGTACGTATGCAGTGTAGGGGAAGTATTATGATGCTTCCGCGAGACACGACGATTTTTCGACAGGAAAACACGTTTTCTGATACCGAAAAGAGAATGCATTAGTTATAGTAAACAACTTGTTCTAACGTGTTGGGGAGTCGGAATTCACATTTTGTCGGTTCTTGATTACAAACAATGGGTATATGGTACGTCGGTTCGTCAGTTCTGTCGTAAATTACACTAGCGGCTAAAGCTGAAACAAGATTTTTGCCAATTCTGGTATTCTTGGATCAGTCTGTCTGATATCGTGGCCATTTGAATTTGAAAATGATACTTTGATTTTGCGGCGGTATCTTACATTAACCTCAAGGACCTAATTTTGATTTACGTCCGTGCACAAAAACACTAACAACTTTTAACAGTGTTGTTAACACATAAGCAACTTTTAAATTTTAAACAAATAATTTCTCATAATGGTTGCACATAATTTTTTTTAAATTTTTTCCATGTATGAGCAAAACATCGTAAAGAAAATGGCTTGGATCCCATTTTTGGCTCAGAGTCTGAATTCTCAAAAACTGAAAAAAATATTATAAATTCGAATTTCCCGCACTTCGTCCGCAAATTGGCAACACAGAGGCTGGACACTCTAAGAGAAATTTTGTGATTGTTGCCGGACGTGGTAATCGTATCGATTTTAAAAACTATACTGTTCAAGTATAATACTCATATATTATATTCATATTGTGACATACCAATATGTGTGACATTGTATTGCGTGACATTTATTGTAAACAGGGTGAATTGTAACGATAGATATATGTAAATATGGCGGCCTAGCAACGGTAGACGAATTGTCGTCAACGTCAACAAACTTCATTGCTTTGAACCACGGGGCGCGGCTAGTTGATAAAGTAAACTGTTTGGAGATTGGCCGAGAAAGCAATGACAGTCTGGGGCGCGGCTAGTTGAATTTGTAAATAATTTAGGGATTGAGGAGGCATGGAATGACAATGTATTTCGACGGAAGTGGGTCGATTTTTTTCTGAAATGATACAGTAGAAAATATGGACCGAATTTTGAAGGACTGAAAGAGGGGAATATGGATTCATTCCGACTTATGCCGTGGTGCTGTGCGGATCATGTGTAGATAATTGATGTTGGGAGTTTGGTAATTGTGAATGTCTACTTTGGAGCGTATGGTTGTCGGACTTTAAATATTGATGTAATGTGCGGAAATTGGAACCTGGAAATATTTCGAATGCAACAGCTAGAATTTAAACTGTAAACTTAGGTGAATTTGCCGGCTACAGAACTGGGAGTATTTGATGCAGATAATAGTTTACTGAACTCTAATATTTTAAGCATACGCGTAGAAAGAACTGGGAACTTTTAAAAGGCAAATTAATTACGACTTATCAAGTTATGAGGCGGTGAGGATCAGTGACTTGAGTACACTTGTGCCAGAACGGAATAAAAGAAGATGGTATTTGGACCTGGAGCCATCGACACCGGGAAAAAATGAAAATGGTTCTACGCGGCGACATCGGCCAAGAGCACGCGAAGACGGGTATTGCAGTATAAGGTTTGACACTGGTCATGACCGAAAGTACGTTTCGTATTGTTACCAAGTTAACATTTCATGGACATTGAATAAACTTACAAGTTTAAAATTATTTTCATTTAGCCAACTCCAGCAAATAAGTAGCTAGAAATGTATATTTGCTTTTCAGATTCCTCCGCCACTCTGTACAGATGGCAGATCAAATAAACAGCTATTAGTAGGAAATGAAAATATTTTCATCTAATCATTTAATATGAAGCGTCCTCATTTCAGAATGCACATTTCTAGTCGACGTACATTTATTTTTCCTCTAATTTAGGAATATAATAATTCTGAATATTCTGAGAATATAATTCTCCAACTAGAGGTAAAATAAATGTAAGTCGACCAGAAATGTGCACTCTAAAATGAAGACGCTTCATATTAAATGTGTAACATGTTAACCTGTTAATTTAAAAATTTACAAAATATTTTGAAGTGATTATTTTATCGCAGGTTTTGTTTCAGAGAGAAATTTGACTAGAAATCATTAATACTTTTCAAAATTGTGTATATAATGTATAATATAAATTTAGTCAGTTTGGTTTTATTTAAAAAAAAATTAATATATAGACAGAAAAGTAAACAATAATTTTAATATAATTTAATATAATAATTTTAATATAATATATAATTGTATATAATTATCGACAACTTAAGTTTAAACAGTAAATAATCTGAAAAGCGTATGGTGGTGATGTGATTGTATCTTAATCAGAAGAAAGCTGTTACGTAGATGAATGCAGAAGCTATTTATGCATTAGCATATGGCGCTGAATGAGAAGGGCGAAAAATTACTGTCATTTCAATGTAAACGCTAGAAATTAATTTTGGTAGCAAGGGGTTCTCTGGTTTTGGTTAAACCATACACTACCACCATTTTGTTACTGTGTATTGCATTTTGATTTTTGATAAACCTTAAATTGTATCAATATATTGGCACAGTTCAGCTACTTGATTGAATGAATTACTTTATCTGTGCAACTACTGGCCATCATACGATCGACGACAATTGTAGAAATGGAGTTTAGCAAGAGAAGTGTCGTAAAATAGTTGGCGTAAAATCAGGACCAGGGAGCAATGTTAAACAAATAAGATCTGGAAGAATGGTAACAGCATGAAAAATGGGGTAGAATGATAAACACGGCTCATGACGAATATCAACCAAGGATGACTCGTCAAATGCAACTGCTCTTGTACAGGAGAGAGAAGGGAAACGTGCAAGCATGGCGCGAGATAGTTCCGTTGCGTGACATGACAAAACAGGGAATGGTTTGCGAAACGTGGTTTGTGGCGCATGTCGGGCCGTGGATGGGCGCAGCGAGGCGCGGAGGGAAGTTGCGGAGCGTGGGGGGCGGGGCGGGGGAGCGTAAGCGGTGAGGCCGCGAGGGGCGGGGCAGTTGGGGGCGGGGGCGCACTCGTTCGACCGCCGCGCCGTGCGGTGGACACGAGTGAAGCCAGGCGGCAGGGCGAGTGACGTCATGAGGATCTCTATCCAAAGGCGGGAAAGGGTGGAATGTGTCAAGAGGATGGAAGATCGATTGATGTTACTGGGCACGGTAACTTGCGATCGATATCCGCGATTGTGTAATGAGTTTTTTTTATCCCTAAAGATGTTGGCGATCTTCCTCCATGAATAGGTAAATCACCCAACCTACAAGCTCTCAAGCTTTATGAGATTTTGCGCCTCCTAGGTATTACCAACAACGGGCGAACCAGCAGAGACAAGTTATAAACTCCCGTCTGATATTCAGATATGCGTAGCAGTGTAGTACATGCACGTTGGTGTGTCTGTGTGTGTGTGTGTAAGTGGTGAACATAGAACAAGGATGAGGAAGAAAAAATCACGCGCTGTCCGCGCCCATCATTAGGGAAATTGCTTTGGCATTTGTTTAGTGTTGATCGGAGAATGCATAGAAAACAATCGATCAAAGCAGCCGACCATTAAAATTTTCCTCTGTACAACTGGTGAATTAGTCCCACGTATAATTTAATAGTGTCGCAAATCCAACTCCGTAGCGATTCGAACTCTAGGGTCTCCCGGTTAGAATAGCTGCTGACAGTGGCAATGCTGGATCGAAGCTAAATTCAGCCGGGAGTATGGAAGAAGAAGTATCAGAGGCGAAGGCGATCGATGCTTGTAAATGTTAGGGAACAACTAGGGAGCCAGAGATTATGAGGTTTGGAGAAAGCAAGAGCGGTGACGAGAAAGAAAGAGGCAGGGGTCGGTTCTGTTTGTGTGTTCGCAAAAGTGAAAATGGGGAAGAGATGATAGTGCGGAGATGGGTGGAAGAAAATTGACTTAATAATGAGAAGAAAAGAGGAGAGTGGGGGCGGGTGCAAGACATGGGTGAGCAAGAGTGGATAAATTAAAAGAGAGCAAAAAATGATGAGAGAAGTTGAAAACAAACGAGAATGGATGTGAGCGAGCTGGCGAGCGTGATCAAAAGGGAGTGATAACGGAGGGTGAGTGGATAGTGGAGTGAGCGATGGAATTAGGTGAACGGTCTGAGCCAGAATGGGGAGCTAGATTAAGTTGGTAGATTGGTTGGTTGTTAATGATTCCGAGCGCGTCTACGACTCAGGCCTTTAGTCCCGTAAGTGTAGTGCATGTTTTTTCTCGAGAGGTGGCGGTGATCTTCTCGCTGGATGGCGAATCCGCGCTCGACCTGTGTCTCCCGCATTGGTAACGCAGCAGGTGAGTGTAAGGGTAGGAAGGACAGGAATGGAAGGAAGATCGCGCGCGGTCCGTGGCCCGTTTGTAAGGGTACTGCTCCGGCATTCTCCTGGTGTTGATCGGAGATATCACAGAAAACTACGGACCAGGGCCGCCGGATTCTCGAATTCTCCTCCAGACTGCGGCTAAATTGGACCTAACTGACAAGCTAGTGTCGGCTAGATTAGAGAGAGAGGTTAGAAGGGAATCGAGAGCAAAGGGGATTTCGGTGTTTCGGGAACTGCGTGCGAAGGTCAAAGAGAGAAGGCGGGGTGGATCCGGTGTGAGTGCGAGAGAGGGCGAGGGCAGCGCCCGCCAGCGAAGCGCTGCGAAGGCGCGGGCGATAACGCGCGCGGCCCCGAGACGGAACAGTGCGGCGTGGGCGCGGGCGTGGGGCGCGGGGCGTGATATTGTGTGGCTGCGGAAGCAGGCCGTAACGGCGCCGCCGCTCGTTTCGGGCGCCGCGCGCCACCGGAAGCCGCAGCCCAGAGGCCTCGCCGCACTTGGCGCCCACCACACACACGCGCTCATGGCAGTACCTCATCAAAGACCGCCCCGCCCCCGGCGCCGATCCGGCACAGGGCTAGACTTCCTTAGCGGCGACAAGACGCAAATACATTTCCTGGCGGTAATGTAAAAAACTATTCACACTACTTGTAAATTCGTAAACTTATTTTTTTGTTATTTAAGGTCAAATCAACATCTTGGTCATTAGCGGTCACTGTTAGAACTAACGGTTTGGTAACTATGAATATAAAGCGAAATGGTGATAAGGGGTGAAAGGACGAACACAAATACAACCATTCCCGAGGCGGGACTCGAACCCGGGTCCCTTGGCTCGGGGATCACTACAACACTACTGCCTTAGTGATCTCGGCCACCGGGCCGGCAACTTAGTTTTGTATTCATAACGGAATAAAATATTCGGTTTCTATGCTAATGTTGTAAATACCATATGCTATTTACCCAAGTGTTGTCAAATTTTGTGGAAAGAAGTAATCTCAATATTAATATAATTATCACCACATTATAAGATTACGAATAGGCTGATTTATCTGAACTTCTTTCAATGTCGTTGTCGAATCAATGCAATTTGAGTTCGTGTTTATATTCTAAAATTAAAATGTAAAAGATAATTCAAAATGCTTAACAAAATATGAAGAAAAATGATATTCCAAAACTTTTTAATAAATAAAAAGGAAAATATTTCACTATTAATCAACCTTATTTTACTCAATTTCTCTGCGCCGATTTTATCGATAGTTTGTTCAAATTTAATGTGAAGGAAATTATAGTCTACACGTAAACGAAATCCAGTTCAAACACTATTGACCCTTTGCATTTTATTCCAGACGGTTTTTGTTGAAATGTATATAAAAAAGGTTTACAGTTTTGTTAAATTCGAAGTATTACAATTTAATCTAATCATGAATTGCAATAAATTGTAGCTTAAAAATTAAAATTTTGATGCCGGTATGACAGGATTGATATGTAATATGTCACTTAGGGGGAGACAATTTCAATTAAAAATAAAAATTCAAACGAATAAAAATCCTTTGCTGTTTAACGTCTGTCAATCGAAATTTTTACGCCAGACTAGACATTAAGCCTCAGGAATAACTAATATGACCATTCGTTTAAAAAATGAAAATTGATTACGGGTCGTATCACGGAAGAAAATCCTAAAATGAAAATTTGATGTGCACTTATCGTTTCTTAGCACTGGCGTGAGCGGAAATGGCCTATCAAGCTACTGATTACAGTTACAACTCTAGCCGTACAAAATTCTGATAATAGTGACTACTCCAATGCTTGTTTAGATATGTTTCAATGATTAAAAAAAAAATGCGGATTATGTGCAAATAGATGTTACGCCAAAATCCTTCTTGAAAGAGCAAAATTATTTATTAAAAATTAATCTATTATGAAAAGAAAACACTTTTGAAACGCTAAAATATTATTGAGCTTAAAGAATATTGTAATGTACTTCGTTACAATAAAGCACCAAGATTAGGTTTTATCTCAGTGGCATTCATTATCAATTATTGAATATAATTGCAAAATACGATGATAAATTCGTTTAGCTTCAGGGGAAATTAAAGAAGAAACGTGACGCTGCTAGGATATATATATATATAATATATTATATATATATATATATATTACATACTATATTTATAATTTAACAATAAGAATATTATTGGGGTAATAACAAAAGAGCTGAATGTTGTGCAATGGTAGGACAGAATAGCAAGGAATGTGCTAGTGAAACAATAGAAAGAGTACATAATCGGGAGGAGGAGGACTATTGGCAACTGAAAATCACCAGAACGTGTTGTACCTTGAGCGAGTTCAGACGTGTGCTAGGCGTCAAATGAAAATATAGTTGTGAGTACTATTTAAAAGGATAAAAAAAAACAAAAAAAACTGAATGTATGGAAAATTAGAACATGGAAGGAATGGAGTCGCAATCAGAAGAAACACTTACTCGAAAATCCAGGACAACGGCCTACAGTTCAGACGTCTTCTACACACGGATGTGCCCATAATTTAAGCAATTACAACGACTTTCACAAGAAAACTAGAAAATCAAGATATTCGTAATTTTTAAGAGTAATATTAAATTAAATAAGTCAGATTTAAAATAAATATGGTCACAGTAAGATACATTTTCGAAGTATAAACATAAACGGATCCAGAAGGTATAAAAAATTCAATTCTTTTATTATCGTATGATGTTTATAAAGGTTGAAGTATTGGTAAATATTTGTATTTAAAAATTGACATCTGAAATTAATTCAAAAGTAAATTACAGTAGACAATGTTACGCTGCTGTACAATTCCTGAATTACGTATTATTATTTCCTATTTGCATCAATGTGTCATAAGAGTAGCTCCTATTACAAGTTTTCCCCCAATTTTTAGAAATCTTTACCAGTGTGTTCTCATAATAGCGATTTTCAGACTCACAAAGCAAAATAAGTAACTACAGCACACCCTGAAATTTGTAAGTTGTATCGTTGAGTATACAAAATTAAAAACTGAGCTAGCCAAAATTAAATAGAAGAATTATTATTCTTTAAAATTTAAAACAATTGTAAAATGATGATTTTATAATGGGAAAATAAATTTTTTGATATTTTTATCTTTCCTTTCAATTTAAAACTTCCCAAAATTTTTTTCTTTTTTTAAAATGTGCACACAATTCACTTTTTCCCATAGCACGTCATACGCAGTTTTTAACTGTTTTTCTGACGTAAAATAAATAAAAAATAAATGAATAAATAAAAAGGGGATATCCCCTTTAATCAATCATTATAATACAAATTTTGTATTATAATGATTGATTAAAGTGGGAAATAGTGTGGTATTTCAGCACATAACATACTTCTGAATTGAATATTACTTTATACTTACGCTGTGAATTTCTATTTAAATAACTGCTCCATTAATTTTGTTCTTTGTGTAAAAAATAACTCTCTTCTCTTTCAAAACGGTGAAATAAGGTATGTTTGATTCTGGTTCAATTCGTTTCGTAGCAACGACTCTCCTCTGCGACAAACGTTTCTGGGAAAATGTCTAACAGTAACAGCGATATCAAAAATGTATGCAGATAATATTCAACACTCCATAGGTCTAATCTAGTCGCCTCACACCGTACGTTGAAGGTGATACTGTGGGGATACGTAAATTTCTGTTAAAGAAAGACATATCCATATTGTTTTCAAATTTTTCTTTTTATAAAATGTATGTAGGATATACATTTGTATTTTCTAAGTATCTGGAAAAGTAGAAAAGGAACAGGGTGAATGTGAATTCATTTTCTTTCCTTTAACAGGCGATTGTGATTAATACTCAGGCAAACACAGGGTACTTCCCACAGAGCTTGTTTTCAAGTAAATGTTATAATTTTTACAAAATGAATTAGATAAGTGTTTAATATTTTCTTTTTTAGTCAAAATATTATACTTTTGATGAAATGATCTGTGCAAGATTATTTCTTATATTTTATATATTATATTATATGTATATATATTTATTATATTATTTTAGATAATTTATTGTTACGTAAATGTGCAGTTACTTAAAAGTGCAGTGATTCCGGAAACGTTGTAAATGCAGACTCGTATTAGCACTGTAAATTAGTCAGTCATAAACGGCTAGTAACTAAAAGCCGTTTCTAAATTATATACCACCCTATTTAATTAATATTTTAAATTATTATTTAAAACTTACTAAACATATTTTTACTATTAACAATTTACTGGTTTAAAAGATAAATTAAAGCCTTCATGAAAAAAATATTTGTTGTTAAAAAACTTAAAACTTTTTACAAAAAACTGCACTTTGCGTATTGAAAAAAGTCAGCGATTTGAAGGAGTTAAAGAAGCAGAAGGGGGCTAATTGGGCAAGTGGCCTCATGTGGGAGGGTCTGACCCAGACGTGTGACGCCGGGCGTCGCGGGCGGTGCACTTCAAAGCGCCGACGGACGGTCAGCTTCGCTGGACACGAGAGGCCGGGGGCGTCTCGGACAGAGTTTGAGGAAACTGAAGGTTAGTTTATCTCGTTCGCCGGAGCTTATAAACTTCGTGAGCCCATGCAACTACCGGCCACTCGGCCCTGGGCCGTCGTCTTCTCTCTTGGCTGTCGCCCCGCGGCGAACTTCGCCTCGCCCTCGCCCGCCTTTCCTCTGTCCGGCGCGCGCCCAACTTCCGGCTCGCCCCGCCCCCCGCCACGCCCCGGCGGGCGGGCGGGCGGCGCGACACAGTGCGCCCGAATGGTCCTTTTGCTTTCAAGAAACTGCATGTGCAGCGGCGCCGGGTTTACTTTCAACGAAATAAGCGGGTTCTCAGCCCTTCCCCCTCCATTCGTAGGAACTCGACGACCCGAAAAAAAAAATCATAAAATCATCCAAAAAATGTCATAAATATGTTTGTAACTGTGAAATAATTATTAATTTTTAGTGAAGAAGATAATTTATTTTAAAATAAAATCATTAAAATGTGTCATCAACGTTAATGAATTGTTGGGCAAAAAATGCACAATACATTTAAATAAAAAATATAAAATTTATCCAATTATATGTATACACAATTATAATGAGTTATTTTCAAGTCAATCTGGAGGAAGATTTTCCGCAGGAGGGTCCCACGTCGTTTTTAGTTACTCGCTACTACATACGTAGTATAGAAAAAGATATGTAATGCAGCAAAAAACGGTGATTTTTCGGCATTTCAGCAATCCAGAAAAATTGGTTTACAGCAAAACGTTTGTCCGCCTTCCGATTGTGCGTCAGTCTGTGAACGTTGGCGGCCAGTCCATAAGCAGAATTTTCACTAACTCTAACATTCCTCGATCGGTCTGGCCAATGTCGGCCTTTTGAATTTGAAACCGATTTAAAATATGATGGGTACTTTACATGAAGGTTCAAGAATATTTTTAATTTTTCATCAAAACTGCTGCAAATTTTTCGGTTATTTTTTATCGGATAGAGCCAACAAAAATGGTAATGGAGCTTAAAAATCATTTCCAATTTTCATTGAATTCTCTGATATTTCGAAAATTGTTAAAGTTAAAAATTTGACGGTGTGTTTCAGAAACTTACAATATGCATATTACCACTCTTGATGCGATCGCTTGTCAAGTAGGAGCCCGAGCAGGACGCTCGAATGTTCTCAGAGCTTAAATGCGAACTGGTCTGGCATTCACGCTATACTTTTTAAAATATGTACTACTTATAGATTTTAAAACCCACAAAATGTTTAATTGCACATGCATGAACATTTCAAGGATTTATATCTATGCAATTTATTATCGTTTTACATTCAATTAAATATATGTATTTGAAATGATTTTAGAAATTCAACCAGTGAAAATACAGAAAGTGAATCACATGAAAGAATACAAATAAAAATGTATATAATGAATAAGACCCTTTTTTCTTATTTTATTGTTTATTTTAATATTATATGGGGGACACATTTGCTTCGATAGTAGTGGAGTGTCTCAGTCATGCGTGGTAAACAAATATTAAAAGGTTTTATTTTACTAGTGATCTCATTTAAGTTAGTACATTTTGTTAAGTGAATCACTTCTATTATATTATCATTCAATAAATTCCATCCAAACGCATTTTTAATTTTCACTGACTTCATTGATTTTCACTGACTACACTCACTCGTTTCATTGATGTTTCGACATATAAATTACTCACTTTTTTAAAGTAATTTATCGACAGGTATCACTCAGCATTTGTTCATTTCACATTTCATTTTGCTTCAAAAAGCTCCGGTCCTTTTCGGTCAAGTCTCATCTTCGATCATTTCACATCACCTACACTTCTCTCCGCGCCACACATTTGACCTCTTTTTTAACTTGTTTTCGAATATCTGGTTCCTCTTAAATCCTCCTTCACGCTTGCTAAGCTCCCACTGTACTCCACCTCACTCTCAAGCTCGCTCTGACCTTCCTTCCGCCGCTCATACCTCACACCGGTTCTGCGAATTTGGCCTCTGAAGAGGCCGCTCGATCACAGGCCGATGACCAGTCGCTCAGGCCAACGCCCGCTTAGGTCAATAGCCCCGTTAATGTAGTGCATGATTTTTTCCTTGGGAGCAGGGGGTGATCTTTCCCCGCTGGATTTGCGAGATACGGCGCCGACCTACCGTCGGCTAGCGAGGTTTCCCCCTAACCAGGACTCTCCCACCAGCGAGGCACCGCCCCAGCCGGGACAAGCTCTAAGTTCCCGACCGGTATCCCGAAATATATAGTAGTGTAGTGCGTGTTAATTTAAGTGTGCGTGTAAGGGGAGAGGATAGGACAAGGAAGAGGAAGGAAAGATAGCGCGCGGTCTATAGCCCGTTTGGTAGGGTACTGCTCCAGCATTCGACTGGTGTTGATCGGAGAAACCACGGAAAACTACCGATCAGAGCAGCCGGCCTCTAGAATTTTCCTTCATGCAGCAACTAAATTCGACCTACCTGAAAAGCTAGTGTCAAAAATCCTGCCACCGTCAGAACTCGAACCTAGGACTTCCCGGCCAGAGGTGCTGCAGTGACATCAGTTGATGCACTGAGCTACCGCTCCCGGACCTAACGCCCGTCGAATGACTCTGTTCTCACTCGTTCAAACTGTACGAATACAGCTGGGGTATTCTGTTATTCATAGTACCATTAATTATTGTAAAATAGAAACTAGAAATTCAATCGTTCATGTACAATCCTCATCCTGAAGAAAACGCCCTAAAGCTGGTATTTTTAAGCTAAATCTAATGTGTCAAAACTAAAGTTTTCACCATATGTGATTTCATGGATGGAAGCAAAATATTAGGTTTTCATCGAAGGTGTGGTCTTTAATTTCAAGAATTACGCGTGATCATTTAAGCAATAAGCAAGAAATGAAAACATCAAGAAAATCTACAACGGTAGTTCTATGTGATTTTCGCCGCAGGTCTCATATTATGAGAGAAGACAAAATTGAGACGACTAGAGTTTGGCAATTCAAATAAAAATTACAATCTATTTTGTATTTTGTTTTTCATTTTCATTTTCTTACTTTTAAAAGAGTAATAGTTAGAGACGAGCTTTTAAATTACGCTGAGTATTTGAATGAAAATTAAAGATTATTAATTTCTTCATGTTTTGATGTCTGCAAAATTATAAACAAATCATAAAATTTCGTTGATAATACTGACCACAACTAGTTTTTGTTTGAGTCAAAAGCAATTGAAACAATTTGCATTGAATTGAAGCAATTGAAACGATTACAATGGAAGTTGAATTTGCAATTGATAACTTTTACTTGTAAAATGTGTGATCATTGTTAAGTAATGAATAGCTAAATAACAGGTTTTTGTCAACATATGTCTTTGCTGGAAGAAACATGGGCGAGAAAAAGAGTTCATTAAAATTTATTTTAATTACATCAGATTATTCAATTGCGCCACGCGTAGAACAATGCACGCAATGAAATATCATTTATCATTTAATCCCCCTAAATAAATAATGATGCAAAACATACAAA